>CAJGYO010000011.1:70969376-71569376 GCA_904845875.1 Miscanthus lutarioriparius
TAGGGTCTCTCCATGCCAAGATTCTTGGTATTGCAAATTTATCTCCTCTCCGGCGACGGCGAAGGGGAAAGGTGGAATCGTTTTCTCCATGGCGGCTATGTTGAAGATGAGGACGACAACTATGGCGTCGGCAACTTCATCGGCATGACATGGAGACCTTTCTTTCCGAACGACGACATCAAGACGGAGATGATGTCGCCGCAATGAAATAATTTTCTCTGATATCTTCTTCGTTTTGTTGTGGTTAGATCTGGCCACGATGAAGGACTAGGGAGAATAATTTTCAGATCGGTCTTCCGCATTCTTCAGTGGTTAGTTGGGCATATGTTCTCAGGCCTTTTGGCGAGTGTTTATCTATGCGGTCATCCATACGAAGCGTCATACAGGTTTGGTTTTGAGATTTAGAGTTATTCACAGCATGAGTACAATTTAGATAAAAATCAATTTCTGGATATATGTAGTATATTTCAGAGTGCTTTTGTAACGTGTTGATGTACCCAGTTATTATATAATATAATTCTTCTTTCGTCTCAAAAAAAAAAAAGATGCTGCACATGTTGCAACGTGCCTCACCTTCCGCAACCTCCTACTGTAGTTGCTGGCCACGTCGTGCATGCGCGCGGGGAGCGGAGGGATGGAGCGCTGCTCGGCGGTGGGTGGGGGAAGCGGAAGGAGATGGCGGCAGGGGCGCAGGCGGTCCTCGCGTGCGCGCGGAAGGAGGGGAGCGACGCAACAGGGAAACGCTTGGAGCGACGGGCAGGGAAGGGGCGCGGGAAGCAGGAAGGAAAAGGAAAATCGGACGCAAACTGCTGAAGCCGACACGGAAAGCTGAAAACCGGAGGAAACGACACTGCATCGGACATGCAACAAAAAGTGGACAGTGCGGAGGCAAGGGGTGATGATGTACGTAAACATAAACATAAACACGCACCACGTAAATCGGGCTGAGCGTGTGCGTGAACATAGACGGCAGCACGAGCAGACGTAGAGCAGCGCCCGCCGCAGAAAGCGAGCACGCAACAGACGACGACGCTCCAGCGCCAAACGGCAGCAGGTCCGGCCATCACCTTCCGCGCTCCGCGCTCGCCCCGGTCCATGGCGTCCACGCCCTCCGCCCCCGCCTCCGCCGTCAAGGCCGCCGCGGTCCTTCCCGTCCCGCCGCCGCCGTCCGCCGTGGCACTGGTGTCAGTAGTGGCGCGGCGCGGCGCACCGGTACCGGCGGCCCTGCGCGCCCTGCAGGGCGGGAAGAACGCGCGGCGCGGCGCGGAGCTGGTGGCGTCCGCCGCGCTCGATGACCTGCGCTCGGCCATCGACGCCGACCTCCGTGCCTACATCGAGTCCCAGATCGTCACCTCTGACCAGGTACGTACGTCCCCTCCATCCACACCCGCTGACGATTCCTCGACCCTGCCCCTCTCGGATTAATTCAGTATGATTGCGTGGTTGCTCGTTCGTTCGGTTGGCAGATGAGCCCGGCGGCGAAGCTCACCGACGTCATGTCGCGCCCCGTGCAGGTGGTCACGCCGGAGCAGCGCCTCGCGGAGGTCGATGCATTCTTCGCCGCGCAGCAGTACTCTGGCCTGCCCGTGGTCGACGAGGACGGCAGGTGCATTGGGGTGATCTCCAGGAAGGACAAGGCCAAGGCGCCCAATGGGGTCAGTTCACTCACTGCTCGCTACTTGTTGCTTGTCACTTTTTTATGCCTGTTAATTGCTTAACTGGGAGGTTCTTACCGATAGAGCACGTTATCAAATCATGAAAAATGGGGATGGACAACAATACCATTCACTAAATGGAAACTGCATGATCTGCATTTGGCATACTGTGGATCAGTGTTGCAAATGGAAATGGAAATGTTTTACATCACCCTTTCACAGTGTGTTCTTTAAGCATGATCTCTAGGATCATTTTCAATATTACTATCAAGTGCAGGAGCTTCATCAAGTGTCTGATTACCGGAAGGCATTTGCGATTCTTTTATAATAAATCTATCCATTGCTCCTTTCTGAGACTGAGCTAACTCCTCAATTCTTTGTTTCTTCTTACGCTTTTGGGAACCAGATTTATATTTTCTAAATCGATTTTGCAGAAGACATGGCTTCAAAAGATGAAAACAACAAAATTAAAATTACACAAACAGTTCTGGTCTCACACGAATACATGGGCCTGCTCGTCTGCTCCACACATGCGCGAGCATGACGACGTACGCCTGCTCGTCTGCGGCGGTTCCCAGCGGCGTGTAACACTGCCGCGACGGCGCGAACACACAGCTCAGCCTTCCGGCTCGCGACGGCGTGATCCGCAGAGAATAGAGGACTGGAGGTGCTGCCGTGCTCGATTTGCCGGCTGCCAGCGCTGGAGGACAATCGTTTGGGAATGCTCGCCGCCGTCTCCTTCAACGAGCTAGCTAGGAAATGAAACGAATGGGCACCGAATAAAGGGGATCAGAGATATATTACTTTGGATGGATGACCAGGCCCAAGAGAAACATAATTATAAGTACAAAAAAATAATTGGTTAGATAGGATGCTTTGAGATCCGTGTAAATTTTTAGAAAAGGGAGCATTTGGAGCAATTCCCTTCTGATATCTTTGGTTTCCTTGCCATAGACTAATTTTTCATGCTTGTCGTCTGTCATGATGAAGATGGAGTCAACTGTAGGTGAAGTCATGTCATCTCCTGCGATAACGCTGACACTGTATAGGACTGTCTTGGGTAATAAGCTTTACTCCCCTCTAGCTACCCTATAACCAACATGGACACTTGAAGTCGTTACAACAATTTGCTAACGTGTTGCTGGTCACGTGAGCAGAGGCTGCAGCGCTAATGCTTACGGAGAAGGTTCACAGGATACCTGTTGTGAATGAGCAGCAGCACGTGATCGGTAAGGTTTCCCAGATTGCTTACTTTTTTTTTTTGGACTACATCAATAAAGTCTATATGTCTAAATAGAGCAACAAAACTTTTCAGCAGCGCGGTTTTACTTGCTCTGTTGTAACAGGAATTGTGACTCGCTCGGACGTATTCCAGACTCTTGAGCCCAACAACAAAGCATGAGAGTGTGCTCCCCTGTTAGGCTTGTTCTCGCCAGATGTTGCTCGCTGTAAATATCAGTCCAATCAGACTGTTGCCCGACCATGTATATATTCTAGTTCTAGCTGATGCTGTATACTAGTCTGGACGTGTTGAACTGTTGAGCTTGTGTAACATGTGGACTGTGACATGTTTCTGAACTGAGTTGATGTCTTGATTGCGTGCTGGATCTGTATCATGGAATATTGTTGAACTAAAAGTTGCTTACGGTCACTCTACGGTTTCCATGTTACTAAAGACATTTGGGCCGTTCATCGACCCATACACCAGTCTCCAAATCATTCATTTCTTTTTGAAGAAAAGAAAACAGATCTACACAACATTTGATGAAGTTCGTGAAACTTGTGACTATTGTACAGAGTAATCAATGGCCCAACATCTGTATCAATTATCCAAACTACCCCTGTCCACATTCCACACTCTGGCACTTTTCACTAGTTTTGTGCAACAGTAGATTCAACAGGTCATAATGCCACGTGAAGGCATACGGCAACAATGGAGCTGCATAATGGTGTTTTCCACAACTTCGTCTGGGCAACTCTGGCATGCCTGAGAATTAATCTGTGAAGAAAACAACGAAACAGCATTATTAGTTCATTTCATTCTCATTATCACAAAACTGAAATCCAAAACTTCAAATTCCCCTTTGTGTAGTGATTTATCAGAGTATGTTCAATTAAGATACTACCTCCTTCACAAAATAAATCAATTCCTAGAATCACCTAAAGTCAGACTATCTTCAATTTGACGTCCTAAAATAAATTAATTCTTAAAGTCAAACTATCTTAAGCAACAAATATTTCATGAGGTATCTAGTAATATTAATTGGTGTCATAATACTGATCTTTTTTTGATAAATTTGGTCAAACTTAAAATAGTTTGACTTAAGACAAATGTAGAAGTTGATTTATTTTGGGACGGAGGTAGTTTACATCAAATATGGACCATAAATAAGCATTCAGGATATTAAAGAAGGGGATCATTGGAATGGGAGATAATTGTGGAACTATAAAGTGTTCAAGTGCAAACTTGGTACTACCTCCCTCGTGGAGTGTCATTTTTGTTTTGTCCTCAGTCAAACAATCCTACATTTATTAAGTTTATACAAAAAATACAAATGTTTATAATATCAAATAAATATTATTAAGTTTATCATGAAATACATTTCATAGTAAATCTATTTGGTGTCAAAAATGTTGACAATCTTTTCTATAAACTTGATCAACATAAGATCTTTTGACTTAGGACAAAACCAAAATGTCACACTCATCAATAAATCAAGACAACTCCCTCTTTTTGGAAGGTGTGCACGCATATCATGCCCCGACCTTCATAATCTTTGATTAACGCCGAAAGTTTTGTAGATTATAGGATACAAGATTAGCACCTTAGATCAAATATGGTATGATGCTTTTTTTCTTTGGTCATGGCTATATAACATGAGAGATATTAATGGACAAAAGTATAATCTTGGAGACAGTATCCAGTTAAACCACACCTTACATTTTGTAAAAGAGGGAGTACATGGCTTTGATAGTGCTAAGTTAAATAAAAAAGTTGAACGGCTTGCAGCGATGGTCTCTACTCCTAAGGTTAGAAATGATCTGAGCTTAACTAGCGTGCCCATCTATCACATGTCAATCCAGCTTCCTAAAATTGTGCTAAGAAAAATGGAACAAATGAGAAGAGACTTCTGTCAGCAGATTGGGTGTATTATGAAATAAAAATCATGTGAACTGTCACAGACCTAAGCAAAAGAGCTTCTAGGAACACTAGACTTTATCAAACTGAACGAGTCTTTTGTGAATGATGCTAGGAGCTTCGAGCTAAGAAAGGCTTCTGTAAAGATATTGCGTGGAAACATCACTTAGAAAGTGATTGCATAGACCAGGAAAACTGCAAAGTGACTCAGCAGTATTGGATGACTTGCTAAAAGTTAAAACATATCTGTAGATGTTAGGTATGACAACAAAGTTGGGGACTGAGAGGGGTATTGATTTCTGCCATGATTGCCTTTTTTTTGTAAAAAAAAATCATATGTAAAAGCTTCTGTGACTATCCGCAATGAGCAGAACTTAACTTTCAAAAGGATGCTTTGAAGTAACAAGCAGACTAAACTTCCAAAACAGATTAGTAGTACTTACACAGATAAATACTCTATGTTTCAAGTTTAAGTATTAAAAAACAACTAGTAATCAACAGTATATACATTTCGGATTCTCCAACTCTTAGATTTTGCCAAATTGGACACTTTATCAGCCCAAGAGTACAACCATAAATGGGCCAAGTCAAATTTCTTGAGTGAAAACACACAGGGAACATAAAGAAGCAGCATTTATTCGCTGTAGTTGTTCGCTGTCTTGGTTAAGTTGGACTTTGCCACATTGTCATGTTCCCTTTCTGATCAGGGGCATTGGTAGTTTTAGCATTTTATATTTTGTCTCCACAATCTATACACTTATTGCTTTTTAATTTCATTGCCTTGGTAATGGAATTTGAGTTTCCTGTCGTGGGAAAAAAATTAATTCCAATGCCTTGTGAGTTTTGATTTGGGGAGTGTAAAAAAGAACAAACTAATACCAAATTTCATTTTAATGGAAGGAACTAACATACAAACTCCCAGTTGGAATGTATATAACCTAACAAATATATCATAAGCATCACACAGCCCCTCAATGCAGAAGCATCACAATTCTTCTAGCACATGAACTACAGAATCATAGGGATAGCAGGAAATGGAACAATAACATCTTTTCGAGAAGTACTGTTGAGGAAGGAATAAGAAATCACTAACCTTGTATGGCAAAATATGACCAAATCCATTCATTACAGGATTGATTATCCAAAGGAGCCTCTGCACTTGCGGGACCAACATAAGCAATTTTTAGACTTCCGACAACCAGAATTGGATCCCAGTTGAACATTACCTTGGCTCTGACCATAATCATATGTGAGCTCTGTCATTGGAGGAATATGCTTCATTGCAAAGAATGCAATGTGTGGATGTCCCTCATCACCATGATCATACAAAACTGGTTGCCAAAAAACATTAGGCGAGCAGCTGTGGTTCATAAAGCGAGCTACATTGCCAGTTCGTTTTGCACTAATGATGATCGGCAGTTGCTTGGGTGTCTCATTTGAGTCAGAAAGATTAGGTTCACCCAGTAATTCTGGTGCATAGTTCCACCTTAAACTCGGCTCAGAAGGAGGGGTCTCAAAGATGTAGTCATCTTCTCCATTCACACTATTTTTGTCAATGATTTCACCTGCATATTCACAGATAAATGTTCCAGCTCGAATTGGATCCCAACTACGAAGACCCCAACCACGATCTCCTGTCTTAAACACTTCAAAATGGATCCGGGCACCTTTCTGTACAACTCGGTTCCGGCAACTATTTGAACAAATGCAGGAGTCATTACACTCGTATAACATAGGCATGCGGCTAACAAGTATACCTGAAGCACTGTAAGGAAGCGCACCAGCATTTCGGTGTGTACAAGGGCAGTTGTCATCACCAGGGAGGCATACACTTGCACATTTGCATCCTTGCATCTTTCTCATCGAGCTCTGCAAGTTCCCATAGTTCAATTTGGTCATATAGGTGAACTGGCTAGGAACCTTATCATCGTCAACCTCATTTACAAGGCAAACAGGCTTATTTTCCACACCATATGACATGTCGCCTATGATAACATGGTCTCTAGATGATGGATCTTCCCTCCATTTTTCAGTTTTTTTCAACATTGCAATGCCGTCAGCTTGGCCAGGTTCCCTGAGCAACTTGTGTTTAAAAACATTGAAACCAGATTTCGCTTTCTCCACCCAGGCTTCTTTGATCTTGTAAAGGCCATCATATATATATATCTTACCAGTTGGACAAGTCAAATCCCTTACGCTGCGAATGACTCTAATGGGATTGCCTCTATGCAAACTCCTCTCCAGTGCAAGATTACCCCTCTCAAGTTTTTGATCATCTTTACCAGACATGCCCTGTCCAGTGTAAACTAGAACATATGGATCATCTTCGGTATTATCATACACACCAGCTGACACAACACTAATAGCCACAGGATCCTCCTCATTACCAAACTTGGCAGACATGTAATCAATACCTGCCATGTTCTGACTATTCAACCCCACCAGGCACATCTCAATTCTGAAATAGAACATGTCACCAACCTCAACACCAGGAACCTCTCCAATCTGCTTGTTCTTATTGACACGAAGTTCAGCATTAGTCATGATGCTCCCAGCCTTCAAGTTATGCTGCTGCTTTGCAGCTTGCTTCACCTCATCCAGCTGTATAAGCCTCCGCCGCAGTGCATCAAACATCATGAGTACATTATCTGCAGATTCCCTAGGATCATCTGAAGACAAAGTTGGAAGCTGCAACAGATTGGTATCAATTTTCCTAGGCTGTCCACGTTTTGCTGCATCAACAGTGTCATCATCTATTGAGAAACCTGAATGACTTGGGGCTGCCGAACCATCGGGCACACGCCTTGGACGTCCCCTCTTCCTTTTACCATATTCAGGTGAGGTGGTCACAGGTGTCTGGGAAGTGGGCTCACTATCTTTTGAGTGAATTGAAGGTGTTGAAGTATCCAAACTATCCTGTAAACGTTTGGGACGTCCCCTTTTCCTTGTACCGGATTCATGTACAGTGGGTGCAGGAGGCGTCTCAAGAACAGGCATATTATCAGCTTGAGGAGCTAAAGGAGTTGCCAGGACATGAATGTCTTGCACACGCTTGGGCCGTCCCCTCTTCCTCTTGCCAGATTCCTGTGGGGTGGCTGAAGAAGGTGTCAGGGAAACAACATTATTATTTTCTTGAGGAGGTGAAGGAACTTTAGGAAGTGAAGGAATTGGAGAAACCATGGGAGCCAGAGGAGTTGAAGTAGCTGAAGGAACCATATTATCTGACACACGCTTGGGTCTGCCCCTCTTCCTTTTACTGGATTCCGGTGTCCCAGCTGATAGAGGAGTTTGTAAGGAAGGAGTGGCCAAACTGTTGGTTGCAGTACCATTAGTATGAGCAGCTGGTGCTGCAAACATTGATGGAACACCAGCAGCCATGCCTAATCCAGTGCCTCCAGCATACGGTCCAAATGGGGTCACACAGACAACTGAAGGTGAGTTTTGAGGGGTGAATGTGTGAAGCCCTAGTGGTGCAGGGAACATGGGGGTCAACATACGCAAGGGTTTGGCATCAACAACTGCTGAATCATTCAACGGTGAATCTGTCTGCTGAGCCATTGTGAACCAACAATTGATCTTTGGCCAAATCAAGTTTTAAGTCGCTATTTCCTTCGTACCCTCCTCAGTTGTTTATAGATCATGCTTCAGAGTAAACTGAAAGAGATGCATAATTTTTTTTAGCATTTTTATATTATTATCCAAATCCAAGAGGAAATATCAAAATCAGGAAATACTGAACCTTGGCTGTCTATTCTATTCCAGGTTATAATAAGCACAAGCGAGTTAAGGATGCAATTTACCAAATAAATGATATATTGAGTTAACAATGCAATTCAAGAGATTTTAAATCACATAAACGAATGAGGTATACAAATTTCACGAGATACACTAGCAAGAATAACCAGGAGTTGCGCACGTCTAGGATTTGAAGAAGCAAATAGGGGCAGAAAAGAGTAAAAGTGTTGCTGCAGGCACCTTGTAACTAATTAACTAGTCCATCCAGTTATCAAATTAAAAGTTTCTTATGTACATGGACTGTCAAACTATGTCAGCTCAGATAATTGGTCTATTTGAGAGTATTGGCTTTACACAAGAAACTGGCACTTGTATAATTTCATCCATGCTGTTATTTATATTTGTTTCCTAATTCATTACAATAAAAACGCAGTTTGTGAGGTGAGACAACTCTACATTAATATTATACTAGTAAAAGTTTTGACTAGGACCCACGTTGCAATTTAAAGTTCTCATTTTGTATAATCATGGAACAAAGATAAGAGTAACTTCCCATTTTAATAGCAGCATGTTGGAAAAGAATAAAATTATTGTAATAGGTAGCACTACAAAAAAAAAGACCAAAGATTGTTTAAAGACAACAAAGTTAAAAAGGTGACTAGAAATAACTGGATGAGAGCAGTTAGTTCTTTGTAAAATTTGCCAAAAGGGGCGTTTAGGTAGCTAACTTTGTTACCTCCATATTTATCATGCAATGAATCCCATGAGCATCTGGGGCATTGTTTTACATGCCGTCGTGCCTAAGGAGGAACATTATATCTCCACTACCAGTGGTGGAGATTTGCACCGGACGAAGGGGCCTGGGTGGCTCTAACGCTAAAGTGTTCATGTTCCTAAAAAATTCTAAGGAAAATCAGAGAGTACAACCATCATCTACCTCTATGACTATGAGGGAGGGACGAACTGCGTTGGGCATGGTTGTACGGTTAAATAGGCATTTTTTTTCTTGCCAAAAAAAAAAGATTTGATTGCCCATACAAGCAGGTACTAGGTAAATAGATCCATCTACGTCCCAGCACAAGTAAGTCTTAGAAAAAAAAATACACCTAGCTAAGGTTTCTTACCAGCGGAAGAATCGACTGTAGGCTGGGATGGATCAGGAATCCAATCGACGGGCCGACGGGGTAGTGCCAACTTGAACTGGCTCTGGCTGCCTTCCCTTCTTCTCCTGCGGTGGAATCACCAGCGGCTGGCCTGGCTGCAGCAGTTCTTCAGTGGAAAGATGGGGAAGGGAAAGGGGAAATGGAAGCAGCAGCAGCAGCTGCAGCTGCAGCTAGCGGGTAAGAGGAGCGAGGCGAGCTGAAGCCTGGAGCCTGGAGCGGAATCGGCTCCGACAACGCAGCAGCGTCGATCGGCCATCCAACGGTAGCTACACGCAGCTTACACGGAAGAGGAGCGTTAAAACGGATATTCCACCAACCATTTACCAGAGTCCGTCAGAACATCACTCGCAATGAGCGAGGGTTCCATGCGCCGCCGCCGCCCCTCCTCGCCGGCGCTGGCAGCGCCCTTGCCGGACAACGACGACCTCCTCCGCGAGATCCTCCTTCGCCTCCCGCCGCGCCGTCCTCCCTCCCCCGCGCCTCCCTCGTCAGCAAGCGCTGGCGCCGCCTTCTCTCCGACCCCCAATTCCTCCGCCGCTTCCGCGCATTTCACCACCGGCAAGCCCCGCTTCTCGGCTTCTACCTCTGCGACGCGGGCAGCCCCTGCTTCACCCCCCCACGCTGGACCCGCCCGATCGCATCCCCTCCCGCGCGCCTATCCCTGGCACTGTCCCACAACGAGAATTGAGATTCCTCGGCTGCCGCCACGGCCTCGTCCTCATCCTCAACTCGACGCGCCTGGAGATTACCGTGTGGGACCCCGTCACCGGAGACAAGCGGTGCGTGGCGCTTCCGCGGGGTTTCAACAGAGAACACCCACGTTTTGCTTTCCTCTGCGGCGCGCTGCTCTGCGACGACCACGCCGGCCGGGCGCCACTGGAATCCTTCAAGGTGGTGCTCTTACGGACTGATGATGTGCTACCTAATGCTGACCCTCATGCATTTGCCTTCCTCTACGAGTCCAAGGCCGATGTGTGGAGCAACATCATCTCAACATCCATCAGGGCTCCGCTTTCATTCGCCAAGCCTAGCATCCTAGTCGGGAATTCACTCTACTGGTTGCTTCTTGGTTATGGGAATGGTGGGATCCTTAAGTTTGATTTGGATAGGAAGAATCTAACTGCAATCGATACCCCGACGGATGCACGAGATGCCCTTCGTTCTCAGATCTTGCGGATGGAAGATAGTAGGCTCGGCTTTGCCATTTTGACAGATTTTAGCATTCAGTTATGGGAGAAGAAGCCCAATTCTGAGGGTGGTGCCAAATGGATGCTTCAGAAAACCATCAATCTGGACAAGCTCATTTCACTGGGACCAGCGTTCGATAGATCCTGGACACTGATACAGGGGTATGATGAGGATGGTAATACTATTTTTGTAAAAGCAGATCGGCAAGTCTTCATGATCCAACTCAAGTCACTGGAATTAAAGATTATTTTTGAAGATGATATCATCCTCTATCATCCCTTCACAAGTTTCTATACTACAGGTACCAATTATGTTTCTCCTGTATCTCATTGTTGCGAAATCTTCCATGCACTTAAACTTGATAGCAAGAACCATTGTCCAATGATAATATCTTTCTTTGTCACATACAACCAATTTTTTTTTACTGTCACTGAACTGTGTGAAAGATAGCAGTATAGCACAGAAATTCATCATCAACTGTCTATTGCTGTACACGTAAATTATGCAATTTACTGTTTGCTGTACACGTAAAACATGAACCATCTGATATCTGAAATATACATTACATATGGAACAACAAAGGTTGATGTAGTCATTCATGTGATACTTATATCTTGGTTATCTCTCCATTAATTATCTATACATGTAAGAGTCACAGGTCATGTTGGTTATCCATCTAGAAGGTCTGATGGGTACATACGAAGAAGATGAGGAGATTAGTTTGTCCATTGCCTCCGTTTTTATGTATATTTCTTTGTTTGATGAAGAACTTTTCTAAACATAGTAGTGTGGGTTATGTGTCTGCGCTATCTGGTACAGTACATCCTCTATGGCCAGTCGCATTAATCTATCCTGCCATATGAAATATACAAATATATTCTTTTGGGCATTTGCTTCACACGAATAGTTCTAACTTCTAAATTGTACCTTGTTTACCATTTACAAGGCCAAATATCAGTTAGATCTAAGGAGTTATGCTTATTTCTTAAAAAAAATCCATATCCAGTACAGAATAATTTCTCAGTCTGTATCCTGCTGTGCATTTTGGTTTCCTTATTGCTTGGACTTATTTCTTTTGTAGGCAGGGGCATTGGCAGTGGAGACATTGGAGCTGAGATTTTGAACAACACATGAGATGCCTGTCTTCATCTACCAACCTGTTGTGGTGGTTGAACAGGTAATACAAATTTATTTGCTGCTATTCTTGTAATAAATACCATTTGCATGCAACTTCTGATTGATAAATTTAAGCAAACTATACCATCAGTGATTTATTAAACAGTGTTGTTTCAAGTGGGACACAGAACTCCTAGAGTGTTCATTTGAGTTACCAAACTTATTAAACAGTGTATCTACTGTCATTAGAAGGCTAAATAGCGACGTGGGACTCCAATGCAGCTTGTATGGATGGATTGTACTAAGCACCCTACAGGAGACAGTCCCTGTTTGTTTCCACTTTGGACTGAAAATTGTTGAGATTTCAGTTACAATTGCAAACAAAGGGGTATATTGTACAATCAGATTATAACAATCTAGCCAACAATCCACCAGTCTCCTTCCCCCATCTTGCACAGATTGTGATTTCTAAATAAACCAAAGTGGGCACCTAAGTTGAAGGTATTTACTCAGTATTGCCACTGACATGGTTCAAAAAGGCGCTAGGCGCTAAGACACTGATTAGCGCCTAGGATGCCTAAACGTAGATTAAACGTGATTAAGCATTTAAAGACTAGTTACATATCTTTTGATTTAACTGCATAAATGTGTGAGAATAAATAGAAAAGGAAGAGCAATGCCATAACAGCCCACTCAGACCACTAAGGGTGGAAGCCCACTAGCCCATCTAATCTGAACACCATAAAACCCAACGATGACCTACCACCACCGATTCCCAGCAGCCAATCCTCATTCTCATGCAGCCATGCCGCCTCTCCTCCGCCTGCGCACCCCATCCGTCGTTCACCCTCTCCATGGTGCACCATCTCTGCTCTTCCTGTGCTCAGTCCGTCCACTCCTCCATGCGCCGCACACCCAGTCCTCTCCTCCTCCATGGCACCCCTGCTTTGGCTGCGCGCATGACCCTATGGAGAACTCGAGCAGAGGGTGAGTGAAATGGAGCAACTTGGACCCCACTAGGTAGGGATAGATGGAATCGTAATCCAACAAACTATTTTGCCATCCGATTCTCGTTTGTTCTCTTCCCTTCTTCACCATCCATGGGTTCTGACAGTTCATACTGTGTTTCCAGTTAATTTTTTAGAACTTTTGTACTGAACTGGAAACGTTTCCAGTCCATACAGAAGTCCTAAAAATTGAAGCAACTCTTGAAACACACATTTGAAATGGTGTCACCCCAGTAGCTTGATTTGTTAACATACAATCATAGGCACATTAGTTAAGCATGGATCGATCAACCCATTTTGATTCCCTAGGGATAGTGGCCCTCCCTATAAGCCATCAACCATTTCATCAGCTTCTCACCTAATTTACCCCTGTAATAACATGAAGTCCAAAACCATTAGTGATACCCTGAGATACCTAAGTGGCCATCCACCAAGTTTGCAATAAAACATTTCAGCACATGTATTGACATTCTTATATCCCATTCCTATCATCTACTTCTTTAGTATTCTGAATGTTTCTTGTTAGTCCATACACGATAAATAGCTTCATTGAGCAGATGTAGTTTTGTACTTTAGTTGAACATCATGTTTTTTTTTTCTCGAACACGCATGAGAGCTGTGTAGCTTTATATTAAGAAGATAAAGGGGTGGTAAAGAGCCCCTACACAAAACAGACACACAAACTCTCTCTCTCTCTCTCTAGAAACAAAGTAGGGGCAGACGGACCAAAAAACTAGGAAGGGCGACCACCAGAACACAAAAATAGGATCTAGTCACTACCAAGCAGCAGGGCAGTCAGCAAAAATGACGCCCTTAGCTCCAGCTAGACTCTAAAGCCTCACCTCTTCAATGGCCGAGGCCATGACATTTAGCACATCAGGTGAAGCTCCATTGAAGGCACCGATTACAGTGATTCCATATCAACCACTAGTTGAACATCATCCTTCTACATTATTTTTGAACTACCATATTCCCATGGAGTAACCAGCATTTCTTTTCCCTGCCTTTTGGTTTTTTGTGCATGTTTCTCTTTGCACCATGAAGTAATTTTCCTTTGCTGTGCTCAATTTGTGGATAGTGTTCTGTGATTTGTGAACCATCCGCTTTATTACTTTCTTTTAATATTAACTGCACATGGACACATTGAAGTCTGTTTCGGAGCTTAAGCACATGCTCTATATTCTAATTATTTTAGTTGTTCCTTTTTTTTTCTGTCCATCATGGTACCTTGAAACCGTTTATCCAGCTGGCACAAAACTAGGAGTGGTGATTCGAACAAAACTAAGAATAGCCAGCTTACACATTCCGACAAGCCATGCCTTTGATGTTTACTGTTGAATGGCAGAAAATTGATAGATATTATCCTTTGCGCTGTTGGGTACTGAAAGCCAAGTGAATTGATGATGCTGTTTACTTTGCAGATTCCCAGACACCTCGAAGTTGCCCAGCGCAAGATGAACAAATCACCATGATGCAGTTTTCACTTCGGTTTGTTTTTCTTTTGGATGCTGTCACATGCCTTCTATGTGTAATATGGTATTATAGCACTCAACTTTGGAGTGGAGTTGTCAAATTTATCTGATGTCTGATGTTACTGCTGCTTAGATCCTGAAGTGTTTGACTCTTTCTTTTGGATAACACTTATCCGTTCGTCATGCTGCAAGGTGGTTTCAGTGATTTTGCTTGGCACAGATTGGCCATTTGATTTGGACCTTGATGCATATTCCCATATGTTTTAGAGTTCAAGGGGATCAACAAATTTAACATATCACATTCATAGCATTGCACTTGTTTGGAATTTATGATAGGTTCACATTTCACACTATGGCCACAGGTATCCAGGTTCCCACTGAGCAGCAGACGTGCGCACAAAAAAAATGGTACTGTCTCTGCCCATTTTGAACGTACCATCCACTGTATTTCAAAGCATTTTGGTTACGTAAGATCATCTCCACGAGACTTTCGAAATCTCACTTTCTAAATTATCATTTGGAGAATCATTTGTATAAAAATCGTTTTCTATATCTTTTCACTCTTCAACAATTTTTCTCTATCTCGTGCGCACTCTAGAGAGTCATTCTCATTTTCTATTTTTGGCTAGCGAAAAATTTGGAATAGAAGATGGCTATATTTGGATAACCATTTAGAGAAACTGGTGGAGGATAGTTTTTCATTAAAATCTCTATTTCTAGCATTTAGAAAGAATATAGAGTCTCTAGGAGCTGTTGTGCTCGCTATATTTCAAAGTATTGTTTTGGTTACCTATTTGCTATAGCTATAATGACACTTTTACTTCTAAATAATGATCTTGTGTTGTTGCAAGCTTGTGGTTTAAAATTTTACATGGATCACTGCTCATCTGGTGCTCAAACAGATGTTTCGTCTTTCAGGCGCATTGTTCCCTTTTTTTTCTGTCGTATTGTGATACTACCAAACTGCCACAAACCAGAAGTTGTTTCTTGATGCCTGAAGCCCTTGTTTCCAATAGGTGGGCTTGGGAATCCAGCTCAGTCTCTATGTTTATGCGAGGGTAAAAAATTCTTCTGAAGCAACTGGGCAACTCTGAAATCTGAAACTTGTTGGCTGGTATGTTTGAGCAGTTGAGCAGTTTTACTGATGCAGTGAGGTTCGCATCCATTTGCTCATGCTTTAATTCGGCACAATCTGTTGGACGCTTTCGTGGTTTTAATTTCTAGGAAGGATCTCCGCACGACAAGTGATGCTTTCCTTGGCACACCCAATGGGGGCACGCAAGGCTGTCCTCAAGCAGCTTGGCCGGCTGGCCGCCTCTGTTCATGCTCGTGGCCTGCTGCCGCCGCCGCCGGCAGTCCGACGGAAGAACAAGGAGATGCGACGCTGACCAACCCCATCATGCCACGGGCCACGGGCACCTAATAAGTTGGAGTGCCGTGGGATGGAAAGAAACAGTGGACTGACGAGCTGAAGCCACTATGAGCTAAGGTCTCCACCATCCTAAACCTGGACCTGCTAGCATCATCCATGACATTGCAGCCGTTTTGCTAACAGACAGGGGCCACAAACCATTTTCCTCCAAAACTATTGCTAAGACCCGACCCATAACCACCCCAGAGATCTTTGAACCCAAGTTTTTTGGGAGGCAGAAAGAGACGACCAAAATCATATATGATATCACAAAATGTGACTATAGTGGCAGTGACTTGACTGTTCTTCCAATTGTTGGTCTAGGGGGTACGAGAAAGACGACACTCGCACAACATATATTTACAACCAAGTAGAAAAACACTTAGGTGAAGATTCGGATCTGTGTGCCTGACAATTTTGGTGTGGATTAGACCGGCAAAAGAAATTGCCGACAAGTTAATTGAGCAGCCAAGACAGAGCTTGTAACCCCGGAGATGTTAATTGAACAAGGATTAAAATCCAAAACGACATTTGCTGCGCGCTGCTGCTCGTGCCATTCTTCGTCTGTTGCTTCCTGCCCTGACACCCTCTGTTGGGGACTCAATGTCCTCCACTTCTTCACCCGTGGCTCTTGCTTGCAGCCGTTGGACCTGTGGGCGTTGCGGCATCACAGCGCTAGAAGAAAAATGATTTTAGGAGACAGACTATCTGAATAACGAAGACGGAATATCTGGCGACTACCTACGTAATTATCAGGAGGCCTCCACAAAAATGCCTGCTTTTGAAAATCATCTATGGAGACAGCCATCATAAGACGAATGCCTCTAAAAATCATCTTCGTAAACCAATTTTTCATCTTAAATGCCTGTCTTTATAAATAGTTGTATCAAAAACCATTCATAACTTTTTCATATGACCTCGATGAGGACCAACTTTATATCCAAACTGTGGCCCTTGGTGTGATCAACAACTTTATAGCTGAAGACAGTAGCAACGGAGTTTTCGCCGAACATGGATGGCCATTTTTGAACAGGCTTACTGCATAGATTAGTGTTACTTCTTGCGAGCTTTTTAAGAGCTTGTTTATACGTGCGAGACTTGTTTTGTATTATATTAAACTTTGACTAAGTGCAGAGATCAAAATAAAACTTCTTTTTTTTTCTAAACAAACTACTCCCACTGTACCAAGTTATAAGTCATTCCAATCATCCCAAATTATAATAAAATAATAACATTTATGATACCAACTAACCATCATTAGATTCTTCATTGATTATATTTTTATAGTATACCTATTTGATATTATAAATCTTTGTAATTCTCTATATAATTTTAGTCAAATTTGATATGTTTTGCTCTTCAAGAAAATTGGAATGACTTATAATTTAAAATGGAGGGAGTACTTTCTTCCACAAAACAAATCATCAGCTATAACTGTAGGGTCGAGATGGCGACTAGAGGGGGTGCATAGTCGTTACTAAATTTAATCGCGTCGGCTAATCGAAACAAATGCGGAATTAAAACAATCGTTCTAGCCAATACTATACCCCTCTATCTATGTACTCTAGCACCTTGCAAAGATTCTAATTAAGCAACTAAGGTGCCAAGCTAGCTAGAGCTCACCTATCCAATTCTAGGAGCAAGGTCACACAAACATATGCCACTAGTAGTTTACACACCGGAGAGTTCTTACACAATTCTAGTAAGCAAAAGCACAAAGCTCCTAAGCTCACTAGCAATGCTCAATAACAAGGCAACTAATATCAAATTAGAGAGCGCAAATTACTTAGCTATACAAACTAAGCAATGTGACTAACAAGGTTACTCAAACCGAATTAGTCACGCAACAAAGTTACTTCTATGCTACACAAGCAAGAAGGTAACTAGTGAGCTACACAAGCTAAGCAATGTGACTAACAAGGTTACACAAACTAAATTAGCCACGCAAGAGAGCTACTTCTATGCTACACAAGCAAGAAGGTAACTAGTGAGATACACAAGCTAACTAATCATAAGAGCAACTACACAAGCACAATGTAAATGAAGTAAATACAAGCTTGTGTAACGAGGATGCAAACCAACGGGAAGACAAGGATGACAAGGTGATATTTATCCCGAGGTTCACGTGCTTGCCAACACGTTAGTCCCCATTGAGACAAGCTCCAAGGTTGCCGCCGGTCCTCTTGCTAGTGGTGACCCGCAAGTCACACTCTCCCACATGGAGTGCTTACCACAAGCTCTAGCACTTGACCCAGCTAGACCACTTGTCGCCCTTCGGGTCTCGCTTTACTAGAGTTGCTCTTCGCGGTTCCTGCGGGGCGAGCACAATGCCCCTCACGAAGCTCTTCTCCGGAGCACCGCACAAGCTTCTTGCGGGCTTTGACGGAGACCACCACCAAGCCGTCTAGGAGGTGGCAACCTCTAAGAGTAACAAACACCATCGGCTTGCAAGACGGCCACCTAGTGCCACTCGATGAAACCTCACGATACAATCGCACTAGAATCGCTCTCTCACATAATCGAATGATCACTATCAAGCAAATGTGAGATGGAGGGCTCCCAAGCACTCTCAAGCATGGACACAAAGTCCCCAAAGGTGCTCTCTACCAGCCATGGCCGAGACACCCTTCTATTTATAGCCCCACGGACTAAAATAGCCGTTACCCCTTCACTGGGCAAAACTCAGGACGCCCGGACATGCCAGTCATATCGACCGGACGCACCCTGCCAGCGTCTGACCAACGGATGCACGCCATGTGTCACTCTGTGTTCAACCGGAGCCGCCCGATCTCAACGGTCGGCTGCCACGCGTCAACGGTCAAGTAATGACTAGACGCAGCACAGTGCCAAGACCGGACACACCACTACCGAGTCCGGTCTTTTCCAGAGAGGTTCCATGCACGACCGGACGCGTCAGTTTGATCACGACCGGATGCAGACTGGCCAGAGTCCGGTCGTTTCCAGAGAGCTGCCCGAGCCTCTATTTTGCGACCGGACGCGTCCGCTCCTGTACGACCGGACGCAGCACCTGAGTCCGGTCATTCTCCGACTGCCACGCATCACAGCTGTTCCTCACGCCACCACGTCAGCGTACGTCAGCACTGACCAGATGCAGACTCTGAGCGTCCGGTCATAAGACCGAGAACGCGCGCTCACTGCTGTCACTGACCGGACGCGTCGGTCCTACCGAGGCCAGCGTCCGGTCACTCACAGTGACCTCTTCTTGCCACTGTTTCATCGCCGAGTTGATCCACATCAACTCCAACTTCTTCTCCTTTGTAAATGTGCCAACACCACCAAGTATACATCACCATGTGTATGTGTGTTAACATTTTCACAATCATTTTCCAAAGGATTAGTGTCGGTGTTTCGAATAAACACCAACTAGTAAATTTATATTTGTTGCGCGTTAGGCTCGGATGGTGTACTAAAGGACACAAGGTTTATACTGGTTCGGGCAGAATGTCCCTACGTCCAGTGTGCTGCTGCTCGTGTTATTAGTACCAAAAAAGGTTCATAGTAGGGGGTACAAACGATCGAGAGAGGGACAGGTCCCAAGTCTCTGATGGAAGGGTCGAAAGGATGCCAAGAGCTCGGTTGCTGCTTGGCTGTGTGTTGTGTGATGTGTTGTATATGAAAATCAATTCGTCCCCTTAGTGCGGTGTCCTGCCCTCCCTTTTATAGACCAAGAGGGAGCAGGGGTTACAGATGGAAGAAAGAGGAAAAAACCAAAGGTAGAGACGGTCCCTCGAAGGCGTCGGGTCTTCATTTTCCCTTGAGCTTGCCCTGTTGACATGGCAGACCATGCCAGGGATAGCACGTTCATTGATCCTGACATGGTCGTGCCCTGGCTTCGTTTTAGCAAGTGGTTATGTCCCATCCTGCTCCGACGGATGATGCGGTGCGTCAGGGCTCCGAGCTGTGACCCTACGGGGAGCGGACGGGGAAGTGACCATGCGTTCGTTACTGTTGATGATGTGAGTTCCCTCCTAGACTGTAGTGGTTGTCGTATGCCTGTGTTAGGATCCGCGCCCGAGGGATGAAGGCGGCGCCCACAACACTGTAGGACAAAAGTCGGCGCCTACAATACTATTCGGGCTCTGCCATGCCTGGGAGGGCTTAAAGCGCCCGTCCCGTCGTATCCTGATGGTACCTTCTCGCAGGTGCGCATGGCATGGTCCTCGGTATTGCGGTTGACCTGAGTGTCCTGTCTTACCATGTGCTTCGTCATTATGAAGGTGCAGGGTGTAGACGTCGGGCGAGGCGGAGCCAGCCTCGGAGCTCAAATGTCGGGCGAGGCGAAGTCAGCCCTTAGTCGTCGGGCGAGGCGGAGCCGACCCTCAGACGTCGGACGGGGCGGAGTCCGCCCTCAGCCGTCGAGCGAGATGGAGCCTGCCCTCAGCCGTTGGGTGAGGCGGAGTTTGTCCTTAGACGTTGGTTGAGGCGAAGCCTACCCTCGGTCTTCGGGCAAGGCGGAGCCTGCCCTCAGCCATCGGGCCAGGCCGAGCATGTCCTCAGTCATTGGGCGAGGCGGAGCCCAGCCCACAGGGGTCGAAAGAGGCAGAGTCTAGCCCTCGGGGGTTGGGCGAGGCGGAGCCAACCCTTTGGGGCAGGGCGAGGCGCAGCCAACCTTCGGTTGTATGGACAAGGAGTGTAGTTGCGTTCCCTCCTGTTCGGAAGCATCAGCGCTTGATGATTATTAGCTCCATCTCATTAGGTACCCCAGTATTAGGTCCCCAATAGTAGCCCCCGAGCCCCCGGGTGATTTGGATAGAATCGCCCAGGGGGTGATTTGACTTGCCCGAGGGTGTGCGCGAGCACACCCGACGGGTGTAGCCCCTAGGTGATTTGGGCAGAATCGCCCGGGGGTATTTCGATTCGCCAGAGGGTGCGCGCGAGCGCACCCGTCGGGTGTAGCCCCCGAGTGATTCAGATAGAATCGCCCGGGGAGTATTTCAGACCCTTCGTGGATATGGCTGTGAGATTTGGTGTTTTTGACAACTGGATAGTTTAAAGGGAACCTTGGTATCCTGTTCACGGGGATTCATCCAGGGTCAGCTCGGTTGAGACTCGATTGCGGACCGAGACTCCCTTGAGGTTCGTGTGCCTGAGTTCTGGCCACTTGTGGGCCCATCCCTCGTCGGGACGGCCATCAAAACTTATTGGGCCAGCCCTTGAACTCCTAGGCCCAGGCGGGTCAGAGAAATGGTTCGTGACCCATATCCCCTCTATGGGAAAAGAGTCCTAGTCTGCCCGAGAAGGTGAAACGTCTGGCGCGACTTTGGTGGGAAAGGATAGGGATTGCAGGCGCATATCCCGTGGCGTGACGTGGTGGTGTATCGTGGCAGGCATGGAGATCTAGGATCTAGGAGGATGGTTTCCCTTCTCGCATCCGTCGCCCCTATAAAACCAAGGGGTTTGCCCCTAGGGTTCCGTACTTTGCCTCCTCACCTTTGCATCTACAACCTCTGCCGCCAATCGCCTGAGC
The DNA here is from genome assembly GCA_904845875.1 of Miscanthus lutarioriparius. NCBI lineage: Eukaryota > Viridiplantae > Streptophyta > Magnoliopsida > Poales > Poaceae > Miscanthus > Miscanthus lutarioriparius. The sequence continues at coordinate 70,990,751 of CAJGYO010000011.1, forward strand.
CTCCAGCACCTGCATCGTAGCCGCCATCAAGCTCGCATCCACACCCCTCCTAATCGTCCAATGGAGCCGTGGTGCAGGTCCGACATCACCCCTCTACGCCTGGAGGGCCTCGTTCACCGTGGCCTCCTTTGCCCGCTTACTGCTGTCGAGGAGTGGTGGCTGCCCAGCAATGAGGACAAGCCATCACCGCCCGAAGGTTATGTTGTGTCCTTTGCTCGCTTTCATGAGTGGGGATTCGCCATCCCTGCCCACAAGTTCCTTCGGGGGCTGCTGGATTACTATAAGGTGGAGTTGCAGCACCTTACTCCCAATGGGGTCCAGCACATTGCGACATTTGTCGCCCTGTGTGAGGGGTTCTTGGGGATTAGTCCCCACTTCGACCTGTAGCGGTATATCTTCGCCGTCAACCTTTTGAAGAAGCAGGTCGGGAAGCAAGAGCTGAGCGTGCTGGTGGGATGTGCCGGCATTCATCTCCGCAACAACCGGGTGAACGAATACCCGTCGATGCGTCTGTCGACCTCCAACAAGGGGTGGCATTCGCATTGGTTTTACGTCAAGGACGATGTTACCGCCCCCTTGCCAGCGTTCTCCGGGCGCGTCATCGAAGAGGTCCCGGAGTCGTGGAAGTGGGGTGTTTCGGACAAGGCTAAGAAGAAGATCAAGGACCATCTCACCGCCCTCCAAATTCTAAAGGAGAGGGGCATGAAGGGGTCTGGGATCATCGGCGCCTGCCATACGCGAAAGGGTGGCACCGCTGATGAGCCGCGCGCTTCCCCTGTACCTGATGGTGCCTAGAGTGTCACTCGAAGGGACGGCGCTTGTCAACGAAGCGCTCCCCCCTCTAAAGTGGTGCAGCGCATCAAAGAGGCGATGGTGCCTTCGAAGGACAACGCCGGTGTTGTCCTTGATTTCGTGTATCCGGTGCCAGGGCATCCCCCAATGCGGCCGGAACCAGGGTTCATTGACTTCGTAAGTTCTCTTTCCCCGTGCCTCCTTTTCACTTGAAATCCTGATGCCTTGATGCTGACCTCAGGATAGCGGGACCAGCCGAGGAGACTCATCTTCGTGGATAGCCCGGCACCGCTACCGAAGGACCCACTCAAGGCGGTAGCGAATCACACCGTGGCTGAGTAGGATAGGAAGATGAAGGAGTTCAAGAGGAGGAAGATGCTACAGAAGCAGCAAGCACGGGAGCGAGGAGAGGAGACAGATAGTGACGATGACGATGACGACGACAACGACGAGTATGACGATGTAATTGCTGATATTGAGTGGGATGTCCTGGAGGGCAAGGATACACTGACAGGTACCCACTCGTCCGCGTAGGGACCCTTCCTGTTCCATGCGGGGGGAAGTGAGTCTGTGAGGCCAGCGGAGGCGGGCCAAACCATCGGCCCGTCCTCAAGACAGGTGGGAGCGGGCAGATCCACCGCCGCGCCTGGGGTGTCGGTGGAGGGGGCGGCTCTACCATCGTGCCCCACAAGCTAATAGGGGCGGGCAGATCTACCGTCATGCTCGAGGTGCTGACAGAGAGGGGTGGCTCTGTCGCCGTGCCCTCGGAGGCAAGGGAAACGAGCCCCTCTGCCCGGGAGCAGGGGGTAGGCTCAAAATGGTCCCGCCTAGATGAATTGTAGTAGGAATCTGGGGGTTCGTCCCCAAAACGTGCCTACCGTCCAACAGCGCTAGCATAAGTCACTGATTCCTCTGTTTGTCCTGTTTTTTCTGATTTTTTGTTTTTCAGTGTGACCTATGCCTTTTAACTCATGCAGAGTCTTGAGACGGGGCCGCTCTTTGGTGCTTGTGCCCAAGAAGAGCGTTGCTCTTCAGGCGGGACGGGCACCGTTGCCCAACGTCGCTCCTATTTTGGGTAGGTGCGGAGCCAATATCGCGGCCTCGTCAACCGCTCAGGCGCCGCCTGCGATGGCGCCCATGCCCTTGACGGGTCAAGCAGGCACCAGGGCGGAAGAAGCATCCTCGAGGGTCACCAAGCATATGGCGGTGGAGGTGATTCCGCCACCTACGTCGGAGCGGACGGAGCCACCGCTCGCGCTTGTGGCGCCCTCCGTGGTGGGCATGGCGCCGCAAGCCGAGGCCTCGGCATTGCAAGCGGAGGTGGCCGCAACTGTGACAAGCCAGGCGCTGCCGGACACAGCCATAGTGGTTTCTGAGGGAGCGGCGCAATCCGTGCTACTGGTGGCCCAGGCGACGGTGCCCGAGGCAGGCCAGACGGAGGGGGATACGGCCGGAGGGTCCCCGGGCGTTGTGGTGGTGGTGGAGAGGACCAGCGGGGGGTCGGCCTCGGCCCTGATGTCGGGGGGCAGCCGCTTGCCCATGTGGGGTGAGCCGCTGCTCTAGTGGATGGATCCCCAGGACCCAACGTTGATTCTCCTCTCGCTCAACGATGCTACCGAGAGCATAGAGCGGGAGTCTCGACAAAGGGATCTCGGCTATGATGGATGTCCTGAACTAGGCCAGGGGCGTCCTACATGATGTCATCGTTCCCACTAGCCGGGTATCCACTTGATCTTCCCTCTCGCTTTCTTCTTTCTTCATGTATTTTTGTATTTTTGACACTGGTCTTCTTTTTAGTCCCTCATTGCTCATAGCCGGGAGAAATCCCGATTCCTCCATGAGCAGAAGGTGGAATGGGACCGCCTTACCAAGGAGGCCTAGCTGCGCGAAGATGTGAGCGCCTAGCTTGCTGCCGCCCAATAGCGGGAAGCCGAGGCACGTCAAGACGTGGAGGAGGTCCATGGGATGTTCTAGGATCTGTCGGCGAGGGTGCAGTAGGACGAGGAGGCGGCCACCAGGGTCCGAAAGGAGTGGGACGAGCTGCTCCAGAAGGATGCCGAGGCCTGCCAGCGGGCCATCGACCTCCTGGCTAAGCTAGAGAGGGAGCAAGATCTTAGCTGGAAGCCGAGGAGAGGTCCGCGGCCCTACAGCAGAAGGCGAATCTAGATGCCGAGGTGGTTGCCCGGCTGCATAGGGAGCGAGACGAGCTACGCTAGACTATAGAAAGACTCCGCTCGGAGCGTGGCACGGCCCATGAGGAGCATGACCAGGCCATCCGAGAGCGCGACGAGGCATGTTAGGGGGTCAGCTCCCTCCGGGCGGATCTTGGAGCCACGGTGACCTGAAGGCTGGAGGCTGAGAGCGTCTCTACCGGGCTGGGTACGGAGCTTGCCGAGGTGCGGGGGATTCTTCAGGCCAAGAGTGATGAGCACGATCTCCTGTGCGCTACCGTCGGGGTGGTTTTCGATGACCTGGGGGTGGCGCGGCCAGAGAAAACCGGCTCACTTGCGGCCCGTGCCATAGATATTACGACGCGGGTGCGCCAGCTTGAGGAGAACGCCTTTCACGCTGGGATCACCCAAGCCTTTGCTATTGCCCGCTCTCATTATGATCAGGAAATTAACTTGGAGGTAATGAGCCTCGTCTTTGTGCCTGGCTACGAAGCCTCCGAGCTAGATGAGATTGAGAAGGCGGTGACTCCTATTGCGTGGAACCTGGAGAATAGGATGAAAGACATAGTTCTCCCCCCGAGGAGGTAGTTGGTCGAATGAGTTTGATAAACATTTATCTATAATCCGTGGACAAGTGCTGGTACTTCTGTGTCCGAAAATAGATTCGTAATTTCATTTCACGATTTTGTTTCGTTTGTTTGATCTTACTTTTTTCCCTTTTGTATTCGAGAAAAAAGGTTTATGTGATCCGACCCTTCTGTTCGTTAAGACCATAGGGCCCGAGGTGTATAAGGGGGGAATTTCGATTATGCTGGTGAGCAAAGTTACCCTAGCCGCCGGGGCGTGGGTTTTTTGCAGTCTTACCAGGCATGCTCGTTTATATGTTCTCACAAACCTTGCCGCTAACCTTAACGTGAGGAAGAGGTCTGACACAACGACTATTTCAAGGACTAGGGGGAAGCTTGCGCGCTTCTCGATACCTTGGTAAAAATACCAGAGTTGTCGACAGGAGTTTGCACTTCTCCACCTTGCTCTTTAGCTTCCACATTTACATTGATTGTATTACTCCTTTTTGCGGTAGAGATAGCAACACACTAGCAAAACCTTAGTTGCACATTTAGATAGTTTATCTATCGCATATGTTTTGTTAGGGTTAGAAAAAGAGGCCATAGTTTAGAGTTAGAATTTTAAGTTGCCTAATTCACCCCCCCCTCTTAGGCGTCACGATTCCCTTCAATTGGTATCAGAATCAGGTTGGCTCCATTTGGACTTTTGGCTTAACCGTCGTTGAGCCGACGCCATTTAGAGTGGTTGGGATGGATACCTCTAGGCCTCCACACTTTGACAGCACTAACTTCCCCTATTATAAAGCTAGAATGGCTTGCTACCTTGAGGCAGTTGATTTGGGAGTTTGGAGAGTCACTCGTGACGGGATGAAACCCATTAAGAATCCCGATAAACCCACGAAGAGTGAAGAAAAGAAAATTCATTTCAATGCTAGAGCTAAAAATTGATTGTTTGAATCATTTAGTATGGATGTGTTTAACCAAGTGTTCACTTTAAATATGGAAAATGAAAATTGGTTAAAATTTCAAGAGCTCCATGATGGCACATCAAATGTCCGTGAGCAAAAACATTGTCTAGCTAAACAAAATTATAATTCCTTTATAATGAATGATGATGAGCTTGTTCGTGATATGTATTCATGTTTGAATCTAATTATCAATGAGCTCCATTCTATAGGACTAACAAAGCTAGATAATGCGGACATCGTGAGGAAGATCATCTCTGTGCTACCACAAAAGAAATATGCAAGCATCATCACCATTCTTCACAACATGGAGGACTTGAGCACCATGACCCCGGGCATAGTCATTGGCAAAATAGTGGCATTTGAAATGTCACATAAGATGGGTCAAGAAGAAGCCTCTTTATCAAGCAAAGGCAAGGCTCTCGCATGTAGCGAGAAAAAGAAGATGAAGGGCAAGCAAGTTGAGACAAGCTCAAGCTCAAACTCCTCAAGTGAAGATGAAGAAGAAGATGAGGATGATGATGATGATGATGATGAATCAAGTGATGATGATCAATCTTCCTCCTCCACCTCCGACCTTGATGAAGAATCAATCAAACTAATCAACAAGGTGGAGAAGATGATCCAAAGGCTCAATGTCAAGGGTGTGCCCATCCAAATCCAAGATCTTATTTTCACCAATCAAAGAAATGAGCAAAGAAAGAGAGGATGCTATGGATGCGGCGAGTTGGGGCACTTTGTGGAAGTTTGTCCAAACAAGCCCACACCCAAGACAAAGAAGAAGGCATGCAAGAACCAAGCCCTCACATCAATAAGGTCATGGGATGATTCTTCAAGTGAAGAAGAACACCATCACAAGAGGCGAGGACGCAAGCAATCATCATCAAGCTCTTCTCGTATGTGTCTTATGGCATGAGGTAATGAAAGCTTATCCTCTAGTGAGAGTGATAGTGATGATAAAATGCCTTCTTATGATGAAATTGTGCAACAAAATCTTAATTATGCTAAAGTTTGCACTAGTCAACAAAAGAAGCTTGAAAAAATAAAAGAAAAGCTAGATAGTTCACAAGAAGTATACAAAACTTTGCTTGAATAATATGAGAACTTTGCTAATCTCAATGTTGAACTATCTACTAAAATTGAGCAACTTGAGGCTAGTGCAACAACAAATGCATGCACAATCAATGATAAGCAACTTGTAAAGAAAAATGAAAAATTAAAAAAAAAAGTTAGCTAGCTCACAAGATGCTTATAAAAGTTTGCTTGCTAAAATGAAAACCATGTGCAAACATTGTGATGAGCTAACTAATAAAGTTGCTAATCTTGAAGCCGTTAGTTCAACCCCCACTAAGGCATCTAAAAAGAAAAGTTCTATCTTTAACATGTCTAAAAAGGATGCCTCTACTTCTTGTAATGATTTATGTTTGGACTCATCCTTATACAACCAAGTTTGTGTTGAGAAAGTTGTTGTAGATACATGCACACAAGAGGTTGCAAAGGAGAATGAGCAACTCAAGCAAGAAGTAGCTCACCTCACCAAGGACTTGACTCAAGTGAAAGGCAAGGCAAAGCAAGCCCAACTTCATCAAGATAACACCGTCAAGGGAGTGAAGAAGCTTGATGAAGGAGAAACCGTGGTTTGCCACAAGGAAGGTCACAAGTCCTATAAGTGCAAGGTGAAGAATGGGGGAGGAGCAAAGAAGAAAGAGAAAAACTAAAGGCAAACAAGCAAGCTCTCCAACACCTACACCAACAAGGTGGACAAGAAGACCTCCACACCATACTTGTTAAAGAAGAAGAAAAATGACAAGGTGGTGGCCATCAAGGTGAACAAGCAAGCCATCAATGGGGTCAAACGCTTTTGGGTGCCAAAGGAAATCATCTCCAACATGAAGAGCACCAAAAAGGTTTGGATCCCGAAAGGGAAGTGAGAAGTCTGTTGGACTACGGGGGAATTTGGAGACTTGGCAAAGTATGGGTGTATTTCAAGGGGTGCATCATGATGGACAAAATCATTGCCAAGTGGGTTAGTGAATACAATGGACCCAAATTCCCTTTCCCATGTTAGGTAACTAGATTCAATTTCCTTCAAGTAGTATCAATTTACATTTCCTACAAGTGGTATTTCTTACAAATTGGTATCTTTAAGCATCTAGTTACTTTTTATGCCTATGTTTGCATTTGCTTGCTTATATCTTTTGCCATGCATACACTAGGTATATCTTATGGTAGGCTTGCTCGGTTTTGTTCTTAACCCTTGGAGCAAACCTACATGGCTTAAAATTGTTTAGGAGCACGGCACATAGCTTGTCTTTTAATTGTTCATCTAATATATGCCAAAGTACAAATTGTAGATAATTTCTCCCGAATATCATCTTCGAAAATAATTCTCACACTCATGAGAAGTCATCTTTCAAGTGGTATTGTTGATCCTAAAATCAATGTGCATAACTTCTACAAGTATCCCACACTTGTGTGCACAAATTTAGGGGGAGGTTACTCTACAAGTTGGATGCTTTGAGACTAACACCTTTTCAAGCTTATCATGTGTGTAGTAGTCTCATTGCAAGGAAAATGGAGTCCCCGGAGTTAAGCATCATACTTCAAATATCCACCACCTATTGCAAGTGGTAGAAATCAAATTGGTTTCCACATGTAGTATTTCTAAACCGATATCATCACGTTGATTTTATTTTGATATTTATATGCTTTCTCCATGGATTATATGGATTAAACTCCCTTGAGCAATAATGTGCCAATTATGCATCTGATTTGCCTTCTACCATATGTATGCATATATTTAGGGGGAGCTTAATCTATATAATGTGAGAGTCAAATTTTGTGACCTATTCCACTCTACATACAAAGGTTCACAAAGTTTGACCCTCCCTTGTGCTACTAATGTCTTCCTTTTCGGTGTTTGATTCCAAAGGGAGAGAATTTAGAGGATCAAAAGCAAGCATTAATTTGTAGGACGAAAAGCTAGATCATAAAAAATTTACAATGGTCTACAAATGGTGTCTACAAGTGGTAATGGTCCGAAAAAGGAAGAATAGTGGATTATGGATTGCCTATGTAATGGGGAGAATTTGTAGGAAGCAAGGCTAAAATCCATAATGCCACATGGGGACATTTGCAAGGGCAAGATAAGTGTTCAAGTGGTATCTTCTAGTCTTACAAATAGTATCTTTTAGCATCATATAACCTTGCCCCTTGCATTGCATCCTAGCAAGTAGGTAGTTTTCAAATTTGCAAATTTTATTATTTGCTTGCTTTGGTTGTGTTGTCATCAATCACCAAAAAGGGGGAGATTGTAAGGAAAATGGACCCTAGGCCCATTTACTTTGGATTTTGGTGTTTTGATGACCAACACAACCAAATTGGACTAATGAATTTGCAAGTGTTTGTTCTGTAGTTCAATAGGGTGCAAGAAGTGGCTTGGACGAAGGCGACGTGATGATCCGATAATCAACACCATAAGCAAGACCTTAGAAGCACAAGGGAAGACCCAAGATATCAAGCAAAGTCCAAGCATGAAGATAGGAACCAAGCCGTACGCAAGATCACAAAGAAGCAAGCTCACAGAGGTGACCGGACGCTGGACCGGACGCTGGAGGAAAGCAACCGGACGCTCTGATCAAGTGGCTCGGCAACAGGCGTCAGCAGCAGCGATCGACGCTGGTGGCAAATCGACCGGACGCAGGACAGCAGAGTCCGGTCGAGTACAGAGAGGTTCCAGAGCGGCAAGATTGCGACCGGACGTGTCCCATGGCTGGTGATCGGACACTGGCAGTGTTCGATCAGTTGATCGTGGCTCCAATGGTCAGGACGACCGGACGCATCCGATTAGGACAACTTTAGCGTCCGGTCAGTAGCAGAAAAGCGGGACTTCGTCTCCAACGGCTACTTTCTCAGTGGGGCTTATAAATACAACCCCCAACCGGCCATTTGAGGCTTGTGGAGCTAAGGAAACATATCTAGGGTGTTGATACACAATTTTAGTGATCTCCACTTGCATAGTGCTTAGTGATTCATTAGGTGATTAGAGTAGGTGCTTTGCGAAGTGCTTAGGTTGATTAGACCACCGCTTATGCGCTTGCTCTAGGTTTAGGCCTAGTGTTTAGTGAGGTTTGCATACCTCTTACCACTCAGTGCTTGCGTGCACCATTGTTGTATATCAGAGGGGCTTGTAGTCTTGCGAGATCACACCAACCACGTTTGTGGTGTGGCCACCACCGTGTACCGGAGGGAACAAGGCCCGTGGTGTTTCGGTTGGAAGCTTGATAGTGAAGACGGCGGGGAGCATCCGGGAGAGGCTTGCCGAAAGGCACGTCGGAGACCCACTTGCGCATGGGGAAGGCCCGAGGCTATCCATGGAGTTACCCGACCAGGAGCTTGGCCCTTGTGAGGGATTCCTTGCAAGGGGCTCCAACGAGGACTAGGGGGAAGCTTGCGCGCTTCTCAATACCTCGGTAAAAATACCGGAGTCGTCGACGGGAGTTTGCATATCTCTACCTTGCTCTTTAGCTTCTGCATTTACATTGACTGTATTACTCCTTTTTGCGGTAGAGATAGCAACACACTAGCAAAACCGTAGTTGCACATTTAGATAGTTTATCTATCGCATAGGTTTTGCTAGGGTTAGAAAAAGAGGCCATAGTTTAGAGTTAGAATTTTAAGTTGCCTAATTCACCCCCCCCTCTTAGGCGTCACTGTTCCCTTTAGGCGTCACTTGTCTCGATGGCTCGAGTGACGTGCTTCATGAGCTCGCTAACAGGGATGTTCGAATGAAATCCGATCCCGTTGCTTTGCGACAGGGTCGGTGAAGCCCTCGGGTGGCGTTCCATTGCTCCTTGACCTGCCTTCCAATAGATTCCCCCTCAATAGGGATTCTATGGGCTCGACTAAATGCCAGATTGAACTAGAAGGTTGAGATGACCCTATTCGCCTCTATGCGGGTTGGGCAAAAACCGCTGAGGCTCATCTGCGTTTTCTCCCCTGGCTCTTGTTCGATGCGAGGCGACCTCGGACCCTTCGTGGGCTAGCCTTCGAACCTTGGTCTCTCGATCTCAGATCAAGTGGCTCGAACCCCCGAGCCCCTTGGGGTCTAATAGGGGGTCGGCGTGTTTCACACGTTACCCCATCCTCGGCTTCCGCAACCGGAGAGGCTGAGCTAACGACACTTGCCTCGATGGCTCGAGTGTCGCGCTCAATGAGCTCGCTAACGGGCATGTTCGTGTGGAATCCGGGTCTGTCATTCGCTGACGGGGTCGGTAGAGCCCTCATGTGGCATTCCACTACTTCTTAACCCGCCTCCCGGTAGATGCCCGAGCCGTTCGATAGTCTCAGGTGGCCCGTTGGCCTCTCCTCGATGGAGATTCTATGGGTTTGGCTCGAGGTTAGAATCGAACGAGAAAGGTCGAGATGTCCCTGTTCGCTTCTGAGCGGGGTCGGGCAAGGCTGCTGGGGCTCATCTTGGTTTTTCTCCCTTGGCTCTGTTTGACACAAGGCGGCCTCGAGCCCTTCGTGGGCCAGCCTTCGAACCTCGGTCAGTTGCCACTCAAATCGAATGAGGCGACTACCGCTTCGTGACGCGACATGAAGAGTTGAGATGCAGCGATTGCATATGCAATGTTTTGAATGTATGGGATTAATGTATGATTTAATTGAAACGAAAGCGAGGGTTGGTGATGTTACCTTGGTGGTATTAGCGACGAGAAGCTCTTACCGGAAACGTCCATGCGGGGTTCAGGTCTGATGTTTGCGACGGGGCCGGCGTGACCTGCACGAGCATCGCAAATTTCTGTTTCTTTCTCTTGGCGGCGATCCGAGCCGTTCGATTGATTTAGGCGACCTAATAGCTTCTTCTTGAAGGAGATTCTACAGGAGGACCCCTCCGAACCCTTCTCGAGAAGGCGGATGCTAAAGCTTGGGGTGCGGGGAATTGTGAATTCATTTATGTTGGTGAACAAAAACACCTTAGCCGCCGGGGCATAGGGTCTAGCGGTTTGTCTAGTTTTACTCAAAGTTTTACACCCGCACACCATGTCTCTGGTTTTTATACATAAGGAGGGGTCGAGCAAAGGGAATGTCTAAATGAGTAGACACTCTCGGCAGCCCCCGAGCGATATCCGCGCCCCTACCGTTGCTGGGGTCGGAGGCTCGGTAGTAGAATTGATACTCAAAGTAGGTAAACAACGGTGCTTATCTTTCGGTGGCCAATCGTTCGGCGTTCCCCTAGGCCGTCCGATTGACTCAGGAGGCCCGTTGGGCTCCCCTTGATAGAGGTTCCATCGTTGGGTCGTTCCATGTCCTGCCTGGGGAAGCGGAGAGTCACCTGCATGTAGGTGCGCCCTGATTCTCGCGCTCGGCATGCGGTAGTGGTGGGCCATGCCCAGGCAACGTCCTATTTGACCAGGCAATGTCTCGTCGATCAGAGCGTGTCCCATCGGTCCAGGCGCGTCCCCTCAAATTCCCATCAGCATCGATTTCCCATCTGCATTGAATAGGGAAGGGAGAGGGTTTTTCATGCCAATCTTTCGCCTTTCCTTCGCTGTTGTGTCTCCTCCTTAAATAGGGGGACGGAGGGGGTTCTCGTCTCCATTCCTTCGCCTATTCTTGAGCTGCTACCTCCTCTCCTTCTTCCTTTTCACCAAATGCGTTCGTGCGTCGTAGCGGTCCCTAAGTGAGAGAGGGTAATGCCAGGGAGAGAAAAACTCACAGATCCCCTCGTGAATCCATAGCGCGATGTCAAACTAGAGGTCATCCAACGTAGATTAGATGGTGTCAGCCGCCTTCGCCGAGAAGGGGCCGCTTCCGTCGAAGGAGGAGGCGCACTGGAGGGTGCTGAGCGTCGTCAGTTTTGCCGTCGTCCGCGAGGCCTTCGTTGGGATGGAGCCGTACGGGAAGCTCTTCTAGCGAATCTTCTCCGGGCGAGTCTCGTCAGTGGGGAAGCCGCCCAGGACTATGTCGATGGGGGGCTTTGCCCTTGCAGTCGCTCAGATCGGCCAGTTCATGAAGCTTGATGAGTTATCAGAGACATCCATCAGCCATGGCGGCCATTCTCCGGCGGGCAGTGCCCCCCGTCCAGGTGCCATTGTCAGGGTTGCGGCTGATCATGATGGCATAGTTCCTGGACGCCCTAGCGAAGACACCACGGTCATCGACGCGGTGCTCGACATTGCAGACGACGGCGCCCTCGAGGATCCCGTAGTGTGGTAGGACATCACCGATGGAGAGCGTGGCGTGGTGACTGTAGTAGTACTTATAGTAGAACTGGTCAGAAACTGTAATCGAATAAGTTGTGGGGGAGCCCCCGTGCGAACAGTCTTTTGTATTTATGAATACATCAGTCCCTTTTTGTGATGAAATCACTTTGTAAGCGATGAATTTGTGCAAAAAATGAACTGGTTCTCAAATTTTGTTACGACAACAAGCTTTTTAGCTCTTCTCCCCTTTTTGTAAAAGAGGTTCAGTGTCTTTTTACCCTTCCCGTAGCTAAGGTTGCAAAAAGGCTCAGAGTGCGAGAGAACCCATTCTAATTACACTAGTGAGCAAAGAGACCGTAGCCGCTGGGGCGTGGGTTTCTCGCAGTCCTACCAGTTATACTTAGATTTTTGTTCCTGAAATCCTAGCCCTTAGGACTTACCATGAGAAAAGAAGGAAAACACAGAGAATGTTTGCAAGATAACTCAGAGAAAGTTTTGCAAGATAAACGTACTCATACCAGCCCCCGAGTGAGGTTTGACCCCTCACACTTTATAGGGGTCGGATGTCACGAAAAGAATGGGGATTTTTTATGACAAAAACTGAAAAGAGAAAGTATATGTTTATTTAAGGGTAAAAACGACGTAGCTGCTCAATGTTCTAGGCGTTGGTGAAGATCTCGCCGTCGATGGTTTTCAACTTGTAGGCGCCTGGCTAGAGTACTTCTGCGATGACGTACGGCCCCTCCCAAGGCGGGGAGAGCTTGTGACGGTCCTTGTTGCTTTGCACGAGGCAGAGAACTAGGTCCTCGACGTTGAAGGCTCGGTCCCGCACTCGTCGGCTATGGTACCAACGCAGCGCCTGCTGGTACTTGGCTGAGCAGAGGAGGGCGACGTCACGAGCTTCGTCTAGCTAGTCCATGGTGTCTTTGTGGGATGCCTTGGCTCCCTGTTCGTCGTATGCTCTGATCCTTGGCGCTCCATAGTCGAGGTTGGTTGGAAGGACGACCTTAGGACCGTAGACCATGAAGAAAGGTGTGTAGCCGGTGGCTCGGCTAGGAGTTGTCCTTAGGCTCTAGAGCACCGCAGGGAGCTCGGCGACCTAGCGTGCACCAAACTTGTTCAACTGGTTGAAGATCCTAGGCTTGAGGCCCTGTAGGAGCATGCCGTTTGCATGCTCGACCTGCCCATTCGTTCGGCGGTGCGCGGCGGTGGCCCAATCGACCCGGATGTGTTGTTCATCGTAGAATCTAAGGAATTTCTTGCCATTGTCCGTAATGATGGAGTTTGGTACTCCAAAGAGATGGATGATGTCGAGGAAGAACGGCACAGCTTGCTCGGACTTGATCACGGAGATCGGCTGAGCTTCGATCCATTTTGTGAACTTGTCTATGGTGAAAAGTAAGTGGGTGTAGCCCCCGGGCGCCTTCTTGAGAGGCCCAACCAGATCGAGCCCCCAGACCATGAAGGATCACATGATGGGGATCATTTGGAGTGCCTGGGCCAAGAGGTGAGTTTGCCAAGCGTAGTACTAGCACCCTTTGCAGGTGCGTACGATCTGCTCGACGTCGGCTACTACAGTGGGCCAGTAGAAGCTCTATCGAAATGCGTTCCCAACCAAGGTTCTAGGTGCGGCGTGGTGACCGCAGACCCCACCGTGGATATCGCTCAGCAAAAGCTTCCCCTGTTTGATGGGGATACAGAGCCGTAGATCCTGGTGTGGCTTCGTTTGTATAGTTCGCCTTCTACAAGAATGAAGGACTTGGCGCGACGTGCGAGCCATCGAGCTTCTGTCTTGTCCGTCGGTAGCATGTCACGGAGGAGGTAGTCGATGTAGAGCGTTCTCTAGTTGATCAGAGGGTTGGGCTCTATCGCTGGATCCTCCTCAAGGTCCATGACCTCAGGGCCAGACAGAGCCGTCGGTTGGCTAGCCCCCGAGGCTAGATTGGATAGACCGTCATCGGCCTATTCTGACCCTTCATAGTGTACTGAGGGCTTGTGTTGGTTGCTAGCGAAGACACCCGTTGGCACCGGCTCTCGACCGGACGCCGCTTTTGCAAGCGCGTTGGTCGCCTCGTTGAGGCGCCTTGGGATGTGATTGAGTTCGAGGACGTTGAATTTGTCCTCTAGTCATTGGACTTCTTGGTAGTACGCGGCCATCTTGGTGTCATGACAGCTCGACTCCTTCATGACTTGGTTGATGACCAGCTGGGAGTCGCCCCGGATGTCGAGGCATCGGATGCCCAATTCGATGGCGGTTCATTGGCCGTTGATGAGTGCTTCATACTCGGCCACATTATTAGATGAGGGGAAATGAAGACGAACCATGTACCTCATGCGAACCCCAAGGGGTGATATGAAGACCAGCCCCACGCTAGCATCCTTCTTCATCAGCGACCCATTGAAGTACATCGTCCAGTACTCTTGATCGACGACCGCCAGTGGTGTTTGGACCTCAGTCCATTCCGCGATGAAGTCAGCCAACACCTGGGACTTGATCACCATTTGGGCGGCATACATGATGCCTTGATCCATCAACTCAAGTGCCCACTTTGCGGTTCTTCCCATGGCGTCCTAGCTCCAAACGACCTCGCCGAGGGGGAATGATGTCATGACTGTCATGGGGTGTGACTCAAAGTAGTGGCATAGCTTCCTCTTGGTGATGAGGACGGTGTATAGGAGCTTCTGGATTTGGGAGTAGCGGGTCTTAGAGTCGGATAGTACCTCGCTGATGAAGTACACAGGGCGCTGCACCTTGAGGGCGTGCCCCTCTTCCTCCCGCTCTACAACTAGGGCGGTGCTGACCACTTGCGTGGTGGCCGCTATGTATAGCAGGAGGGATTCTCCGTTGCTTGGAGGAACTAGGATCGGGGCCCTTGTCAGAAGCAGTTTGACCATGTCAAGTGCCTCCTGGGCCTCGCATGTCCACTCGAAGCGGTCGGCTTTCTTCAAGAGTCGATAAAGGGGGAGACCTCGTTCGTCGAGGCGCAAAATGAATCGGCTGAGTGCGGCGAGGCACCCTGTGATTTGCTGAACCCCCTTTATGTTCTGAATCGGGCCCATCCTTGTGATGGCTAAGATTTTCTCTAGGTTGGCTTCGATGCCACGCTCAGAGATGATGAAGCTGAGCAGCATGCCCCTCAGGACCCCAAAAACACATTTCTCAGGATTGAGTTTGATGCCATTCGCTCGGAGTTTTGCAAAGGTTTGCTCAAGATCGGCAACAAGATGGTCAGCCCGTTTGTACTTAACCACGATGTCGTCAACGTAGGCCTCAACGGTCTGCTCGATGAGGTCCCCGAAGCATTTGAGCATACAGCGCTGGTACGTGGCCCCATCGTTCTTTAGACCGAACGGCATTGAGACATAGCAGAATGATCTGAAGGGGGTGATGAAAGATGTCACGAGCTGGTCGAACTCTTTCATCGCGATTTGATGGTAGCTGGAGTACGCATCAAGGAAGCAGAGGGTTTCGCACCCCGAGGTAGAGTCGACTATTTGGTCTATGCGCGGCAAAGGAAACGGATCCTTTGGGCACGCCTTGTTGAGACCCGTATAGTTAATACACATCCTCTATTTCCCACTCTTCTTTCACAGAAGAATAGGATTAGCTAACCACTCTGGGTGGTACACTTCCTTGATGAATCCGGCCGCCGAAAGTTTGGCTATCTCCTCATCGATGGCCCTGCGTTTCTCCTCGTCGAAGCGACATAGGCGTTGCTTCATTGGCCTAGAGCCTAGGTGGATCTTCAAGGTATGCTCGGCGACCTCCCTCAAAATGCCTGGCATATCCGAGGGTTTCCACGCAAAGATGTCGTTGTTGTCGCGGAGGAAGTCGACGAGCGCGCTTTCCTATTTGGAGAAAAGTGTGGTGCCAATGTGTACCATTTTGCCCTCGGAGCTGTCGGGGTCTACGAGGACTTCCTTAGAGCCCTCGGCAGGTTTGAATGACTCGGTCGACTTCTTGGCATCGGGCGCTTCTTTGGTGACCTCCTCCTTGAGGGCAGCGAGTTCCCCGGAGGTGACGATCGCTGTGGCGTGGCCACAGCACTCGACCTCGCACTATTAGGCCCGCTGGAAGGAGGTGCCGACGGTGATGACCCCATGGGGGCCTAGCATCTTCAGCTTGAGATATGTATAGTTGGGGATAGCCATGAACTTCGCGTAGCATGGACGTCCCAGGGTGGCATGGAAAGTTCTGGGGAACCCAACCACCTCGAAGGTAAGGGTCTCAGTCCTATAATTGAACTGATCCTCGAAGGTGACGGGCAGATCAATCTACCCAAGTGGCATGGCCTGCTTCCCGGGCATGATGCTGTGGAAAGGCGCTCGGGTTGGGTGGAGGCGTGTCCAGTCGACGTCCATCTCGTCGAGCGTCTTTGCGTACATGATGTTGAGGCCGCTACCCCCATCCATCAGTACTTTGGTGAGTCGCTTTGGGCCAATGATCGGGTCGACCATGAGCGGATATCTCCCTAGGTGCGGGACACTATCTGGATGGTTGGCCCGATCAAAGGTTATGGCGGACTCTGACCACCGGAGAATGGCAGGCGTGGCCGGTTCGGTCGTATAGACCTCACGGCACGTGACCTTCTGGCGACGTTTGGAGTCGTAGGCCACTGATCCTCCGAAGATCATAACACAGTCGTCCGGCGTTGGAAAGCCATCGTCCTTCTCCTTGGCATCGTCCATGGTGGGGGCAGGGTCCTTTCCCTGCTCCCCTTGTTGGAGCCTCCAGATAAGAACTACCGCATGAGGTTGTAGTCCTTGAGCAGATGCTTAACGGGAAAGGCGTGGTTCGGGCATGGCCCCTCGGGTAATTTTTCAAAGTGGTTTGGAGTGCCCTCCGTGGGCTTCCGACCACCCTTGCGGTCAGCGGTGGCCACGAGCGAGTCCTCACACCGTTGCTTCTTGTTCTTCCTTTTGGCTGAACGGTTGGAGGTGCCTTCGCCGGCGCCCTCGTCCCACCTTGCCTTGCCCTCGAGACGATCGAAGATCACTCCGACCTCCTCTTCTCCTGAGGCATGGCTGGTGGCGATGTCCAGGAGTTCCTTGGTGGTTCGTAGGCCCTTACGTCCCAGCTTATGAACCAAAGACTCGCAGGTAGTGCCGGACAGGAAGGCTCCTATAACGTCGGCATTGGCGACGTTAGGGAGCTCATTACACTACTGGGAGAACCACCAGATGTACCCTCAGAGGGTCTCACCGGCCTTCTAACGACAGTTCTTAAGGTCCCATGGGTTCCCAGGGCACTTGTATGTGCCCTGGAAGTTTCCCACAAAGATCTCCTCTAGATCCGCTTAACTCTGGATGGCATTGGACGGTAGGTGTTCCAACCATGCTCGTGTCGAATCGGCTAAGAATAGTGGAAGATTGCGGATAATGAAGTCTTCATTATCCGCATCACCAGCTTGGTAGGCAAGCCGATAGTCTTCGAGCCAAAGTCTAGGGTTTGTCTCCCCAGAGTACTTAGGGATATTGGTAGGTGGTCGGTACCTTGGCGGGAAAATAGCGTTGAGGATGTGCCGACCGAAGGCCTGAGGGCCTGGCAGGCCGGGGCTTGGGCTCCGGTCCTCACCACTATCGTAGCATCCGCCACAGCGAGGGTGTTAGCCACGATGGGCTCCTTCTCTAGGGTCACGGAAGGTGCATCTGCGGGCGTCGAGGGTGCTTCGTGCGTCGTGGTTGTGGCCAAGGCATTGATGCACCGGGACCGTGGTGCGCTGCCTGCCGCCTTGTGGTGCCTAATGGACTAACGCATCCCTAGCGGGGCGCGCCGAGGTTGTGCACTGGCTGGCATTGAGCTCGCATTGTCGAGATAGCGAGCTCTTAGCCTGCTACGCCGCCGCACGCTCGAGTAGCGTGCGAATCTCACGGTCAGCCTGACAATCCTCGGGCATCGCGGCCTCTAGAAGGCCATGGAGCAAGGCCGTTATGGCGGCGATGTTCTGGCTTGCCCGGGCAAAGCGAGGAAGGGCTTCATCGTCAGCGATGATCCTTCGGTTCACGTCATGGGCCTTGGCGCGCGTGCGCCCACCATCTCCATGGAGTTCGATCTCCCGATCGACCTCCGCGCATTCCCGCACAAGCTAGATTCCGGCTTCCTCGATCTCCTACTTTCGGGCTCTTAGCTGCTCCACCCCTACGCAAGGTGGGACCACCATCTCCCCTTTGGTTTTGCCGCCAAGGTTGCCCACCGGGGTAGCCTCCTCCATGGAGACGCTTTCGACGTGCCCCTCGGGGGTACCCGTCATGAAGCAGTCCCGGGAGGGGTGATGGCTCCCCCTGCCGGAGTTAGAGGCAGAGGATGATCCCAGCTCCTATGTGAGGAGGTTGTGGAGAGACTTTGTGATGTGTTTGATCACCCCCACGAACTCATTGTTCACGGGCGGCTAAACCATGCGTCGTGCTGCAGGGTGGCTAACGGTCGCCGCAGCATTGCGGAGACCAAACGGAATCGCTGTCGGGGCGCTCCGTACGTGGTGTTCCAGAGAGAGGGACCCTCCTCAGGAAAACCACGCCATGTTGTTGTCGTTGGAAAGGGTGAGGCGGCGCTGGTCCTCCCTGGACTATTGGGGTCCAAGGGAGACACCAAGCTGACGCTCAAACCTCTCGTGGTTGAGGCCGACGGAGGGGAGAGATTGGATGGTGGCGTGAGCCAATGCCAACTCTCCCCCCACCGTGATGATGAAGTCTAGGCTTCCGAAGCACACGTGTGCCCCTGGGACCCAGCTGATGCCGTGGTTAGCCATCCGTGGCCTGATGTGGAACGCGCAAAGGTCCCCTACCTGGCGCACCAACTGTCGGTGTTTCGAATAAACACCAACTAGTAAATTTATATTTGTTACGCGTTAGGCTCGGATGGTGTACTAAAGGACACAAGGTTTATACTAGTTCAGGCAAAATGTCCCTACGTCCAGTGTGCTTCTACTCGTGTTATTAGTACCGAAAAAATGTTCATAGTAGGGGGTACAAACGGTCGAGAGGGGGACAGGTCCCAAGTCTCTGATGGAAGGGTCGAAAGGATGCCAAGAGCTCGGTTGCTGTTTGACTGTGTGTTGTGTGATGTGTTGTGTATGAAACTCGATCCGTCCCCTTAGTGGGGTGTCCTATCCTCCCTTTTATAGACCAAGGGGGAGCAGGGGTTACAGATGGGACAAAGAGGAAAAAAACAAAGGTAGAGACGGTCCCTCGAAGGCACCGGGTCTTCATTTTCCCTTGAGCCTGCCCTACTGGCATGGCAGACCATGCCAAGGATAGCACGTTCATTGATCCTGACATGGCCGTGCCCTGGCTTCGTTTCAGCAAGTGGTTACGTCCCATCCTGCTCCAGCGAACGATACGGTGTGTCAGGGCACCGAGCTATGACCCTACGGGGAGCGGACGGGGAAGTGACCATGTGTTTGTTACTATTGATGACGTGAGTTCCCTCCTAGACTATAGTGGTTGTCGTTTGCCTGTGTTAGGATCCGCGCCCGAGGGCTGAAGGCGGCGCCCACAACACTGTAGGACAAAAGTCGGCGCCTACAACACTATTCGGGCTCTGCCATGCCTGGGAGGGCTTAAAGTGCCCGTCCTATTGTATCCTGATGGTACCTTCTCACAGGTGCGCAGGGCATGGTCCTCGGTACTGCGGTTGACCTAAGTGTTCTGTCTAACCCTGTGCTTCGTCATTATGTAGGGGCAGGGTGTAGACATCGGGCGAGGCAGAGCCAGCCCCGGAGCTCAGACGTCGGGCAAGGTGGAGCCTACCCTCAAACGTTGGGCGAGGCAGATCCAGCCCTCAGCCGTCGGGCGAGGCAGAGCCGACCCTCAAACATCGGGCAGGGTGGAGTCCGCCCTCAGCCGTCGAGCGAGACGGAGCCTGCCCTCAGTTGTTGGGCGAGGCAGAGCCTGTCCTCAGACGTTGGGTGAGGCGGAGCCTGCCCTCGATCATCGGGCGAGGCGGAGCCCAGCCCTCGGGTCGGGCGAGGCGGAGCCCGCCTCAGCCATCGGGCCAGGCCGAGCCTATCCTCAGTCGTTGGGCGAGGCGGAGTCTAGCCCTCGGGGGTCGGGCAAGGCATAGCCAACCTTCGGTTGTATGGACAAGGAGTGTAGTTGCATTCTCTCCTGTTCAGAAGCATCAGCGCTTGATGGTTATTAGCTCCATCTCATTGGGTACCCCAGTATTATGTCCCCAACAGTAGCCCCCAAGCCCCTGAGTGATTCGGATAGAATCGCTCGGGGGTGATTTGACTTGCTTGAGGGTGCGCGCGAGCGCACCCGACGGGTGTAGCCCTCGGGTGATTTGGGCAGAATCGCCCGGGGGTATTTCGATTCGCCAGAGGGTGCGCGTGAGCGCACCCGACGGGTGTAGCCCTCGGGTGATTTGGGCAGAATGACCCGGGGGTATTTCGATTCGCCAGAGGGTGCGCACGAGCGCACCCGTCGGGTGTAGCCCCCGGGTGATTCGGATAGAATCGCCCGAGGGGTATTTCAGACCGTTCGCGGGTATGGCTGTGAGATTTAGTGTTTTTGACAACTGTATAGTTTAAAGGGAACCCTGGTATCCCATTCGTGAGGATTCATCTAGGGTCAGCCCGGTTGAGACTCGATTGCGGATCGAGACTCCCTTGAGGTTCGTGTGCCTGAGTACTGGCCGCTTACGGGCCCATCCCTCGTTGGGATGACCGTCGAAACTTATTGGGCCAGCCCTCGAACTCCTGGGCCTAGGAGGGCTAGAGAAATGGTTCGTGACCCATATCCCCTCTACAGGAAAAGAGTCCTAGTCTGTCTGGGAAGGCGAAATTTCCGGTGCGACTTTGGTGGGAAAGGATAGGGATTACAGGCGCATATCCTGCGGCATGACGTGGTGGTGTATCATGGCAGGCACGGAGATCTAGGAGGACGGTTGCTCTTCTCGCATCCGTCGCCCCTATAAAACCAAGGGGTTCACCCCTAAGGTTCCATACTTGTCCTCAGACGTTGGGTGAGGTGGAGCCTGCCCTCGGTCGTCGAGCAAGACGAAACCCAGCCCTCGGGGTCGGGCGAGGCAGAGCCTGCCCTCAGCTGTCGGGCAAGACAGAGCCTGTCCTCAGTCATTGGGCAAGGCAGAGCCCAGCCCTCGAGGGTCGGGTGAGGCGGAGTCTAGCCCTCGGGAGTCAGGCGAGGCGAAGCCAACCCTTCAGGGTAGGGCGAGGCGCAGCCAACCTTCAGTTGTATGGACAAGGAGTGTAGTTCCGTTCCCTCCTGTTTGGAAGAATCAGCGCTTGATGGTTATTAGCTCCATCTCATTGGGTACCCTAGTATTAGGTCCCCAACAATTAGCCACTCAACTTGCCACGCCACTCGATCCTAGCGACGATGCAAAGTTAGATCACTCAAGTGGCACTAGATGACTGATATGCAAACAAGTTTGCCCCTCTTAATAGTATGGCCATCTATCCAAAACCCGATCATTAACTTCTCTACACACCTATGACCGGTGAAATGAAATGCCCTAGGTTATACCTTTGCCTTGCGCATTCCATTCCATCTCCTCCAATGTTGATGCAACACATGCACCAACACGATCAATAATGATATGATCCACTTCATATCATCACGTGATCATATTGGTTCATCGATCTTGACTACACTTGCTTTTCACCGTTGCCTTCATCCATCGGCGCCAAGTCTTGCTCAAGCTTTACCGCCACACGGTCCATCGCTCCAAAGCCTCCGACTTAACCTTCATGCTTGCAACCGGTCCATCAAGCTAAGTCATGTCTTGATCTTCTCCACCTTGATCACATGACTCAATGTCATGTCTCATGTGCAATGAGCTCCTTCATCATCACATGTGTGAGCTTTGCAACATCTCCGAGCCATTTCCACCTTCATGGCATATGTTGCTCACACACATGTACCTGTGGAGATTGGTTTGTTATTCCCTTAAGTTCGCAGATTGGTTGTTAGGATTTTGTTATAAGTATTGAACACTTGGATTAATAGAAAGTTAGCCAGAGATTGAGATTAATCTCTCTCGCTCCCTGGCGTCCAGCTCTCTCTCACGCGTTCTAGCCCTTGTCCCAGGCACCGAGCACGGCGTCGCCAGTCCGCCGCCGATCATTCAAGCCAAGGCCATCCACCTCCCATTCCCACTACCTACGCAACAACCCAAACTCCAACAAATAGTCTCATACATTATAATAGTATACTAGGTTCGTGCCCGTGCGTTGCTACGGGTTTCAAAATCCACACAATCATCCACACAATCCTATGCATTTTTCAGTTTATAGTTAACACATATAAAAGAAATGTTTGTGCATCATGGTTTTGATTTGAGACATGTATGGGTAACCAGAACAACTTTATATGGTCAAACGCCTAGCAAGTGCAACTGGTAGTTCACTTTAGCTAAGCGCTTCCTTGGAAGCCAATGATCAAGTCTACCATCAACATTGCTTTTGACCAGTGTTGCTAACCGATTTATCAAATTTGAGAGAAATCAATACCTTCGAAAGATAAAAATGGGATCTAGAACTTTTGTTTTAGAGTAATGTTGAGATTCCAAACCAATCAATCCCATAAATTCATTGAAAAAATCAGCCTAATTCACGAACAATCTAAAAAATCAATGCAAGGGTTATCATGGTTTGTACACGTAAACATTGCATCTAGCTATTTCTTAGAAACTTCTCACAACAGATGAACTAAATTTGCAAAGAATTAACAGTTCCCACCTAACCCTTTTTCCTTCCTTTTTATTTTCTTTCCCCAACTCGTCTTCTGCTATTTCCCTTGTTTGTCTTCCTGACTATAGCCTCCTAGGAGCTATACAACATGAAGTAGATTAGTAGAAGCACCAAGATACAAACAACCTATACCTATGGAAAAACAATAAGTAGAAGCAGCAACCTAAGTGCTCCAGACAACAAGGACCCAAGCTGTGGGTGCTCTTGCCCACCAAGTTCTCTACAAGGGTGAGCTCAAGTAGGAAGCGACACATGAACAGGGAAGTCGGACATTGAACCCTAATATATTGTCATAGGAAAATGTTCATATCAAAATAAAATGAGTAGGAGTGGACACAGAACAGAGTCACGAGAAAGAAAAAACATTTTTTTGGTTTATTATTTTGTTTCGTGGGTCTCACACATAACTCATGCGCTCTCCTAGGAGAAGCCAAACAAGGGAGTGGATGTCAGGAATGGTGCTTGTAAGGTACCGATAGAAGGCCCCAAAAACACAAGCATACCTGCAAGATGTGGAGCAGCTGCTGCAACTCAGAGTCACCAGGGAAAAGTGGCTGGTTAGTGACCAACTCATCTGCAATTTACACCAAGTTAGAATATCTATATATGTCGGTGTGAGTTATGAAGCAGTTCACATTGAAAAGCGATGTCGGAGTTCATCGAAATCTTACCAAAAATTGAGCCAATAGATCATATGTCAACCAACCAGCATGGAGTAGTGTGTGGAACCAAGGAGAATCCCAGGGGCCTTGTACCACAGGGTAAGGATCAGCAGAAATTTTTTTAGGTTAATTCTGTTGTTAATTAATCATATCCAAGAACAGGGGCCAAGAGGAAACATCGTGGGTGTACTTTTTGATTGGCACGGTGATGGCATGGTTTGTACACATAAACATTGCATCTAGTTGATTCTTAGAAACTTCTCTCAAAATAGAAGTCCTAAATGTGCAAATAGTTAACGGTTTCCATAAACCTATAACCTTTTTTTCCCTTCCTTTCTATTTTCTTTCCCCAACTTGTCTTCTGCTATTTCACTTGTTTGCCTTCCTGACCATAGCGACCCAGAAGATATACAACGGAAGGACTTCAACAGCTTCACGTAGCAGCAAGGAACATCGTTTCATCCTCCAACCTACTAACAATATATCTATGGCTTGCTGGCATGGAAAATTGTTTGTCTCTAGAATGCCAAAATTTTCTAAACTCTAAGTTAAACACATTCATAATACATGTTCTCTAGATCTGTCATATAC
Source organism: Miscanthus lutarioriparius (assembly GCA_904845875.1). Lineage (NCBI taxonomy): Eukaryota > Viridiplantae > Streptophyta > Magnoliopsida > Poales > Poaceae > Miscanthus > Miscanthus lutarioriparius. Next base: position 71,014,418 of record CAJGYO010000011.1, read on the forward strand.
CTTGCTCCTAGCTACTCACTTACGATGAACAAATGTTAATTTACCATTTGATGAATTCACGCTCCATATGTTGTTCCAATCGGTCCTCGTGTCCCCGCCCCTTGGTGCTGCTGGCCAGCTGCCATGCATGTCCGCAACTTGCCGCTGGCCTTGGCCTCAAGGCCACTGGACGTCATTCCCTACGGCCCTACACATGCGCGCTACAACACTAGAACAATCCACGTGGGTGCGGCTTGTAGCACTGGCGTGCTGTCACCCTAGGGAATGGATGATCACGGTCATAGGTCGCAGCCTTGTCTGGCCACCGACCATGTCCGCCTTGCCTCGGCCCCATGTGGCCGCCGGTTCATCGCCCGCCGTAGCCTCATGCTAACACACCAACGCGCCATCATGGCCTCGCTAGAGTTCGTAGCCCAGCAGCCACCCAGGCGCCCACCTCTATGGATAGGGTTTGCCGATTTGGGGAAAACGGGAGAACAGGGATTTAGGGGAGACAAATAGATGAGAGAATCGAAGCTAGCCATAGGAGATGCATATGCAAGTGGAGAATGCAAGGAGAGGAAGTTACATAACTGGTGGTGGTGGTGCTGTCGCCGATGTCGTTAGAGCACGACGTTCATGCCCCTGATGCCCAGCCCTCCCACCCTTGGCTCTACCGCCATCTCCTCCCCCTATCGACGGGAGCAGCACCGCCAGGCCTAGGAACACCAGTGCGGTGCGAATCGAGGGAGGGGAGAGAAAGACGCGGCGACAGTGTGGGACGAGGCCGTTGCGAAGCATGCTGCCCGGTGTCAGTGGCCTCTCCGGTGGCGTCCAGCGACGACGACAGCGTGGCCCTAGCGATGACGTGTAGGGGTTGGGTGCACCGTGTGGGGATGGGACGAGGCAGGCGTTGGCAATGATGTGGGAGGTGTGGGATCGTGGGGAGGCGTGGGAGCGGATGACCGGATCGCAGGCAATAGAGAGCGGTCCGGTTTTTTTTCTGATCAGAGGTCACGTGGGAGAAAATGTTTTTTTTTCGAGCGATGGGATTAGGGGAGGCAGGCCGATTAGTTTTGCGGAGACAATAACATTTGGTTTTTTAGTAGTAGAGAAATGTTTCGTAACTTGTACCAACCATCTATGTGGTGTAATGGTGGTGAATGATTTTTTTAATCCAATAATAGGTCTTGCATTCAATTCAATTTTAGTGTGGCTAACGTCCGGACATCCGGACGCTAGCACCTATCCGGACGCCCGTGCCAGCCTCGCATGCTGCCGCTACACCTGCCCACCTACTGCTCGCATGCTGTTGCACGCCTGCGCCTACTACTGCCATGATGTTGCGCGCCCACGCCTGCTGCAGCGCATGCACATGGGGACTGCCTTCGCCTGCTTGCTCCCCTAGCCTGCTAATGGAAACACTTGCAACATGAAGCATTTGTTGCAAAATGCTTCTAAAAATAAGGGAAACATAAGCTGGGAATGTATACGTATAGTCACTGCAACAACATCCAGATAAAAACACTTGCAACATATATGTCTAAAACAACTAAAACATTTGGAATATAAACTGCAACAAAACATATATATAGTCACTGCTATATATGCAACATCTAGATAAAATACTTGCAAATTGCAACATGAAAACTCTTGCTGCAACATAAGACTAAAACAGATGAAGCATTTGGAATATACTCTTGCAACATATGTGTGAAACATCAACATCCAGATCAAAACACTTGCATCATACGTCTGAAACAGAAGAAACATTTTGAACAAACTCTTGCAACATTCGTCTAAAATAATTGCAATATATGCAACATGTGCACCATCTCGATCTACTTTTACAACATCCATATGAAGCATTTGCAACATACCTATTGCAGGGTTATGAGGATGCTACGCTAGCTGGAAAACAAAAAGTTCGACCTCATAAACCAGGATCTACTGCTAGTTATAGATCACGGGATTACCACTAGACGCGCAGGTGCAGCGGAAGCAACTCGATGTAGTCATACGCGTCGTAGCAGTGTCGTGCAGTTGCAAGGTTGTCCGTATGTCCGTCCCCTTCGTGCGGTTCGTCCTTGTGCTCTAGATGTAGCACCTCCGAGGTATCCACACGTACAGGGAGGAAGCGTCGCGCCTCTAGACTGCTAGGTCAGCGAGGAGCAGCAGGCGTGGGCGGCGGCGGCTACCAAAAGGCATGGATACCTAGCCCCATTGCCCACCCCACTTATTTATAGGCGTACCTAATGAGCTCCCGAGTTGGAGGCCCATTAGTAACCCTAAGCCTTGTCTAACTCGGATCCAATCCGAATTAGGCTTCCAGCCCCTTAAGCGTGCGACCCTATGGGTTCACGCACACATAGACATGGCCTGAGTCCTTCTACTCAGCCATTAGTTGATAGTGGCCTCTAGCAAGGCATGTCAACTCCTATGCCTACGCAAAGATCATATCAGACGAACCACCACAAAACCACATACTTGTTATTCCCTTGCCTCACGATATTTGGTCCAACTCATAGGTTAACACTTAACCCAAGCACGGCCATGCATTTCTTGATCTAATCATTAGAGTCATCCAGTGATATCTCTCTCATATAGAGAGGGGCAAATTCCATCTTGATTGTCTATGTCTCATAGCATGTTTCCCGACAAACCCGAAAAACCACCTTTATAACTACCCTGTTACGGAGTAGCGTTTGATAGTCCCTGAGTAGGTCGTTTCACATCTTGAACACATACAACAATCTCAGGTCTAAGGACATAACGTACATGATGTGAATAGACATAATAACAACATCTCACGTTGGGCCAGTCCAGCCCCATGTCATACATGTGCCCACATTATTAGTTTGACATCTCCATGTCTATGACTTGTGAAACATAGTCATCAACTAATAATGTGCTGATCCTCTATTCATGTGTGTCCTCACACGAACTCTGACCAGGGACAACATTAGAATAACCATACAAGTAAAAGAGTTTCACAAACAATTCACATAATTGCTAATCGATACAGGTTGTCTTTAATGGAAATTCAATGAACTCATAATATATCATGGATACAAGGCAATATAATCATCTCTATGATTATCTCTAGGGCATACTCCCAACAATGTCCCACTTGCACTAGAGTTAATCTCGAAGATATCTAATACACATAGCTCTCATGTGTGCCTCATGCTTAGGCTGTGGAAGAGCCTTTGTCAAAGGATCTGCAACATTCAAATCTATGTGTCTCTTGCACATCTTGATCTCATCTCGTCTAACAAACTCTCAAATGAGGTGAAATTTCCGCAGTACATGTTTGTTCTTTTGGTGATTCCTTGGCTCCTTAGCCTGCGCAATTGCCCCATTGTTGTCACAATGTAGATTCAATGGGCTAGACGCATTCGGAAACACACCAAGTTCAATGAGGAACCTCCTCATCCAAACACCTTCCTTCGTAGCTCTAGAAGCTGCAATGTACTCGACCTCTGCTGTAGAATTGGTCACCGTCTCCTGCTTGGAACTTTTCCAACTTACAGCACCACCATCTATTGTGAACACAAAACCTGATTGAGACTGTGAATCATCCGTGTTAGTTTGGAAGCTAGCATCGGTGTAACCATTTACAATGAGCTCCTCCTCACCTCCATAGATTAGGAACACATCTTTAGTCCTTCTCAAGTACTTAAGAATGTTTTTAACAAGTGTCCAGTGACTCTCTCCTGGATCAGCTTGGTACCTGCTCGCAACACTTAGAGCATATGAGACATCTAGGCGAGTACATATCATGGTGTACATGATGGAACCAACTACCGAGGCGTATGGAACCTTACTCATGCGCTTCTGCTCATCAGCTGTCGAAGGACACTGTTTATCGCTAAAGCGCATACCATGTGACATAGGCAAGAACCCTTTCTTGGACTATTCCATGTTGAACCGTTTCAACACCTTGTCAATGTACATATCTTGGCTTAATCCTATAAGCCTTTTCGATCTATCTCTATAGATCTTGATGCCCAAAATGTATGTTGCTTCTCCTAAATCCTTCATAGAAAAAATATTATTCAGTGAAGTCTTTACGGATTGCAACATAGGAATGTCATTCCTAATCAATAATATGTCATCCACATACAAGATCAGAAATACAACAGCGCTCCCACTTTCCTTCTTGTAAACACAAGGTTCTTCTTCATTTTGACGGAAGCCAAACCCTTTGACCACTTCATCAAAACGAATGTTCCAACTCCGAGATGCTTGCTTTAACCCATAAATGGATTTCTGAAGCTTGCAAATTTTTCTAGCATTGTTTGGATCAACAAAACCTTCGGGATGTATCATATACACGTCCTCATCCAAATTTCCATTTAGAAAGGTTGTTTTAACATCCATCTGCCATATCTCATAATCGAAATAAGCAGTTATTGCTAGAATGATCCGGATAGATTTAAGCATCGCTACTGGTGAGAAAGTCTCGTCGTAGTCAATTCCTTGAACTTGTCAAAAACCCTTTGCAACAAGTCGAGCTTTATAGACGTGAACGTTTCCATCCATATCCTTTTTCTTTTTATAGATCCATTTGCACTCTATGGGTCTAACCCCATCAGGCGGGTCAACCAAGTTCCAAACTTGATTGTTTCCCATGGAATCTATCTTGGATCTCATGGCACTTTGCCATTTCTCGGAATCTGGGTCCATCATTGCTTCCGCATAAGTCGTAGGTTCGTCATCGTCTAACAATAACAAATCCCCACGCAACTCATGGATTCTTGCTGGCCTTCGTGGTTGTGGCGGTGTTTCTATTGCCACAGGTATCTCAACTTGTTCTGCTATATTAGCATCACTCGTAGAGTCCTTCCCAACTGGCTCATCTTGAACTTCTTCAAGATACACCTTCTGTCCACTTTTCTCTCTTTTGAGAAACTCTTTCTCTAAGAAAACACCGTTCCGAGCAACAAACACTTTGCCCTCTGATCGGTTGTAGAAGTAATACCCTAAAGTTTCCTTCGGATATCCCACGAAAAAACATTTGTCTGACTTGGGTGTTAGTTTATCTGTCATAAGTTTGATATAAACTTCACAACCCCAAATTTTTAGAAAAGACAAACTAGGACTCTTACCAGTCCACATCTCATGTGGTGTCTTAACTACAGACTTAAACAGTACCCTATTCAATGTGAAAGCGGCTGTTTCTAGAGCGTATCCCCAAAATGATAACGGTAGGTCTGACTGACACATCATAGACCAAACCATGTCCAACAAAGTCCGATTACATCGCTCCAACACGCCATTTCTCTGAGGCGTTCCAGGTGGCGTAAGCTGTGGAACAATTCCGTAACTCTTTAGATGATTGCTAAACTCGTGCTCAAATATTCGCCTCCACGATCAGATCGCAAAGCCTTAATTTTCTTGCCACATTAATTCTCTACTTCACTCTGAAACTCCTTGAACTTTTCAAATGTCTCAGACTTATGTCTCATTAAGTAGACATAGCCATATCTACTAAAGTCATCAGTGAAGGTTATGAAGTATTGGAATCCACCTCTTGCTGTCGTACTCATTGGTCCGCACACATCAGTATGTATGAGTTCCAGCAAGTCTGCCACCCTCTCAGGAAAACCTGTGAAAGGCGTCTTGGTCATCTTGCCTAGCAGGCAAGCCTCACATGTCTCGTATGATTCAAAATCAAACGAAGTTAAAAGCCCATCAGAATGGAGCCTCTTCATGCGATTCTCACTTATATGACCTAAACGACAATGCCACATATAGGTAGGACTTAACTCATTAAGCCGAGGCTTTTTAGCACTTATATTATAGACAGGAGCATCTTCAAGATTTAAAATAAATAACCCATTCACAATGGATGTAGAAGCCACAAACATGCCATTTTTAGAGATCACACAACCATTGTCTTTACTCGCAAATGAATAACCATCCTTCATCAAACATGAAGGTGACACAATGTTTCGACTTAAACTAGGAACAAAATAACAATTATTCAACTCCATAATAAATCCTGATGGGAGGTGGAGTTGCATCGTCCCGACGTTCAACACAGCAACTCTTGCATTATTGCCCACGCGGAAATCAACTTCTCCCTTTTCCATGCTTCTACTTCTTATCATTCCCTGCATCGTATTGCAAATATGAGCAACCGATCCGGTATCAAATACCCAAGAATTAATATAAGAATTAGCAAGGAAAATGTCCGTAATATAAGCAACAAGTGTACAAGCTGCGGGAGTACCTTTACTGCCGCGATCCTTTATGGATTCCAGGTACAGCTTGCAGTTCCTCTTCCAGTGACCTTTCCCACGACAATGAAAGCACTCAGCATCAGCAGTTGGTCCAGCCTTGGGCACAGGTGGGTTTGGCTTAGAGATCTCATCTTTAGCCTTGCCCTTTTTCTTCTTCCAAGAATTGCCCTTCTTCTTAAACTTAGGCTTGTTTTGGACCGCCATCACATGGCTACTGCCAGCACCTTTCTTGATATCAGCCTCTGCTGTTTTAAGCATGCCACATAATTCATTCAAGCCCTTCTCCGCCCCATGCATATGGTAGTTCGCGATGAAATTTCCATAGCTGGGCGGAAGAGACGCGAGAATAAAATCAGTAGCTAATTTAGGGCCAATTGGGAAGCCCAGCTTCTCCAACCTCTGAGTGTAACCAACCATTTTGATCACATGTGGCCCAACTGTTGCGCCCTCTGCTAGATTGGTTTCAGCAAAAGCCTTTGAGACATTGAACTTTTCAGTCTTGGCTTGAGTCTGGAACATATCATTGAGCGCCACGATCATATCGTGCGCTGCATGGTTATTGTCAAACTGCAACTGCAGATCTGGTTCCATACAAGCAAGCATAAGGCAACTCACTTCAAGATCAGCATCACATGCTCTCTTGTAAGCGTTTTTCTCTGCAGCAGGTGCATTATCAGCAGGCTCTTGTGGTAATGGGGTGTCTAGAATTTCTTCCTTTTTCTCAGCCCTAAGAACAATTCTTAGGTTGCGGATCCAATCCGCATAGTTTATTCCATTCAACTTATCTTTCTCAAAAAATGAACGCAAAGTAAATGGTTGATTGCTAGGTGCCATTTATCTACAACAAAAGTAATGCAAAATACTAAGACAATATATCCAAGACAGAGTAAACAATATTAAACCTTTAATAGAATCTACTCCCACTAAAATCAATATCCCTCTCTTGAAACTTAGTGATTCAAGACCCACAACTAACAAGTCTACTAGTGAGCTTTAGCATCACCACTAGAAGACATGGTAGATTGGTACATATCACATATGACTCTTGTTGTTGGGTAGCATCTCTATGCATTGGTGCCCAACTACTCATGCTCCAAGGTCCCTAACCGTTAGGATGACCTTGTCCAAGTAACCAACCCTTCTGCTGTAAGTATCCGATACGAACCTGTCTAGTCAAGGAAAACCAGTGGCACCCTAATTTCATAGACCCACCATCGATTGTACAAGACACATGACAGTGCAAGGTTTGGGGAAGCGTTTTAACTTAAACATTGCCGAGGGATCGTTCTACTTCACCATCGCATGTAGACAAAAACATTATCGCACGTGAAAGTAGAACATAGTAAGAGCGGCATTAACACAAATATGACATGGTATAGCCCATTGTTCCTTTGGGGATCTCCATCTCCATCGAACTGTTCCTCATGATGATCTCCATCGAACTTATCCATGTATGCCATCCTTCAGTGATGAGTCCACCAAGACTAGCTATCACTAACGCAAGGCACTAAAAAAAATTACATAGTCGCGGATAGGATCATCACAGTTTGGCACGCAAGCCATTACATCAAATTGACAATATCTTTGTGGCTCCAGCCATATTGTCATACTCACGACATGCAAGCCATGAATTAATTACATACATGCATCACATACACATAAGAGCTATACCGGTCATAAATTCCTGCAAAACAGAGTTAACCGATTCCAACGTCTAATCTTAAAACGCCGAAAACACCATCTTCCTGGCGTTTTCGCAAATCTAATTTCAGCGAAACCGTCGAAGGGGTGAGAATCGGATGTAAAAAAACTCTCTACAATTCTCATATAAAGTTCGTCTCAATCCGAGGTCGTATGCAAAAGTTATGGCTGTTTTACCGAACATCACTTTTTCTTGCACCCCGGCGCCCGGCAGTAGATCCAATCTATCACCGTTGTGCATCACATGCGCTCGGCACTTGACCTAGGTTCGATTCGATCAATCTGATTGATCTCCATCTTGCCATGACTGGATTTACATGTATCACTTAACTCGGATGGCGGAATTCCGATCGGTACGAGTAGATCGTTACAAGACAAACACGGTAAAATCACGAACCATGATCAGAGACTCATCTACAACCGCGCATATCTCCATACGCACTCATCCGAACCTATAACACCGTAGTAACCCGCTCTGATACCACTGTAGGGTTATGAGGATGCTACGCTAGCCGGGAAAACAAAAAATTCGACCTCATAAACCAGGATCTACTACTAGTTATAGATCACAAGATTACCACTAGACGCGCAGGTGCAGTGGAAGCGACTCGATGTAGTCGTACGCGTCATAGCAGTGCCGTGCAGTTGCAAGGTCATCCGTACGTTCGTCCCCTTCGTGCGGTTCGTCCTTGTGCTCCAGATGTAGCACCTCCGAGGTATCCACACATACAGGGAGGAAGCGTCGCGCCTCTGGACTGCTAGGTCCGCGAGGAGCAGCAGGCGCGGCCGTAGGATGGGCGGCAGCGGCTGCCAAAAGGCATGGATACCTAGCCCCGTTGCCCACCCCACTTATTTATAGGCGTCCCTAATGAGCTCCCGAGTTGGAGGCCCATTAGTAACCCTAAGCCTTGTCTAACTCGGATCCAATCCGAATTAGGCTTCCAGCCCCTTAAGCGTGCGACCCTATGGGTTCACGCACACATAGACATGGCCCGAGTACTTCTACTCGGCCATTAGTTGATAGCGGTCTCTAGCAAGGCATGTCAACTCCTATGCGTACGCAAAGATCATATGAGACGAACCACCACAAAACCACATACTTGTTATTCCCTTGCCTCACGATATTTGGTCCAACTCATAGGTTAACACTTAACCCAAGCACGACCATGCATTTCTTGATCTAATCATTAGAGTCATCTAGTGATATCTCTCTCATATAGAGAGGGGCAAATTCCATCTTGATTGTCTATGTCTCATAGCATGTTTCCCGACAAACCCAAAAAACCACCTTTATAACTACCCTGTTATGGAGTAGCGTTTGATAGTCCCTGAGTATGTCGTTTCACATCTTGAACACATACAACAATCTCAGGTCTAAGGACATAACGTACATGATGTGAATAGAGATAATAACAACATCTCACGTTGGGTCAGTCCAGCCCCATGTCATACATGTGCCCACATTATTAGTTTGACATCTCCATGTCTATGACTTGTGAAACATAGTCATCAACTAATAATGTGCTGATCTATTATTCATGTGTGTCCTCACACGAACTCTGACCAGGGACAACATTAGAATAACCATACAAGTAAAAGAGTTTCACAAACAATTCACATAATTGCTAATCGATACAGGTTGTCTTTAATGGAAATTCAATGAACTCATAATATATCATGGATACAAGGCAATATAATCATCTCTATGATTATCTCTAGGGCATACTCCCAACACATATATATAGAACATCTTAAATACTTGAAAACACACGTTTGCAACAAAGCTTTCAGCGCAGTGCAACATCTTCTTGCTGCTTGCGAGAATGAAGACTCGTCGACATGTGGAGTTCACGAGAGACAGCGGCCCAGCGGCTGCACGATGCGGCAAGGAGGTAGTGCTCGCACGAGAAGACCCAACAAGGGGAGCGGAGTTCGCTGCGCTCGAGATGGCCCATGCGCGAGCCCACGGAGCATCCAGCGTGACCTGGCCTATGCGCAAGCTGCGGAGCGGGCCGGCCCATGCGCGAGCTGCAGAAAATTTGGTCGGACAGCGGGCCGGCCCATGTGCGAGCTGCCGAAAATTTCGGTGATCGGCGACCTGTATAGTAGGGCTCCCTAAATTGTTGCTCCAAAAAAAAAAAAAAATAGGGCTCCCTAATCGCCCCCGTCGTCCCCGCGAGCCGCGACTGCAGCAACCTTCGTGCCCCGCCGACCGTCGGACCATTCTCCATTCCCCTGCGCCTGACCATTCCCCTCGTGCTCTGCAGGTACGTCATCCATCCAGGACCAGATTGATTGATTTCGTCTGAGCTGCTCTTGGTAAATCCAATCCCTAACTTTGTTGGTTGGGTGGATCCGTGGATGGATGGATTGCTCGCCTTATCCTGCACAACCAATCGTCTTCCGTGTTTTTTTTTCTCGGGAGCCCTAGAATCCGAATGCTCCTCCTCGCTCCAATCCGTCCACATTGTGTGCCGGATTCGCTAGCTGCGTGGTTGGATTACTAATAGCCTTTCGTTTACCAATTTTGTTTTGGGCCCAACTAAACCCTATTCTTTTCCCATGTTATTAGGTCTATGTCATAAAATAAAAAAATCATCTGTGTATCCTGTATGGAAAAGGGTCCCATCTTTGAAAGATGGGCGTGTCTTTGATTTTCTCTTGCTTAGCGCCAAACATTTGTAATGGCAATAGGCCAATAGTTTAATCCTGTTTTCGTGTTCCAGACAGTTCTTAGTTCCATCACCAAAAGATCCATACCTTGACCTATAAAAGGCTGGAGGCTGGTTCAGTGGGGGGTATCAAAGAACAAAACCAAACTCTAGCTTGTTAGAAGTATAGTGAAGTAGCTTCCTTGTATTTTGAATCTATCTATTAGTCCAAATATCCATCAGTTCAGGCAGCAAATCCCACTCTGTTCTTCAGTCTAGCTGTATGTTTCCTTGTCAGATAGTTTAATTCTTGACACTCATTTCCATGCTCACCAAAGGAGTTGGGCCAAATTCCCAGGCATCGAAACACACCATAGGACTCTTCAACTCATTGGCCGCCCTGCTACTTTACAACTGTTTTGCTTACCTATCAAATCTTCCTGTGATTTTTTTTTTTCTTGACTTCAGCTTCTTCCATTGAGAATCGGTCATCATGGCATGGGAGCTCATTGAGGTCCCGGGCATCCTGAATCCCTCTCTCCAAGACTCTACAGGTATTCCCTTTAATTGCTCTCAAAGTTAATTTTTTTTCATGCTATCGTGGTTTCATTTTATTAAAAACTGTTTCTTTGCCTTGCCAGTTGATGTGGTGGCCGCCAAGATTGATCCCAAGCTAGCCAATACTCTCATTAGGTAAAGGACCTTTTTTCCCTGTTCTTTTGGTCTGAATTTGAAACATTTTAGTAATACTCTTTACTGCTTAGCGATTTTTTACTTAAATTAACAAGAATTGGGGGCACTATCGCTTTATTTTTATGATATTTTGGCTCAAATAATAGATGGTGGGATGTGCTTTCAGTTGAGGAATGGTGTCCAGGAAATGAACCAATATCTAATTTTTGAATTTTAGTAACTCTTATGGGATAGGAACTAGCTGTTGTGTTTCCTGTACTCCATTCATTTTTAGTTCAGTAATCCTGTTTCATCCACTTGGGATGACATTCAATCCCAATTTAGTTCTCTCTGCCAATATGAAATCAATGCTAAGTTCATGATCTCATGGCCCATGTTTGTTATCTGAATGGGGTGGTTGTATACAGTTGACATGTTGGTCTTTTTTGTCTTTGAATTTTTTTATGATGCAAACATGCTAATCGCTCTCTCTTTTGTAAATTGTGACACATTTTTCTGGGTTCACTGTTTGACCCAAAATCGTCCAATTTGTGTGATACCATTCCAAGTGATGTTTTCTTGATTCCGCTGCTTTCAGGCAGTTAAGCCAGGTATGCCCTTTGGAGAATCTGAGGCATGTAAAGCGTGTACGTCGACGTACTGAATGTGGTGGTATATGCACTTCATCTTGTTCTTTTTTTTTGTTTGCCATCTGAGAGCACTACTCACGGAAGACATGCCATGACTGTCTAAATACACATGTTAATAAGACTCATGCCATAGCTGGAGAAATGCTCCCTGGCATATCGATACATAAAAAACAATTGATTTTGCAGTGGAAAATAACCTTGTAACTGATTAAAATTTACTTTCGCATGATTATTAGTAGGCTTTTCACTGAGATGCAGGTTCATTTTTTTAAGGAAGCTGCTGGATGCTTTTTATTTATTTATACTATAAATATTTGCACATGCAAAAGTAATTATTTTATCCTTTTATTCAAAGGCGTCCTCTGCTTTTCCCATCAGAGATACGGAACACTTCCAAAGAATAAGGATAAGAATCATGACTCTAGATGGAACATAAACTGAGAAACTAATAATAGCAATATTTCAAGTTAGATCTTCCATGTAACAAGTAATCATGCCCGAAACCTTAATCTAAAGTTAGGAAATGCAGAACCACTACTGTAGCATGGAAACAAAAATGAGGAGATCATCGTATTTTTTATAAGCTAGGCTAGCTATTTAACTTATAATTATGTTGCAGAACTTTATTAACTCTCTAATTCTATGTTATGTTTCGCAGGAAAATCTGAGTTATCAATAATCCTATGTGTTTCTACTGGGTCTGAACCTTGTAGCATACAGTTTTCTGAAGATCTACAAAAGATAGTGGATACTTATCAGCTGAGTCCTTTCACTGCAAAAGTAAGTAATGCTGCCATCTTTTGGGAAGCTTTGATCTTGTCATTTTTATTGAAAGTGTAGCATATGATTCTGGCTTGTTGATAAAAGTTTCTTAACTTTTTTATATCTTACCACTCTAGATGCATCAAAATTTGAATCCTTTGGAATGTCTGGTGTTATCTAGCTTCCTTGTGCCCTTGTCATATATTGACGTTTACTATTGGTAAAAGTCTTTAACAGGTTGCCAAGTGTTGTGCTACATCAAAAGAGGAGTGGGAGGAACAGTGCAAACTTTGGCCAACATCTTACCATCCTGCATTTGAGTATGACCTCACTACATGTCACATTATGCTCTTTTTTTTTTCTCGAACACACAGGAGAACTGCATGTCATTGCATTATTAAGAAGAAAAGGGCTTGTTACAACTAGTTTCTCATATTACATTGTGCCTGTTGTTAATACATACATGACCACAGCCTATCCATGTAGCCTCTACTGGCCTCAGTGACAACAATACAACATGCCCTTAGCTCTGGCAAGGCACCACAGGAGTTGAATCGAGGATGAGCCATTTTGAAGATGGTATCATTCTGGTGCTTTCAGATCATCCAGGTGCCTAGAATGACCCCAGAATTAAATCTCTTAGTGCATGACCATCACATTGGATCCACCTTCCCTGCTTCACCATTCTGCAAACACCTTGTTGTCTTGTCACATTATGTATTTGCTGTGGTATTTTTACATCATTAATCTTGTCGTCTTCTAAAGATACTTTTGTTTATAGTTCACTCAAACATACAAGATTTTCTAGGCTAAACTTGTAAGTAGATAAAGAAAATAATGTTGTAGCTGAAGCCCAAAAGGAACTAATTGCTAGCTATAACGTTTCAGTTACCATCACAGCACTTCTCTGAAGACTTTCAATTCCCAACCAGGGTTTCAGGAAATCTGCCCTATCTGATGTTGAAACACTAGCCATCTAGCGGCATGGCTCCATTCTGATGTGCCGCATAGTCATTCTTTAGGCAGCTGCATTCATAAAATATTAATGCTCGTTGCTTTGACTTTGGCTGGTAGCGCATAGCTACAGGGCCTAGAATGTTTGGTGAATGCACAGTATCATGCGTGGGCTTCTGGTTTGTCTTCAAATTTAGGTCATGATTTACGAATGACTAATCATATCTTTTCCTTGAATATTGTTAAAATTTGCTACAGCATGTGATGTGATTACAGTAACATACTTTTGCATCAAATTGGCAGGATTTTACATAGTTTTGTTGCCTGTGGATGAAGTTTTACTATATTTTATGATAAAAATAGAGTTTTCTGTGGAGGCGTGGATACTGCAATTTTACTGAGTAGTATTCATGCAATTTTCTGCTCTCTTAGACTTCTATGTTAACTTACAGCCTTGATATTGTCCGTGGATTTCAAGAGGAGGAATTACCATCAATATTTAATTGCATGAAGACTGCTTTTCAGTTATCAAAGGTAACCACTCTCTGGTAGTCCTTAAACTTTTCAGGGGTATTACATAGTAGGGCCATGAGCTATTAAATTTTGCAGTTACATATCCCTAAACTTGCTAACTGGTTCACGCAATCAGTCAAAATCTGCCTTGGTGTAATATGATGAATGTTCATCAAGCATACTTTATCTGCCAAGCTTTGTTATTTACACAATTGTATCTTTATCTTGTTTGTTTGGTGTTTGATCATTTTTTTTGTTGTTACTAATTTCCACTTTGATTCTCTAACTGTACTAGGCGGGCAATGCTGCAATAATTGTTGATCCATCAAGCATGCAAATAATTGCAAAGGCCACGGACCAGACACACAAGCATGATATGCCTGTAGAAGGGAACGCGTTTTCTGAAGTGAAAGCAGATGTTACCTGCTCTTTGAATGAAGCAACTGATAATGACAGCAATTTGTCACTGCCAGGATCCTTTCTTCCTAAACGTAACAGTTTGAACATGGAAATCTCATGTATAAATCCTTGGGGATGGATGAGAAAAAGGACTTGTGAGCAGAAGCCATTGCCCTGTGATGGCTGTTTTGCATGGCATCCACTGAGACATGCTCCCATGGTTGCCATTGAAAATGCTGCTGAGAGGGATAGAACGATGTTCCCTTCTTCGACTTCAATAACCAAGCCAGATTCAAATGGCAATCCAGAGAACTGTTGTGATAATGAACCAGCAAAAAGGCTAAAGACGGATACAAAAGTGAGCTTGTTGCTTTTTATAATTTCTCATTGCAGTTGCTTATTTAGTGTTGCATGAAACTGGCAATAATGCATTCAATTTATCCTACCTTTTTCTGACAAGGTCAAATTTAAACATCAGGATAATGAGCAACTGGCATCTGAATCATTCTGCGGTGACTTGTCTGAAACCAGCAGACCATATCTCTGTACAGGATTTGATATCTACCTTGTTTGGGAACCATGCACAATGTATGTTCAATTTTTGTCCAGCTTGCACGTATTTTCTCCACTTACTACTGCTGATCTTACTTACGTGCTACTTTAATTTGAAGGTGTGCAATGGCACTTGTACATCATAGATTCAAGCGTGTATTCTACGCTTTCCCCAATCCTGTTACTGGAGCACTAGGTGGAGTCTCCAGGTTGCATGGGGAGAAAAGTCTAAATCATCACTACAATGTATTTAGGGTTTCAGTACCTGAGGCATACACGAATGGTTTGAATTATTGTTCGAAGGAATGCTGATCCAACATCCTGTTCCATTTTATTTAGAAAAAAGGATCTTGATGTACACTATGGATGTCATTTTTTTTTTTGCACAAGGGCTTCAGATTAGGCCTAAGCTTGTCTTTTTGTATCATTAAAATTTTACCTATGTTGTATCACTAAAATATGCTCCCTCCGTTCTCTTTAATCGAATACTATAGATTTCTTTTATGGTCCTGGAAATGTGGCACTGACCTGGAAGCTATTTTGTGTTTACTGTACACAATTATGCTTTGAGGTGTTCGCAGATGTTGAATTAGCCGTGCAGTGTATTATAGTCCAACGGAGTGGTTTAGAAATTTTATTTGTTGTATGCAACTTTTGAGCCAAGCGTCTCAGCCCAGCCCTTTTCTCTAGAGACTTTGCCAGTGTAAATCTGCAGAATGAAGAATGTCAGGCAAGAAGCAACATGAAAAATACCCCACTTCTATAAAAACAGCAGTCCAGCAAACTCCCATAAAAAAACAAAACTCATTTTTGACTAGTCAAATTTTTTTAATTTGACTAAACATTTATAAAAAGAACGAATGCTTTTGATAGGGCGTACGTCCAAACGGACCTCGCCCGCTCGTAGAACGATCCCGCCCTCTCCCACGCTGCCCCCGCTCCTGTCGTGCGCTCCTGCCACGCGTCACCCCGCATGCCCCCGCTCAAACTCGCGCCTCCCATTACGGTCGTACTCCATCCGACTACCGCAGACCCTGTTGAGGTCTGTGCCACCGACGGGCTCCACACCGGCGACCTCCGCGCCACTCCGTAGCATCAAGTTCCACGCCGGCATCGAGCTCCGCCTAGATTAGCCTCCATTTTCGTCCAAGCAGCAAGTAGATGCATTGCGTCGATCGAGATGTTGCAATGGTTGTACACGTATGTTGCAAGCATTATTCTCAATGTTTCATCTGTTTTTTTATACGTATGTTGCAAGTGTGTTTATCTAGATATTGCATATGTTTCACATATATGTTTGCAAGTGTTTTATCTGAATGTTGCGTATGTTTTTGCAATGGTTTCAAACGTTTTTCTGGTGTTTTTTAAAGTGTTTCAGACGCATGTTTTAAGTGTTTCATCTGCCTTCAGAATTATGTTGCAAGTGTTACATCTGAATATTTCAAAAGTAGATTGGGTGTTGCAACTCCCTCCTCGCCTTCTACTGCCTCGCCTCGGTATCTCCTCCTCTCGGCACTGGCTGGGCATCCGCCGCCTCCAACCTCTCTTATCGATGCTGGTGACGTTCAGGGCGGCATGGGCCCCACGAGGGTGCGCGAAACGGCGTGAAAAATTGTTTGTAGGCGCGGGCGTCCGGGCATCCTATCCACGCCCAGGTGCTAGCAAGCGGTAATGCTATGTCCAGGACGTCCGTCTGTTCGGTCGATCCCGTTGGTGGGCCGCGATGCCCACGAACCTCTCCTATCCGCTCCTATATCCACTCCTCTTTGGGCACTGCAATTTCTTTAAAAAATCGCCATAGCGCCGCGCCTAGTCCGTGACCGCGCTCCGCCGCGCCTCCCGCCCACCTTCCTCTCTGCCGCCGCGCGCGGGGCCCATCCCGTGCTGCTTCTGCGACCCGCGCCATGCCCCCCATCCACTTTCGCCCGTTGCAAAAGGAGAGGCAGGGGAGGCCTGCGCCTGTGCCCCCATCCAGCGCGCCTTGTCGGCGGGAAGGGGAGGCCGTCGCGCTGCGCCTGGGGTGTACGCTAGACCCTTGCTCTCGACGTTCCCCAGACCCGAGCTTGCTGGCTACCGGAGTTTCCCACCAAGTAGGTTGTGGGCACTGGCGACGCTGTGTTTAAATAAGTGTTTCTGGCATTTCAAACTTATGTTTCAAGTGTTTCATCTGAATGTTGCAAATAGATCTTGGATGTTGCATATGTTGCAAGCCTATGTTTCAAGTGTTTAATGTGTTTTAGACGTATGTTTCAAGTGTTTCATTTGGATGTTGCATATGTTACTATGACTCTATATGAATGTTTCAAGTGTTTCACATGTTTCACACTCATGTTGTAAGTGTTTTATCTGGATGTTGCAAAAGTAAATCTCGATGTTGCATATGTTGCTATGACTATACACATGTTTCAAACGTATGTTTCATCTGTTTCAGACGTATGCTACAAGTGTTTCATCTGGATGTTTTAAAGTAGATCTGGAAGAGCACATGTTTCATCTGCCTCAACCGTCATGCTGCTGCTGCTGTTGCTGCTGTGGGCACCGCCGTGGGTCACCGTGCGAGCACCTGAGGCCGACAGACGCCTCCGCGGCACGCATCTGCAAGCAGGGCAGGTGACTGGGACCCACATGGGGCCTAGGGATGAACGTGGGCGTGGGATGGCTGCTAGAGCGCGGGATGGGGCGCGGGTGCGGCATGCGGAAGAGGGGGCACTGACACTGGATGGGATGCGGACTCGGGTCGTGGGATGCCGTGCGGGATAATGCACGGGAGCCGCATCCGGACGAGACGTCAGCCCTTAACATCTATAATACTGAGTGTGAAATATATTTTAATAGGAAGATGTATAGTGCAAGGGCTCTTAGCCTTTTTTCTTTCTTAGGAGTGTAATATAATGATATACAATTCTCCACTATGTTAGAGAAAAATATTTTTATAACATAAATGTCGATACTATTTTTTATAAGTTTAGATAAATTTAGTAAAGTTTGATCTGTTTCAAACATATAGAATTACATTCTTTTTATGGCTGGAGGGAATACGCTGGAAGTCAGAACTCAGCCATTACATCCAAAACCTCTGATACTTGCGCTGCACAGTCAGGCTCTGCCTCTCGTCAGCAAATCTTGCACAACTGCATGGAAACGCAACCATATTCTCACCTTTATTCGAACAAGCATACACTAAGCACTCATCAAAAGGGCATCAAGACACTCTAGTCCTAGGGCCTGGAAACAAGAACAAATGCCAAAAAAAAAAAACTGTCCTCTCATTTACACAGCTCACCGCAAACTTGCTCCAAAACGCATGCGTCACAGAAGCTAACGTCACAAGCCTGCTCAGTTCAGCAACATCAGCCAAAGGGCGACTTGGCCTTGTTGGACGAGGAGTAGATGGCAGAGAAGCTGCTACTGCTGCAGCTGTGGCTGTTGCTGGGACCCTGCCGGCACGACGGCGTGCTGGACGTCGACGACGACGTGTCCTTGGCAGCTGTCGCCGCCGCCGCGTTGGCATGAACATGATGCGGAGGAGGCGACGAGCCTCCCTTGAGGAGGACGTCCACGTTGGCCACGTCCTCGCGCTCGAGCCGGATCTCCTTGAGCATGGCCGCCACGTCCTTCATCGTCGGCCGGTCGTCGGGCGCCGCGCTCACGCACAGCAGCGCCACGCCCATCACCTGCATCATCTCCTCCACCTCCGAGCTCGACCGTCCCCTGAGCGCCGGGTCCAGCACGTTGGCGCGGTCCCTGCACCGCCGCACCCAGTCCACCACGTGCAGCCCGTCCGGGATCGTCGGGTCGATCGGCTGCTTCCCCGTCAGCACCTCCAGCACCACCACGCCGTAGCTGTACACGTCGCTCTTCTCCGTGATCTTCATCATGTACCCATACTCTGCAGCAGGATCGTTGTTCGTTTCTTCATCAACAATTTTATTTCATCAGAAATTTATTTATTCAGGCATCGAACGTACGTACCAGGCGCAATGTAGCCATAGGAGCCGGCGACGGTGTTGGAGGACCGGCCAAAGTCGCCGTCCTCGACGAGCTTGGCGAGGCCGAAGTCAGCGATGTAGGCTTCGAAGTCGAGGCCGATGAGGATGTTGTTGGCCTTGATGTCACGGTGCACGATGGGCGGCACGCAGTCGTGGTGCAGGTACGCGATCCCCCTGCGCGGCGCCGAGCACGATGCGGTAGCGCACGTCCCACTCCAGCTGCGCGCCGGCGCCGCGCCGCTCGTGGAGCGCCGCCCAGGCTGCCGTTGGCCATGTAGTCGTACATGAGCAGCCGGGTGCTCTTGTTCCAGCAGCACCCCAGGAACCGCACGATGTTCTTGTGCCGGATGGAGCCCAGCGTGCGAACCTTCGCCGAGAACGAGTCCCAGACGCGACCGCTCGTGCCGTCGCCCGTCTTGCATGTCGCCGTTGCGGCCGTGTGGGTGCTGGGCCACAACTTCTTCACGGCGATCACCTCACCGGTGTCGATGCTCACGCGGTACACCATGCCGGAGCAGCCCTTGCCGATGATGTTGCCGTCCACCAGGCTCCTCACCACCTGGTCGACGGAGAAGCTCACCTTCTGGAACGGCGTGAACTGCCATGGCCACGACAGCTCGCCGCCGCTCTCGGAGTCGCTGCCACCGCCGCCACTGCCATTCTTCCCTCCAAAGCCCATCCGCCGCGCTCGAAGTATGCCGATCATGCCGAGGACCATCGCCACCGTCGCGGTTACCAGCAGCGCGATGGCGAGCTTGAGGCGGTGCACGCGCTGGGCGTCTTCGGCCGTGTTCGTCACTGGGTGACCGTTGGCGTCGATGCTCACGAAGCATACGTCCCCGCCTTTGGTGCAGAGCCCAGCGTTGTCGGCGAGGCAGGACGTCGAGAGCTGCCGGAATAGCTTCGTGTCCGGGAGGTACCCGGAGAAGTTGTTGTTGGACACGTTGAGCGTGACAAGGTTGTTGAGCCCGGCGAGCGGCGCGAGGCTGCCGTCGAGCGTGTTATACGAGAGGTCGAGCACCGAGAGCTTGCTCAGCGCGGAGATCTTGGATGGGATCGGCCCGGTGAGGCCATTCCGGCTCAAGTTCAGCGCGATGTCGAGCCAGTCGATGCTGCAGAGCTTGTCGGGGATGTTTCCGGTGAGCTCGTTGTCACTCAGGTCGAGGAGCTCCAGGTTGCGGCACTGCCCGAGCGCCGGCGGTATAGGCCCCGACAGCGAGTTGCCGCTGAGCACGAGCCTGCTCAGCGTCTCCAGCCTGCCGAGCGCGTCTGGCACGGCGCCGTTCAGCCTGTTGTGCGAGACGTCGAGCTCCTGCAGGCTGTGCACCGCGGCGAGCGACTCCGGCAGCGGCCCGGTGAGCGAGTTGTTGCTGAGGTCAAGCATCTGGAGCTGCGAGCAGTTTCCCAGCTCGGCCGGCACCGGCCCGGCCAGCCGGTTGCTCCCGAGGTCGAGGAAGTTGATGCTCTTCATGCCGGACACGGAAGCCGGGATTGACCCGGCAATGCGGTTGCTGCCGAGGCGCAGGCGCACGAGGCTGGCGGCCTTGCCGATCTCCGGCGGCAGCGGGCCGGAGAGGTCGTTGGACAGGAGCAGCAGCTTGGTGAGGTTGCGGAGCAGGAAGAGGCCCGGCGGTATGACGCCGGTGAGGTGGTTGTGCGAGAGGTCGAGCGCCTGGAGGTTGGACAGGGACGCGAGCGTGGGCGGGATGGCGCCCTCCAGTTGGTTCTGCCACGCGAAGAGCACCTGCAGCGCCGTCAGCCGGCCGAGCTCGGGCGGGATGAGGCCGGAGATCTCGTTGGTGTCGACCTGCAGCTGAACCAACGACGTGGCGTTGGCGAGCTCCGGCGGGATGGTGCCGGTGATGTTGTTGTCGCTGAGCATGAGGTCCTGCAGCGCCGTGAGCCGGCCCAGCGACGGCGGGATGGTGCTGGAGATGGAGTTGATGGAGAGGTCGAGCGAGACGAGCGAGGTGAGGTTGCCGAAGGAGTCCGGGATGGGGCCCGTGAGCGCGTTCTGCCACAGCAGCAGCTTCTGCAGCTGCGGCAGCGCGCCGAGCGACGGGGGGAGCGGGCCGGACAGCGAGTTCTCGTAGAGGTAGATGTTGGTGAGGTTGGAGCAGTTCCCCAGCTCCGGCGGGATGGCGCCGGAGAGCGCCGTGGTGTAGATGGACAGCGTCTGGAGGCTCTGGAGCTGGCCCAGCGACGCCGGGAGCGGGCCGGAGATCTTGGTGTCGGCGAGGCCGAGCACGACGAGGCTGGACAGCCTGGAGAACGAGTCCGGTATCATCCCCGCCAGGTCATGGTTCCCGCCCGCGCGCAGCGACTCGAGCAGGCGCAGGTCGCCGAGCGACGGCGGGAGCTCGCCGGAGAGGCGGTTGTCGAAGAGGAGCAGGTTCCGGAGCGTCGGCGCGAGAGCGGCCAGCTCCGGCGGGATGGGCCCGGAGAGCTGGTTGGAGTTGAGCGCGAGCGTCTCGAGCGCCGTGGCGTTCCCGAGCGACGGCGGGATGGGGCCCGTGAGCGCGTTGCCGCTGAGATCGAACACGGCGAGGCGGCGGCACCGCCACAGGTCGTCGGGGACGCCGCCGGTGAGGTTGGCATCGGAGACGACGAAGGACACGAGCCCCGGCAGCGCGGTGCAGAGGCCTGAGGCAGGGAGTGTGGCGCCCGCGAGGTGCACGGACTGGAACGACACGGACGTGACGGTCCCGCCGGCGCAGGAGACGTGCGACCAGTTGCACGGGGACAAGGCGGCCGGCGACCAGTCCGGCGGCCGCGCGGCCGTGGTGTTGAGCCAGGCCGTCAGGAAGGCGACCTCTGATGAAGGCGCGCCTGCTGCACTGGACGACGCGGCGAAGAGGAGGTGGAGTAAGAGAAGGGGAAGGGGGAGGGGGAGGAGGAGGAGGTGGCGGCGGCGCATGGGGCTTGGCGATGGCAGTGGCAAGGGCAGCCGCATGAAAAAGTGCGCGGTGTTTGGGGGCTCGGTTCGGGCGGTGCACAATGGCACCAAGCACCAAGCAAGGCTGCTTGCTTGCTTGCTGCCCTGGCTGGCCCTGGGAGTGCCGGCTGGGCGATGATCTCAATGGAGACGGAAGAAGAGAATGGATTCAATGCAGATCGACTGCGGGGGGATCGGAGCGGAGGAGGGAGACGAGGAGGCTCAGCTCACACACTGTCAGTCTCTCTCTCTTCTCTCTCGTTTCTCTCTCTCTCTTCCTCAAAACCCTCAAAGGTGTTTGCTTGTGTCCTGCTCCTTTCTTGGTCTGGTTTGGTTGTTGCAGGCAGCTGCAGCAGGAGGAGGTGGACGATGAATGGGTGCTTGCATCAACGCAGCATTGGGCTCCTCGAAAGTCGAAACCCTCGCTGCAGTACTTGTTCTTTCTCATTTCTCTTGGTGTTTGGTAGTGGAGCGGAGAGTGTGTGTGAGCGCGCATCGGAGAGCGGGAAAGAAATTAGTGTGGGCATAGGGCACTGACAAATTAATTAATGGGACGGAGAGGATTAGGGCAGTCCCGTGAAAAAACAGTAGTTTATGTAATATAAGATATCGTACTAAAAAGTACTGTTTTTCAATACGTGGTTTCTATATATCATAATTATTTTTTCTTTCTCTGTCTCAACTCTATCTTCTTCTTCCGATGGGAGTGTGGCACGAGCCTCTAGAAACTGGTGGTTTCTCCCCAATGACGATTTCATGGTTTCTTGGTGCATTGGATCAAGAGAAGACCTGATTTCTTCATGAGGAAACCATTTCTAGGATTTTTGCTTTCTTTCTTCATTAATTACGTTGCCATGTTAGCATTTTGTCTACGTGGCAAGTCATTTAATGATGATAGAAACCATCATCAATACACCATTGCGACTGCCCTTAGTTAGGACATGTTTGGTTTTCATAAGTCAGGTGACTTATTAAGTCAGGTGACTGAAAACCAGTAACTTATAAGTCATGTCTGTTTGGTTGTAGATGACTTATAAGCTCATTAAAGGTGTGGCCCCCACGTGAAAAAGGGTGACTTATAAGTTTTAAGTATGGGTGAACCAACTTAAAACTTATAAGCAGTGGTGACTTATAAGTTGGTGGTGTTTAGCAAAATAAGTTACTTTTTTCACTTTTTAACTTATAAGTAGGTGACTTATTTGGAACCAAACATGCCCTTAGACTGACTCCAACGACACAACCCATACCCAAAAATAGGTCATTCACAGTGATTTGGGTACCCAAAATACGCTCCAGCGGATAACCCAAATAGACGACGCATTTTGCGTTCAGGGCGAACCGAAACGCAAATAAGCGTCTCGACGCAGAGACGACGCAAATCGGTGCCGCTCGCGGTAGGGACGGAGGCGGCTCATGGCGACGCCTGCCTGGCAAGCGACGGAGGAGCGAGGCCTCAGACGCCGCCATCGAGAGCTTCGTCGGCAAAAGGGGTGGAACGGCCCGGGCCCCATGGAGGAGAAGGAGCGCAGGGCCCTGTACGCCGCCATCGAGAGCTTCGTCGGCAAGGGGTGGAACGGCTCCGGGCCCCCATGGAGGAGAAGGAGCGCAGGGCCCTGTACGCCGCCATCGAGAGTTTCGTCTGCAAGGGGTGGAACGGCTCCGGGCCCCCATGGAGGAGAAGGAGCGCAGGGCCCTGTACGCCGCCATCGAGAGCTTCGTCTGCAAGGGGTGGAACGGCTCTGGGCCCCCATGGAGGAGAAGGAGCGCAGGGCCCTGTACGCCGCCATCGAGAGCTTCGTCGGCAAGGGGTGGAACGGCTCCGGGCTCTCCTGCCATTGCCATCGAGAGCGTATGTTCATCTTCATCGTGTTCTTAAGATACATGAGAGAAGTTTTTCTCTTTGTTTGTTTTTTGGCTTTGCCCGTCCTCGTCACATGCCCTTTCTTGGTGCTCCCCTGCTTGCCTACTTTGAGCTCCAATCCAAAACCGTCCGCGCGAAGGGGCCGCGCACCTCGCCGGATCTCGCGCTGGAGCTCGCAGCTCGGTGACCGGCCGCGGGGAAGACGAAGACGGAGGAGCAAGCGGCACCGGAGCGTCACTAGACGGAGGAAACTGGGTTCGCTGTTGGAGATGGAAGGTTTTGGGTGTGTGACCATTTTCCTGTACGTGACTCAAATCCTAGCAATAGGTCTCGTATTTGCGTTCTAGCGTTGGAGACAGTCTTAAGACCGGTGCTGATCGGTGACGAATGCAGAACAGGGTTAAAAGGGCTGGGCTCTTCTTCTTTCTCTCTCTATTTTTCTTCTTTTCTCCACATCTTCTCTCTCACCCTCCCCATATTTCCAGCCCCCTTGAGAACTGCCCCTGGTGCTGATGTGTGCCCTTCAGCTAGCCATTGTGTTGTAGTATTTGGGTAATTTCTATACATGCAAATTGCAACGCAATGCTACCACGAGTTCACCACAAGTGTGGTGGCCAAGCATCGTGGCCCTACGTGGTGGATGTGTGACGGCCAAAAGTGGTACAAGTAGTTGACTAATCCCACCAAACGTGAGGGTAATGGATTTTCTATATGTATATGCAATATATATGCATGCTCGTGCAGGGAAAAATACTAGTACAAGCCTAGGCCCTCCTTTCAAATCCGGCAAATCTCATCAATTACTACAACAACTTTACAATTACTATTTCACTAGCTTAAACCCGATGCTATGTCTTGGTTTGAAAACAAAAATAGGTACAAATTAACTGCTGATCTAGACCGGCAAACTTTTGATAATGAACAACCTGAAGTTGCGCAATCAGCATTTTTTTTTGATAAATTTGCTTATTCTGAATGAAGACCCAGCAGTTGAAACCACCTACTAGTAGATATATAAAAAGAACTCAAAAACATTTTCCAACTGAATGTACATTTTGTTTGATTCCTACGTGCACTCTTACATTGATATTAAAAAAAAACAGAGTACGGACCTGCAGGCCTGTCCCTCCCTAACCCAGTAATAATCAGTCCAGTAGTGTAATGTTAGCATAGAGATGTCAAGGCCTTGTTTAGTTGGCGAATTTATTTGGAAAATGGTATTATAGTATTTTCGTTGTTATTTGATAATTAGTGTCTAATTATAGTCTAATTAGGCTTAAAAGATTCGTCTCGTGAATTTCGTCTAAACTGTGTAATTCATTTTATTTTTTATTTATATTTAATGCTTCATGCATCTGTTCAAAAATTCGATGTGACGGAGAAATCTTGAAAAATTTTGTAAAATTTTGAGAAATAAACCGCCACCAAGATGCCGGCATGGGTTATTCCTTGGATCACGCGTACGTCACGCGCGCGCGCAGAACTAGCTGTTGCCTATGCTATGCTATGCCATATGTGCCGCTGCCACGAGCTACAACTTCAGCCTACACTAAACAAGATTAAGGCTCTTTTTAGCATAGACTCCTCAAATGGCTTTGGCTATTTGCCATACAATGCACACAAAAGTTACAACGGATAAAGCAAAAAAAAATAGTGGTTTCAACTGCTCCTAATTAATTTTGAGATGATAGAGAAAAAAAAGTTTCTCGCTATAGTGCACGAACGAATTAGAACCGGTGCTGTCCAAAGCTCTACCAAAAAAAAGTCAGCCGAACGCAGCCATTTAGAGTGTCTGGGACTGCTCCATAAACTTCATCGTGGAGCAGCTCTTAAAAAAACTAGAGTCTGTGGAACATCTCTTTAGGTGCTCTCATAACTATACCATTTTTCTTCGAACAGGATGCTTGGAGCTAAAACCGTTTGACTAAAAAACGTAGAGCAGAGTACTACCAAACACCCCCTTACTTACCCTATGCAATAACAAGCAATGCACAAAGCTGTGCAAGGGGTGTTTTTTATGGCTTCTCTTAAGGCACCTCTAATGGTTAAAGTACGTTGTTATCTATAATCCCTATGTGACATGTTCATGTCAACTAAAGAATGTTTAGAAGGCCAGTTTCATTGAGTTTTATGACGTTTCTAAAACTGTCACGTCATATGAAATATGGATGAAACATCTATGCTCAATGGAATGTTTTATTCTATAGTTTCAGATATTTTATGGAGAGTTGGTAATTGTGCCAAGAGAATTTTATCACTTTTTCTCTCTCTTTTTAAAAACATTGTCATGTCATTAAAAAACTTATATGGGAACCTATTAAACACGAATAAAACTCACATAAAAATTCCATTGCAACTGGCCTAAAAAATCACACATGGACGGCCGGAGCCCACGCGGCAGAGTGGCTGGCGAGACAAAGTTGCTGCTCTGGTCACATAGTGCTACCACATATATGGAGACGAATATAATATATATACACCTCACCTCTCATGTCACAAGAAGCCACTAGGTCCTAAGTTTAGCTCAACGATGAAAGACTCGATTGGGTTTTGTTAATAGGATGACAACATTTATGGCTAATTAATGATTTTCATATGAGATGAAGGTTGAAGTTTAGTCCACAAGCAAGGTTAAGCTACACGGAGGTCATGAAGAGGAGATGGGATGATCACATGATGCAAAAGCTCAACAAGTGGAGGTGAATAGTTGAAAGCAAGGATTAGATGCAAAGGATGGAAGACAAGTGCAAGGCAAAATTATATATATAGTGCTTTGTCTTTCACGGGCCATGTGACGATTAGTGAAGTGAATTGGTGTCGATGTTTTACCACCGATAGCCTGCCACGGGGGTACCCGCAGTTGTTCGGGCTTCGACGAATAGTGGAATTCGGCGATTACGCAAAGAGACTCACGATTTATACTGGTTCAGGCCCTCGACTTGGTCGAGTAATAACCTTACATCCAGTTTTGGCGTTAGCCTGTTTGCGTTGTATTGCTTTGAATATCGGGTATGCGTTCTCCCTCTTACAATGGGTACCCTCACCAGCCCTTTATAGTCCAGGCGCTGAGAGACGTTGTTTGTGTCCTATTCGGATACAAGGTCAGAGTCCTAAGCTACGCTTCGGGCGCCTTTCCTTGTATAGTTTGCGTTGGAGTTTCGGTTTTGCACGTTGCTTTGCTCCGCGTTCTTCTTGGCGATTGGGCTGTAGGCCTTGCTACCAAGGCCTACCTCCCTGCAGTATGGTCTATGGGGGGCCGTAGGGTTCCCCATCGACAAGCCCCCGAGCATTTCATGATTGAGCTTTAAGGGCCGAGTTGTTGCAGTCTTGATCCGGGTTCTTCTTGAAGTGAAATCTTGAGATGGTCTTCTTTGATTCTTCTTTTGGCTGATGTGCACTTTTGCTTGACGTCCTTCGGGTTCTTTTTCCTTTGAGTGCAGTGAGTGCAATT
The DNA here is from genome assembly GCA_904845875.1 of Miscanthus lutarioriparius. Lineage (NCBI taxonomy): Eukaryota > Viridiplantae > Streptophyta > Magnoliopsida > Poales > Poaceae > Miscanthus > Miscanthus lutarioriparius. The sequence goes on from CAJGYO010000011.1 coordinate 71,041,735, forward strand.
TTGCTGTAGCCCCTGAGCCTTCTGTTTTTTGGTACAAAAAGCTGGAGGGTCAAAAAATTTGAAAATATGTTTTTCTGTGGTAGGTACTTGCAGCCTCCGAGCCTTCTTCGGGTTCTTTTATGTTGAAAAGAAGCCGGAAGAAGGGTCTTGATTTGTACTCCTTTGATCTTTGTCTTTTGCTGGTCACAGATGGGTCTTGTATAGCCATGAGTGAGCGTCTTCTTTTACTTTTTGTCAGGAATCTTGCTTTTGGGTACTATTCGCCTTTGTTGCTTTGCTCTTTTGTTCTTTTCCTCTTTCTTTCTTGTGATCTTTAGCCTTGTTTACTTCTGGTTTGCTATAAATACCTTCTTTGTTGGTTGTGGTTCTTCCTTGAGTAGTAAATTTCTTCTTCAATTCTTTCTTCATTCGTAGATATGCTGGTGTGTGAGGTTGAGCAGCCCCCGGGCTTATGCTTGCTTGGTAATGAACATGCTGCTCTATCTGTTCTTCTGCGTCCGGGCTGCCGCTGTTGCCGCCACTGGGTTCCTTGTTGCAATATTTAAGAATCTTGTCTCTGTCTTATGTCTGAGTTTATCCGGTCCTATTTGGCCGTCTATAACCTTTGTATTTGTCTTCGATCAATGAGATGTATAATTTTTCTCTGTCCGAATTCTTTTTCAATTGTAATCCTTTGACACTGTAATTTTGTATGTGATCCTTCATACGTCTCCGAGTTGTTTGTTCGGTTACTTATTGCTGTTGTCATTCTGGTTGTTGGAGAATTCAATGCATGTCTTCACGGGTTGTATTGTTGCTTGTGGAATATTCTCTTGGATATGCTTGTCCTTGAGTGCCGTTCTTTCACGCCAGAGTCATCTTTCATTGAATTCTATCTTTTCATTATGTCATTTGTAAGATTTCTTCTGTTGGTGCTCCTAGTCCATGTGCACCGCTTCTTTTGCCTATAAATGCCCTTCCGGAGTACTGTTTTGATTCATCGAGCCTTTTGTTGCCTGTTCTGAAGTCTCTGTAGTTATGAATATGATAGTGTGTGAAGTAGAGCAGCCCCCGGGCGTATTTTGTAGTTCTTGTACATTTTGTTGTAGCTGGAGGAAGTCTTGTGATAGGGATTAGAGGTAGACTAATCCCGCAGTGGCATTATACTTGGAAGTACGTGGTGGTAGTTGGAGGAAGTCTTGTGATGTGGGCTTCGTTCCTTCATCCGACAGTTCTGGGTTGATCCTCGTCGTTTGTCTTGAGACTGTCCGGTGCAGATCAACACCTGATCCTGCATCACGTCGGGCTTGGGTAGACAGATGCCTGCCAACTTCCCCTGGTCTATGTTGTTCCGCCGTGCTGCTGATTTCTGCCTTGGATGCACTATGTCCGTCCTTTGAAGAAAATAGTGTAGCCGAGCGCGGTTTGTTCTACCGAGTAGCAAATTGGAGCACGTAGTCGTTCCAGAGCCTAGTTGTGTCCGGGCTCCTTTTTGCTACCCATCTTGTTGTAGTGCCGAGTTCATTGGGTCTTGTAAGATGTGTAATCTTCTATTTTTGAAGCCATTTGTAATAGAAAGAATCTTGTCTTCAGAGTTGTCATTCATTTTTCTACTGTAATCCTGGTTATTCATGAGGCTCCCGAGTTCTTTCTTTAATAACCGGGTTCTTTTGTTCCTTGCGAGGTGGCCCTTAGTTTCTTCATGGTTGACGGGTTGTTCTTGTAGTAATTTGAAAATTCTGCCGTGGTGCTGGATGGATAAGTCTGAAATCTGCCCGTTGGATCGTACCATTGTGTAGATTTGTGCCTTCCATCATTTTAGCTGTGTCAATAAATGGATCGTCGCGTGGTTGACGGTAGAAGTCGAATCGCCATATTGGTTTTGATGAAGGAATTAACTCCGCCCTTAACTTTTTATGAAGAAAGTTTTAACTCCATCCTTATCTCGAGGAGGCTGTTGAATTGCCTGGGATGGCGATTTGGTCTCTATTTAACTGGCCACTCTGCAATTGTTTTGCCATAGCCATAATGACGAAGAAGTTCATCCAAAGGCAGAGTGTCCGTAAGGTGTCACGTTCTTCGCTTGTTCGCTCTCCAAGGACGACCGTGGTGGAGTCGTCAAGCGAAAGGTCTTCGTCGTCGCCTTCATTGCCAGCCCCTCCGGTGGTGGGGAAGGCTCCCCTTGTTGGGACATCAATGCCGGTTGTCCCTCTATAGAAGAAGGAGGATCCCTCGGCTGCTCCTATGGTCACTCTTGTCCCCCCTCTGCTGCTGACGCTACTTCGACGAGGGCGGATTTGATCGTCCTTAGTAGTGACAGTGAAGATGAGGTTGATTGGGAGGCGCTCGCCGCCGAAGACGAAGTCGACTGGGGCGCCCTTGCTGTCAAAGATGATGATGATGTCGAATCTGTGGGTAGTGGTTCTCCGGCGAGGAACTGATGATGGCTGGATGCGTTGTCATTAGCCCTCGCTTTGATGTTGGCGTAAAGGATATCGAAGGGTAGATTGTCTGGTCGTAGATTTATCTTGGTGATTTGATGTATGTAGTAGTCGTGTTCTTCTATGATCATCATAAACTTTGTTTCCCCAATTTCTCTTTTCCTTTTCTTTTGATGTGGCTTCTTTTGTTTCTCTGTGTGGATGTCTCTGCTTTACTTATTCGTCAGACGAATTGTGTGAGTGATCAGGATTTCTTCCGAGCAGTTGCTTCGTGGTACGTATCCGTAGCTTTGAGTAGACGAGTTGTTTCCATTTGTCATGAAATGACTCTTTGATAGGTGGAGTGCTTTGTCTGGCTTTCGTTTGCGCCATGTAAACAACTTAGTATGTGTAGAACGCCGTCTTGAGAGACTGTCTTCGAGTGCTTTGTCTGGCTCTCGTGCAAACAACTCGGTATAAATTGTTGTTTTGTCAGACTTCATGTTCTTGCTAGTACTGAAAAGACTTAGGATCGGCGATCTTGAGATTGACAAGCTTCTGAGTACTTCATGGTGGAGTTCTGGGAATTTCTTCTTGTTCCTTCAGGTCTTTGCCGAGCAGGGATTACCGGTGCTTTTTTCCCGGTTTTATGATTTTGTGAAGGGTGGCTTTTACCGGTGCATCAACAATGTGATTTCGTATGTCCGGGTTGTTGCCCCTGATGCTCCTTTTGAGTGGATTACTGAAGCTTCTGTAATGGTTGAGTTTTCAAGACACTGGGAGGAGGCCAAAGTATAGCTTAGTGGTCTATTAGACCAAATTCTTGATCAAATGAGTGTACTTCCTCCTTCTCTTCCGTCTTCTTGAACAGATGTGAAAAGTCAACTTTCTTTTGATGTCCTTGTAATATACTTTGTCTCTGAAAATATGATTTGGCTTTTCCCTGCTTTTGAATTTGTCTTTGATTGAAATGAGCGAGCTTCGACCTCATCTTTTCTTTTTTTCTTCCGAGATGTCTTTGAATAATATGGAAAAGTTTCATACTGTCTTTCCTTGTGACTTTTTCGTGCTCTGCCACAGCTTGTTTCTTCTTGGTGATCGCTCTTGGGGTAGGCGATTGAGTTGTTGGAGTGTTTGTGCCCCTCCTTGGGCGAAGTAGTTGATCGTACTACTCTTGGGGTAGGCGACCGAGCTGTTGGAGTGCTTGTGCCGCTTCTTGGGCGAAGTAGTCGATCGTACCACTTTTGGGGTAGGTGACCGAGTTGTTGAAGTGCTTGTGCTCTTCTCTGGTTGAAGTAGTCGATCGTATCGCTCTTGGGGTAGGCGACCGAGTTGTTGGAGTGGTTGTGTCCCCTTCTGGGCGAAGTAGTTGATCGTATTGTACTGCTTCTTGGGTGAAGTAGTCGATCGTACCACTCTTGGGGTACGCGACCGAGCTGTTGGAGTGCTTGTGCCGCTTCTTGGGCGAAGTAGTCGATCGTATTGTACCGCTTCTTGGGCAAAGTAGTTGATCGTACCACTCTTGGGGTAGGCGACCGAGCTGTTGGAGTGCTTGTGCCGCTTCTTGGGCGAAGTAGTCGATTGTACCACTCTCAGGGTAGGCGACCGAGTTGTTGGAGTGCTTGCGCTGCTTCTTGGGCGAAGTAGCGATCGTACCACTCTTAGGGTAGGCGATCGAGATGTTGGAGTGCTTGTGCCGCTTCTTGGGCGAGGTAGTTGATCGTACCACTCTTGGGGTAGGCGACCGAGTTGTTGAAGTGCTTGTGCCACTTCTTGGGCGAAGTATTCGATCGTACCACTCTTGGGGTAGGCGACTGGACCCGTATAGCACAACCATTTCCGGGTTGGCTGTTTGCAGGGTAAGTAAGCAATCGTACCAGCTCTTGGGGTAAGCGATTGCACCCGTATAGCAACAACTGTTTCCGAGTTGAGTTGTTTGTAGGGCTGCCCCTTTTTGCCCAACCTGATTACGGGTTGGTTCTGTCCGTTGGATGTAATTTGTCAGTCGTACCATCTCTTTATGGTAGAGTGACAAATGCTAGCTTGGGTCTCCTTACCCAAGAAGCTATTTGGCCGTTGGCCGTCAGTCAGACCATCTCCATATGGTTGAGTGACAAGATTGCCCGTGTAGCACAACCGTTTCCGGGTTGGCCGTTAATAGGGAAGCCCCTTTTCCCCCCAACCTGATTATGGGTTGGTTCTGTCCGTTGGATAGGGCTCATATTTGAAGCTGTTCTTCTTGAATAATCTCTATTTTATTTCTCTTGAAACTTGAGTACAATCTGTTGTACTTAATTGTAGAATCTTTTGAGCTGGCTGATATGCCAAGTGTTCTTTACAGGTATTTCATTCATCAACTCGTATGTGTCGGGTCCTGTTGCTGTCTTCACGATGAAGGGTCCTTCCCATGGACTGAGTAGTTTGTGTCGTCCATCTTTCTTCTGGATTAGTCGTAGTACTGAGTCCCCTGGCTTTAGTGATCGGGGTTGAGTACTTTTGTCATAATGTCTTCGTAACCCTTGCTGATATCTTGCATTTTGTATGATTGCACTGTCTCTTATTTCTTCTATTGAATCAATTTCTAATCGCCTTGTTTCTTCTGCTTCGCCTTCTTCATATTGTTCTATTCTTGGAGATAGCCATATTAAGTCGGCTGGTAGTACTGCCTCTGATCCGTAGACTAGAAAGAACGGTGAGTATCCAGTTGCTCTGCTGGTCTGGGTTCTTAGACCCCATACTACTTTTGGTAATTCATCGATCCATTTTCCACTATAATCTTTCAAATCTTTGTATAATCTTGGTTTTAAACCTTGTAATATGAGTCCATTTGCTCTTTCGACTTGTCCATTGGCCTGCGGGTGTGCTACTGATGCAAAGTCGATTTCTATCCCACAATCTTTTGCCCAGTATTGAAATTCTCTTGCTGTAAATGGTGAACCAAGATCTGTGATTATTCTGTTGGGCATGCCGAACCTATGCATGATGTCTTGTATGAATTCCACTGCCTTTTCTGCACTGTATTTGACCAAAGGTTTGTATTCAATCCACTTTGTAAATTTGTCGATTGCCACAAATATGTATTCGAAGCCTCCTTTTGCTTTTTTGAGTGGTCCGACTTGATCCAGCCCCTAGCATGAGAACGGCCAAGCCGGCGGTATGCATATTAAGTTGTGAGCCGGCACATGTGATTGCCTAGCAAACATTTGGCAATTCTTGCATGTTCTGACGAGCTCTTCTGCATCTTTGAGTGCTGTTGGCCAATAGAAACCGGTTCTGAATGCTTTGCCGACTAGTGTCCTAGAGGCTGCATGATTTCCACAGCATCCTGAGTGGATTTCATCCAAGATTTCCTTTCCTTTATCTGTCGGAACACATTTAAGCAGTACTCCTGATGATGCTGCTTTTTTGTATAGTTTATCCCCCACCAGAACGTAGTTTTTGCTTCTTCGTTCAACCCGAGTTGCTTCTGCTTTGTCTTCGGATAGTTTCTTCTCTTTGATAAAATCAATGTATGTTTGTCTCCAATCACTTTGTATGACCATGATTTGTCTTGATCTGGTGCGGTTCTTCCGCTTGATCTATTTCCATTGGATCATTGTCTCCTTCTCTTTTTCCCTGTGTTTTCGAGTTGTTTGATGGATGGGGTTGTGAGTTCTTCCACAAATATACCGGTGGTACTTTTGCTCTATCGACCCTAACTTGGCTAGCACATCCGCCGCAACGTTGGAATCTCTTAGTATATGATGGATTTGAGCCCTTGGAAAATTTTCTCTAATTTTCTCGACTTACGCACAAGACGCATCCATATTATCTTTTGTACAATCCCAATCCTTGTTGACTTGATTGATTACTACAATTTGAATCACCGTGAGACAAGTAGTCTTTTGATCCCAAGCGAGCTTGCAACTCTTAGACCGTGTATTAATGCTTCGTATTCTGCCTCATTGTTAGTTGCCTGCCAAAGTATTTGTAGTACATATTTTAACTGTCTCCCTTCTGGTGATATGAATAGTACTCCTGCTCTAGCTCCTCCTAACTTTAGGGAATCGCCAAAATACATTTTCCAATGATCAAGTATTGGTTCGGGTTCTTTTTGATCGATTACATCCATTCAAAGAATGAAGTCGATAATGCTTGAGATTTGATTCTTTGTTCTTGGTTTGAAGTCTAGGTTGAGAGCACCGAGTTCCACTGCCCATTTTGATATCCGACCTGTTGCATCTTTGTTGCGTAGAATGTCTTGAAGTGGAAAATTGGTTACCACTGTAATCTTGTGTTCATGGAAATAATGTCTCATCTTTCTTGATGATATCAACACTGCATAAAGTAGTTTTTGCACATGTGGGTATCTCACTTTTGATTCTGTTAGTACTTCGCTTATGTAATAGACTGGTCTTTGCATTTTGTATGTGTGTCCGGGTTCTTCTCTCTCGACCACAATTGTTGTGCTGACAACGTTCTTGGTTGCTGTAATGTATAGCATCATGTCCTCTTTATCTTTTGATGGTGTCATTACTGGTGATGATGCCAAGTATTCTTTTAACTTTTGGAATGCTTTTTCTGCCTCTTCTGTCCATTCAAAATTTCCTGCCTTTTTCAATAATTTGAAGAAAGGTAGCCCTTTTTCTCCTAGTTAGGAGATGAATCTGTTGAGTGCTGCCATGCATCCTGTAAGCTTCTGTATGTCTTTAATTTTCTTTGGAGGTTTCATATCCATGATGGCTTTAACCTGCTTTGTACTTGCTTCAATTCCTCGGTTACTGACTAGAAACCCGAGTAGTTGTCCTGATGGTACCCCAAAAACACACTTTGTGGGGTTTAGCTTCCACTGCCATGCTTTTAGATTCTTGAAAGTCTCCTCGAGGTCTTCTATCAATGATCTGGGTTCTTTTGTCTTGATTACTACATCATCAATGTATTCTTCTGCATTTCTTCCGACTTGACTCCCCAAGCAAGTTTGAATTGCTCTTTGATATGTTGCCCCTGCATTTTTTAGCCCAAAAGGCATTGACTTATAGCAATATGCCCCAAAGGGTGTAATGGACGATGTCTTGCTTTGGTCTTCTTCTCTTAAGGATATTTGATGATAGCCTGAATAGCAATCTAGAAAGGATAACAGAGCTGATCCTGCTGTCGAGTCGATGATTTGATCAATTCTTGGTGGGACATATGGATCTTTTGAGCAATGTTTGTTGAGGTCTGTGTAGTCGATGCACATGCGCCATTCTTTTGAATTTTTTTCTCTACTAGGACCGGGTTGGCAAGCCAACTGGGTTGATTATTTCTCGATGAATCCTGCCGCCATGAGCTTGGTGATCTCTTTTTTATTGTTTTTACATCGGGAGCGAATCTTCGTAATTACGCTTAACGGGTTTGGACCCTTTGTTCACATCAATTATGTGCTCACTAACTCCCTTGGGACCCCCGGCATGTCTATCGTCTTCCAAGCGAAAATATCTTTGTTGTCCCAAAGAAAGTGGTGGCGCTTGAGTTCCTATTTGGGGTCGAGATTTGCACCGATGATTGCCGTCTTCTCCGGATCACGGTCAAGAGGTCAATAGTCTTGGTAGCGGCTTCTTTTGGTGGTGCGAAGTTGCTTGGCTTCTTAGCCAGGTATCTTAATCTCATCTGGGTTCATTTCGTTGGTGACATTGCAATCCCCTTTCCTTCCTTTATATCTTGTAATCTTTCGGATATTTGTCGCTTGTACGTCGCAATCATGTGCTTTCTTTAGATCTCCTTCAATGATAATACGCCCTTTGTTGTTGGCATCTTGAGCAAGAGGTATGGATAATGTGGTACTACCATGTATTTTGTTAAAAGTGGTCTCCCAAGTATTGCGTGGTAGCATGATTCAAAAGTCGCAACTTGAATTTGATGAATTCCGTCCAGTATTTGTCTGGTGTGCCAAAGGTGACAGGTAGGGTTATCTGTCCGAGGGGCATAGCTGCTCTGCCGGGTACTATTTCGTAGAATGGTGTGCTTGTGGGTGTCATTAGCCCTTCACAATCTAGATTCATCCTTTTGAGAGTATCTGCGAAAATTATGTTAAGCCTGACTCCTCCATCGATGAGTACTTTAGTTATTGCTACTCCTACGATAGTCGGACCCAGTACCAGCTGGTAGCATCCTGCGTTTGCTGCATTGGTCCATTGGTCTTCTCTTGTGAAGTGGATGGGGTACTCTGACCAATCTAGATATCTTGGGATGGCTGGTTCAGCTGCCATGATGGCTCTGTGAGCTAGTTTCTCTTGTCTTTTGCTTCGTGTGTTAGGAACACCTAAAAATATCACCGCTAATTGGTGTTGGGGTTCTTGATAATCTCCTTCAGCTCTCTTTTCCTCCTTCTTGGATTCTTCTTGCTTTGGCTCCGAGTTGTTTTGATTCCTGTTTTCTCTCTTCATGAATTGCCGCTGAAAAGTGCTGCATTCAACTAACTTGTGTCTGGCCCCTGGGTGTATGTGACACGGCATGTTTTCTATGTTTTCCGGCGCTCTTCCTCGGTAGTTGTTACTCTGATAGTTGCCATTACTGTTGTAACTGCTGTTGTTACGGTTGTTGCTATTGTTGTAGTTGCCATTGTGATTGCTACCATTGCTATCATTATCGTTGCCATTGTATCTTCTTTTGTTGTCTGTGGTTGCCACCATATTGTCCTGCCTTGGTCTTTTGTCTTGCTGTCTGTAATTAGGTCTTCTATTCTCTGGGTTATCCCTAGCAAATCTGTGCCGAGTTCTTTCTTCTGATGAAATTAGCTTCTCAACAACCCTCTTGAAGTCTTCATTTGTTCTTGGGTTCTTATTGAAATAGTCCTTGTATTGCTAGTTTGCCTAGATTCCTTCTGCAAAGGCCTCTATCACCTCCCTGTCAGTAATGTCGTGGACTTGAGCCCTAAATTCTCCAAATCTTCTATAGTATTCCCTTAGACTTTCTCCTCTCCTTTGCTTTACTCCTTTCAATTCGGCTGTAGTCATTGGATGGGTAATAATGCCTGCGAAGTTGTTGCAGAAAGCTTCCTGCAAGTCTTCCCAATACCTGATTGATCTTGGCCTCAATTTGTCAAACCATTGTAGCGGCATTGCTTCGAGGGCCATTGGGAAGAATAGAGCCTTGATGTCGTCGTCTCCTTCAGCTAATTCAATAGATTGGGAGTAAACCCTTAGCCATTGTCTTGGTTCGACTTTACCATCATACTTGGAATGATTTGCTGGTTTAAACTTGTGTGGTAGCTTTAAAGTTTGTAGTCTCCCTGCGAAACAAGGGAATATGTCGTATGGTTCCGTTCTTCCGTAATCTGGCGATCTTGCCCTTCTGTAATAAGACATGTCTTCTTTTAACTCAGACTCTCCGTAGTCATCTTCTTTGTCAAATCTTCTTGATATTTCTTGGTAGCGTTGGCTCAATTCTGGCTTATCTCTTTCTTGTTGCCTTGAGTAGTGTTCCTTCCTTCCATTGATATCAGCACTTTCTACTGGTCCTATCCTTTGAAAATTCAATTTTTTGGGCGGCTGCTCCCTTTGTGGCTCCTGTGGAATTTCTTCGCCGGGTTGTGTTTCTGATCCCCCGATTTCTTTCCTCTGGTCTTCCTTTGCTTTCCCGTTATTCGTGAGGGTGTACAACTCCTTTGTTAATTCTTCAATTCTTTCCCTTTTTGTATTTTTTTGTGGCTTCTTTTTCCGCCTTCTTTCTGTTGTATTCTGTTAGCTTCGCTTTGTATTTATTCCAGACTTGCTTCCTTTGTTTAGCCCGGTTCCTCCTTCCAGCTTTCAATTTGTTCTTCTTTAGCCTTGCTAGTCTTTGCTCATCATTTTCGTTGCTGTCGCTTTTCTCTTCAATTTGTTGTTGCCTTCTGATTCGTCTGGAGATTTTATATCTGGTATCTGTGGTGGCTCTAAAGGTTGTTCTAACTGCTCCGCCATGTATATAGTATACCTCTTCCGAGCTCTTCTTGTACGGTATTCCATCTTTCATTTGGTTGAGCTGTCTGTAGCTTCTGAACTGGATCCAAGTTCTTTTCCCTCTCGATAAGGTAGTTCTTCAACGCGCGTGCCAGTCTGGACTTTTCTTGAGGTGAAAGAACCTGGCCAATGCACCACACAATCTTGCGGGGTCACTGTCATGATCATCCTTTCTTGTGCTCCCTCCAGGAGTATTCTTCTTACTAAGTTCATCTTGTTTTGGGTAAAGTGTTGATAGACTGATGCTGCGTTGCGCAATCCGTAAGTTTCCAAGTTCTTCTTTGAGTTGTATGGGTCGTATCCCTTCGCGGTCGTCGTTGTGTCTCTGAGTCCAATTAAGCTTGGCTCTTGTGCCGCGAAGATTGTCTTGGAATCGGGTTGTATCTCTTTTTCAGAGTCGGTTTCGTATCCGCTTTCTTCCTTATTCCGAGTTGTAACCGAAGTTGAGAGTTTCATCATCTTCTCAGCAAGTTTGTATTGAACTTCGTCATCGAATTCTTTTTCTTCCCGGAGACGGGTATGAAGCTTGCCATCGCCGTCAGCCTTGCAGATCCAGGATCTGAAGACAAAGGTTGTTCCCACCGAAAAGGTCATCTTGAGGTTTAGGTCCGCCGAACTCTCAAGAAAAAATTCATTGAAAGCCCCTACCTGGCGCGCCAGCTGTCGATGTTTTACCACCGATAGCCTGCCACGGGGGTACCCGGGACAGTTGTTCGGGCTTCGGCGAATAGCGGAATTCGGCGGTTACGCAAAGAGACTCACGATTTATACTGGTTCGGGCCCTCGACTTGGTCAAGTAATAACCTTACGTCCAGTTTTGGCGTTAGCCTGTTTGCGTTGTATTGCTTTGAGTATCGGATATGCGTTCTCCCTCTTACAATGGGTACCCTCACCAGCCCTTTATAGTCCAGGCGTTGAGAGGCGTTGTTTGTGTCCTATTCCGATACAAGGTCAGAGTCTTAAGCTACGCTTCGGGCGTCTTTCCTTGTATAGTTTGCGTTGGAGTTTCGGTTTTGCACGTTGCTTTGCTCCGCGTTCTTCTTGGCGATTGGGCTATAGGCCTTGCTACCAAGGCCTACCTCCCTGCAGTATGGTCTATGGGGGGGCCCGTAGGGTTCCCCATCGACAATTGGCTAGGTTGATAGGATAAATAGCCGTACTATAACGGGAGGCAAATCAGTTGCTAATGCAGTTATCTAGTGCCACTTGGTGAGATCCAACATTGTATATGTATTAGAATTAAGTGACATGGGTGAGATCAAGTGAAAACCTTTGAAAATATTAAAAAATGCTAACTCAGTGCTAAAGGTGTTGGTCATCTTGTGAGAGACTTATTATTGGAGCTAGCCATTTGAAAAGGTTTGAGAAAAAGGGCTTCGTGGGCTGTTTTTGTACCCATCGGAGCTCTCTGGTGACCACTAGAGCTTAGGTCACCAGAGCTTATAGATCATTGCTGATGTGACCACGTCAGGGTCGGGGACCTCGGCGACCTCTCCGACCACCTCAGCGATCTCTCCGACCACCTCAGGGACCTCTCCGACCACCTCGGCGATCTCTCTGACCACTTCACCGACCTCGGCAACCTCTTCGACCACCTCACCAGCTGATACACCAGTCCAAGTCCTTACTGGACCAATCACCCGTAGCCGCGCCCAAAAGATACAGCAAGAGGTGCACGCGCTACTTTGTGAGTTTCAATTAAACATTGATGGTAATTTCGAGCTACCTAAGTCGTGCATGTTGTTATTACTCAGGTTCTCCGAGAAGGAAGACAAGGATACATCAAGGATGGATCAGAGAGAAGAGCTACGTTCGAGTCAACCCAGCATGACAGAACCATCCAGAAGAAACAGTCATATCTTTTGTCTCCTAAAGGCTATGAAGGTGAATGAGTACTTGTTGGAGAGATCTTGAAGCCTAGTTTCCAATGCTGTCATGCCGACCAGTCTAGAGTGTCCAGCGTGGCGTCCGACCAATTTTAGTGAAGACTGCTCCAAAGCTCAATAGTCTGCATGAAGCTAAAGATCCCGTGCAAAAACTATACCATTCTACAATAATTCATGGTGCATAGCATACATGGTTGGAAAGATGATGAAGTTAGCTTACCAACGCATCCAACGGTTCGTCATTTGGACTTTACAGGAAAGAGTTATGACCAAAACATTAAAGACTGCCCAGAAGCCCAGAAGACACACGAAAACTGAAGACCACCTCGTGCGTTGATCTTCCACCTCCCATCATGGCTTCTTCCGTTCACATCTATCTTAGAGACTTCTCATAGTATAAATTTTACCTCTAGGCTACTAGAAAAGGACTTTTTTTGATGATTTGATAATTCGAGTAATATTGCAGCCGAGCTGCCAAGTGCTTACTCAAACCCTTGTTCTTCCTTGTTCTTCTAGGACTTATGAAGAGATTCCTCTGGGATCCACTAGTTCGTGCTTTACGGGTTCTAGCATGGCTGCCCCGCCTTGTGTGGATTAGCTTCGGTTGTGGTTCTGCGGTCGTTCGGAGATCGAGTCAAAGTCTTCATGGTTTTGGTGTCTCTCTCCCTGTCGCTTGGTCGCATCCAACCTTGGCAGGTATAAAGCTAGTTATCTTCCGCTGTTCGCAACAAGTTATCTTGTGTTTTCCAACCTACTGTCGTGAAGATCGGGCCACTCCGAGGAGGTTTCCATCGGTATCTTGCTATTGGTGATCTCCGACCCCCTTTATCATGTGGTAATCAGAGCTATCGTTGTCACGGTAGGTTTTGTTATTACCTATTTATCTATCTATTCGTTTACCATCTACTACTGCTTTTATCCATCACATATATTTGTTTCGCCATATCCTATAACCCAAAGCCACACAAAAAATACCTATAACCATTTCATGGTACTGTTACGTTGTGTTTTGTGTTCATCGAGTTGTTAGTCATCACCGTTTATATAAATTGAGTTGTTTCGTTCGTTACCATTGTTAGTGTTATAAAAAAAAGAAAGAGATTAGTTTCAAAAAAAAGAAGTGAAAAGAAGTTGAAGGATCTGTGTTGCGGTGTATTGCTGAAAATTTCAGTTTACATATTTGAGTTGGTGGTAATCTTGTTAGCAGCAATGTCGTGTCTTTGAGCACATCAAACCACTCGGTTGGCAGTACCGTAGCCCTCCTTGTTAGCCACCTATAGCTCCACCAAAACCTGAACCGGGACGTTCGATTCGTAATCCTTACAACCTCTCTACCACCTCTGTTGAAGCTGCCACACCAGCACCGTCATGGTCCTTGAGAACGAGCAAGAACTTGGGTAAGTAAGAGGTGAGATTGTGTGTTTCCACAAATTTACCTATTTCACTTTTTCTTGCAACTAGTCTAACATGGTAGGATCCAATTTGAGTGTTCATGGTGGGGACCACGGAGATGAAGAACCCCCTGTTGCACGGGCGGAGCTACGCCAAATGGCCAACTCGCTCTTGGAGGCGATGGAGAGGATGTTCAACGAACGTCTCCCTGCAGCGGGTGGTCGAGGTCCACAACATCAACATGAAGACAATCACCGTGAAGAATTTGGTGATGAAAATTCTGGTTTGGGTGCTGGATTTCATGGCCGCAATGGCAATGGTCGTGGTGGTCAGGGTGAAAGGCGTCGTGCTAATTTTGATCAGCGCGGTGGTGGACGGCGTGCTGAATTTGATCATCAGCGTGGAGGAGGACGTGGACGTGATCGTCGTGTACATTTTGATGATGAAGATGAGGTTCATGATGAGTATGAGGAGGGATTTTATGATAATGAAAATCCTTTTGGTCACCATGGGCATTTTGGACAGCCACATGAACATCGTCGTGGTGCTGGTCATGATGGGGAAAATCCTCATGGTCGTCGCAATAGAGATGATCTGGATAGCATTGCTCGTGTAAAGTTAAGTATTCCAAAATTTTCAGGGAAAGAAAATGCTGATGCTTATCTTGAATGGGAGGAGCAATGTGATCAGATTTTTAGAGTGCATAATCTTTCTGATCAGAGGCGTGTCAATCTAGCTTCTATTGAGTTTTCAGGTTACGCTCTCACATGGTGGAACCAAGTTCAAGAAAATCAACGTGTGTTGAGACGTGACCATATCAACACATGGGCTGAGATGAAGAGAGTGATGAGAAGATGCTTTGTGCCATCAAGCTATCAGCATGACCTCCGCAATAGGTTATAAACATTGAGACAAGGATCAAAATCTGTTGATGACTACTTCAAGGAGATGGAGTTACTCTTGGTGAGATCTAGAATTAGAGAAGATGAAGTGTCAAAAATGGCAAGATTTTTGAATGGTCTCAATGAAGAAATTTCAGGTTTTGTTGAGATGTTTCCATATCATAATTTGCAAGACCTTGTTGATCAATCTATGCGCACCGAGAGAAAAATTCAGCAAGAGGGACGAAGAAGGTCTTATGGGAGCCAATCAATTTTAGCCCCATGGCATCGACAGCAGCCCTGTACCTCTGTTGGTGGGGGAAGATCACAAGGAGTTGCTACTAGGCCTTCTCCATCCATTGGTGCTGCAAAGACAATGGTTTCTACTGCTTCTTCACCTGCAATTCAGCAAGAATAGCGACGTCCTGCTGCAAGCACAGCAACCCCTTCTGTTGCATCAGCTGCTGCTTCTTCTTCCCATACCCGAGGCATTGTTTGTCACAAGTGCCAAGGTCGAGGACATGTTGTTGCTCAATGTCCTAGTCAAAGGACCATGATTATAAATAAGCAAGGTGAATGGGAATCTGAAAGCGAACCTGAGGAAGAAGCTCCAATATATGATGAAGAAATTATGCAAGATAAATGTGATGAAATTCAACCTGATGATGGAGACAACAATTGCTTCATTTCTCGCCGAGTGCTTAGTGTTACTGCTGTCCAAGAAGAGAATAATCAGTGGCACAATCTTTTTCACACCCGGGGCATGATCAAGGACAAGTTGTGTCAAATCATTGTTGACAATGGCAGCTGCAATAATATTGCAAGTCAAGAATTAGTTGAAAGATTGGGACTGAAACAGCGGCGCCACCCTTCTCCATACAAGATGCAATGGTTAAATGATTGTGGTGCGCTGCGTGTAACAAATATTGTGACCGTTCCCTTCTCCATTGGGTGGTACAATGATCATGTGGAGTGTGATGTGGTTCCAATGGAAGCATGCTAATTGCTGTTAGGAAGACCTTGGTTGTATGACCGAGATGCTCAGATTTGCAGTCGCGCCAACAAGATTGTTCTCATGTACAAAGGAGAGCGCATCACTTTGCTTCCCTTGTCACCGGAGGAGATTGTGAGAGATGATCTGAAAAGAAAACAGCGAGCAAGCGAGAACCACTTACGAGTGACACACAAACATAGTGAAGGAGTGTTTCCAAAGCCAAATAAAACTCCACAGCTACAAAGAACTGAGCCAAAGGGAAAAGAGGGTTTAGTGATGATGGCTAGGAAGGGGGATTTAAAAGAATTAAGTGAACCCAATGCTGTGTTCTATGTACTCCTGTACAAGGACAATTTTCTTGTCACTAATGACTTACCCTCTACTTTGCCTAGTGCTGTTTTTGATGTGTTACAGGAATATGAAGATGTGTTTCCTGAGGAAGTACCACCAGGGCTGCCACCAAAGAGAGGGATTGAACATCAAATCGATCTTGTTCCTGGTGCTCCACTTCCTAACCGTGCACCATATCGCACCAATCCAGAGGAAACAAAAGAAATTCAGCGCCAAGTGCAGGAACTCATCAACAAAGGTTATGTAAAGGAAAGTCTATCACCTTGTGCTGTTCCTGTCCTTTTAGTTCCAAAAAAGATGGCTCTTGGAGAATGTGTGTTGATTGCCTAGCCATTAATAACATCACCATAAGGTATAGACATCCCATACCTCGACTTGATGATATGCTTGATGAGCTTAGCGGTGCTATCATTTTCACCAAAATTGATTTGAGAAGTGGCTACCACCAAATCCGAATGAGAGAAGGAGATGAATGGAAAACAGCCTTCAAAACCAAGTTTGGGCTGTATGAATGGTTGGTAATGCCATTTGGTTTGACCAATGCACCGAGCACCTTCATGAGATTGATGAATCATGTACTTAGAACTTTTATTGGCAAGTTTGTTGTTGTTTACTTTGATGATATCTTGATTTACAGCAAGTCTCTTGATAAACATATTGAACATATCCAATGTGTGCTTGCTGTCCTACGTAAACAGGAATTGTATGCTAACCTTGAGAAGTGCACCTTTTGCACCGACAAGGTAGTCTTTCTTGGATTTGTTGTTACAGGACAAGGAGTGGAGGTAGACGAAGAAAAGATCAAGGCTGTACGAGACTGGACGCCTCCACAGAATGTGAGCCAAGTCAGAAGCTTCCTTGGACTTGCTGGTTTCTATCGGCGGTTCGTGAAGGATTTCAGCACTATTGCTGCACCAATCAATGAGCTGACCAAGAAAGAAGTGCTTTTCAAGTGGGGAGAAGCACAACATAAGTCATTTGAAGAATTGAAGATGAAGTTAACAACAGCCCCAGTCCTTGCCCTCCCAGATTTTGGTAAGACATTTGAAATAGAATGTGATGCAAGTGGAGTTGGGATTGGAGGTGTGCTCATACAAGAACGAAGGCTAGTTGCATACTTCAGTGAAAAGCTAAGTGGTCCAACTCTAAATTATTCAGTTTATGATAAAGAATTATATGCTCTCGTTCGGAGTTTGGAAACTTGGCAACATTACATTTTTCCTAAAGAATTTGTGATACATTCAGATCATGAATCATTGAAACACCTTAAAGGACAACTAAAACTGAATAGAAGGCATGCAATATGGTGTGAATTCGTTGAGTCATTTCCCTATATTGTCAAGTACAAGAAAGGAAAAGAGAATGTTGTGGCAGATGCTTTGTCTCGACGTCACACTTTGCTAACCCAACTTGACACTAAGATTCTTGGCTTAGAAAGCATAAAAGATTTATATGCAACTGATTCATATTTTGCTGAACCATATTCCAAGTGTCGAAAAGGCAAAGGATGGGAAAAATTTCATGTGAATAATGGGTTTTTGTTTTGAGCTAACAAACTCTGTATTCCAGATTGCTCTGTTCGAATTTTACTTGTGCAGGAAGCCCACGCAGGAGGACTCATGGGACATTTCAGTGCCAAGAAGATAGAACAAGTCCTTACCGATCACTTCTTTTGGCCCAAGATGAGAAGAGATGTGGAGAGACATGTTCTTCACTGCGAATCATGCCACAAAGCTAAGTCCCGTGTGAATCCTCATGGATTATACACTCCTCTGCCTATCCCTAGTGTGCCTTGGGAAGATATCTCCATGGATTTTGTTCTTGGTTTACCTTGAACCAAGCGGAGAAGGGATTCCATCTTTGTTGTGGTTGATCGTTTTAGCAAAATGGCATATTTTATTCCATGCCACAAGAGCGATGATGCTTCACATATCGCTGAATTGTTTTTCAAAGAAATTGTATGACTACATGGAGTGCCACGAACCATTGTTTCTGATCGTGACACTAAATTTTTGAGTTATTTTTGGAAAACTTTGTGGGGCAAACTTGGAACACGATTGATGTTCTCTACGACGTGTCATCCACAAACGGATGGACAAACTGAAGTTGTGAACCATACTCTATCAATGCTACTGCGAGCTATCCTCAAGAAGAACTTGAAACTTTGGGAAGAAAGTTTGCCACATGTCGAATTTACATACAACAGGGCAGTACACTCGACCACTAAATTTTGTCCATTTGAAATTGTATATGGGTTTAAACCCACTGCTCCCATAGATCTTTTGCCTTTACCTATGCAGGAACGTGTAAACTTCGATGCAAGTAAGCGAGCAGAGTTTGTCAAGAACCTTCATGATAGAGCTCGGACAAACATTGAAAAGATGACAAGGATGTATGAGAAGCACGGCAATAAAGGTCGAAGGAAGGTGTTATTTGAACCAGGAGACTTGGTTTGGGTGCATCTACGCAAAGATAGGTTTCCTGAACAACGCAAAAACAAGTTGCAAGCCCGAGCTGATGACCCATTCAAAGTGCTATGCAAGATCAACGACAACGCTTATGAAATTGATCTACCTAGTACTTATGGTGTGAGTACCAGTTTTAATGTGGCCGACCTATCTCCATTCTTTGGATTGGAAGAGTCGAGGATGACTCTTTTTCAAGGGGGGAGGATGATGTGACCACGTCAGCGTCGGGGACCTCGGCGACCTCTCCGACCACCTCGGCGACCTCTTCGACCACTTCACCGACCTCGGCAACCTCTCTGACCACCTCACCAGCTGATACACCACTCCAAGTCCTTACTGGACCAACCACCCGTAGCCGCGCCCAAAAGATACAGTAAGAGGTGCACGCGCTACTTTGTGAGTTTCAATTAAACATTGATGGTAATTTCGAGCTACCTAAGTCGTGCATGTTGTTATTACTCAGGTTCTCCGAGAAGGAAGACAAGGATACATCAAGGATGGATTAGAGAGAAGAGCTACTTTCGAGTCAACCTAGCATGATAGAACCATCCAGAAGAAACAATCATATCTTTTGTCTCCCAAAGGCTATGAAGGTGAATGAGTACTTGTTGGAGAGATCTTGAAGCCTAGTTTCCAATGCTGTCATGCCGACCAGTCTGGAGTGTCCAGCGTGGCGTCCGACCAGTTTTAGTGAAGACTGCTCCAAAGCTCAATAGTCTGCATGAAGCTAAAGATCCCGTGCAAAAACTGTACCATTCTACAATAATTCGTGGTGCATAGCATACATGGTTGGAAAGATGATGAAGTTAGCTTTCCAACGCATCCAACGGTTCATCATTTGGACTTTCCAGGAAGGAGTTATGACCAAAACATTAAAGACTGCCCAGAAGCCCAGAAGACACGCAAAAACTGAAGACCACCTCGTGTGTTGATCTTCCACCTCCCAACATGGCTTCTTCTGTTCACATCTATCTTAGAGACTTCTCATAGTATAAATTTCATCTCTAGGCTACTAGAAAAGGACTTTTTTTGATGATTTGATAATTCGAGTAATATTGCAGCCGAGCTGTCGAGTGCTTACTCAAACCCTTGTTCTTCCTTGTTCTTCCTGGACTTGTGAAGAGATTCCTTTGGGATCCACTAGTTTGTGCTTTGTGGGTTCTAGCACGGCTGCCCCGCCTTGTGTGGATTAGCTCCGGTTGTGGTTCTGCGGTCGTTCGGAGATCGAGTCGAAGTCTTCGCAGTTTCGGTGTCTCTCTCCCCGTCGCTTGGTCGTATCCAACCTTGGCAGGTATAAAGCTAGTTATCTTCTGCTGTTCGCAGCAAGTTATCTTGTGTTTTCCAACCTACTGTCGTGAAGATCGGGCCACTCCGAGGAGGTTTCCATCCATATCTTACTGTTGGTGATCTCCGACCCCTTTTCAATTGCCCAAGCCCTGTGGATTTTTAGTTGAGGAAACCTTGCTTTCTAGTGCCGCCAAAGAGATGGGTGAAAGCATCTAGGCCCCTAATTGGGTTTCGGTGATTAATGACAATATGTGATTACTGTGACTAACGTGTGTTTTGCAGATACAATTAAGTTAGGTCACGGTAATGGAGATTGATTGGGCAAACATGGTTGTCATGCCCCTACGATGGAAATTGTTTCGGTTTTCAAAGGATGGACGACAAGGTTAAGGATGGACTAGTTCTAAGTGTCATTTAGTGTTGAAGAGACACCTAGAGTAGTTTAGGACTTTGTTTTTTCTTTGGCCGTACTATTAAGGGGGGTATGGACGGGTAGCTTGACCTAGGTGAGTCTAGTGGGTTAGGTGTGGTGCACACTTGCAAAATCTAGCATTAGGTAGCTCCTAAAAAGCCATTAGATCAATTGGAGCAAACTTTATTCACGTATGATTGAGAGTTCGAAGTGAATAGAGGAAGTATTTATACACCCGTGTTCAAAACGAACCGTTATGTGCCTCTATGGGGTCACCGGACGCTCCGGTCAAGTTGACCGGACGCTCCGGTCAAGTTGACCGGACGCTCCGGTCAGTTCTCCCTGAAACCCAGTGTTTAAGTTATGACCGGACGCTGGACAGCGTTCGGTCAGCACTGATCGGAAGTGAATGGAGGGTCAAATATTGACCGAACGCTGGTTCCGGTGTGACCGGACGCTAGCGCAGAGTTCGGTCAGTTCATTTGATCAAGGTAAATTCGTCTGGTGTGACCGGACGCTGAGAGGTGAGTGATCGGACGCTGGGCCCTAGCGTCTGGTCGACTCCAGTAAGGTTCTAGAGAGGAAAAATCATGACCGGACGCTATCCAGCGTCCGGTCACAACTTAAACACTAGGTTTCGGGAAGAACTGATCGGAGCGTCCGGTCAACTTGACCGGAGTGTCTGGTCACCCCGTAGAGGCACATAACGGTTTGTTTTGAACACGGGTGTATAAATACTTCCTCCATTCGTGTGAGGGGGTACTTTTGCTCATTCCAACAGCTGAGAAACACCCTTGAGAGTGCCAAGAAGAGCAAGGTCCTAGTGAGGTGATTGAGATTTGAGAATCCAAGAGTGTGACCTCATTAGTGAAAGCAAGAGTAGCAAAGTGTGCATCCACCCTTCTCATTAGGCTTGTCGTGGTCAAGTGAGAGTTCATGCTTGTTACTCTTGGTGATTGCCATCACCTAGACGGCTTGGTGGTGATTGGGAGCTTGGTGATCATCTGGCGGAGCTTGTGGATGACCCAACTCAAGTTGTGAGCGGTTGTGGGTGATTCACCACAACGGAGTGTCAAAGAATCAACCCATAGAGAGCACTTGATCCTTGCATGGATCAAGGGGGAGCTACACCCTTACGCGGGTGCTCCAATGAGGACTAGTGGAGAGTGGCGACTCTCCGATACCTCGGCAAAACATCGTCGCATTCCTTCTTCTCTCTTTACTTTGAGCATTTACTTTGAGCATTTCAATTCTTATCATTTACATTCATAGAATTGCCATGCTAGAGTAGGATTGGAACATAGGTTGCTAAACTTTTGTGCGGTAGATCAATAGAAACACTTTCTAGGCACAAGGGGTTAATTGGGCTAACCGTAGGGTTTAATTACTGCAAAGAATTTTAGAATTAGCCCAATTCACCCCCCCCCCTCTTGGGCATCTTGATCCTTTCAATTGGTATAAGAGCCTTGTGCTCACGTATTTAGGCTTAACCGCCTAGAGAAAGATGTTTCACGGGGATGGTCCACCTCTTATCTTTGAGGGGGATGATTTTCCATATTAGAAAATCCGCATGGAGGCGTATTTAGAAGCTCTAGATGTTGAAATACTTAGAGCCGCCTCACAAGGTTTTCCAAAACCTCGAGATGCCACGCACCTACAAGGCGATGAGGTGAATTACGAAAAATAGAATGCAAAGGCTCGAAACACCATCTTTAGAGGCCTTTGCAAAGATGTGTTTAATCGTGTACGGAACCACAAGGACGCCCATACACTATGGTCGGGCATTTGTGCGCTCCATGAGGGAACAAAGAGTGAACGCGAGGAACGCTATCATCTCATCATGAAAAAGCTTAACTCTTTTGAGATGCTTCCTAAAAAATGTGCTAATGAGATGTATTCACGTTTGAATGTTCTTGTAGAGGAAGTCAATGGGCTTGGACTCACTCAAATGCAACCATCTAAGAAAAATCTTGAGTGTCCTCCCCATTGATAAATATGGGCATATTGTGACCATGCTTCATCAAGGTGATCTTTCCACTGCTACACCAATATAAATCTTGGGAAAGATCAATGCTTATGAGATGTACATGCACATCACACCACAAGATAGCTCATCCTCTACTAAGAAGAAAGAGAAAGACTTAGCATTCAAAGCTAGCCAAGAGAAGGGCAAAGCAAGACTTGAGTATGAGAACTCAAGTGATGATAAAATTGATGATGCAAGTCTTGCTCTCATGATGAGAAGAACTGCCAAGATGCTAAAGAAGCTTAACAAGAGTGGCATCAAGTTTGATGGCAAGAAAATGAAGTTCTTCACTAGCTCTAGAAGGAAGCCAATCTCGGAGATGGATTGCTACAATTGTGGAGAACTTGGTCATCTAGCACACCAATGCACCAAGCCCAAGAAAGACAAGTTTAAGAACAAGTATAAGGGCAAGAAAGATGATTCTAACAATGAAGATGAAGATGAGAAGAAGAAGAATAAGCCATACAAGAAGAAAGATGGCAAGAAGAAGGACTTCCACAAGAAGAAGAAGAATGAGAAGGCATACATCATTGGTGATTGGCTCACGGATATTGATTCATCTAGTTGCTCATCCGATGATGATAGTGATAATGAGAAGGTGGCCGCCATTGTGATTGATTCTTCATCATCTTCATCGACACCACCGCCATCATCCTCTACACACATATGCCTTATGGCCAAGGGTGAATGAAAGGTATCAAACAATGATGATAGTAGTGGTGATGAAAATGCTAGCAATGATGATAGTGATAGTGATGATGATGAATATGAATCACCTTCTTATGATGATCTTGTAAAATTGCTAAATCAATATACTAAGATCATTAGAAAGACTAGAGCTAAGAATGACAGGCTAGAAGCTAAGAATGATTCTCTTTTAGCTAAATATGATGTAGCCGAAAAGGCTAGTGTTGAGCTTAGAGAAGTAAATGATGCTATATCATCCAAACTCAACGAGCTCAAATCTTCTAAGAAAGAGCTCAAAGAAAAACATGATAAACTTGAGAGGATACACAATGAGCTCATCACTAGCCACAACATGCTAAAGGAAGAATATACTACTCTTAAGATTAATCATGATAATCTTGTCATTGCTCAAGAATATTTATCCAATGAGCCACATGATGCTACTAACGATGTTGTTAAGATTGATACAGCTACATCATGTGATGATTTTATCATTGAGAGCATTGAGCAAAGTTCTAGTAGCAAGGACAAGCAAGTGGTTGAGACTGATAATTATGATGAGTATGTCAAGCTCAAGAATGACCATGAAAAGCTCAAGAAAGATCTTGAAGAGATCAAATCCCACAACACTATTGTGCTAGAAACTCTTGATCATGATGGTGATTTGATTCTTGAGAATGAGAAGCTCAAAGAAGAGAACAAGAAGCTCAAGGAAGAGAAAAATAATGATGCACTCAAGGAAGAGAACAAGAAGCTCAAATTGGAGAAAGAGCATCTCAAGATTGGATTGAGCAAATTCACAAAAGGCAAGTATCTTCAAAGTGAGCTACTAATGAACAACGTCATGAAGATGGATAGAAGTGGCATTGGGTACATGACAAATAAAGAGAAGAAGGCTCAAGCTCAACAACAACAATAACAAAAGACAAAGCCAAATAAATGTTTTGAGTGTGGACAAGAAGGCCACTTTGCCCATGAGTGCCAAACTCCACCACCACAACCCTTGCCCAAGCATGCTGGACCTTTTGCTTTCAATGCTCATTACATGCTTAGAAAGGATTCTAGTGGAAAGATGAAAGTCATGTTCTTAGGACCTCCCAACAAGAATAGGCCTAAGAAAATTTGGGTAGCAAAGTCACTTGTTGAGAAGGTGAAGGGCCCTCAACAAGTTTGGGTTCCTAAAGCTTGATCTCTTGTGTGTAGGTGAACTACAAGACTAGTGGAAGTCATTGGGTGATTGATAGTGGTTGCACACAACATATGACCGGTGATCCTCGTATGTTCACCTCACTAGATGAAGAAGTAGATGGACAAAAAAGAATCATATTTGAAGATAATTCAAATTGCAAGGTTAAAGGATTGGATAAAGTGGCAACATCAAATGATCATTCAATCTCAAATATGCTATATGTTGCTTCATTGAGCTTTAACTTGCTATCCATTGGACAATTGTGTGATCTTAGCTTCCAATGCTTGTTTATCGAGAAGGAAGTTGTTGTATCTAAGAAGGATGGTGATCAAGTGATATTCAAAGGATTTAGATACAACAACCTATATCTAGTGGGCTTCACCTCCGAAGACGCTAATTTGAAGACTTGCCTATTCACCAAAACAACACTTGGGTGGCTATGGCATAGAAGACTTGCTCATGTTGGGATGAGCTCACTCAAGAAGCTAATGAAGAATAATTTGGTGAGAGGGTTGAAGGATGTGAAGTTTGAGAAGGACAAGCTTTGTAGTGCATGTCAAGCCGGCAAGCAAGTTGCAAATACTCATCCAACAAAAGCTTTCATGTCAACCACAAGAGTGCTAGAACTCCTTCACATGGACTTATTTGGACAAACAACATACAAGAGTTTGGGAGGAAATCTTTATTGTCTTGTGATTGTTGATGACTATTCAAGATATACATGGGTATTCTTCCTTCATGACAAATCCAAAGTTGCATCTTGCTTCAAGAAGTTTACCAAGAGAGCACAAAATGAGTTTGAAGTAAAACTAAAGAAGATTAGAAGCGAGAATGGGAAATAATTTGACAACACAAACATAGAAGCCTATTGTGATGAAGTTGGGATCAAGCATGAGGTCTCTGCAACATATACTCCTCAACAAAATGGTGTAGTTGAGAGAAAGAACCGGATATTAATCACACTAGCTAGAACAATGCTTGATTAGTACAACACTCCTGAAGCTCTATGGGCAGAAGTTATCAACACCGCATGCTATGCATCCAACCGCTTATTCCTTCAAAAGTTTCTTGGCAAGACATTTATTAGTTACTCAATGGGAAGAAGCCGGACGTCTCCTTCTTTAGGGTGTTTGGTTGCAAATGCTACATCTACAAGAAACGGAAACACCTAGGGAAGTTTCAAAGACGTTGTGATATTGGTTTTTTTTGTTGGTTACTCATCAAAGTCCAAAACATATAGAGTATTTAATCATGCCACCAACTTGGTTGAAGAAACATATGATGTGGAATTTAATGAATCTAACGGCTCCCAAGGAGCACATGAGAATCTTGATGATATAGGTGATGAACCATTGAGGGAGGCTATGAAGAACATTCCGGTTGGAGACATCAAGCCTAATGATGAAGAAGATGATGTGCAAGTGATCAATCCACCTTCTTCATCAAATGTGCCACAAGATGGTGACAAAGATAGGAGGGTAGAAAATGAAGACACTCATGTCTCCCATGAGCAAATGGTGACACAAGCACATGATGTTGATGCTCCACAACCTCCCCCTTAAGTGGTTGAAAGAAGAAACACACCTCTACTACAAGCTCATTCACAAGATCTCATCATAGGGAGTCCATCAAAGGGACTAATGACTCGCTATCAAAAGCTTGCTTCATTTATAGAACATCACTCTTTTGTCTCTTGCTTTGAGCCTACTAAGGTAGAAGAAGCTCTTCAAGATCCGGATTGGATAAACGCCATGCATGAAGAGTTGAACAACTTCACCCGCAATGAAGTTTGGACTCTTGAAGAGCGACCACAAGGTGCAAGAGTTATTGGAACAAAGTGGGTGTTCCGCAACAAGTAAGATGATCAAGGCGTTGTTGTGAGGAACAAGGCAAGACTAGTTGCAAAGGGGTTTTCTCAAGTTGAAGGTTTGGATTTTGGAGAGACCTTTGCACCGGTTGCAAGACTAGAAGCCATTCATATCCTCCTTGCATATGTATTACATCATGAAATGAAACTATATCAAATGGATGTAAAAAGTGCATTTTTAAATGGCTTTATTAATGAACTAGTCTATGTTGATCAACCTCCCGGGTTTGAAGACCCTAGATATCCTAATCATGTTTATAGGTTGTCCAAGGCGTTATATGGGCTTAAGCAAGCCTCAAGAGCTTGGTATGAGCGCCTTCGGGACTTCCTCGGTGAGAAGGGCTTCACCATTGGAAAGGTCGACACCACACTATTCACCAAGAAGCTTGATGGACATATCTTCATTTGTCAAGTGTATGTTGATGTTATTATCTTTGGATCATCAAATGAAGATTCTTGCAAAGAGTTTTGTGAATTGATGTCGAAAGAGTTCGAGATGTCAATGATTGGAGAGCTTACATTCTTTCTTGGTTTTCAAGTCAAGCAAATGAGAGAAGGGATTTTCATCTCTCAAGAGAAATATACAAATGATCTTCTCAAGAGATTCAAGATGGATGAATGTAAGCCAATCAAGACACCAATGCCAACTAATGGACATCTCGACCTAGATGAGGGAGGTAACACGGTTAATCAAACTCTCTACCGCTCTATGATTGGTAGCTTGTTATATTTAACCGCATCTAGGCCCGACATCATGTTTAGTGTGTGTATGTGTGCTAGATTTCAAGCTAATCCTAAGGAAACTCATTTGATTGCCGTTAAAAGAATTCTTAGGTATCTTAAGCACACACCAAGCATTGGCCTTTGGTATCCCAAAGGAGCTATATTTGAATTAGTTGGCTATTCCGATTCGGATTATGCTGGTTGCAAAGTTGATAAAAAAAAGCACATCCGGAGGGTGCCATTTGCTTGGTAGATCACTTGTGTCTTGGTCCTCCAAGAAACAAAATAGTGTGGCTTTGTCCACCGCTGAAGCGGAATACATTGCCGCGGGTGCTTGTTGTGCACAAATTCTTTATATGAAATAAACTTTGCTAGACTATGGTGTAGTTCTAGAAAAAGTACCTCTTTTGTGCGGCAATGAAAGTGCGATAAAACTTGCAAATAATCTGGTTCAACACTCTCGCACCAAGCATATAGATATCCGCCATCACTTTCTTAGAGATCATGTTGCAAAGAATAATATTTTATTAGAAGGTGTAAGGACTGAGGATCAATTGGCGGATATCTTCACTAAACTGCTAGATGAGGTTACTTTTTGTCGATTGTGGAATGAGCTCAATATGCTTGATTTTAGTAAATTCATAAAAAAATGAGCTTGTGTTGTCCCTTGCATTGCATTGTAATATACAACATGTTTACTTTATGGTTATGTATATAGGGCTTGTCTAACATGGTTAAGATAACCGCCGAAAGACGTGTGAAGAAGCTTAACCTTGGATCAAACTTGACAAGCAACTAGATTTACTTTCAAGAATTTCATTGCATATGCATGAATGTTGCTTTGTCATTTATCTTCAATTGCCCTCTTATTGCCTATTTTCTTAAAAAGAATTATAGCCTAAGGCAAAATATTTTGAAAAATTTGAGGGTTTGAGAGAGGTCACTCACATCAGTCCCAATTGGTGTTTATTTGGGTCTTATTGAAGTTGGGACTTGATTGGGAACAGGCAGCACGAAGGACTTTGAAGATTTGCTACAAAAGAGTGACTGGATGCTGTACCGGACTCTGATGTCCAGCGTCTGGTCAGTTCATGGGAGGTGAACCTGCTGCGATGGAGTGACCGAACTCTGTTGTTCAGCGTCCGGTTAGAAGGCGTTCCTCCATCTGGTCGAGCGAAGAAGACATTGACAGGATCGACCGGACTCTTGCTACGTCCGGTCAGTTGGGATCGGACGCGTTCGGTCATGATTCCAGGGGTTTTGGACCTCTATGGAATCGATCGAACTTTGGGTGGTAGTGTCCGGTCGTTGCTACCGGAGCGTCCGGTCAGTAGATAACGTGTGGGATTCCAACTCTTTTCTCCGTTTCCTTATCTATCACGGTGGGCCACCTCATATAACCGCAGCGCCGCCTTGACCTAGCCCCGCATCCGCGCCGACATCGCCGAACCCTAGCCACACCGTGCTCCACGCCGCCGCATCCCGCGCTGCTCCCTTGCTCGTGCCTCAGCTACGCACCATCGATGTGCCAGCGCTGCTTCCACGCCCGTGCCTCTGCGCCAGCACCGCCGCACAGCCGCGCCTCCCTGCACCCATGCATCGCCGTGCTGCACCTCTGTGCCTGCGCCGCAGCTCGCCCACACCGTGCCCTAGCGCCACCGTGCCCCTGTCCTGCTCTAGCGCCGCCGTGCTCAAGCCCTAGCGCCCGCACTGCCATCCATCGCCTCTCCACAGCCGATCCAGCGCTACATTGCCTCGCTAGAATCCTAACCCTAGGCGACTCCCGGTGGTTCTCCGTGATTCGTTCCTTATTCTTCGGTTCGCCGGTTTGTCAGGTAGCAAGCCCTCATTTCCAATTTCGTATCTATTGCTTGCTTCTTAGGGTTTCACATCTCTAGATATATTGAAATTATTCATATATCCAATCTATTCTAACGTGCAGCGAGTCAGTGTTTCTGAGGTCTCATTGGCAGTTGTCAGTCAACTCAGGGCCAAGCTCACGAGTACGGATCAAGGCCAAGCCTTGGAAGTGACAGTTGGTAGTTGATTCTTATCAGTGCAGTTGTTCTTTTCAGCTCCATCAGATGGCTCGTGTCAAGAATGTCGGAGGTGGTCCCGGTGATGAGGATCCGAGCCCGCCTCGCCTGCCTACTGATGCAAAAGGCAAGGCGATGAAAAAGCTTGCAACGAAGAAGCGTAAGTATCCAGATGCTGACACAGCGAGAGCAACCGTAGTTGTAGCCGCCGCAGAGCGTGCAAAGGCAGGAGGTGCTAGGAGTGGAGTACAGATTGTAGATCAACTTTCTCCAGCTCAGAGGGCTGCTGTCCAGGAGGTTGAGCGTCGTCATGGTGGTCCAGTTGGGATAGCCAAGGTAGGAGGATGACGTGTCGCTATTGATGAGAGTCAGCCTCAGGGGGAGTCACAGCAAGAGCCACAGCCAGCAGAGCAGACTCAGGGGGGACAGCAGGCAGAGGAGATAGAGCTGGCACCACAGCTTCGCTGCTCTGGTCATACTCATACCCAGGTGACACCGAGGCCAGAGACACAGCGGAGGAGTTCTCGTCTACCTTCTAGACCATAGGGTCCGCCTCCAGTGACTCACTTGGATTTGAGGGCCGCCACGGCTAAGCAGGTTCAGCAGCTCAGATTTGTGGCGTTCGAGGACTGGTTCCCATCGAGGAGGGATGAGCGTGCTTCTGAGGGTTTCTACACACCACTATAGTAAGATTTTTATAATGCATATCTTAACAATGGGGCAGCATTCAGATCTCAGAGGGTGTGCAACATTGAGTCTATTGTAGCAGCAACTAGAGAGCATATTCATCCTTACCTATCTTACTTGCCAGGGCTGATAGATTTACTTGGTTAGACAGGCTTATATGTTCTATTTTGGGTCCGTGAGTTCTATGCTACACTCTGGATTGACCCGCAGCACAAATTTATACACTTTGCATTCAGAGGCAGAGATTACAAGCTGATGAGCTTCAGGGTCAGGGAGATACTTAGGCTTCAGGAGCAGCCTGTCCGGCTACATGAGGTTTGCTATGGATAGACAACACCTCCCAGATGCCCTCATGGCGTTATGGTGCCTCCTATAGATTTGGTTTGCCATTGCTTCATAGAGCCATTTGGCGAGGGGTCGAGCAGGACACCTAGTGATCTCACTCCTACTGCTAGAGTGCTTGATGCTATTATGAGGAGTTCCCTACTTCTGAGGATGGGGTATCACGAGGGCTTGACTCGCATATAGTTATGGCTACAAAACTCTCTGATGCAGCAGACTGTGTTTGACATTTGGGATCTCCTTCTATCAGAGATGGAGGATACTATTGTAGAGGGGTTTAGGGGTCATAGGCAGTTGCCATATGCTCACTAGAGTACATCCCTGATCCACAGGGCAGTTACTGTGAGGCCACCTGAGATGCTGGTAGAGTACAGTGGTGCTACTACAGAGTTTCCTGCATACAACATGACTCAGATGCTCTATCATAGTGCTGGGAGGACACCCAGCCAGCCGTGTCGTCGTCCAGAGGTACCAGAGACTACAGCCCAGTAAGATGAGACCATCAGGGGCATAGCAGCTATAGAGGAGGAGCAGTTAGATGCTCAGTAGGAGGGGATGGTCGAGAGCGACCCCAGTGATAGCTTAGATGATGACTACCAGGATATCCCTCAGATGCCTCCTCGACGACATGACCATGAGGTCGGTAGCTCTAGTTCAGCTCCACCTATACCACAGACAGACCCCGCTCTACTTGCTATACTTGAGCGGATGAGGCAGGATCAGGCTCGCTAGGCTCAGGAGACCGTTGCTACATTTGCACAGTTTCAGACCAGGCAGGATGAGTTCCAGCGAATGCAGTAGGCGATCCAGCAGCAGCAGGCTATACAGCAGCAGCAGGCCATGCATCAGCAGCAGCTTCTCATGCAGCAGCAGTTACTTGGGTTTATGCAGCATGTTGTGACAGCTATTGGGGCTCCACCACCACAGCCTTCACCCCAACTTGGTCAGCCTGCCACCACTTCTATGACTCCAGCTTTACAGCCTAGTGGGCTTCAG
The DNA here is from genome assembly GCA_904845875.1 of Miscanthus lutarioriparius. Taxonomy (NCBI): domain Eukaryota; kingdom Viridiplantae; phylum Streptophyta; class Magnoliopsida; order Poales; family Poaceae; genus Miscanthus; species Miscanthus lutarioriparius. Next base: position 71,072,316 of record CAJGYO010000011.1, read on the forward strand.
AGTTAGGGACAGACTGCTACTCAATTTGCTTCACCTACAGAGCAGGTGTCCCAGTGGTTTGCCTTGCCAGTGCCAGCCCCGCAGTTCACACCTTTTCGGACAGGCTTCACACCAGCTCAGACTTCCTCGCTGCTTGTGCCAGAAACTACAGTCTCTAGGAGCCTTGGTGCTTCCTTTAGTGAGTTGACAGGGCAGTCTACTCCGCCATATTTACATGTCCCAGGTCCTTCCATAGTTGCACCTATTACCGGGACTACAGAGACGCTCCCTTCTTCTGTTGCATCATCAGAGCTGCCTGTCACAGTCATACCTACAGAGCCTCAGGCCGCACCAGTCCCTGATCTAACCCAGATCGCTTCAGCATTGCTTCCAGCTATAGAGGGTCAGACAGCTCAGAGCTCAGGATCAGATGATGATGGCACACAGTTCCAGCTCGCTCCTCGTACCTCAGCGCCTGACTCGTCCGCTACAGCCCCACCGACCGACCCTTAGGTTTTGGTGTTTGACGCCAAAGGGGGAGAGGGATCGAGTATGTTAGACTTATGGGGGAGTGACTTATCTAGGGGGAGTTTAGCTTATCTATCATATTTGATTTTTTATGTGTGATACACTATTATGCATTCATGTGTTTACTTTCATGCATCGAACTATTTTTATGTGATAGTGATATCAACGTGATCGTGATATTTGACATATATGCTCTCTACTTTGAATTATTTATATGTCATATCACTTGTGTTATGCTCATTTGCTTTGCTTTCACGTTTTACTCCAATGCAAATGAGCTTTATTACTTGTACTCATGCTTATTTCATATCTTTTGAGTATATCATGTTGGCTTGGGTCATATAAGCTTGCCTAACTCTTTTGTTCTTATTGTCAAAAGCTTATATGAACCAAGCATGTTAAAAAACTGAACTCTTTCATATACTCAAGGTGGTATTGTCATCAATCACCAAAAAAGGGGAGATTGAAAGCATCTAGGCCCCTAGTTGGGTTTCGGTGATTAATGACAATATGTGATTACTGTGTGACTAACGTGTGTTTTGCAGATGCAATTAAGTTAGGTCATGGTAATGGAGATTGATTGGGCAAACATGGTTGTCATGCCCCTACAATGGAAATCATTTTGGTTTTCAAAGGATGGACGACAAGGTTAATGATGGACTAGTTCTAAGTATCATTTGGTGTTGAAGAGACACTTAGACTAGTTTAAAACTTTGTTTTTCCTTTGGCCGTACTATTAAGGGGGGTATGGATGGTTAGCTTGACCTAGGTGAGTCTAGTGGGTTAGGTGTGGTGCACACTTGCTAAATCTAGCACTAGGTAGCTCCTAAAAAGCCCTTAGATCAATTGGAGCAAACTTTATTCACGTATGATTGAGAGTTGGAAGTGAATGAAGGGTCAAATGTTGATCGAATGCTGGTTCCGGTGTGACCGGACGCTGGCGCAGAGTTCGGTCAGTTCATTTGATCAAGGTGAATTCGTCTGGTGTGACCGGACGCTGAGAGGTGAGTGACCGGACGCTGGTGCGACCGGATGCAGGGAGGTGAGTGACTGGACGCTGGGTCCCAGCGTCTGGTCGACTCCAGTAAGGTTCTAGAGAGGAAAAATCATGACCGGACGCTATCCAGCGTCCGGTCACAACTTAAACACTAGGTTTCGGGAAGAACTGATCGGAGCGTCCGGTCAACTTGACCGGAGCGTCTGGTCACCCCGTAGAGGCACATAACGGTTTGTTTTGAACACGGGTGTATAAATACTTCCTCCATTCGTGTGAAGGGGTACTTTTGCTCATTCCAACAGCTGAGAAACACCCTTGAGAGTGCCAAGAAGAGCAAGGTCCTAGTGAGGTGATTGAGATTTGAGAATCCAAGAGTGAGACCTCATTAGTGAAAGCAAGAGTAGCAAAGTGTGCATCCACCCTTCTCATTAGGCTTGTCGTGGTCAAGTGAGAGTTCGTGCTTGTTACTCTTGGTGATCGCCATCACCTAGACGGCTTGGTGGTGATTGGGAGCTTGGTGATCATCCAGCGGATCTTGTGGATGACCCAACTCAAGTTGTGAGCGGTTGTGGGTGATTCACCGCGACGAAGTGTCAAAGAATCAACCCGTAGAGAGCACTTGATCCTTGCGCAGATCAAGGGGGAGCTACACCCTTGCGTGGGTGCTCCAACGAGGACTAGTGGGGAGTGGCAACTCTTCGATACCTCAGCAAAACATCGCCGCGTTCCTCCTTCTCTCTTTACTTTGAGCAATTCAATTCTTGTCATTTACATTCATAGAATTGTCATGCTAGAGTAGGATTGGAACATAGGTTGCTAAACTTTTGTGCGGTAGATCAATAGAAACACTTTCTAGGCACAAGGGGTTAATTGGGCTAACCGTAGGGTTTAATTATTGCAAAGAATTTTAGAATTAGCCCAATTCACCCCCCTTCTTGGGCATCTTGATCCTTTCAATGGGCACCGAAACTTGTTTATGACAGGCAAGTGTGCACGGGAAAGTTCAAATAGGGCATCTGAGCTCTTCGGTGACCCCACCGAAGCTCCACACCGGAGAGTGCCAACAAAGATGATGTTTTTGTGCGAGGGGGCTCTAGTGCTCATCAGAAATGTTCAATCATCACCAAAGAGCACCCACTGGAGCTTCAAGCACTGTAACATGTAGTTTTCTAATGTTGTGTTAGACTGTAGAGTGAGCTCTTGTGGTGAACTCTGTTAACCCATCAGAGGTCTATGGTGGTGTTGTTTTTTGTCAACCAAATTAGTATGGCTAGTTTCTTGAGAGGTGCGATAAATAGAGTGTGTGGCCTAGAATTTTGGAACTCTTGGACTCCTTTGTTGATATACATACACACATTAGAGCTTAAGAAACTCCTTTGCTCACATTTGCTTGCTAGAGATTGCATTCTTGGTGAGATTGGAGAGATTTTAGTGCATTTTCTTTAAGATATTGCATTAAGTGGCACTAGAGATCAAGTTGGTTGCTACTCTAAGACAATGGTGAGCTAGGGAGTACAAAATGTGGCGAAGCACAACAGCCATACATGTGCAACCTAATACATGTAGGTGAAGGTTGGACCCCCTCCCTCTCTCTCTCGACTCTGCCAATGGAGGAGGGAGGGTGCTGGCGGAATTTGATCGCGTCAAAGTTGCAGAAGAACTAAAATTGTAAGGCCATTCTTAAGTTTTATAGCGTTATTTCTAAGAATTTCATGTTAGATAGAATGCAGTAAAACATGGATGAAACAACCACCATCAATATAATGCATGATTCCACTCTATTGTTTCATAGATATTTAATTTCATGACTCTATCTCGAGTTAGAAACCGAGCCAAAATAGTTTTATCTACATAAAGCTCAGTTATTTAATCTTATCTTAAGAGCATTGTCATATCATTACAAAATGTTTACATTACAACCTACTAAATCTGAATAAAACTTCTGTCGAGCCTAGCATAACATAACAAGTGTTGAGTTGAAACACATGGAATTTTGGATGACGAGGATCGGACATGTGGTATCGCTTGTCAACATGGAGCATCTCTCTACAGTAACAGTCCCCACTACAACCAACGAGGGGTTAATTAATGAGATGCTAACCAGGACAAAGTTAAGGTCATGTTTGGATCCCTCTAGATTTTGTCAGTTTTTAAGAATCTGGCTTTTGGAAATTTGGTGGGATCCAAACAGGATAGTTTTTTCTGCCAGTTTTTATCAGATTCTTAAAAATCAGGAACCCAGCTTTTGCCAGTTTCTTGTGACTCATAGAGAAATAAATGAAGTCAAATTCTTAAAAATTAGGGGATCCAAATACCTTCACCGGTTTTTGCTCAGAATCCAGATTTTAAAAATTAGAGAAACCGTTTCCTGTGAAGGAAACGAAGTCTTGACGTCCACCAATGCGCGAGGAAACGAGCCAAACTGCATTGGGGAGAAACTGGTGGTTTCTTTCCTTCTCCGTCTAAGATCTCCTACTCCAGATGCGTTGCCGTGTTCCTCCTTCGTGCTAGAGCTGTCTGCAGTGCACTCGACGATGGGAGGGACCTCCACTTGGTCCAGGTCCAACAGCGTGAGGACCGCAGCAGGTCTGGAGCCGGAGGGTTGGCCGCTGCCGCCGTCGGGTGGCTTGAGCACCCGGGCGCTCGCCTCCTGCGCTCGTCTCTTGAGCTTCTTGATCTCCGCCGCGAACCGGTAGCAGGTGCGTCAGCGCGCGCATCTCGTTGCTGTAAACTCGCGCGAAGGCGGTGCGGCGGGCACCCCTCGACGCGGTGAGCTCGTCGTCTACGGCGGCGGCCAACATGCTACTGGCCTCGGCACCTCTAGCGATGGCCTCGGCGGCGCGGCGGCATGCTTTCAAGACTCCATCGGTCGTGGCCTCGATGAAGAGCGCGCCCTCGTTCGTCGGTGAGGAGAGCATGGCGCGGCAGCCACGGTCGTCCACACTGTGACACTGAGTGCTACATATATCCTTGCTACAACTGATCATGCTCTCTTGGTAAAACATGCAGGAGTTTATTAATTATTTTTTTCTTAGAAACTTCTAATGAAACCAAGCGTCGGAAGAGCTAGAGTCTATAGTGCAATTTATTGCTCTTAAAAACTACTCTAAAAACTGTGCATTGGGACTATCCTAAGTCTATGCAAAAGAGTATATTACCTCCATCTTTAAAAGATTATAGTTTTAGTCTATCTTCAGTCAACATTTTTAAAGTTTAATCAAATTCATTGAAAAGAGTGTCAATATTTATAACACAATATAGGTAATACTATGAATATTTATTTTGTGAGACGAATCTAATGCCACCTAATTATTTTGTACAAATTTAGTCAAACTTAAGTCATTCCTAAGTACGGAGTTGGCAATTTTGTTATTTCAATAAATATTTCTAATGAACAGACAAGGTCAGCACCAGCCAGCTTATCAGCCGCAGAAACCATCAGCCAAACAGCTCCAATATTCGGCCTCATCTGTTTTGGATCACGAGACACACTCCATTGTACGGAAAGTTTTCTTCATGATCCATCTTATAAGTTTAATTTTTATGGATTTCCATTTCAAGTATTGCTTCGGACTGTCGACACACTAAAACAAAGCACATTTGGTGCCATTTTGCACTACCGAAGTGGATAAGTCTACCCGCAACATTTTGAGGTGTACTTACAAATAATTAGTGATTGCGCAGGGGTGTTTTGTGCAACATCAAGACGAGCTGTCAAAAAGGTAAGAAACAAATGGTAATCTTCAGAATGAAAGTGGCATGGGTCATGGGTGTGACTTCTGAGGGGGGTGGTTAGTACTTTCAACAACTTTTACCACGTTAGCACTACATGATGCCTTATTCCTAACCAAGTACTACTACTACTACATTTACAGTGTTCACACTACAGTCTAAACCTTTGTCTAACCTAGTGTTAAAATATTGACAGTCTCAGCTTAGCCAGATGGCTCAATGGTAGACTTTGCCTCGAGCTCTGGGCTGGTGGCTACCTATTTAAATTGGAGCCATGTTAGGCCTGCAGGTAACTACAGTAGTCAATGCAATTGTGGCCCAGCAGGGGAAAGAATCTCTCAAAGTGTTTTGATTTGAATGGGGTTTCTTTTGAGGTGCGGTGTCGAGCAGAAGGAATTGGGAGGCATCATGGCAATGGATCAGGATGACTTCTTGTGGGGTTCATCCTTCACCGTCTATTTTATAGTGACATAAAAAGGTTACTATTTTGAAGGGTTTATTTTCCTGGATTCATGCGATCAGCAAGAAAGCATAGCACTCCAACCTTGTGTAAGGATGTGTAGTTGCTAATTAACATGATACAGAAATATGATTCACACACACACAAAAATAAAATTATTCTGACTTAATAACAGGATTGTTACAAGGCCAATTTTGGAACCTTACAATCTCATGGCCTCTCCATGAGACACTAATCCTATATTCCTCATATTTACTGGTGAAAAGTGAACTAGAGAAAACTCCTAAAACAGTTCTTGTGCCAGCCACAATGTCTTCTAAATCACAAGCTTCCCTACAATCTAAAAGTTCTGGTCAAATGAGGCTGGTAACCAATCAACATTTGGTTGCACACATATAGGTTTTGGCTTAAAGTTGACTTGTTTCTTTTCCTTTTGCTGTCGGGTGTCACTAAATTGGTTAGGTCATGCATGCTGCTAGTTCCTGGTTTTGGGGGACTAAATGGAAAGAACCGGGCCACAATATAGTGGGAAGTTTGGCGCAGTTTGACGGACAGTTGGTATCCATTCCAGGGGTAGTGAGTAGTAACATCACAGTTCAGCGCACTCGTGTGCAATTTGAGACATTATGATTGATCTCAAGAGCCAAATATACGGAGGATGGTTTGGTAGCTTTTGGATACTGAGAAAGTGATCACTAAATTTGTAGGGGAAAATATTTTGAATATTAAAAAATTACAGGCAATTTTGAATATTTTCCCCTACAATTAGTTGCTGCAATATGTTTCCCAAACGCTGACCGTTTTTGTTGTTAGTACAATAATAGGGTTTATCGCAGTTTTCAAACTTCAAGAAGTGATCTAAGCTGTGCAGCAGAATCATGATCGGTTGTGGGTAACAAGGTGAAATGTAAAGACATGCTCCATGTGGGAGATTAAACTGTTAAAACTTCAAGAAGTGAATCATGTAGTGCATGTGGATCCCGGAGAAAGTACATGCCGAGCAAGCTGTAAAGGTTCTTCTAACCGGATGCCATTAAATTACAGCTTACTTGCTCTGCATCCTGCAGGGACAATGGCACTGCACCAACAGGTTTACTCGTAAAAACAAGAGGTTCTAGATCCCAATGCATGCAATGCCCATTTTGTTTTCTAGATCCAAGTAGAGTGTGCTCCTAGTAAGTTACAGCAAGAGATGCTGCAATAATCCAGGCATATTTTTACTGTGTGAAATATATTATCTCAAGAGGATTCATTATTAGCTCTAATATACAAACTTATTTGTCAATCGCGCAAATTGTGTCATGGATCATCACCAAAAGTAGCTAGCATTTAATCCAAACAAGAGTGGTACTAGGGACATGATAAACCTCCTAAATTCCTAGAAGTGTTTATAGTACTAGGGAAGGATGGTGTAATCCCTTCCACCATCTTTTTGTTGAAAATCAAATACCTTGGTACCAAGCCAAAATTAAGTGTAGCTCAAGTTCTTGTGTGATCCACACCTAATTAAATCTCAAGACAATTTATTTTTGAGTTGTATGAAAATTCAAAGCAGCATACACAAGTAATAATAAATGGAAATGATAACGCCTGGAAATGTTCATGATAAACAATTGTCTGTTAGTGAAGACCATATACATGCTTATACGACAGAGAACATCCTGCATGTAATGCATAAACCCTAAAAAGCATCTCAGCATATATAATCACTCCACACCACCCATCCCACTACACACCCTCTTCTGCTATCAAAGCTAGTTTAAAGCTTAGACCTCCAAATAAATTACCCCCATCCCGAGGTTTAATGAGGGTGCAACACGCATGTTACCAGATTCCATTGGCACCACTTTTCTTACAGGCAACCGCACAAAATTACAAGTAACTAGGCCCTGTTGGCACATGCAAGATGGAATTACCACGAAAAGATGCAAAAGTGCGGGCTGTAACGATTTGTCACTGACAAGTAGGGCATGGTCGAGAGGGATTAGGCAATGTTCAACCCATAGACAGGGTCATCTCCAAGGACCTCGAATCTGATGTAGAGACAGCTAAAAAGACAAGTTGTACAATGGAAGGTCTGTTGCAATGTCTGCAAGCTATTTAATGCTTTACATGTAGCTAAGATCAATCATGGATATCATTTTATGTACCATTTTGTTGCTGTTTTGATTAAAAAACCCCGGATCAAGTATAAGATTGGCTTGGCAACCAAGCAAGCCTATCAATCAACGGATCACTTCAAAATACGAAGGTGTTAATTTCACCGCACGTTAGTTTTGTGACCTCCTTGCAGGCCAGGACATGACCTGAAGGGGCCTACGTTGCATACTGGTGTTATGCAATCAGAAGAAAGATCAGCAATTCAGCCAGAGAAGACCAAAAAATATGTACAGAAGACAAGTTTTTCTCCAAACTTTGAGCTCCTAGACCTTGCGACCCACTGGTTATTCGAATCTAGTGTTTAAACAATATTGGTATCAACAACATCTTTGATTAAGGCCGGTTGAATTGTTTACATATGAAATCAAAAGAAAAAGATGGATAAACATGCACTGTTGGAACAGAAGTTTTGAACTCTGAACTCTGTACCAAATAGGTTTATCCATCTTTGATTTTGTATATGTGGCATCTAAAAATTTTAAGACGACTTAAGAGAATACTTAAATGACACATATACCCATGAATTGCATCGAGTGGACTAGAGCCACATGCCAAGCGACAGAGAATTGGAGGAAACACTGGTACAGAAATAAGCTGTAATCCCGGTTGGAAAACCCCTTCAGTCCCGATTTCCCAACCGGGAGCACGAATCCGGGACTAAAGGGCCCCTCCTTTAGTCCCGGTTTCTCGCCCCCGGTTGGTAATACCAACCGGGGCTAAAGAGGCCTCCCGGCCTGGCCACGTGGGCCGGCCCTTTAGTCCCGGTTGGTATTACCAAACGGAGGGGGTGTTTGGTTACTACAGGGCCTCCTAAAATTTCTGTCACATCGAATATTTAGACACATGTATGGAGTATTAAATATATATTAATTACGAAACTAATTACACAACTTGTGACTAATTTGCGAGACGAATCTTTTAAGCCTAATTAGTCCATGATTTGACAACGTGGTGTTACAGTAAACATGTGTTAATGACAGATTAATTAGGCTTAAAAAATCGTCTCGCAAATTAGCCTCTATCTATATAATTGGTTTTGTAACTAATCTATATTTAATGCTCTTTATTAGTATCTAAACATTCGATGTGACATGAATTTTAGGAGCGACTAAAGAACCAAACCTGTCTTGATGAACTCACTCAAGATCTTCGCCTCTGTGTATTGTGGGTACCCAAAATCCATCATCTCATCAAGCAACTCATACTGTAAGCACAAAATGGGTGCCCCATTCTGTCAAGTCCCAGTAACAGCACATCAAACAGAAGTACTTGGAAATTTGCTTACCACAACGACAAAGTTGCAGTTCTGGCGAGCGGCTGTGAGGAGGAAGACATTGTTGTGCTGGATGAACATGTACGTGACGCCGGCGGCGTCGTAGACCACAGGCGAGTGCACTTCCGAGTCGTCCTACCCATTCCACGAGAAGTCAGCACCAGCGTCGCATGGATCTCAGGAGTAGACAACAGGCAAGGTGAGAAGGCCGATCGGCCACTTACCTCCTTGTCGAGGAGCTTGGTGAAGAAGCGCTCGGCCTGGAGCGCAGAGACATCGCCGCGATAGTCGCGCCAGACGAGGACGCGGCCCTTGATGTCCAGCAGGAAGAGCGCCGACACGGCGCCCGCCATGGTGGTGGGGGGCGATCTCGTCCTCGCCGCCCACCGGATCTGGATCTGCACGCCCTCGCCCGCGCCTCTCTATCTGCGGCCAGCGGTGGCCATGCGGTTGCGGGGGCGCGGGGGAGGAGAGCTCTCGGATCTCGCCTGCCACACCGGCGCCCGACGTGCTCGCGCGGCGCGGCGCGGTGCTGGGTTGGATCGGAGTCAGAAACGCAAGGATCCGGAAACTACGGTGCTTGGTTGGATCGGAGGCGGGGAGGAAGAAGGGGTACATAGGAGGGGACCTTTATCCCGGTTGGAGACAACAACCGGGACTAAAGGTCCATTTCTAGTCCCGGACGGAGCTTCCAGCCAGGAGTAGACTTTTACTCCTGGTTGAAGAGACCAATCGGGAGTAAAAGTTAACCTTTAGTCCCGGTTGGTAGCTCCAACCGGGACTAAAGGTCCCCTGCAGCAAAAGCCTACCGCAGTAGCCCACTTTTACTCCCGGTTGGAGCTACCAACCAGGACTAAAGGTTTCTCTAGTCCCGAGCGTGAAAAATACTGGGACTAAAGCCAAATTTCAAAATGGATCAAAAGTCGTTTCTCTACGGGTGAAATTGCTCTAGTGAGACTTGTTGGGCGGTGGGAATGGAAGGGAGAGTACCGTAAGGTACTGTTTTGGGCTTAATAATTCATGAATACCCTATTATTCTAGCTCTTCTTTTGTTTTTTCTAATACACATGCATGTATATACAATATTATAAATATTTTTTGACAAAAATAATAGGTATTGAGTTGACCTTGAATAATGTTAGGCCCGTCCATGTGTAAGCATCCAACTGTGTGAATCTAGGACCATTGTATAAATTTAGGATGAGACGAAGTTAGTAGCAAAAGGGTATTGCATAAACACACAGTTGGATGTTTACGCACTGACATATATATCGTTAATTGGTGGCATGTCCCCATGAAACCAGATGGAACTATCTTAATCTAATTTTGCCCTTGCACGAAATGACTACTTGGAACAGGACTTAGGGCGTCCAAAAACTTCCAGGAAATAGGACGACCAGCCCAGCAGCGAAGTGCAGTGGCCCAGAACAGACCAGATCTGAGCGTGGAATTCCACACCGATCAACATATACCGATCAAAATAATTCGCAAGAGTAGCTGTTATTTCCTTCTTTCTTCTTTTTTTTGAGAATTATTTCCTTCTTTCTTCTAATCCTTGTGACTAAATAAAATTTTGTTTAGATGTTTAGACTTCATGGGCCAATCATAAGATTAGATCTATGCATGGGACAAAATAGGATAATGGTCCATGAGATTTCTAATGGGCCTCTAGGTAAGAAGCCCCTGGTATGTATGTATGTACATTCACCGTTATTGAACATAGGAGCACACACAGTTAGTGATGTGCCTAAAGGGTCGTTTACGTCCTTTTATTTTGGAGGAATTGGAATCTACTCAATAAATTAAATTATTTGGTTTAGAATTTGACATTCCATAACTTTCTCAAGTTCACATATAAGCCTATCTCAAATTCATAGGGTGTGAGATAAAATTTGATTCTGTAGATCACCATGCTATATTTCTATTCTTCAACTTATATCACGGTCTTCAACTTAGCTTCCCTATAGTAGAAATGTAATATAGAAGTATCTTCTTTATATGACTAACAATAATATACAAATATATTTCATATATAATCATATTAGCTTAATTAATTTGTGCCTAAATTATAATTATTATAATGAATTCAATTCTAAGGATCCAAACAGGCCCTAAGAGTCAATCATAAGATTACATCTATATACATAGACACTACCCCCTTCGGGTTCAGTTGTCTTGGATGGGCTAGGAAGCAAAGTCCTGTAGCAGAGGTGTATGCTAGCCGTTGTTCTTGACGTCCCCTGATCCGAGCTTGTGTTGGCTACTGTAGTCCTCCTCCCAGGCAGGCCATGGCCGTGCGGATGAACGCTGTGTTTCAGACGTTTCAGTCTTTTGTTTCTTGTGTTTCATCTCGGTGTTGCAAAAGTAAATCTCAGATGTTGCATATATTGCAATGACAAAATACGCATGTTGCAAGCCTATGTTTCAAATGTTTCAGATTTTTCAGACGTATGTTGCATATGTTTCATCTGGATGTTTTAAAAGTAGATGTTGGTGTTGCACCTATTGCAATGGGCTCTACACGCATGTTTCAAGTGTATCATCTGTCTTTAGACGTACTCATTAAAAATTTGTCCTTAAATATAATACATTCTAGAGGACAAAAATCAGTTTTGCATTAAATACTTTCTATTTATCAACCAATCACCATTAATCACGTTGATGATAACGTCTGATTAGAAAATAAAATAAGGATACATGCGTCTTTTATGTTCTTTCTTAATTTGTCTTAAAATTCCTAAAATGCACTATATTACAGGACAGATGGAGTATGTTGCAAATGTTTCATCTGGATGTTTCAAAAGTAGATCTTGGTGTTTGCACAGTTGCAATGGGCTACACACGCATATTTCAAGTGTTTTATCTGTCTTCAAACGCATGTTGTAAATATTTCATCTGGATATTTCAAAACTAGATTAGTGTTACACATGTTGCAATGACGCCAATGACTAGCCACCACCTTGTCCTTATCCGCAAACTCCCTGACCAGCGCCACGGCGTGCCCTGTCATGGTAACCAGCAACCAGCAGCTCCGCCGCCTGGCCTCCTGGGACATCGCAATCGATGGAGATGGCACCACGAGTGCAGGAAGCGGAGAGGGTGCTGGCAGGGAAGTGGAGGGAGTGCGGGCGTCGCAGGTATCCGAATGGGAGGCGCGGAGGGGGCGCGGGTTCGCGCGTGCGTGCGGACTCGCGTGAAATGAGCAGCAGGCACCGGCGTCCGGACGCGGACGTCTGTCCGAACATACGGGCGTTAGCCATACCATTTTTGGATTGTCCCAGTACAATCGTGTTTAGGAATGAAAACGGATCGGATACGGATGGATATCACTGATATTACATTTATTTTCACATTTATGTCCGGATTCGGATACGAATACGGATAGTGTCAACCATGCCGGATAGGATACGATTGGATATCGACATCATAAATATGCGATTTGAGTATTCGGATATGGATACGATATCGGATGTTGAATATCCGTACTCGGACTCGGATACGGATATATCTGAACCCATCTAAACGGATTCGGTCTCGAATACGGTTGGAAAATATCTGTACCGTTTTCATCCCTACTCGTGTTAGATGATAGTCAATCATGCCACCATAAAGTAGTATTTCGATTTTCTAAAAGAACACCGTTCAGAAGGAAAAGATTACCATATACCGTAGCCTCGTCTGTTTATAAAATAACTGCACATCTTGTTTTTTTTAAAAAAAAGTCATTTTTAGATTTAACAAGATTTATAGAAAATATTATCAACATAAGTATCTTCTAATATATTTATTATAAAATACATTCAAATATTAATCTAATAATATTTATTATGTATTGATAATCAATCATGCCACCATAAGTAGTAGTATTTCGATTTTCTAAAAGAACACCGTTCAGAAGGAAAAGATTACCATATACCGTAGCCTCGTCTGTTTATAAAATAACTGCACATCTTGTTTTTTTTAAAGTTATTTTTTAGATTTAACAAGATTTATAGAAAATATTATCAACATCTATATCTTCTAATATATTTATTATAAAATACATTCAAATATTAATCTAATAATATTTACTCTCTCCATACTTAAAAAATGAAGTCGTTTTGGACAAGACTTGGATTAAACATTGAGAATATAAATCATGAACAACTTTTAAGTTGTTGAGTTTAAAAATATGAAAACCATATGTATAGATTTGTCTTGAAAAATACTTTCACAAAAATTTACATATATCACTTTTTGATAAATATCTTTATAAAAATAAGTAGTCAAAGTTATGCTTTGGAGACCGTGTCGCTGTCCAAAACGACTTTATTTTTTAATATGGAAGGAGTATTATGTATCATAAATATTAGTATTTTATATGTTTCGCTAAATTTAAAAAGTTATATTTCTCCTAAAGAAAGATGTACAAATTCTGATACACTGCCACCATAAAAGTGTCATGCATAAACACTACCCCCTTTGTTATGGTTCAGTTGTCTTGGATGGGCTTGGAGCAGCTAATCCGTACCTGCCCGGCCGACCCCGTGAGCGGCGCGAGCGCCGACAGCTTAACCATGGCATGCGCAAAGTCCTCGCGGAACACCTCCTCGCCGCGCGCTTCGGACGCGTACACGCGCACCCACCGCACGGTGCTCCCCGCGGTGAGCTGCTGGTCGGCGCGCAGGATGCCCCGGCCCTCCAGCAGCTTGGCGTAGTAGTGCGCGCCGAAGCCCACCTCTCGGCCCTGCCTGTAGTACCCCATCTCCATCGGCGCCGCGCCGTCGTCGCCATCGCCATCGCCGCCGCCGCCGCCGCCGTCGCACACCGCGCGCATCTCGCCGACCATGTCCGGGTCGATGGAGTCTTCGGGCGCACCGGTGCCGGCGAAGTCGTAGATCCTGTCCGCGAAGAACCTGCACCGCACCTTCCCGATGCTGTGGGCTCCTGCAGATAGCAAGACTGGTTTTTGCATCACAGGGAGTTCAGCCAGCAGCTCAAAATCGGGCAGGCAAGGTTGAGATCGACGACGAACGAACCTAAGAGCGCGACGGTCTCACGCTCCGTGAACTGCCCGCGGCGCGCGAACGCGGCGAGCGTCATGGCGTAGGTGGCGTTCGGCGGCGGGATGCTCCCGGTCACGACGTCGTGGTAGAAGCTCTGCGCGCTGTGGCGGCGGCCCGTGAGCACCGGGTAGGTTGGCCGCCGACAAGGACGAGGCTGTCCCGCGCGGCGAGGGCCAGGATGTCCGCGCAGGAGACGGTCCCCGGGCACGCCTTCTCCACTCTCTGTTTGATGGCCTCGACGGCGCCCATGCCTCGCACCGACTGGTTCGGCCCGGCGTCGCGCTCTGATTTCCGGCCGTCGACGCGGTCCAGCAGCACCGAGGCGTCGCAGCCCTGCACGTACGCTCGTACAGGAGAAGACAGCGTCTTGGTGTGTGCGCGTGTGAGCGTCGCAGGGAAGATGAGATGAGATGCAAGACGACATGGAGTTTGTTTGTTTCGACGTACGTGGATGAAGCAGTCGTGGAAGAAGAGACGGACGAGCGCGGCGGCGACGTTGGGGTCCGCGTGGTAGAGCTTCCGCACCGTGGACGAGATGATCTCCTCGGCGTCCGGGCACTTGTCGTCGTAGAACCCGAAGACCAGACCGGGTGAACTCGTCTCCGTCCGGAAGGTGAAGGAGAAGGAGGATGAGTCACCGTTGTCGTCCTCGCCGTAGTCGTCAAGTGAGAGATCATCGGCGGACCTGCTGCCATCGCAACAGAGATTGACCGTGCTAATGACGATGATTGACGCAGCTAGCAAGCAGATGGCTCCCCGTGCCACAGGTCCTAACGACATCGCCTCCCTCCTCTGTTCTTGTAGTGATGATGGTGATGCATTGTCCAGGTAAAGGTTGTTGAGGTATGCCAAGTGAACGTGACAATTTTAAAATGACGCGGGAAATACATTAATAGACCTGTAACCTGTTTCGTTGCCGTAGTTTTGTGTGGAACAGACCACGACGAAAGCAAAAACAAGTTCACGTCGCATTTGGCCCTGGAACAATGACCGGATCAGAAACAATTCCGGCTTCGATCGGCACCTTTCGATGTATGTACACAACCTACATAATTCAATACTTTCTGTGTCTGGTTTTCTTTAGACTATCATGTTTATGTGGTGTCTAATGCAAGTAAAGTGTGCTCACCAGGACCATTGAAGCGACGATTCTTGGTGATCTGCTAATCGTTGTGACTGAGCAGTTGATGGCTACCTAGCTCAAGTGCCAGAATTAAAGGTTACTCCATTTTACTGCTAAGAAAACTGCAAGATGTGAAGATGAATCACGTTCTTTTTATGAGCTGAGGGGCGAATCAAAGAACAGAGCAGGACTACGGGAGATGTGGGTGCCCACACCTTTCTTTCAATTCTACTATTGGAAAAAAAAAACTCAGAACCTTTCTGAAAAAAAAGAGCTTAGATTTTTTATTTTTTGATGGACCCGTCAACCGGTGTGTTGTCGGGATGAACTGGTAAGATCAGAATATTATGCATAGTCACAATCTGATTAATTCAATTTAGGTAATGCTACTCCGGGCGGACGCCGTGCGCCCTACTCCACCTCACTGCTACCGTCTCTTCCCCAGCCGCGCGCGCCCCGCCTACGCCGCTCGCTCCTATCTCCTGCCCCTTGCGTGTGCCCACCTCTGCTGGTCGGGCCACTCGCTCCCGCCACTACCGGATACAGGAGCTTTGCCGAGTGCCAGGGGCACTCGGCGAAGCCCAAAAAACACTCGGCAAAGGGTTTGCCGAGTTACACTCGGCAAACCCTTTAACGGCAAACACTAGTTTGCCGAGTGTTTTTTGTCGGACACTCGGCAAAGACGTTGCCGAGTGCAAAAAAAAACACTCGGCAAACTTTTTTTTCAAAAATAAAAAAGGCACGCCGACACCACGCCTGCACCACCAGCACCGCCGCCGCCACCACCATCCACGCCCGCTGCCACCATCCACGCCTGCCGCCGCCCTTTCACGCCTGGGAAGAAGGAGGGGCCGGATCTAGCGGGAAGAAGAAGGAGGAGGGAGGAGGGCAGATCCGCCCTCGGCGCCGGATCGAGACACCCGCCGCCGGGATCTCGCCTCCCACTGCTTGATCGAGACACCCGGTGCCGGGATCCGACCTCCTGCTGCTGGATCGAGACCCCCACCGTCGGATTTGGAGGTGGAGGGGAAGGGAGAGCGGCCCACCGCTGAGATCCGGCCGCCCTCCGTCGAACTCCACGCCTTCTTGCTCGAAGTTGCGATCGGCGCCGCCGCCTGTGGGGAGCGACGCCGCTAGGGCTGCCCACCACGAGACGCGCGGCCTGCTGCCGCCGAGACCCTGCCCCGTCCATGTCGGGGCCGCCCGCCCGCGCCCAGCTTTGCCGGAGGGAGGAGAGAGAGAGGAGGGAGAGACGCTGAGGGAGGGAGAGGGACCATCGTAGTGAGGGAGAGACGGGAGGGAGAGGTGCGGATCGGGAGGGAGATGGGCGGCTCAGGAGGGAGAGGTGCGGCACGGCAGGGGGAGACGGGAGGGAGAGGGGCGGCTCAGTGAGGATAGGGAAGAACAAGGGGAGGGAGGGAGGGAGCGAGTGCGGGAGGAGTGGGGCTAGGGAGGGGAGGGTGGGATTTTAGGGGCGCGGGTGTTTTTTTTTCTACATTTTTTTGCTTTGCCGAGTGTCTTTGATCTGGGCACTCGCAAAGTTTTTTTTCATTTTTTTTCTTCTCCTTCTTTTTCAGAAAAAAGATTTTACTTCTTTGCCGAGTGTCCTAGATCTGGGCACTCGACAAAGTTTTTATTTTATTTTTTTCTTCTCCTTCTTTTCTAGAAAAAAGATTTTACTTCTTTGCCGAGTGTCCTAGATCTGGGCACGAAGGCAAAGTTTTTTTTTATTTTTTTTTCTTCTCTTTCTTTCCTAGAAAAAAGATTTTACTTCTTTGCCGAGTGCAAAAGAGAAAACACTCGGCAAACCCCCTCTTTGCCGTGTGTTTTTTTTGACACTCGGCAAACCTCCTCTTTGCCGAGTGTTTTTTTTGCCGAGTGTTTTTAGCGCAGCAGTCGGCAAAGAACTTGTTTGCCAAGTGCCCGAGGAAATACACTCGGTAAACATAAAAACACTCGGCAAATTTAAGGATTCTGGTAGTGCGCGCATCGGGCGCCGCCGCCACCTCTCTGCTAGTCTAGTGCTTGTCGTCGCGCACGCCCACCACTGTGCCGCTCTACTCTCTCTCTTGCCCGTCGACGTGTCCAACTCTGCTGGTCGGACCACTCGCTCCCTTTGCGCTGTCAGCGCGTTGCCCACCCCTCATCGGTGTTGGTGTTGTTGCCGCTGCGCTTCTTCGGTCTGGTCGAGCCAAGGGCACCCATGAGTGCGCCCATGCTGGTGGAAATGTATGTTCAAGTGTTTCATAGGTATGTTGAAAGTGTTTCATATGAATGTTGTAAAAGTAGATCGGGATGCTGCATATGTTGCAAGTGTTTCAGAGGCATATTGCAAGCGTTTGTTCAAAATGTTTTATCTGTTTCAAACGTATGTTGCAAGCGTTTTGATCTGGATGTTGCATATGTTTCACACGTATGTTTGCAAGAGTATGTTTGAATGTTTTAGTCGTTTCAGTCTTATGTTGCAAAAGTGTTTTCATGTTGCAAGTGTTTTATTTGGATGTTGCATATATTTCACACACATGTTTCAACTATATGTTCCAAATGTTTCATCTGGTTCAGACATATATTGCATAAGTGTTTCATATTTCAGAGGTAGAGAGTCATGGGGCATGGTACAGGCACCGGGGATTGGGTCACGGCCGGCACAGGGGATGGGTCGCGGCGAGCCAGGACCGACAGATGGGGCATGCTAGGGGCCAGCGGTCGAGGTGCGGGTCGTGCGGACAAGGCGCGCTCGTCCTTATCTCGGCTCCCGAGTCTTGCCCGCGTGGAGAGAGAGAGAGGAGGGGGTTTAGGGAGAAGGAACGGCGAGCACAGGAAGGAGGCGCAGGCATTCGGACTCGGAGAGAGAGAGAGAGAGAGAGAGAGAGAGAGAGAGAGAGAGAGAGAGAGAGAGAGAGAGAGAGAGAGAGAGAGCGGCAGGTGCAGCGTTTTCCACAGACGTATGTGACAGAGGAGGCACGAGCGTCTGAAAGCACGTTTATGTCCGGACGCTAGTATCTCCCATTCGATTTACACGATGGAATCAGTATCAAGCGCATGACACAAATGGATTCGATTGGCGTCTGCACAGGGAAAACACATTGAGCCTTTTTACGCTCTCACAGAGGGAAAACCAGCATTAGCTATCGTTTTTTTTTTTTGACAAAACCTTTTATGCTGCCTCACAGAGAAAACTGGCATTAGCTAGCGTTTATAGTTTCCAACCAAAGGTGTCCGTACGTCGCATGAAACACAATACATTTTGAAATCGACTCCATACCATCACTGGATGCTAGCTATTCAATCTCGTATAAGTCCAGATCACGTATGGAAGTACAGAACAAGGAAGGCACAAGGCCACAAGGGCACTATAGGAAGTAAAAAAAAGACGGCCTCCACTCTTCAATATTGTTATTATATTAGGTATAGATTATATTAGGTATATACAGAGAGATAATATACTCTGCATAATCTACAATAACATGCCAAATAATTGGGCATAGTACATAGCTCTACCAAGATCCAAGATACACTGCTGTTGATGCAGCTATAGAGTTCAAGCTCTTCATGTATTAAAAGGCCAAACACTTCAAAATCTACGATACCACAGGATCACTAAACAAGCAAGCCTACTTAATTATCTACTTCTTTAAACAAGTAGACAAGTGGAAACCAAGTCGGTAATTAGCATGTATATTCAATGTCAGTACAGGCAGTAGAACTTCATAAAAGTCAGCGCAGAGCATAACTCATAAGCAGATGGTGTAAGATGCTAACAGCAAGATCAGCGTAAAACAGTTCTCAGTATTGTGCATGACATAATATACCGACCAAAGTAGAAAGGCTGAACAACTGCTGACTTCTCTGCATAAGTAGAAGTTTCATGGAATCTGACTTCATTAGCCTATGATCCATCCATTTCCACAACCACAGGAGCAAACTGCGGTAATATGGAAACAACAGTTTCAGTAAGGTGTAACAGAGAAATGCTATAGATCATTTGATCTCGGTCCAGATTTACCTCATCATCTTCATCAATAAGGTTCACTGCATTGTCCTCAAGATCCCACCCAAATGTAGTCTCCAGAAGCGATTTTAATTTTCTAGCCTGCATATTGGATGGAAATGTGGGATATCCTATAGTGACCAGTTGTACACATTAATCCAGGGATCACAATAGCCCAAAAACTAGTCCTCCTGTGCTATTAAAATCACAAAATAGAAAGTTCGGCACTCAGTTTAAGTCCAAATTACAGAAATTGATAGCAAGGTTTGTGGTGTCAAGTATAATAATGGGAGAATTCTTTATTTAGCACTGAAACAAATCACTCTTTTATATGAGACATGTAACACCCTAAAGTTTACATAATTTTGAAATAGGAGAAAATCATTAATTACGTATTTTTGTGGACATTTGAATTTAGAAAAATAATAGTTTTATTAAATAATAAAATCAAATATAAGGTCACAATCATGTATGTGCATTCATGCCGCTGCATATCATTTTGTATTGCTTGGTTTGAAGTCGAATTCTAAATCGATTTGAATTTGCATTTGGATTTTGCTTTGGAAATATGTTTAAGAAAAAGGAAAAATGAATTTACTCCTCTCTTTCTCCCTCTCTCATTTCTGGCCCGCTCGGCCTTGTTCCCTCACTGGCCCAACCCCCTCCCCTTTCTCTTTCACGGGCTGCTGGTCCAACTGGCCGGCCTTCTCCCTTTCCTTCCCGCTCGGGCCGAAGCCCAAGATCGCCTCATTTCCTTCAAGGCTGCACCACGCTGCCCAAAGAAGGCGCCCGGCCAAGCTGGACTTCCGCATCGCGCCCTCTCTCCGGTTGCTGCTAACGTCGGGGCCACTGGTCAGCGCTCTCCTTCCTCCCTGTACTGTGTCCGTCTCGAACACGACCGCGTTGCCGCCATGAGCCCGCCCGCCACGAGCCCCATGGCCAGTGCCTCTCAAGTAATCCCCGCCTCATAAATAGCCGGTCGATCCCGCTCCGCCTCCTTATCCCGCCCGCAGCAAGCTTTCACGCCTCACCAAAGAGCTCAGAGTCAGCCGCCCTAGCGCCGCCAAGAAGCTTGGGGAAAGCCGTCGCGGTTCGTCAAGTGTCAAGCAGCCTACATCGCTTCCTCGCCGCTTCTTTCGGTTCGGGTGAGTTCCCATCCTCTCTCTCTCTCCGGACTTTTTCTTTTCGTCGAACCGAGCACCGTGAGGCCCTTAATCGAGAGCTCCATGAGCTCCTCGCCTCACGGCAATGGCGCCGGCCACTTTTTTTTAGTCCGACGGCCGCCGTCGTCTTCTTCCCGCTAGATCCAATCTCAGCCCTCCAATTCTAATCCGACGGTCCCAGATCCAAGTTACCCCTTCGCTGTTACATTTACAAAAAGCCCCTTACAATTATCTGAGACTTAACCCGCCGTCCTCAGCGTCTTTCTAGATTCCAATTTCTTTTTTCTGAAAGCGTACTTTGGTTCGGTTAGATTGAAAATACGTTTTCAGCTATTTACAGTTTTGCCACTCAACTTGTTTTAGCCATAAAATCTCCGTTTTAACTCAGATTTGATCCGTTCAAGTTGCGTTAGGTTCATAATTAAGTAATCTACATGTTTATACTACTGTTAAGTAGTTTTCAACTTTTAAAATTTGAGGTTAGATTTAATCTATTATTTTACTATAGGAAATCTTGTTTAATTCATAACTTCTTCGTTTTAGCTCTGATTTTTGTGATCTTCTCGTCTGTGTGTTCGTAGCGAGACGTAGATTCATTTTTCAAACTTTTCATATTGATTTTATGCTGTTGGTGTACTATTCTAATCTATAGCTTTGTTTGCTTTGCATGATTGCTCCTAGATGCCTGTATGTTGCTGTGTTATCGAGTATAGACGGTGAGCAATTCGTGGGAGATCAAGGGTACGACTTTGACGAGCAGAATCAGTAGGAGTACTTTGCTCAAGGCAAGTATAGCATGGGATCATCCTTGTTTTCTATTCACTTTAATTCATTAAATTTATGTTGCATGTGTCACCTTGATAGGAATTCCCTAGAATTAAACTTTTACCTTGTCACCTACGGGTTATGCATTGGGTAGCTTTGCTAGTGCTCAATTAAACCATGATCTTGTAACTTGACTAATGGTATATGCAATAAACATTAAAATATGACTTTTTAGCAACTTGGAAACAGGAGGCTGAAGTATTTAGCTACTTTCTAAATGCTTCAGATTCCTCTTCCTAAGGACTTATCTGTAAGTGATCATCCGGGAATTACAGTACAGCTGTGAGGGCTACATGGCTCTGGCTTTAGCTCAGTATGGCGCAAGAGGGGTGTGTTCCAGGTTGGATATAGTGCGGCCTCTGTCCGTCAGTGTATAGGCCACACGTCATTGTGCCTATCGAAAGAGGAGCCCTACATTCGCAGGCCACAGAAACCTAGCGGCTCTAACTTGTTAGACAAACCTTTGAAAGGCTTCATAAAGACCCCTACCTGCTCACCTTGGAAGTGTTTTGGAGTTACAAACCCGGGCATATGGGTATCACGACTCACAGTGAAAGTGTACAACGTCTGTAGAGTGTAAAACTGATATATCAGCCGTGCTCACGGTCACGAGCGGCCTTGGAACATTTACGGAATAGATGAATACTAAGTATTACCTATTTATGCTATTCATTATTCATGTTTACATTGGTCATGTGTTATGCATTGGGAACTAAAACAATTTGTTGCTACGCTTAACCTAAAATTGTGACAACTAAAAGCTGAATGTTGTTAACCCTGTGTCAAGCCTTTTGAGCCTCATGAACCCCATGTTACACTTGTTGAGTACGACATGTACTTACGCTTGTTTATTTTCACTATTTGGATAAAAATCCCGGATGGGTAACAGATGGCTATGGGTATGATGATTTTCCTAAGGACTTCTAGACTTGTGGTCAACCAGTCGACGTCCCTGTGAAATGGAGCTTCCACGAGAGATCTTTTCTTACTTCCGCTACATTTATGTGATAACTCTATCTTATTCGTGATGTAATAAACACTTGTGATGATACTATTCATAATTTGTCAACTTATGTGTGTGACTGATCTCTGGGCGCACATAAGGTTTTGCATCCCATTTTATCCTTAAAATTGGGTGTGACAGATCGGTACCAGAGCTGTGTTGATGCTAATGCATGATTATTGGTTGCTGCACAGCAATGGAGAAGTGTAACAGCAACACTCGATTTGCACCCTTAAGAGATACTCCATTTGCTCTCCGTGGTAAAAAAAAACTCCTTCGCTGATTTGTTATATGTTTTATGTCCTATTGTAATTTCAAAACAACACTCAATATTACATTGAGATGGGACCGATTAGAAGATAGTTGTGGCACACTGTCATCCTTCCAACTACATTATGTCATTCAGGATGTGCTGTAATGTGAGGCTCATAACGACACTATATCCTTTCATTCTGGAAGCTGGGGGCTTATAATTGAGACGTTGACCAGTATATGCGATTCAGTCCATCATAGCACAAGGGATAAGGGAAGGCCAATGGTGGCCATATCTCTGTGGTCATTTTAGATTTTACAACATATATTTAAAAAATTGTTCTTCCGTACCTGGAAGCAACACTTCATGCATGCCTCATAGTATTAATAATTTGTTACGTATTTCGTTTTCATTTAGAGCATAGTTTGGTGTACATATCTGAATGCACTATAGTTAATGTTTCTTTATATACTCTTTGGTGAAATGCAGTTAGATGTCCCTCTTGTTGTATCAGAGTATTCTTTTTTCTCAGTTATGCCAATATAGAAGTTTGCAGTTCATTATGTATAATTAGCCCTTATAAATTTGTGTCATTCATCTTTTTTCAGGTGCTCTTGGTAGTTCAACTTCAAATCTTGAGCAAACCAGGGGCTACACATCTTCCCCTCTAGCAGCTCTGCGTCCAAAGATGTCTGCACCTGGAAGCCGACCCCTGCACACAAGTCGCCCCCTGTCATCTCCTGTTGCAAACCGCCCACTGTCGCCCCACCTTCCTCTGAAGAAGCCACAGTTCAGCGCTACATTCTCTATCTCGCACCGTATTTTCGGTGTCGCATTGGGAGTTGCTATCATATCCGTCCCTCTCGCCACCAAGTTCAGCCTGATGTTTGGTGTTTGAGAGTGATCTGCTGCATCTTATAAGAAAACGGCATTGCCCATTTCCGTGACTGTTTCGTCGTCTTTGGTACCTTGCAACGCTGCATTTGGATTAACATCTTTGTCATGCTTGGAAAACTTCTGTAATAATCAGTACTACTGTTACGCTATGAAAATATCAGATGCCAGTGTAATAGGAGTATCAAATATCAGTGCAAGGAAGTTTGCCCCATTATGAATGTACATGGTTATGAGGTCTGCAGATTTGGCCGGGAAATGCATTAGTCAATTGTCATGGTAATAATAACTTGTAACAGCATTGGTGTGCGTTTAGTGTAGTGTATGTATACCTGTCTGTACATGCCCTTAAGCTCGTTTGGAACATGTATAGCCATTGGGGTTTCATTCGCAATATATAAGCTTTACAAAAAATAGGTAAACATTACGTTTCTCCAAGATATACGTGTATCCATCTATAGCTCGTTGGGATTGACCATATGTTTTGTGGCCGTCATTATCATCATGAAGCGTATCTCCTATGGTCCATCTAAATCAACGAAGGAGTTGGACCAGCTATCCATGTTGTTGCCTGAATATGATATTTTATGACTATGGAGCGTGTTTGATAGAATTTTCTCTGAAAAAGGACTGTTGTATGAGTATGTCTGAAGCCTAGACTGTCTTTGACAGGGTTTTTTTTTTGGGATTTCTCCAACGATTTCATCAAGTGTCATACTAAACAAGGCCTCAAAAGGCCCTTTTGAAGGGCTTAGGCTCTAGCTTCTTCACCTAAAAGCTAGAGCCTTCCCAAATGCCTAAAGCAAAAAATGTACTAGATCTAGGAGTATCGAGTTGTAGCAAAAATATGAATTGGGAGCCCAAAGCAAAAAAAAAAAAGGTCTTCTTGCAAGAAAGAAAGGTATCTTACCAAAAAAAATTGCTCGGGCTTCATTAGACAAATTGATGTGCAGAAAATGTCAGAGTTAATTTTAAAGAAGCGAGAGCCCTATCAAATAGGTAATTATAAAGCTATCTTTTTAAAATTATTGATTAGTTGTATTTTACAAAAATATGCTTCTCCTAATTTTCCCTCTTTAAACCCCCTTTGGAATGGAGTATAGCCGTAGGAAAAGTATAGGAAACAAAATCATAGGAAAGTTTGAAAGAAAGGTGTTTGGAAAAGGATTTGTCAATTTCTTTCAGGTGGAATACTAGCTCAAACATGCAATTTCAAAGGAAAAAAGAATCCAATTTCAACTCTTGGTTTCCTTTCCTTCGTGATTTGTGAAGTCCGAGAAAACAATAGCTGAAAGCTCTAGTTTAGTTTTGGTGAATTGATGAAACCCTAAGTGCTAACCATTTTACTCTAAGTGATCATGAGATATGGTAGCACATTCCAAGTGGTGGAGCTAATGATGAAGATCATGATGATGATGGTGGTGATAGCCATGGTGATGACCAAATGCTCGGGCTTGGAAAAGAAGAAAGAGAAAAACAAAATGGGCTAAGGCAAAGGTGAATTTGATAAGGCCATTTTGTTTTAGTGATCAAGACACTCAGTGAGTGTGGTTACATTTATGATAGACAGCCGTACTACTAAGAGGGGTGAAACTCGTATCGAAATGCGGTTATCAAAGTGCCACTAGATGCTCTAACTCATTGCATATGCATTTAGATTCTAGTGAGGGCTAACATCCTTAAAAATGCTTGTAAAAATATGCTAACACACGCGCACAAGATGATGCACTTGGTGATTGGCACATTTGATCAAGGGTGGCGAATTTGGTGAAGTGGAGACATTATTTTTCAGTGACCGGACGCTGCTCTCGCAGCGACCAGACTCTGTGCCTACGTTCGGTTAGTGTTGCACAGTGAAGCAGCAGCTAGGGTCTTTGATCGAACGCTAAAGGAAAAGTGGACCGGACGCGCATGTGGTGACGTACGCTGACGTGAGCATCTACGTGAGGCAGAGAGGATCGGACTCACTGGCGCGTCCGGTCATGCGTGACCTGACACGTCCGGTCAACAAAAACCGCCTCTGGATGCTTACTGGAAGTGATCTGATGCTGGGTTACCGTGGGGAGTGGGGCATCTGGTCGTTGGGTGGTGGTGCGGGCGCGCGCGAGCAGGGCTGGCACCGACGCGTCCGATCCTGTCTCTTGTGCGTCTGGTCGTCACTTGGGCGCTAGCGCGGGCGAATCTGACCGTTGGAGATCTGCGGAGGAGGTTGAACGTGGGGGACACGTGGACAGAGATACGTGTCCTGACGCTACGTGACCTGTGTCCAGTCGGCGCGACCTACACATCCGGTCACCCCGTGAAGGTTGGTAGTGGGAAGCCAACGGCTCTATTTCGTGGGGGCTTCTATTTAAGCCCCATGGCCAGCTCTTGCTCACTCTCTTGGTCATTTTCATTGACATAGCAACCTAGTAAGCTAAGCCAAAGCCCTTCCACTCATCTCCATCATTGATTCATCATCTTTATGAGATTGGGAGTGAATCCAAGTGCATTACTTGAGTGACTGCATCTAGAGGCAATTGGTGATTGTGTTTCGCAGCGGGATTCACTTGTTTCTCTTAGTGGTTGCTGCCACCTAGATGGCTTGGTGCAGCGAGGGTCGTCGAGCGGAGGGTGGTGCTTGTCTCCGGCTCCGATCGTGGTGATTTGTGAGAGGTTCTTGACCTATCCTCGGTGGAGAGTCAAAAGGTACTCTAGTGGATTGCTCATGGATTATGGATCCTCATCTTGTGTCAGTTGTGCAGCACTCGATTGTGGGTTAGGCGTGTGATGCCTATTAGCGCGTGAACCTACAAATGAGTGAATCGCCACAACGGGGACTAGCTTACTGGCAAGCAAGTGAACCTCGGTGAAAAATTATTGTGTCATCTTGTCTCCAAGGATTTCATTGGTATTCATTGTTATATTGTGATTGATCACTTGCTACGGCGGTATAACCCTCCAACCTCTCTTGTGCATTTACATTTCTAGTGTAGCTAAGCTCTTTAGTGTAATTAGTTTTGAGAGCTAGCTTGTGTCTTGTCTTGTGGTTAGTGAGACTCTTTAGTTAGTCTTTGAGAGTTCACTAACTTAGTGGTAGTGTGTTAGCCTCTTGTGTGACATGGAGATCATAGATAACTAGAATTGTGGATAGGAGGCTTGCATTTTGAGTAGGCTAGCGCAACACTCACTTCGCTTTATAATTGTCTTGGCTTAAGTGTTGTTGTAGAAATTTTATAGGGTATCCATCCCCCCTCTAGCCATTAGGACGTTTCAAGTGGTATCAGAGTCGTGGTCACCTTGTTTTGAGGCTTAATAACCTTCGGTGTCAAAATAGCTCAAATCAACAACACCAAGAAGTCACCCCAATTTGATGGCTCAAATTATCCATATTGGAAGGCAAAAATGACCATCTACATCAAGTCAATCAATAGAAAGGTGTGGAGGGTGGTGGAGACCAAGATTAAGGTTGTCAATGAGGAGGCTCCCACCGTCGCTGAAGAAGTGCTACTCCAAAACAATGACATTACTCTTAGTGCCATTCATGATGCATTGGATGAGAGGACATTTGAGCAAATCAAGAACATTGAGATGGCTCATGAGGCGTGGAAGAAGTTGGAGGAATCATTTGAGGGCACTCAAGCCGTGAAGGGTGCCAAGGCATACATCCTCAAGGAGAAGTTTGCTAGCTTCAAGATGAATGAAGATGAGAGTGTGCCGAAGATGTTTCATAGGCTCCAAGTACTAGTCAATGATCTCAAAGCACTTGGTGAAGAGGTGAAGGACAAGGATTTCTCCCACAAGTTCTTGATATGCTTACCATCTAGATTTGGTACATTGGTCACTATTCTAGTGAGGAGTGGTTTGGACACCATGACACCAAACTAAGTGTTGGGAGATGTGATGACCGATGACACATATAGAGATGATGATGAGAAGGAAGAAAAGAAGGACAAGAAAGATGAGAAGAAGAAGAGTGTAGCATTCAAAGCCACATCATCATCAAAGGGCAAGGCCAAGTAAGATACATCAAGTGATGATGATGACTCAAGCTTTGATGAGTTAGATGACGAGAAGATGACTCTCTTTGTAAAGAGATTTGGCAATTTCATGGTGAAGAAGGGTTATTGTGCAAGAAGGAAGAAGTCTTCATCTAAGAACAAGGAAGAATCAAGAAGGTGCTTTTAAGTGTGGAAGCAATGATCATCTTGTTGCTCAATGCCCATACAATAGCGATAATGATGATGATGACAAGAAGAGCAAGAAGAATGATAAGAAGAAAAAGAAGGAGAAGAATGACAAGATGACCTTCAAAAAAAAAAAAGAAGGGTGGTTCATATGTGGTCACTTGGGATAGTGATGATGACAAGACCACCAAGAAGAAGGCTCTTGCAAGCATTGCTATCAATGAGAAGCTTCCTCTCTTCGACACTCCATCAACTTGCTTCATGGCTAAGGCCACTAAGGTACAAACTTGTGATGATGGATGTGATGAGGAACATGATAATGAAAGCGAAAGTGATAATGATGATGAACCCACTAAAGATGAACTAATTGACATGTTAGAAGATGCTAAATAACATTTTGACATTAAGAGAAGGAAATGCAAAGACTTGCGTAAGGAACTAAAAGCCCTTAAGCAAGCCTTTGATGAGCTCAATGCATCTCATGCGAGGCTAGAGGAAGCCCATGAGAAGCTTGGCAAGGCTCATTCCTCTCTACTTGATGAGCAAAATGAGAAGGAGCATGTTATAACATGTGACAAAGGCTTAACATGTGACATAATTGATGAATCTTTTTATAAGCCTATTGTTGTTGATCCCTCTAATCCTTCATGTAGTTCGTCATCCACTTCCACTTCACCTATGAGTGATGGTTTCACTTGTGATGTCTCACTTATGGTTGAGAATGAGACCTTAAAGAAGGAGGTCAATGAGCTCACTCGTGCCTTAGGCATTGCCTATGGTGGCAAGGCCCGCTTGCTAAAATGCTTGGGTAGCCAAAGATTTTCTCTCAACAAAGAGAGATTGGGCTATACCCCTAAGAAAGGCAAGGCGGCCTTTGCTCCTCACAAGACTAGTTTTGTGAAGAACAATGGTCGGTTTTGTAATAGATGCAAGCAAGTTAGGCATATAGAGCACTATTGTAAGAACAAGAACAAGGACTCTAATGTATCTCAATAAAATTTGATTCTTGTTATTTGCTCACTAAGGGTGCCAATGGTGTGAAGACTAAGTTTGTTCGTGCACCAAATGTGGGCTCAAAGAAGAAAGCCATTTGGGTGTCAAAAAGCTTAGTAACTAACCTTAAAGGATCCAAGCAAGTTTGAGTACCTAAAAAGAATTAATCTTTTTTTGTAGGTTAATTATAAAGCTGAAGAAAGGCATTGGGTTCTTGATAGTGGGTGCACTCAACATATGACCAGTGATGCAAGAATTTTCAACTCAATCAACACCAATGATAGAAATGGTTATGATAGTATCACATTTGGTGACAATGACAAAGGCAAGGTCAAAGGGCTTGGTAAGATTGCAATATCCAATGACATGAGCATTCCCAATATGTTGCTAGTAGAGAGCTTGAACTTCAATTTGCTATCCATGGCTCAATTGTGTGATCTTGGATTTAAGTGCATATTTGGAGTAGATGATGTAGAGATCATAAATGTAGATGGCTCTAACTTGATCTTCAAAGGCTTTAGATATTAGAATCTATACTTGGTTGATTTCAATGTTAGTGAAGCTCAATTATCAACATGCTTGTTCACTAAGTCAAGTATGGGTTGGTTATGGCATAGAAGGCTTGGTCATATTGGAATGAAACAATTGAATAGATTGGTTAAGCATGACTTGGTCAGAGACTTCAAAGTGTTGTGTTTAAGAAGGATAAGCTTTGTATCTCTTGTCAAGACGGCAAACAAGTTGGAAACACCCATCCTAAGAAAAGCATAATGAGCACTAGCAAGGCATTTGAGTTGTTGCATATGGACTTGTTTGGACCAACATAATACACTAGCATCGGTGGAAATAAATATGGCTTTATGATAGTGGATGACTATACTAGATACACTTGGGCATTCTTTCTAGTGGACAAGAGTGATGTATTTACAACATTCAAATCATTTGTTAAGGGCATTCACAATGAATTTGAAACAACCATCAAGAGAGTTAGAAGTGACAATGGTAGTGAGATCAAGAACACAAGAATTGATGAGTTGTGTGATGATTTTGGAATTAGACATCAATTCTCGGCCAAGTACACTCCACAATCAAATGGCCTTGTTGAGAGGAAGAATAGAACTTTGATTGATATGGCAAAATCAATGTTGAGTGAATACAATGTGAGTCAATCCTTTTGGGCCAAAGCAATCAACACGTCTTGCTATTGTAGCAACTGCTTATATTGTCACCCATTAAAAGAGAAGACAACATATGAGCTCTTGAATGGTAGAAAGCCCAACATTGTATATTTTTAGGTTTTTTGTTGTAAATGCTACATATTTTAGAAAGACACTAGATTGAGCAAGTTTGACAAGAAATGTGATGAAGGATTCTTGCTTAGATACTCAACCACTAGCAATGCATATAGAGTTTGAAATTTGGGAAGTGGTACTCTTGAGAAAGTTCATGATGTTGAATTTGATGAAACCAAGGGTTCCCAAGATGAGAATGAGAACTTCGAAGATGTTAGAGGCATTCAACTTTAAAATGCCATGAAGAACATGGATGTTGGTGAATTGAGGCCTAGACAAGTGATAGATGAAGAAGATGATCAAGTGCAAGTGCTCTCTAACTCAAATGTGCAAGATGATACAAATCAAGCAAGTACAAGTGGCTCTCATGACAATGTGCAAGATCAAGTGGCTAGTTCATCATATCAACCTAATGATCAAGCAAGTGCAAGCAATGTTCCAATACTCCAACTAACTCATATTGCAAGAGATCATCCATTGGACACTATAATTGGAGATATTTCTAGAGGTGTACAAACAAGATCAAGATTGACTTCATTTTGTGAGTATTTCTCATTTGTGTCATATATTGAACCAAAGAAGATAGATGAAGCATTGTTAGATATTGATTGGGTCAATGCAATTCATGAAGAATTGAACAACTTCACTAGAAATTAAGTTTGGAAATTAGTTGAGAGGCCTAAGGGACACAATGTGATTGGAACCAAATGAGTATTTAGAAACAAGCAAGATAAATATGGGATAGTTGTAAGAAACAAAGCAAGATTGGTAGCACAAGGATACACTCAAGTGGAAGGTTATGATTTTGGAGAAACATATGCCCCGGTTGCTAGATTAGAAGCAATTAGGATCTTGCTAGCCTATGCTTGTGCCCACAACATCAAGCTTTATCAAATGGATGTCAAGAGTGCATTTCTCAATGGCTATATAAATGAAGAAGTATATGTTGAGCAACCTCCCGGTTTTAACGATGACAAGAAGTCTGACCATGTGTACAAGTTGAAGAAGGCATTGTATGGCTTGAAGCAAGCACCTAGAGCATGGTATGAGAGGTTGAGGGACTTCCTACTGTCTAAAGGGTTCATTATGGGAAAGGTTGACACCACTCTTTTCACCAAGAAGATTGGCAAGGACTTATTTGTGTTGCAAATTTATGTTGATGACATCATATTTGGATCAACCAATCAAGACTTTTGTGAAGAGTTTGGAAAGATGATGGCAAATGAATTTGAGATGTCCATGATTGGAGAGTTGAGTTACTTCCTTGGTCTTCAAATCAAACAATTGAAGAATGATATATTTGTGAGTCAAGGCAAGTACATCAAAGACATGCTCAAGAAGTTTGGCATGAACGAGAGCAAAGCCGTTAGCACACCAATGGGAACAAATGACAATTTGGATAGTGATGCAAGTGGCAATATGGTGGATCAAAAGTTGTATCGCTCTATGATTGGAAGCCTATTCTATGTAACCGCATCAAGGCCGGATGCTATGTTTAGTGTGTCCATGTGTGCATGATTCTAAGTCTCACCAAGATAAAGTCATTTGAAGGCTACAAAGAGAATATTGAGGTACTTGAAACATACAAAAAAAATGTTGGTTTGTGGTATCCCAAAGGAGTAAAGTTTGAGTTAGTTGGATATTCGGACTCCAATTATACAGGATGCAAAGTTGAAAGGAAAAGCACATCGGGCACTTGTCAATTATTAGGAAGATTACTTGTTTTATGGTCATCAAATAAGAAAAATAGTGTTGAATTATCAACCACCGAAGCTGAATACATATCCGCCGGTAGTTGTTGTGCACAATTTTTTTGGATGAAGGCCACCTTGAATGACTTTGGAATTAAGTTCAAGAAAGTGCTATTGCTATGTGACAATGAGAGTGCAGTCAAGCTAACCAACAATCCGGTTCAACATACAAGAACAAAAGCACATTGATGTCCGTCATCATTTCATAAGAGATCATCAACAAAAAAGGGATATTTCAATTGAGAGTGTGGGCACCGGAAGATCAACTAGCCGACATATTCACCAAGCCACTAGATGAGAAGAGGTTTTGCAAGCTAAGGAATGAGTTGAACATATTGGATTTCTCAAATATGTGTTGATGCACCCCACTTATATGACATGCCTCTCCTTGAGCAACCAAGGTGCGTAAAAGTTGATTGGCATGCATACATACTTTGCTAAGGACTTATTTAGTGCATCTAGTCATTCCTCACATGTAATAGGCTCATTCATGAAAATCAAATGAATTTGATGCTTGTATGGTACCACTATTGCTTCTATGCTTGACTTGATCTAGTGGTAGCATATGATATGTTTGTGGGCTTGTAAACCTAGTGTTTGATCTAGAAAACAAACTATAAGTGTTTAACTCAACATGATCAAGATAACCCTTGAAATAAGGTGTGAAGAAGCTTGTCCTTAGATCAAACTGAGTTAAATATCTTTGGCAAGTGTTCTAGATTGAACAAAATTTGGGAAAATGATCCTCACTCCATTGATTGACATTGATAATTATCAGGGACCAATATTAGGGTACCCGAAGAGGAGGAGCTAATGACCATCGAACGTTGATTCATCTGCACAATTAAGAGCATGACTACACTATTTACCGGGTCACTCCTCATCCATCCACCAGGACCATGGGCCCTGCCCCAAGCAGACTCCGCCTCGCCCGATCTCTAGGGGCTAGCTCCGCCTCGCCCGATGTCTGAGGGTAGGCTCCGCCTTGCCTAATGTCTGAGGGTAGGCTCCGCCTCGCCCAACGTCTGAGGGTAGGCTCCACCTCGCCCGACATCTGAGGGCAGACACCGCCTCGCCCGACGTCTGAGGGCAGACTCTACCTCGCCTGATGTCTGAGGGCAGACTCTGTCTCACCCGACGTCTGAGGGCAGACTCCGCCTCGCCCAACCCCCAGGGGCCGGCTCCGCCTTGCCTGACATCTGGGGGCTGGCTCTGCCTCACCCGACGTCTGAGGATAGACTCCGCCTCACCCATGTCTGAGGGCAGACTCCACCTTGCTCGACGTCTAGAGGCTGGCTCTATCTCGCTCAATGTCTGAGGGCAGACTCCACCTCGCCTGACCCTCAGGGGCTGGCTCCGCCTCGCCCGATGTCCGGGGGCTGGCTCCGCCTCGCCCGATGTCTGTGCGCTGCTCCTTCATAACTACGCACGTAGATAAGGCAGGACACTCAAGTCAACCGCAATACCAAGGACCATACCCTGCATGCCTGCAGGAAA
Source organism: Miscanthus lutarioriparius (assembly GCA_904845875.1). Lineage (NCBI taxonomy): Eukaryota > Viridiplantae > Streptophyta > Magnoliopsida > Poales > Poaceae > Miscanthus > Miscanthus lutarioriparius. The sequence goes on from CAJGYO010000011.1 coordinate 71,105,441, forward strand.
GTACCGTCAGGATATGACAAGACGGGCGCTTTAAAGCCCTTCCGAACATGTCAGAGCCCGAACAGTGTTGTAGGCGCCGACATTTGTCTTATAGTGTTGTAGGCGCCGCTATTTGCCCTTGGGCATGGATCCTGACGGAAGCACACGACAACCACTACAGTCAGGAGGAGACTCGCGTCATCTACAGTAATGAACGTGCGGTCACTATGCCGTCTGCTCCCCATAGGGTCGCAGATCAGCACCCTGGTCTGTCGCACCACCCACTGGGGTGGGATGAGACGTGACCACTTGTTGATCAAGCCGGAGCATGGCATCATCAGCAAACGTGCACCCAGCATGGAGTTATCCCTGACATCGTCTGCCGTGTCAGCAGGGATTGCTCAGAGGAAAAGGAAGACCCGACATCTTTGAAGGACCTCCTTGGCCTCTGGTTTTTCTTCTTTCTCTCATCTATAATCCATACTTCCTCTTGGTCTATAAAAGGGAAGGCAGGGCATCCCCATTAAGGGGACGGATAAATTCAACACACCACGCATCTCATCACACATAGCTGAGCAGCAACCAAGCTCTCAGCGCCCTTTTAACCTTTCCACAAGAGACTTGGGACATGTCCCTCTCTAGCCCATTTGTAACCCCTACTACGAACCTTTCAGTGCTAATAACACGAGAAGCAGCTGCAAACTGGACGTAGGGACATTCTGCCTGAACCAGTATAAACCTTGTGTCTTTTAGCACACCATCCGGGTCCAACACGCAATAATACAAATTTACTCGTTGGTGTTTACTCGAAACACCGACAGTTGGCGTGCCAGGTAGGGGACCTTTGCACATTCCGACATTAACATTAGGCCACGGATGGCTAGCCATGATATCAGCTGGGTCCCAGGAGCACACGTGCGCTTTGGGAATCTAGACTTCATCGTCACGGTGGGGGCAGAGTTGGTGTTCGCTCACGCCGCCATCCAACCTCTCCCTTCCATCGGCCTCGACTTTGAGAGGTTTGAGCACCAGCTCGGTGTCTCCCTAGGACCCCAGCCATCCAGGGAAGAACCACGCCACCCTGCTCCCTGTGACGCCAATGTCATGGCGTGGCTCGCCAGAGGGGAACCCTTCTCTCTAGAACACCACACATGAAGTGCCCCGACAGTGCTTCTGTTCGGTCTCTGCAACGTCGTGGCAACCATTAGCCACCTTGTGGCTCAATGCATGGTTCCACCTCCCACGAACTATGAATTCGTGGGGGTAATCGAACACGTCGCGGAATCCTTCCATGATCTCCTGGCTGAGGAGCCAGAATCGCCCATTGGCTCTGACTCGAGTAGGGGCAGACATCACCCCTATCGCGAATGCTTCATGATGGGTACCGCTGAGAGACGTGTTGAAAGCATCTGCGAGGAGGAGGCTACCCCAACAAATGACCTCGAGGACGAAGCCAAGAGGGAGACAGCGGCTTCACCGTGCATGCCAGTGGAGCAGCTAAAAGCCCGACATCGAGAAATCGAGGAAGCGCGACTCTAGCTTGAGCAGGAATGCACGGAGCTCGATCAGGAGATCGAGCACCGTAGAGACGGTGGGCGCACCCATGCCATGGCCCACGACGTGAACCGAAGGATCATCGCCGATGATGAAGCCCTCCCTCGCTTCGCCCGTGTGAGCCAAAACATCGCCGCCGCCGCCTTGCTCCATGGCCTTCCAGAGGCCACGACGCCCGTGGACCATTAGGCCCACCACGAGATTCACACGCTGCTCGAGCATGCAACGGTGCAGTAGGGCGAAAGCTCATTGTCTTAGCGACGCGAGCTTGACACCAGCCAACGCATGCCCTCAGAGCACCCCGGTAGGGATGCGTTGGTCCACTAGGAGCCACGAGGAAGCAGACAGCGCACCACGGTCCTAGTGCATCAGCATCTCGGCCATAACCATGATGCATGCAACACCCTCGACACCCATAGATGTGCCTAGGATGACCCTCGTCATGGCGAACGCTACGACAGTGGCGAGGACCAAAGCCCGAGCCCTGGCCTACCGGGGCCTTAGGCCTTCGGCCGTCACATCCTCAACGCTGCTTTCCCACCGAGGTACCGACCACCAATCAATATCCCAAAATACTCTAGGGAAACAAACCTCGAAGTATGGCTCGAAGACTATCGGCTTGCCTGCCAAGCCGGTGGTGCGGATAATGATGACTTCATTATCCGCAACCTTCCACTGTTCTTGGCTGATTCGGCACGAGCGTGGTTGGAACAACTGCCGTCCAACAGAATCCAGAGTTGGGCAGAACTAAAGGAGATTTTTGTGGGGAACTTCCAGGGCACATACAAGCACCCTGGGAACCCATGGGACCTCAAAAGCTGCCGATAGAATGCCAATGAAACCCTCCGTGGGTACATCTAGCGCTTCTCCTGGCAGTGCAATGAGCTACCAAACATCGTCGATGCCAACGTTATAGGAGCTTTCCTATCTAGGACTACCTACGAGTCTCTAGTTCATAAGCTGGGACGCAAGGGCCCGCAAACCACCAAGGAACTCCTGGACATCGCCACCATCCATGCCTTAGGAGAAGAAGCGGTCAGAGCGATCTTCAATCGTCTCAATGGCAAGGCAAGGCGGGACGAGGGCACCAGTGAAGGCGCCTCCAATCATTCTGCCAAAAGGAAGAACAAGAAGCAAAGGCGCGAGGGCTCGCTCGTGGTCACTGTTGACCACAAGGGTGGTTGCAAGCCCACGGAGGGCACTCCGAACCATTTCAAAAAATTACTCGAGGGGCCGTGCCCGAACCATGCCTTCCCGATTAAGCATCTATACAAAGACTGTAGCCTAATGAGGCGGTTCTTGTCTAAAGGCTTCAATAAAGGGGAGCATGGGAAGGACCTTGACCCCACCATGGATGACACCGAGGGGAAGGACGGTGGCTTTCCAACACCGAATGGTTGCCTCATGATCTTCGGAGGATCGGTGGCCTATGACTCCAAACGTCGTTAGAAGGTCGCGTGCCGCGAGGTCTATACGACCGAACCGGCCACACCTGCCTTCCTCCGGTGGTCCGAGTCCACCAAAACCTTCGATCGAACCGACCACCCAGAGAGCGTTCCGCATCCAGGGAGATATCCGCTCGTGGGTTACTGATGGATGGAGGCAGCGGCCTCAACATCATGTATGCCAAGACGCTCGACAAAATGGGCATCGACCAGACATGCGTCCGCCCAACCGGAGCACCTTTCCACGGCATCGTGCTCGGAAAGTAGGCCATACCACTTGGGCAGATCGATCTGCCCGTTACCTTCGGGGATCCATCCAATTATAGGACGGAAACCCTCACCTTCGAGGTGGTCGGGTTCCCCAGAACCTACCACGCCATCCTAGGACGTCCATGCTATGCGAAGTTCATGGCTGTCCCCAACTATACCTACCTCAAGCTAAAGATACCGGGCCCCGTTAGGGTCATCACCATCGGCACCTCCTTCCAGCGCGCCTATGAGTGCGAGGTCGAGTGCTGCGATCACGCCGCAGCAATCATCTCCTTTGGAGAGCTCGCCGCAATCAAGAAGGAGGTCACCGAAGAAGCGCCCGACCCCAAGAAGTCGACCGGGTCTTTCGAGCCTGTGAAGGGCTCTAAAGAGGTCCTCATAGATCCCGATAGCCCCGACGGCAAGGTGGTGTGCATTGGCACCGCGCTTTCCTCTAAATAGGAAAACACGCTCGTTGACTTCCTCCGCGCCAACAAAGACATCTTTGCGTGGAAACCCTCAGACATGCCAGGCATCCCAAGGGAAGTCGCTGAGCACACCTTGAAGATCCATTCAGGCTCCAAGCCGGTGAAACAGCGCTTGCGTCACTTCGACGAGGGGAAACACAGGACCATTGGTGAAGAGATCACAAAGCTTTTGGCGAACAGATTCATCAAGGAAGTGCACCACCTAGAGTTGTTGGCCAATCCCGTTCTTGTACAAAAAAAGAGTGGGAAATGGAGGATGTGTGTTGACTATACGGGTCTCAACAAAACATGCCCAAAGGATCCATTTCCTTTGTTGCGCATAGACCAGATAGTTGATTCTACCTCGGGGTGCGAAACCCTCTGCTTCCTTGATGCGTACTCCGGGTACCATCAAATCATGATGAAACCGTCCGACCAGCTCGCGACATCCTTCATCACCCCCTTCGGATCATTCTGCTACGTCACAATGTCGTTCGGTCTAAAGAACGCTGGGGCTACATACCAGCGCAGTATGCTCAGGTGCTTCGGGGACCTCATTGGGCGGACCATTGAGGCCTACGTTGACGACATCATGGTCAAATCCAAATAGGCCGACCATCTCGTCGCCGATCTTGAGCAGACCTTTGCAAAACTTCGAGCGAATTGCATCAAACTCAATCCTGAGAAGTGTGTTTTCGGGGTCCCAAGGGGCATGCTGTTCGTTTTCATCATCTCCGAGCATGGCATCGAAGCCAACCCGAAGAAGATCTCAGCCATCACGAGGATGGGCCCAATTCAGAACATAAAGGGGGTGCAGTGGGTTACTAGGTGCCTCGCCACGCTCAGCCACTTCATCTCACGCCTCGGCGAATGAGGTATCTCCCTTTATCGACTTCTAAAGAAGGCCGGTCACTTCGAATGGACATCTGAGGCCCAGGAAGCACTTGACATGGTTAAACAGCTCCTGGCAAAGGCCCCAATCCTAGTTCCTCCCACCGAAGGAGAACCCCTTTTGCTCTACATCGTAGCCACCACACAAGTAGTCAGCGCCACCCTGGTAGTGGAGCGGGAAGAAGGGCACACCCTCAAAGTACAACGCCATGTGTACTTCATCAGCGAGGTCCTATCCGACTCGAAGACCCGCTACCCCCAAATCCAAAAACTTCTATACGCTGTCCTCATCACCAGGAGGAAGCTATGCCACTACTTCGATTCACATCCAATGATGGCCGTGATGTCCTTCCCCCTCAGCGAGGTCATCCAAAACCAGGATGCCACGGGGAGAACTGCAAAATGGGTGCTCAAGCTGATGGGTTAGGGCATTGCGTATGCCTCCCGGACAGCCATCAAGTCCCAGGTGTTGGCTGATTTCATCGTGAAATGGACCGAGGTCCAAATGCCACCATCAGTCGTCGATCAAGTGTACTGGTCTGGAGGGCACCGGTTATACTTCGACGGATCGGTTATGAAGAAGGGTGCCGGTGCGATGCTGGTCTTCATATCGCCCCTCTGGATACGCATGAGGTACATGGTCCATCTCCATTTCCCCTCCTCCAACAACATAGCCGAGTACGAGGCGCTCATCAACGGCCTATGCATTGCCGTCGAATTGGGCATCCAATGCCTCGATGTTCAAGGGGATTCCCAGTTGGTCGTCGACCAAGTCATGAAGGAGTCAAGTTGCCATGACGCCAAGATGGCTGCGTACTAAAGAGAAGTCTACCGGTTGGAGGACAAGATCGATGGCCTTGAACTCAATCACATTCTAAGGTGTCTCAACGAGGCAGCTGATGCGCTTACAAAAGCTGCATCTGGCCGAGAGCCAGTGCCAATAGGCGTCTTCGCCAGTGACCAGCACAAGCCCTCGGTTTGCTACAAGGAGTCAGAACAGGGCGGTGACGGTCTATCCAATCCTGGCCTAGGGGCTGAACAACCGTTGGCTACATCCGGCTCCGAAGTCATGGAGCTCGAAGAGGATCTAGCGATAGAGCCCGACCCTCTGGTCGACTAGAGAATGCTCTATCTCGACTACCACCTCCGTGACACACTATCGATAGATAGGATGGAGGCCCGATGGTTCGCACGTCATGCCAAATCCTTTGTTCTTGTGGAGGGCGAACTCTACAAGCGAGGCCACACCGGGATCCTATAGCACTGCATCCCCTTCGAACAGGGGAAGCGTTTGCTGAGCGATATCCATGGTGGGGTCTATGGTCACCATGCCATGCCCCGAACCCTGGTCAAAAACGTGTTCCGACAAGGCTTCTACTGGTCTACCGTGGTAGCCGATGCCGAGCAAATCGTACGCACCTATGAAGGGTGCCAGTACTACGCTCGGCAGACTCACCTACTGGCCCAAGCACTACAGACGATCCCCATCACCTGGCCATTCATAGTCTAAGGACTCGATTTGGTTGGACCACTCAAAAAGGCGCCCGAGGGCTACACCCACTTGCTTATCACCATAGACAAGGTTACAAAGTGGATAGAAGCTCGGCCGATCTCCGCGATCAAATCTAAGCAGGGCGTGCTATTCTTCCTCGACATCGTCCATCGCTTTGGAGTCCTGAACTCCATCATCATGGACAACGTCATGTAATTCACTAGAAAGAAGTTCCTTCGATTCTGTGATGAATACCACATCCGGGTTGATTAGGCCGCCGTTGCGCATCCCCGAACGAACGGGCAGGTCAAGCGCACAAACGACATGGTCCTATAGGGCCTTAAGCCCAGGATCTTCAACCGATTGAACAAATTCAGCGTGCACTGGGTCACCAAACTTCCTTCAGTACTCTAGAGCCTGAGGACAACCCCTAGTCGAGCCACCGGCTACACGCCCTTCTTCATGATCTATGGTTCCGAGGCCGTCCTCCCAACCAACGTCGACTATGGAGCACCAAGGATCAGGGCATACAATGAACAGGGAGCCAAGGCATCCTGCGAGGATGCCATGGACTAGCTGGACGAAGTGCGCGACGTCACCCTCCTCCGTTCGGCCAAGTACCAATAGGCGTTGCGATGGTACCACAGCCGACGGGTGTGGGGCCGAGCCTTCAACATTGGGGACCTGGTCCTCCACCTCGTACAGAGCAACAAGGACCACCACAAGCTCTTCCCATCATGGGAGGGACCATATGTTATCACAGAGGTACTTTGACCAGGCGCCTATAAGCTGAAAACCATCGACGGAGAGGTCTTCACCAATGCCTGGAACATCGAGCAGCTACATCGCTTTTACCCCTAAATAAATGCATACTTTCTCTTATCTGTTTCATTATCGAAATCCCCTATCCTTTGTGACATCCGACCCCTGCAATGGTGAGGGGTTGGGTCTCACCCGGGGGTTGATATGAGTGTATTTACCTTGCAAACATTCTCTGTGCCAGCCTCTCTTTCTCATGTTAATGCCTAGGAGCTAGGTTTTCGGGAATAAGCTCTGAGTATAACTGGTCGGACTATGAGAAACCTACGCCTCAGCGGCTACGGCGCCTTTGCTCACCAGCGTGATCAGAACTGGCTCGCTCGCACTCCGAGCTTTTATGGCCTTAACAACAGAAAGGGATGGAACACGCTAAACCTTTCTGTAGAAAAAGGGGGGGAAGAGCTGAAAAGCTGTTTGCTATAACAAAATTTGAGAACTTGTCCATTTTTGCACAAGTTTGTCGCTTGGCTTATCTGCCCAACTAAATTCTTGTGTGAGATACTCTCATCTTCTACTCCCACAGGAAAATCTTATCTCAACAGGAAACACAAGTCGATCGGACGGCTTGGCCACTGCCGAGAAACGAGTCGATCGAACGGCTCAAAACCGCTACCGAAAGATATGCATTCTCACTTGCTTACTTTACGTATTAGTTTCATTACCAAGCTTCTGACCCCAGCGACGGCAGAGGGTCGGGAATTGCCTAGGGGCTGGCGAGGGTGTCTATTGGCTAGATATTCTCTTTGCTCGGCCCCTCCTTATGTTTAAAAAACTGGAGGCATGATGTGCGGGCGCAAACTTTTAGTAGGCCTGGCTGGACCGCTAGGACCCTATGCCCCCACGGCTACGACGTTTTGGTCCACCAGCGCGATCAGAGTCTTTGTCTCCGTACTCTAAGCCTTAACCTCCACCTTCTCGGGAAGGACATGGAGGGGCCTACCTATAGAATCTCCATCAAGGAGAGGTTATCAGGTCACCCAAATCGATTGAACGACTTGGGCCGCTGCCAAATGACAGATACGGGGGAATGGGAGTCTCATGCAGTCTACGCCAGATGTCGGACCTGAACCCCGCACGGACATATCTGGTAAAGAGCTCCTAGAACCCATCACTCGTGCCATCGAGGTAACATTATCGACCCCCATTTTTTCTTAAACTATGATTGTCGGGTTCATAAACCCGGGGTCCCTAACGGACCAGCTTCCCAACAAAGGCTCGGCCCAAGTAGACAAACGCGCAACTCATGGGCCGGCCCAAGTATCTGAACGATAGGCCAGAAGGGCTATCCAATCACCGACCGAAAGGTCTGGCCGAGGAGGAACGGCACCCGCCTTCTGACTCTGGCCCACCTCTCCGACCAGAGCGCTCGCTTTGGTCTCTAGCCCGCCTTCGGACAGCCTCTCCGACCGGAAGGCCTGGCCAAAGCACTGCTTCCGACTCCGACCCCACGTCTTCGACCAGGGTACACAAAAACCTTGATTGCTGCTCTTCTCCGACTGGCATAATCAGAGCCGACTGGGACCAACCGACCGGGGACGCCCGCTCGGTAAGGACCAGAAAATAGACGGAGAAAGTAAGGCAGGGCGCACAAGTCAAACCTCAATACCGGGGACCATACTCTGTACACCTGCAAAAACAGTACTCTGCAACCTCCCTGGCACAACATAGCCCAAACAGTGTTGTAGGCGCCGACAATTTCCCTACAGTATTATGGGCGCCACTAACTCCCATACGGTAAGGCTCCCCCACATGCCTCTGGGCATCGATAGTGTTGTGGGCGCCTACATTTACCATACCGAGTGAACATGGTTAAACTCCTCACATGCCTCTGGCATCAATAATAACAGCAGGTACCGACATCTGCCATACCCGAACAAGACGACATAACCTCCCACGTGCATCTGACATCCAACAGTGTTGTGGGCACCTACCATCATCCTGTACCTGCCGGCGTGGGCAGCAAGGCTTAGAAGCAAACGTACTCCTTCCCTCTCACTTGTAAGGCCATCCCCTTCATCTATAAAAGGGGATACGCTCTCTCCCAACAGGAGAGGTTTAGTCAAGTCATTACACATTCATTAGATTGACCAAGTTCACTAGTTCACAACCACAGAACCGCCAGGTTCGAACCTCAAGCACACACTTGAACACTTAGCTCATAGCGGAGCTCCTGTCGCTCTCGGCCTTTCCAACCAGAGTCCGACCGGACCTCTTGTACCCCCCATCTTTCTCCTTCTCGTTTGTAACCCCATCGCAAACTTGAGCACTGGGCTCGTGGAATAAAGTCACCGATCGACTAAAACTGGACGTAGGGCACGTTGCCTGAACCAGTATAAACTTAGTGTCATTGAGTGCTAGGCCACCTCCGATCACAACGTACAGCAAAACTACAAATATTTACTTGTTGGTCACTTTCTGCACCGACAGTTGGCACCGTTCGTGGGGAAGACGTTGTACATTCAACACTTTTTGGTCATCGGATGGCCCACTTCTCCGCCACCTTCGCCATGTCGGGCTCAGGCAATACGATTCGCTTTGGCTCACTAGAGTTTCCTGCACTCCCACCTATTGGGATGTCGGTTCCACCCATTTTCGAGCCATCCCAAGCCTTCCTCCTCGGAAGCCTGGACTTCGTCGCTGACCGGCTCGGCGTACTACACCTCTGCGAGGAGGCACTCATTCCAGCGCTCGTTAGAGGGGCACCCTCCATCAGCTCTGGGATGTGCAATGACTTCGACAATGAGGCATCTGCGCTTCATTCTGAGCAAACTCTCTGCTCAAACCTCGCTGCGAGTAATGTACATGCTGTTATTTACTTGATATTCTCTATCTTCTGCCAATTACTCGGAGGGACCCCGTTGTCCCCACCGCGACCGCCATACAACCGGTTCCCCTACGGCCTCGTGTCTCCCATGGACGTGTACGCCTAGGGGCTCCAAAGGATGCCGGCGCCGCCCCCTCTCACGTCCGAATTCGTGGGGATAGTGAGCTATGCTCCCACCTGTTTCCTCGACCTCATGGATGATGAGTGACAGCTCTAGCATCGGCGACGTGGCGCCTAGCCACCGTCTGTCCTAGGAGTGCGCTATGGCGGACTCTTCGGGACAGCCACCGGTGGTAACAGAGTCCTTGCAGACTCACACCCCTCCGAACCCTCATGCGGATACCCCTGCGCTCTCACGGGAGCACGGCGGGGAACTACGACAACAGTGGCTGCACCATCCACCGACTGCGCTAGCATGCTCGGTGCACCACACTGTGTCCCATGCACATAGATCGGCGAGCGGTGCCCGGGGTCACGCCCGTCGGGTCCAGCACAACACCATGGACACCGTCGGGTCCAGACCAACAGGAGAGGTTTAGTCAAGTCATTACACATTCATTAGATTGACCAAGTTCACTAGTTCACAACCACATAACCGCCAGGTTCGAACCTCAAACACACGCTTGAACACTTAGCTCATAGCGGAGCTCCTGTCGCTCTCGGCCTTTCCAACCGGATTCCGACTGGACCTCTTGTACCCCCCATCTTTCTCCTTCTCGTTTGTAACCCCACTACAAACTTCGAGCACCTGGGCTCAGGATTAAAGTCAACGACTGACTCAAACTGGACATAGGGCACGTTGCCTGAACTAGTATAAACCCTATGTCATTGAGTTCTAGGCCACCTCCGATCACAACGTATGGCAAAACTACAAATATTTACTTGTTGGTCACTTTCTACACCGACAATGATCATTTATACATTCATCTATTTAATCATCTCGTACATCCAAGCATTGCACATGCGATTGCCGCATCACAATGCTTCGCGTCACGTCACAAAGTAGTAGTCGTCTCATTCAATGTGAATGGCGATCGACCGAGGTTCGAAGGCCGGCCCACAAAGGGCTCGAGGCCACCTCGTGTCAAATAGAGCCAGGGGAGAAAAACCAAGATGAGCCCCAGTGACTTTGCCCGATCTCGCTCGGAAACGGACAGGGACATCTTGACCCTTCTTGTTCAATTCTAACCTTGAGTCAAACCCACAGAATCTCCAATCGAGGAGAGGCCAACGAGCCACCCAAGCCTATCAAACAGCTTGGGCATCTATCAGGAGGCGGGTTAAGAAGTAGTGGAATGCCACATGAGGGCTTTGCTGACCACGTCAGCGGATGACGGAGCCGGATTCCACTCGAACATGCCCGTTAGTGAGCTCACTGGGCGTGACACTCAAGCCGTCGAGGCAAGTGTCGTAGCTCAACCTCTCTGGTTGCAAAAACCGAGGACAGAGTGATGCATGAAACATGGCCGACCCCTTTCGAACCCCATGGGACTCAGGGGCTCAAGCCACTTGAACCTAGATCGAGAGACCAAGGATCGAAGGCCACCCGCAAAGGGCCCGAGGCCACCTCACATCAAACAGATCCAGGGGAGAAAACACAGATGAGCCCCAGCGGCCTTCGCCCATCCCGCCTAGAAGCGAACAAGGTCATCTCAACCTTCTCATTCGACCCAAACCTCAGTTGAGCCCATAGACTCCCCATTGAGGGGGAATATGTTGGAAGGTGGGTTAAGGAGCAACGGAATGCCCCCTGAGGGCTTTATTGACCCCATTACAAGCGACGTAACCGAATTCCGTTCTAATACGCCCATCAACGAGCTCATGGAGCATGTCACCCGAGCCATCAAGGCAAATGACGTCAACTCAACCCCTCCTATTGCGGAAACTACGGACGCGGCAACAGTCGTGAAAAACGAGCTGACCCTTGACCAAATCCCCGCCATGCGCGGGGGCTCAAGGAAGGTTGGGCTTACAAGGAGACCTAATGCATGGTCATAGAATGATAGCTAAGATCCTAGGGAGAGGGTACGTGCGAATACAAGAGATGCATTATCCTAAGTTTTGCTATCCTTCCCTCAATGTTCAGTGACATCCGACCCCAGCAGCGGCAAAGGGGTCAAACCTCACTCGGGGGCTGATGAAGGTATAAGTATACCTTTTTTGAAACAGTCATTGCGTCAGACCTCTTCTTCACGCTAAGCCTAGTGGTAAGGTTTGTGGAAACGAATGAATGGTCATGTCTGGCTGGACAACAAAACACCTATGCCTCGACGGCTATGGTGTCTTTGCTCACCAGCATGGTCGAAGTTCTCCCCTTACACCTCAGGCCCTATGGTCATAACGAATGGAAGGGTCAGAATATGTGAGCCTTCTCTTTTCGCATACAGAAAGGGAAGGAAACAAATTCAATCAAACAGAACAAAATAACAAAGTCATGAAATTGTTCTTATAATACGAAAGGATCGACAATTGTCCACAGAGTACAATAACGTTCATCCAAGATCACCCAACCTAATTGACTAACTATCCCCTCCAGGGGAGAACTATGTCTTCAACCTTGTCCGCCAGGTTCCACGCGATAGGAGCCACCGCCTTCTCTATTTCATCCAGCTCGGAGGCTTCATAGCTAGGCGCAAAGCCAAGGCTCATTGTCTCCAAGTCAATACTATCAGCGTGGTGGGAGTGGGCGATGGTGAAGGCTTGGGTGATCTCGGAGCAAAGAGCTTCCCTCTCGAGCTAGTGCATCCATGCCATGATATCTACGGCACGGGCCGTGAGCGAGCTGGTTCCCTCTGACCATGCCACCTCCAGGTCATCGAAGACCACCCCAACAGCAGCACGCAGGAGATCATGCTCATTGCTCTCCCCCTGAAGGATCCTCCATGCCTCGGCAAGCTCCATGACTAGCCCAGCGGAGACGCTCTTGGCCTTCAGCCTTTGGGCTACCGTGGTTCCAAGATCGTCCTGCAGGGAGCTGATTCTCTGCTGTGCCTGGTCGCGCTCTCGGATGGCCTGGTTGCACTCTGAGCAGAGCCTCTCCATAGTCTAGCTCAGCTTGTCTCACTCCCTGTGCAGCCAGGCAATAGCCTCGGTGTCCAGGTTCACCTTCTGCTGTAGGGCTGTAGACCTCTCCTCAGTTTCTAGCTTGAGCTCCCGCTCCTTCTCCACCTCGACCAGGAGGTCGAGGATCCGTTGGCGGGCCTTAGTGCCCCCTTGGAGCAGCTCATCCCACTCCTTCTAGACTCTAGCGGCCTCCTCCTCATCCTACCGCGCCCTCACCGACAGATCCTAGAACGCCTTCTTGGCATCCTCCGTGTCCCAATGGGCCTTGGCCTCCCACTGCCAGAGCCCAGCCGCCTCCTCGGCCAGGGGCGTCAGCTCGGCCACCCGCTGTTGGGTGACAGCAAGCTAGGCGCTCACATCCCCACGCAGTCGAGCCTCTTTAGTGAGGCAGTTCCATTTCTCCTTTTGCTCACGGAGGAACCGGGATTTCTCCCGGCTACGAGCGATAAGGGACTGAAAAGAAGATCAATGTCAAAACACAAAAATACATGAAGAAAGAAGAAAACGAGAGGAGAGATTAAGTGGATACCCAGCCAGTAGGAACGACGACATCCTGTAGGACGCCCCTGGCCTAGTTCAGCACTTCCATCATGGCCGAGATCCCTTCGTTGAGACTCTCCCACTCTATGCTCTTGGTAGAATCATCCAGCGAGAAGAGTATCGATGTTGGGTCTTGCGGATCCATCCACTTGAGCAGCGACTCACCCCACGCGGGAGAGCGGCTGCCCCCCGACGTCAAGATCAAGGGTGACCCCCCGTTGGTCCTCTCTACCACCACCATGACGCCTAGGGACCCTTCGGCCGTGTCCCTCTCCGTCCGGCCCATGTTAGGCGCCATCACCTGGGCCACCGGTGGCACAGATCATGCCGCATCCTTGGGCACTACCGCGGCTGTGTCTGGCTATGCCTAGCTTGTCATGGTCACAGCCACCTCCGCGTGCATCGCATGGGGCCTCGACCGGTGGCGCCACGCCCACCACAGACGTTGCCACAAGCACGAGCGGAAGCTCCATCCGCTCTGACATCTGATCGCCTTCGTTGTCAGTTGCTCAGCGACCTCTGAGGGTGTTCCCTCAGCCTCGACGACCGTTTGTCCCACCAAGGGCATAGGCACCACCACGAGCGGTGCCTTACCGGCCGACGAGGCTGTGACGCCGGCTCCGCTCCCACCCAAAGCAAGAATGATGTTGGGTGACGGCCGATGTCTTGCCTAGATGGCGACACTCTTCTTGGGTGCCAGCTTCAAAGAGTGGCCCCATCTCAAGACGCTGCAAGAAACAAAAGGCGTGAGTCACGCTGAAAATAGAGAAAAATAGAGAAAAATGGAGTGGTCAATGACTTACATCGGTGCCATTGGGTGCAGGATACGTTTGGGGGATGAACCCCTAGGTCCTTGCTCCACCTCCTCGGGACGGGGCCATTTGGTGCCCACCCCTTGTTCTCGGGCCAAGGGCTCACCTCCCTTGCACTCGGGGGTGCGGCGGCGGAGCCATCCCCCTCCCTCGGCACCTCAGGCGCGGTGGCAGATCTGCCCGGCCCCGCTAGCACCTCGGGTGCAATGGTAGATCCACCCGCCCTGTTGACTCTTGAGGCACGGCGACAAGGCCACTCCCCTCTGCTGACACCTCAGGCGCGGTGGCAGATCTGCCTGCCCCTACTTGTTTTGAGGATGGGCCGATGGTCCGGCCCGCCTCCTCTGGCCTCACGGCCGCAACTTCCCTTGCATGGAACGGGAAGGGTCCCTACATGGATGAGTGGGTACCTATTAGCGTATCCTCACTCCCTAGGTCATCCCACTCGGTGTCAGCAACTACCTTATCTTCTTCTTCCTCGTCGTCGTCAACGTCACTGTCGGTTTCCTCCCCGCGCTCCCGCGCATACAGCTTTTGCTGCTTCTTCCTCCTCTCATCCTCCTTTGCCTTCCGCTATCACTCAGCTATGGCACGGTTGTCCGCTGTCATGGCTGGGTCCTTCGGCAGCGAAGTTGGAAGATCCGTAAGGACGAGTTTTTTTGGTTGGTCCCCTATCTCAATATCAGCGTCAAGAGGTTGGGAGTTCAATTAAAATGGAGGCATGAGGAAAGAAAACTTACAAAAACAATGTACCCCAGATCTGGTCGCATTGGGGGATGCCCCAGCACCGGATATATGAAATCAAGGACAGCGCCGGCGTCGTCCCACGGAGGCTCCATCGCCTCCTTGATGCGCTACGCCACTTCGGAGGGGGAGAGTGCTCCCTTGGTGAGCGCTGTCCTGTCGAGTGATGCCCCAGGCGCCATCATGTGCAGGGGAAGTGCGCGCCTCATCAGCGATGCCACCCTCCACGCATGGTAGGCGCCGATGATCCCGACCCCTTCACGCCCCTCTCCTTCAGAATTCGGACGGCGGCGAGATGGTCTTGGATTTTCTTCTTGTCTTTCTCTAGGACCCCCACCTCCTCCACGATTCCGGGACCTCTTTGATGAGGTGCCCGATGAATTCTAGCAAGGGGGCGGCTGCATCGTTCTTGACATAGAACCAATGCGAATGCCACCCCTTATTGGAGATCTACAAACGCATCGGTGGGTACTTGCTGACCCAATTGTTGCGGAGTTGAATGCCGATGCATCCCATCAGCACGTTCAGCTCCTGCTTCTTCTCCCACTTCTTTAGGAGGGTGACGGCGAAGAAGTACCGCCACAGGTCGAAGTGGTGACTGATCCCTAGGAACCCCTCACACAGGGCGACGAACACTGCAATGTGTTGGATTCCATTGGGATTAAGATGCTGCAGCTCCACCTTGTAGTAGTGCAACAATCCCCAAAGAAACTTATGGGTAGGGGTGGTGCATCCCCGCTCGTGGAAGTGAGTGAAGGATAAGACATAGCCATCAAGCGGCGACTGCGCATCCTCATCACCGGGCAGCCGCCACTCCACGGCGGTAGTCCGCGCGCAAAGAAGACCACGGCGAACGAAGCCCTCCAGGTGCTGGAGGGTGATATTGGAGCGGCACCATGGCTCCATTGGAGGATTGGGGTGAGTGGATGCGAATTCAACGATGGCTGAGATGCGGATGCGGGAGGCTTAGGCGATTGGCGGCGGAGGTTTGTAGATGCAAAGGCAAGAAGGCAATGTATGAAACCCTAGGGGCGAACCCTTTGGTTTTATAGGGGCGATGAATGTGAGGAAGGCAACCGTCTGTCTAGATCTCCATGCCTGCCATGATCCGCCACCACGTCATGACGTGGGATATGCGCCCCCAATCCCTATCCTTTCCCTCCGAAGTCGCGTCGGACGTTTCGCCTTCCTGGGTAGACCAGGACTCTTTACCAGCAACAGGATACAGGTCAAAAAATGTTCCTCTAGCCTAGCTAGGCCTAGGAGTTTGAAGGCTGGCCCATCAACGGTTTTGATGACCATCCCAAGGCACCCTTACGACAAAGGATGGGCCCGCGATTGGCTAAAACTTAGGCGCACAAGCTTCACGGGAGTCTCAGCCCACGATCGAGTCTCAGCTGGGTTGACACTGACCAGATCCCCATGAATAGAATGTTAGGATCCCAATTGAGCTATCCAACTAAACAACCACCAAGTCTCACGACCACGCCCACGAAGGGTCCAACCTCGGTGAAGAAGAAATCACATCTTTAGGGCACACCGTGGGCAACAATGGAGGGCCAAGGCTCTCAGAATCCTCTCTTACAGAAAACCCTCTAAAGGAGTATCCTACTCCTCCGCAGGCTCGGGGGCTACACCCACCGGGTGCGCTCGCACGCACCTGCTAGCAAGTCAAAAATCCCCTAGGCAATTCTGCTCGAATCGCTTGGGGGCTACTGTTGGGGACCAATATTAGGGTACCCAAAGAGGAGGAGCTAACGACCATCGAACATTGATTCATCCGCACAATCAAGAGCATGACTACACCATTTACTAGGTCACTCCTCGTCCATCCATCAAGACTATGGGCCTCGCCCCAAGCAGACTCCGCCTCGCCCAATCTTCGGGGGGCTGGCTTCACCTCGCCCGACGATGTCTGAGGGTAGGCTCTGCCTCGCCCGACGTCTGAGGGCAGACTCCGCCTCGCCCAACGTCTGAGGGTAGGCTCCACCTCGCCTGACGTCTGAGGGTAGACTCTGCCTTGCCCAATGTCTGAGGGTAGGCTCCACCTCGCCCAACGTCTGAGGGCAGACTCCGCCTCGCCCAATGTCTAAGGGCAGACTCCGCCTCGCCCGATAGACGGGGGTCGGCTCCACCTCGCCCGACGTTCGAGGGCTGGCTCCACCTATCCCGACATCTGAGGACAGACTCTTCCTTGCCCGACATCTGGGGGATGGCTCCGCCTCGCCCGACGTCTGAGGGCAGACTCCGCCTCGCCCGATGTCCGGAGGCTGACTTTGTCTCGCCCGATGTCTAAGGGCAGACTCCGCCTCACCCGACCCCCGGGGGCTAGCTCCACCTCGCCCGACGTCTGGGGCTGACTCCGCCTCGCTCGATGTCCGAGGGCTGGCTCCGTCTCGCCCGACTTCTGCGTGCTGCTCCTTCATAACTACGCGCGCAGATAAGGTAGGACACTCAGGTCAACCGCAATACCGAGGACCATACCCTGCATGCCTGTAGGAAAGTACCATCAGGATATGACAAGATGGGCACTTTAAAGCTCTTTCGGACATGTTAGAGCCCGGACAGTGTTGTAGGCGCCGACATTTATCTTATAGTGTTGTAGGCGCCGCCATTTGCCCTCAGGCACGGATCCTGATGGAAGCACACGACAACCACTATAGTTGGGAGGAGACTGGCGTCATCTACAGGAATGAACATGCGGTCACTACGCCGTCTGCTCCCCGTAGGGTCACGGATCAGCACCCTGGTCTGTCGTGCCACCCACCGAGGGTGAGATGGGACGTGACCACTTGTTAATCAAGCCGGAGCATGGCATCATCAACGAACGTGCACCTAGCATGGAGCTATCCCTGACACCATCTGCCGTGTCAGCAGGGATCGCTCAGAGGAAAAGGAAGACCCAACATCTTTGAAGGACCTCCTTGGCCTCTAGTTTTTCTTCTTTCTCTCATCTGTAATCTCTGCTTCCCCTTGGTCTATAAAAGGGAAGCCAGGGCACCCCATTAAGGGGACGGATAAATTCAACACACCACGCATCTCATCACACATAGCTGAGTAGCAACCAAGCTCTCAGTGCCCTTTCAACCTTACCACCAGAGACTTGGGACCTATCCCTCTCTCGTCCGTTTGTAACCCCTACTACGAACCTTTCAGTGCTAATAACACGAGCAGCGGCCGCAAACTGGACGTAGGGACATTCTGCCTGAACCAATATAAACCTTGTGTCTTTTAGCACACCATCCGGGTCCAATGCGCAATAATACAAATTTACTCATTGGTGCTTACTCGAAACACCGATAATAATCTTAACCTATCTAAAATTGAACCTTTGTGGTCATTGATGACAAAGGGAGAGAAGTAATGCACAATGATAGTGAAAAGATGACAAAGGGGGAGAAATATGAAAGTAAGGGGATCAATTAAAATTTAAGCACACAATTAGGGGGAGCATGCTCATGAACTTGTATGATGCATTTGAATCTTCATTCACATATGCTTGCTTGCATTTGTAAAGTTTAAATTCAATATACATGCTTGTGTGGTGTACACTAGTGGTAGGTTTGAATGATGAAATGAAAAACTAGTATGCATAGGTAATAGTTAGATATGCCTTGATTTTATTTTTCACAAGTGGTACTAGAACCTTGCTTATAATGTTGATCTCATGAGGTATCTAGTTCTTGTCTTTGCAAGTGGTATCTAACTAACAATGGTGCTAAGGATGGTATATTTGGTGCACTCCAATTGGTATCACGCTTCAAAGGCCTATCTCTTATACCTTAACATCATTTGGTGACATTACTCTCCCACAACTCAATTCTATGCATATGTGCAAGCTTTCAATCCAAACTCTTAGCACATATGTATGGGGAGCAAATGCTACCAATGGGGGTTCATGAAACTTGTCCAAATCCTTAACAAATGGTAAAAATGCTTGGGCAAGCAACATGGATTCTAATTTGAATTTATTTCATATCTTCGTAGAGGTTATCATTAATTACCAAAAATGGGAGATTAAAAGCCCTAGTTTGGTTTTGGCTAATTGATAAAATCTATTTGGACTAACCATATGCTCTAAGTGTGGATTTGAGATAGGGTGGTCCAACCCAAGTGAAGGAGCTAGGTGGCACTCATGGATGGAGATGGCCACATGAAATGAAGTCCATGGTGGTGGTGTGAACACATGTGATGATCAAGCTCCGGACTTTGGAAAAGAAGAAAGAGAAAAACAAAATGGGCTCAAGGCAAAGGTGATATCCATAGGGCCATTTTGTTTTCGGTGATCGAGACACTATAGAGAGTGTCATCACATTTAGGATAGATGGTCATACTATTAAGAGGGGAGCTCTTATCGGACAATTCGATCATCTAGTGCCACTAGGTGTTGAAAAACTTGCATATGCATTTTAAGCCTAGTGCACAATCCGTGAGAAAGTGATTAACCTTTGAAAAAATAATTGTGAAAATGCTAACACACTTGCACGTGATGGTGAAACACTTGGAGTGTTAGCACATTTTGCAAAGGTGGTGAAAAAGGTGAAGAAAAGGAGGCGTAGTCGGGCTTGGGGTGCTACCCCGAGGGCACTGCCATGCCCTGTCCGATGCACCACCACCCCTATGGTGGCGACCATCTGAGGAGGGCGAGAGGGAGGTGTTTTAATGGGGCACCACCACCCTGTCCGGTGGCACCGTCACCCCTAGGGCGGTGCCCACCTAGACTCGGCCAAGCAGCAGCAGAGTGGGCACGGGCACCGGTGCGTCGGTGTACACCACCACCATGAGGGCGGTGCACCGCCTGGCCACCGCCACTGGTGGGACGGTGCCACCGCCATATTTATCTAGAGAGCGAGGGAAACTGGCCTGGTCATCACCGTGGGCACCGCCGCCCTGAGGGCGGTGCACCGCCACTTTTTTCCAGAGGCTAGTGTTTTTGGGGGGCTGGCCGGGTGGTCACCGCCACCACTAGGGCAGTGCCACCGCCATCTTGTCTGGTGTCCCAATGGCTAGTGAAACTAGCCGTTGGATGATCGTTGGAGGGTGAAAGCTCTAGTTTGGTTTTGGTGAATTGATGAAACCCTAAGTGCTAACCTAGTTTATCAAGTGATCATGATATAGGTAGCACACTCCAAGTGGTGAAGCAAATGAAGATCATAACATGATGATGGTGATGCCATGGTGATGATCAAGTGCTCGAACTTGGAAAGAAGAAAGAGAAAAACAAAAGGCTCAAGGCAAAGGTATAATTTGTAGGAGCCATTTTGTTTTGGTGATCAAGACACTTAGAGAGTGTCATCACATTTAGGTTTGATAGCCGTACTATTAAGAGGGGTGAAACTCGTATCGGAATACGGTTATCAAAGTGCCACTAGATATTCTAACTCATTGCATATGCATTTAGGATCTAGTGGAGTGCTAACATCCTTGAAAATGTTTGTGAAAATATGCTAACACATGTGCACAAGGTGATACACTTGGTGGTTGGCACATTTGATCAAGGGTGGTGAAGTTTAGGTGCAAGGGTAAGAAACTCCACCGGCAGAGTGTCCGCCCGTAGAGTGTGGACAGTCCGACGGTGCCACCGGCGCCCTAGACAGTAAAGACGGTGGTCACTGGGAGTGACCGGATGCTGGCCTCGGTTGGACCAGCGCGTCCGGTCAGGTGTGACAATGAAGACGCTGGCGTCGGTCAAACGACCGGATGCTAGGTCGCTCTGTGACCGGATGCTGGCAGGGTGCATCGGGTCAGTGCTGATGTATGCTGACGTGGGGCACACAGAGGAGACACTGTGTCACCGGACGCTGGCTGTGTTTGGTCAAGCATGACCGGACGCGTCCGGTCGGGAAAAATCGCTTTTGGAACCTTACTGGAAACGACCAGACGCTAAGGTCCAGCGTCCGGTCACTTTCTAACTGACGCGTCCGGTCAACAGACGACCGTTGAAATCTGACAAATAGTATTTGAAGCAGGGGACACGTGGCGTGAATCATGTGACCAGACGTTGAGGGCCAGCGTCCGGTCGATCGGACCAGAGCGTCCGGTCACCCCGCGTTGTGCCCAGTGAAGGGGGTACAACGGCTCTATTTCATGGGGGCTTCTATTTAAGCCCCATGGCTGGCTCAAGCTCACTCTCTTGGCCATTTGCATTGACATAGCAACCTTGTGAACTTAGCCAAAGCCCTCCCACTCATCTCCATCATTGATTCATCATCATAGTGAGATTGGGAGTAATCCAAGTGCATTGCTTGAGCGTTTGCATCTAGAGGTACTTGGTATTCGTGTTTCGCTGTGGGATTCGCTTGTTACTCTTGGTGGTTGCCGCCACCTAGACGGCTTGGAGAAGCGAGGATCGTCGAGCGGAGGGTGGTGATTGTCTCCGGCTCCGATCGTGGTGATTGTGAGGGGTTCTTGACCTTTCCCCGGTGGAGCGCCAAAAGGTACTCTAGTGGATTGCTCATGGCTTGTGTGATCCTCATCTTGTGTTGGTTGTGCGGCACCCTATTGAGGGTTTGGCATGTGAAGCCAATTAGCGCGTGAACCTCCAAGTGAGTGAATCGCCACAACGCGGACTAGCTTGCCGGCAAGCAAGTGAACCTCGGTAAAAAATCATTGTGTTCATCCTTTGATTCCGAGGTGATTGGTCTTCATTGTTATTCACTCTTATGGTTGATTGGTTCCTTCATCTACACGGTGGTATAACTTTCTTTATCACTCTCTTTACCTTATCGCAAACTAGTTGTCAAGCTCTTTAGTGTAGCTAATTGTGAGAGCTTGCATGCTTGGTTGGTGTGGCTCTTTAGTTAGCCTTTGAGAGCACACTAACATAGCTTAGTATCATAGCTATTGTGTGAATAGATACTATCTAATCTAGAATTGTGGTAGGTGTCTTGCATTTTGGTAGGCTAGCGTAAAACTCGCTTCGCCTCATAATTGTCTAACCTTTTTGTTAAGTGTTGTTGTAGAAATTTTTATTAGGCTATTCACCCCCCCTCTATCCATTAGGACCTTTCAAGTGGTATCAGAGCCGAGGTCACCGTAATTTGAGGCTTAACAACCTATGGTGTAAAAATGGCTCAAATCAACAACACCAAGAAGCCACCCCAATTTAATGGCACAAATTATCCATATTGGAAATCAAAGATGACCACACATATCAAGTCAATCAATAGAAGAGTGTGAAAGGTGGTAGAAACAAAAATTGAGATTGAAGATCTAGAGAATCCCACCGTGGCCGAAGAAGTGCTTCTCCAAAACAATGATATTGCTCTAAGTGCCATTCATGATGCAATTGATGAGAGAATATTCGAGCAAATCAAGAATATTGAGATGGCTCATGAGGCTTGGAAGAAGTTGGAAGAATCATTTGAGGGCACTCAAGCCGTGAAGGGTGCAAAGGCATACATTCTCAAAGAGAAGTTTGCAAGCTTCAAGATGAAGGAGGATGAGAGTGTGCCGGAGATGTTCCATAGGCTTCAAGTGCTTGTCAATGATCTCAAAGCACTTGGAGAAGAGGTGAAGGACAAGGACTTCTCCTACAAGTTCTTGAGATGCTTGCCTTCAAGATTTGGCACATTGGTCACTATTCTAGTGAGGAGTGGTTTGGACACCATGACACCAAATCAAGTGTTGGGAGATATAATGACCGATGACACATATAGAGATGATGATAAAAAGAAAGAAAAGAAGGAGAAGAAAGATGAGAAGAAGGATGAGAAGAAGAAGAGCGTGGCATTCAAAGCCACATCATCCAAGGACAAAGCCAAGCAAGAAACATCAAGTGAAGAAGATGATTCATAGGATGATGATGATGATGATGAGAAGATGGCTCTCTTTATCAAGAGATTTGGCAAGTTCATGGTGAAGAAGGGCTATTATGCTAGAATAAAGAAGTCTTCATCCAAGAAAAAGGAAGGGTCAAGAAGATGTTTCAAGTGTGGAAGCAAAGATCATCTTGTTGCTCAATGTCCATACAATAGCGACAATGATGATGACAACAAAAAGAACAAGAAGAAGGACAAGAAGGAAAAGAAAGAGAAGAAAGACAAGATAGCCTTCAAGAAGAAGAAGGGTGGTTCATATGTGGTCACTTGGGATAGTGATGCTTCCTCAAGTGATGATGATGATGATAGTGATGATCACAAGACCACCAAGAAGAAGGTTCTAGCAAGCATTGCTATCAATGAAAAGCCTTCTCTCTTCGACTCTTCATCATGCTTTATGGCTAAGGCCACTAAGGTATAAACTTGTGATGATGAAAGTGATGAAGAACATGATGATGATAATGAAAATAATAGTGATAGTGATAATGATGAACCTACTAAGGATGAATTATTCGATATGCTAGAAGATGCTAGAGAACACTTTGACATCAAGAGAAGGGAATGCAAAAGCCTGTGTAAGGAACTAAAAGCCCTTAAGCAAGCCTTTGATGAGCTCAATGCATCTCATGAGAGGCTAGAGGAAGCCAATGAGAAGCTTGGCAAAGCTCACAAAAAGCTTGAAAAGGCTCATTCCTCTTTGCTTGATGAGCAAAATAAAGTAAGCATGTTGAAACTTGCAATGTAGGTTTAACTTGTGATATAATTGATGAATCACTATCTATGTTTATCATTGTTCCTTATACTAACCCTTCTTATCGTACTTCCACTTCCACCTCATCTAGTAGTGATAGTCTTACTTGTGATGCCTCACTAGTGGTTGAGAATGAGAATCTCAAGAAGGAGGTTAACATGCTCACTCACACTTTGGCTAAGGCCTATGGTGGTGAGGACCGCTTGCTTATGTGCTTGGGTAGCCAAAGAGCTTCTCTCTACAAAGAGGGATTGGGCTATACCCCTAAGAAAGGCAAGGCGGCCTTTGCTCTTCACAAGACTAGTTTTGTGAAGAACAATGGTCGGTTTTGCATTAGTTGCAAGCAAATGGGTCATAAAGAGCGTGAATGCACCAACAAGAGCAAAAATGCTAATGTATCCTCCCTTAAGCTTGATTCATGCTATATGCTTACTAAGGGAACAAATGGTGTGAAGGCTAAGTTTATTGGTAAACCATGAATGGGCTCAAAGAAGAAAGCCATTTGGGTATCAAAGAGCTTAGTGACTAACCTTCAAGGACTCAAGCAAGTTTGGGTACCTAAAAAGAATTGATCTTCTTTTGTAGGTTAATTATAAAGTCGGAGGAAGGCATTGGGTTCTTGATAGTGGGTGCACTCAACACATGACCGGTGATGCAAGAATGTTCAACTCAATCAACACCAATGGCAATGATGGTTATGATAGTATCACATTTGGTGACAATGGCAAAGGCAAGGTCAAAGGGCTTGGTAAGATCGCAATATCCAATGACATGAGCATATCCAATGTGTTGCTAGTAGAGAGCTTGAACTTCAATTTGCTATCTGTGGCTCAATTGTGTGATCTTAGATTTAAATGCATATTTGGGGTAGATGATGTAGAGATCATAAGTGTAGATGGCTCTAACTTGATTTTCAAAGGCTTTAGATATGAGAATCTATACTTGGTTGATTTCAATGCTAGTGAAGCTTAATTATCTACATGCTTGTTTACTAAGTCTAGCATGGGTTGGTTATGGCATAGAAGGCTTGGTCATGTTGGAATGAAACAATTGAATAGATTGGTTAAGCATGACTTGGTTAGAGGCTTGAAAGATGTTGTGTTTGAAAAGGATAAGCTTTGTAGCTCTTATCAAGCCGAAAAACAAGTTGGAAACACTCATCCCAAGAAAAGCATGATGAGCACTAATAAAGCATTTGAGTTATTGCACATGGATTTGTTTGGGCCAACACAATATACTAGCATTGGTGGAAAATAAATATGGCTTTGTGATAGTGGATGATTACACTAGATACACATGTGTATTCTTTCTAGTGGACAAAAGTGATGTGTTTGCAACATTCAAATTATTTGTCAAGGGCATTCACAATGAGTTTGAAACAACCATCAAGAGAGTTAGAAGTGACAATGGTAGTGAGTTCAAGAACACTAGAATTGATGAGTTATGTGATGAATTTGGAATTAGACATCAATTCTCGGCCAAGTACACTCCACAATCAAATGGCCTTGTTGAGAGAATGAATAGAACACTCATTGATATGGCAAGGTCAATGCTTAGTGAGTACAATGTGAGTCAATCCTTTTGGGCCGAAGCTATCAACACGGCTTGCTATTATAGCAACCGCCTCTATTGTCACCGATTGAAAGAGAAAACACCATATGAGCTCTTGAATGGTAGAAAGCCCAACATTGCATATTTTTGGGTCTTTGGTTGCAAATGCTATATCTTGAGGAAAGACACTAGATTTGGAAAGTTTGATAAGAAATGTGATGAAGGATTCCTACTTGGTTATTCCACTACAAGCAAAGCATATAGAGTTTAGAATTTGGATAGTGGTACTCTTGAGGAAGTTCATGATGTTGAATTTGATAAAACCAAGGGTTCACAAGAAGAGAATGAGAACTTGGAAGATGTTAGAGGCATTCAACTTTCAAATGCCATGAAGAATATGGATGTTGGTGAATTGAGGCCTAGGCAAGTGATTGATGATGAAGATGATCAAGTGCAAGTGCTCTCCAACTCAAATGTGCAAGATGACAAAAATCAAGCTAGTACAAGTGGCTCTCATGACAATGAACAAGATCAAGTGGCTAGTACATCATCTCAACAAAATGATCAAGCAAGTGCAAGCAATCAAGTTCCTATCCTCCAACCAACCAATATTGCAAGGGATCATCCTTTGGACACTATCATTGGTGATATTTCAAGAGGTGTGCAAACTAGATCAAGATTGGCATCATTTTATGAGCATTTCTCTTTTGTGTCATCCGTTGAACCAAAGAAGATAGATGAAGCATTGAAGGATGTTGATTGGGTGAATGCTATGCATGAAGAATTGAATAACTTCACAAGAAATCAAGTATGGGAATTGGTAGAAAGACCAAAGGGACACAATGTAATTGGAACCAAATGGGTCTTTAGAAACAAGCAAGATCAAGATGGGATAGTAGTAAGGAACAAAGCAAGATTGGTAGCACAAGGCTATACACAAGTTGAGGGTCTTGACTTTGGAGAAACATATGCCCCCGTTGCTAGATTGGAAGCAATTAGAATCTTGCTAGTCTATGTTTGTGCCCACAACATCAAGCTCTATCAAATGGATGTTAAGAGTGCATTTCTCAATGGATATATCAATGAAGAAGTATATGTTGAGTAACCTCCCGGTTTTGAAGATGACAAGAAGCCCAACCATGTATACAAGTTAAAGAAGGCATTGTATGGATTGAAGCAAGCACCTAGAGCATGGTATGAGAGATTGAGGGACTTCCTACTCTCTAAAGGGTTCATGATGGGCAAGGTTGACACAACTCTTTTCATCAAGAAGATTGGAAAAGATCTTTTTGTATTGCAAATCTATGTTAATGACATTATATTTGGATCAACCAATCAAGACTATTATGATGAGTTTGGAAAGATGATGGTTAATGAGTTTGAGATGTCCATGATTGGAGAGTTAAGTTACTTCTTTAGTCTTCAAATCAAGCAATTGAAGAATGGTACATTTGTGAGTCAAGGATATCAAGGACATGATTAAGAAGTTTGGCATAAGTGATAGCAAAGTCATTAGCACACCAATGGAAACCAATGGCAACTTGGATAGTGATGCAAGTGGAAATATGTTGGATCAAAAGTTGTATCGGTCTATGATTGGAAGCTTACTCTATGTGACCGCATCAAGACCAGATGTCATGTTTAGTGTATGCATGTGTGCAAGATTTCAAGCCCCACCAAGAGAAAGTCATTTGAAGGCTACAAAGAGAATATTGAGGTACTTGAAGCATACACCAAATGTCGGTTTGTGGTATCCCAAAGGAGCAAAGTTTGAGCTAGTTGGTTACTCCGACTCGGATTATGTAGGATGCAAGGTTGAAAGGAAGAGCACCTCGGGCTTGTGTCTTTGTCTAGTGGCTAGTGAGGCTATTTAGTTAGTCTTTGAGAGCTCACTAATTTAGTGGAAGTGATCTAGCTTTGTGTGTGACATAGAGACAATAGCAACTAGAAGTGTTAGTAGGTGGTTTGTATTTTTAGTAGGCTAGTGCAATATTCGTTTCGCCTCATATTTATTTAACTACTTGGCTTAGTGTTGTTATATAAATTTTTAATAGGCTATTCACCCTCTCTAGCCATTAGGACCTTTCAGTGAGTGAATCGTCATAACGGGGACTAGTTTGCCGACAAGCGAGTGAATCTCTGTGAAAAATCATTGTATCATCTTGTGTCCGATGATTTCATTGGTATTTATTGATATATTGTGATTGATCACTTGCCATGGCGGTATAACCCTCCTACCTCTCTTGTGCATTTACATTCCCAGTGTAACTAAGCTCTTTAGTGTAATTAGTTTTGAGAGCTAACTTGTGTCTTATCTATTGGTTAGTGAGGATCTTTAGTTAGTTTTTGAGAGCTCACTAAGTTAGTGGTAGTGTCTTAGCCTCTTGTGTGACATAGAGATCATAGATAACTAGAATTGTGGATATGAGGCTTGCATTTTGAGTAGGCTAGCGCAACACTCGCTTCGCTTCATAATTGTCATGACTTAAGTGTTGTTGTAGAAATTTTATAGACTATTTACCCCTTTAGTCATTAGGACACTACATCATTACTTTGAAATCATTATGAGAGTAACGTATGTTATACTTAAAAAAATTATCATGCAACCTGAGGACCATGGTTAAACCCATCAAAACCTCAATTACACGGATCTAGAGCTACTCTACAAGCCAAACAGTTTGTCTAGCTCAAGAGTTGGGGTACAGAACCATGGTGGAGCCACACCATGGCGGATTTGCATATCTAGATTCCAGTTTTTAGTGGTAGAGCTCTCCTCAACAACCCTTAATTGTGCCGTTAGCGTGCAAGCAGCAGGTAAAGGTGAGCAAGACTGCTTTGTCGAACTTTGCAAGTTGAGGCTTGAGGCCTTGACCTTGTAGGCCTACGGCCACGAGCATCCCATGCGGAATATGTTACTTGTGATAAAATGCTTCTATAACTATAAATGTCTTGAATTAATACATCACTAAATACTAAGGATGTTTCATCATTTCTGTAATGTTTTTATTCCTGGGATATGGATTCCTGCGTTGCAAACATATGTTTCTATCATGTTCTTGTATTTTTTTTCATTCATCTATTTTGCCTCTACATACATATCCCTTTCCTGTGTTCCCTTACATGATGCATTCTAAGATTTAGAGTATTTAGATGAAAATTTTGAACATCAATCAATTAGTAAAAAATCAATTTATAGCAAAAATAAAGTGTGGAATGTGAATTTGTGGTTGCGATGACTTGTAAGTATATATAATTTAAATAATTGTTTGCAAAAGATCAATAAGAGTTTGACTTTGCAAATCCTAATACGGCCTTGAGATAGAAAGAGTATTTGATCCAACCAAATCCACAAGGGCACACATGTTGTTCCTATGCACACTAGAAGCTCACTGGAGGCATAAAAGGCACACGTCTCTATTCACATGAGCGTGTAATATTTTTTTGTTTTAAAAAATGTAACTTTTCTTGTTGACCCTCTTTAAATAGATTTTTTTTTTTAAAAAAAAACTGAAAAAAATGCTTTTCATCCATCGCAACCACCTACGAATCTGGGCAAGGCGAGAACGCGAAGCCGCCACCGCCACTGCTTCCGCTTCCTGCTCTGCCAAACAAGCGCAATGAATCGCCGCCAGGGACGCCGAAAAGGATACGGCCGTTACGGATTATACTTTTTATGTTTTTATATAAAACGGAAAACTTTTTTATTGTGTTAATATAATAAATTAAAAAACGGAAAAAGAAAATCACAGCGAAGCGGCAGACAAGCACAAGCAGCGCCCAGCGCGACGCCGAGCGCCAGCGAGGCAAGAGCCGCAGAGGCATCGCATCTCTTCGCTCCGCTTTCCGCCGCTCCCCGGTGCATGGCCAGCGAATTCCAATTCCTTCCCCGTCTACCCCCCACCAAAAGCGAGAGGCCCGCCCCCGCCGCCGGAACGAGCAAGCAAAGCCAACCAAGCATATTCACGGAGGAGGCGGAGGCGTGGATCCGGAGGCATCGCAGCGGTTCTCCAGAAGCAGCCGACGCGGCGTCCGTCCGCGGGCCGGTCGGTGTATAAATGGCGGCGGGCGAGGAGAGCGGCAGCGGCGTCGCGGGAGGGAGAGGAGGAGGAGGAGAAGAAGCGCCGGCAGCCTCTGCTCCCAACGGGGACCGCTCGGGGGATAGCCCCCTCGCCGTGCCGTCGTCGTCCTCCGCAGGTGATCTTCCGCATCCTCCGCTGTCCTGCCTCGTGGGGGTGGGGTTTGGGTTTCGCTGCTGCTGCCTACTTGTGTCGGCTGGGGTCGGGGGTTTGGTTCCCGCCGCCCCAGCGTGTCTCCGTCTCCTCGGATTGGCAACCGCCTGTTTAGATCCGTGCTCGTTTTTGGGCAGCTCATCTTCAATCTGATGATCTGATCGGGGTTCTGGTGTAACGGTTGGTCCTCGTCGTCCAGGGGGTGTTTTTCGAGCACAACACAGCACGTCGTCTGGCCGTGAATCGTGGATTGGTAGGATAGGAGAAGGCGAGCCAGGAATCGACAGCTATGCCCTATGGCGTGGGGAGAGGTTTTGTTGTGCGCGTGTTTCAGGATGGAGTGAACTCGGTGCTCAGGAGCTGAGGTTTGCCTAGTTTTGGTGCTAGCCGTGTCACTGATTCGATGAAGTTGTGTGCTAGGCAGGCATTCCTATTTCGAAGGGGTGTCAATTGTGTCTCCAGTCTTTTTATTGGATGCTAATTTTAGGTGTTGGCACATGGCACATCTGTATTGATCTCACTGAATGGTTCTGGTTTGTCAGTCAATAGTTTCCTGTGTGTGTTTGTGCTGCTGGAGTTTCTTCGTTTTGGGACCGTGGTTTCATGGACCTACTTAGGAACCAAACTCCTCGGCTGTTTAGACTTGTGCTCGAACTCCTATTTCTAGGACATAAGGTAATCTGTTGGCTGAACTGGACTTTATACTATTCAAATATGATATACATTGGCAGACAGGTTTGCACTTCATTCTACTAGCATCTTTGATTGTGTCTCTGTTAGTCACACGATCTAGGATCATATTGTTTTGCTTGCACTTGTTTGCAGTTCAATTGCTTGCTGAAACATGCCCGACACATAAATGAGCCATTTGCCGTGCTAGTCTTTTAAGGTTGTTGGATAAGCTCATAGCTTGTCGAAATGAAATCGGTTGCCTGGACATTATGTTTATGAGTGCCATGTTGTTAGACACGCAATATTTAATTTTTAGTATTTTCTGTATTTGAATAGTTTTGATTTTTCATTGTCTCTGTTCTCTGGCCATTTCTATTAAATACATATGTTTCTGAGGGCTATTATTAACCTAATTGCTCACTCAAAATAGAATACAATGGCTCGGTTTGGCACAGCTTATTTCTTAGCTTCTCCACAGATTAGGTAGAACTGTGCTAAACAACAGCATCCTCCATTTGCTTATTAGTAAGCATAATCTTAGGGTGAACTAACTAAGCAGAATAATTGGAGTGTGCCTTTTCACCAGCTTCTCCCGTAGGCTGATTCTGCACAATCATATGCTGTGCAAACACAGCCTACATTTCCTTCTCCATATTTCCTTTTGAGTTAGGACTGAAGTGGTAACGGTTAGGTTTACATAGTTTTTGGCTGCAGTTTTCCTCGAAAATAATCGGAGTGTACTTTTTCACTAGCTGCTCCAGTAGGCAGATTCTGCACAATCATATGCTGTGCAAACACAACCCACATTTCCTTCTCTATATTTCCTTTTGAGATGGGACTGAAGTATTAGGTCTACATAGTTTCTGGCTGCAGTTTTTTGACATGACTCCATCTTTTCTTTTCTAAGTAGATGACAGAGGCTTCCATAGATCAAGCACCATGCCGGGGGTGATTAAGAATGATGAAATTACCAATGAAACTGCTGGACCATCAAATTTGGAAAGGTCCAGAACTGAGCGTCGTCGGCAAAATAATCCAGCTGATGATCCTGCTAAACAGTTACTTGATGAAAGGATTCCAATAAAAAAGAAGGTGCATTTATCTTACACTCTGTATCTACCTATTTATTTTCAAAAGCTTAGTTCCTTTTGTTTTGCCATGCAGGCATCTGAAATACATATCTGTTTGTGGACTGGGAATTGAATCATTGATAGTTGCACTAACTAATGTATAATAGTGTCCAAAGTCTGACTTTCTCTGAATTACCAGTATATTTTAAAATTCATGCATTGCCGATTTGGAACTGATGAGGAAACGTTACAATATATTGCAATATACTCTGAAAAAAGTTACAAGGTTTCCTAGTTGGAAAGATGACTGATAAGGACCAGTATGATAGCTTGCATATTTATTCTTGATCTTTTTGCTACTTTACCTTTGTTCCACTTTATTGCAGCTCAAAATGCTAAATCGGATTGCTACAGTAAAAGATGATGGAACCGTGGTTGTCGATGTGCCAAGTGGTCTGGAACCAACTATAGTTGGTGGAACTGACGATATTTATACTGAAGCTGCTGTTGAAGAAGCATCAGATGGAACAGAGATACCATACAGGCCTCCTATGCAAATAGTTATACTTATTGTGGGTACACGAGGAGATGTGCAGCCATTTGTTGCTATAGGGAAACGCTTACAGGTTAGTCCTAGCCTAAGTGTATTATCAATCCAGCTCTCTTGTAAATTCAGGTTAGGTTTGTGCTTCTTGTAGCTGAGATGCCAGCATATTTGTTGTTTCTGATCCTTGTTGCAGGACTACGGGCACCGTGTGAGATTGGCTACTCATGCCAACTTTAAGGAGTTTGTACTAACAGCTGGCCTGGAGTTTTACCCGCTTGGTGGAGATCCCAAAATTCTTGCTGAATGTATGTTTTTTAAAAGTATTTTTCAAGTTTTTTTTACGTTATTTGAAGATAAATGTGTTTGATATGTTCATAATTTGAGCAGACATGGTGAAGAATAAAGGATTCCTACCTTCGGGACCATCAGAAATTCCTATTCAAAGAAAACAGATGAAAGAAATTATTTTTTCTTTGCTGCCTGCATGCAAGGAACCTGATCCTGACACTGGCATTCCTTTTAAAGTTGATGCAATTATTGCGAACCCACCTGCGTATGGTCAGTATATCTTGTTCATTTTGAGAAAAAAGGTTCTTTGCAACTTGCTTAGATTTTTTTCCCATTGTATTTGTATCTCTAGAGACAATCCCCAACATTGTTGTAAATAGCCTACTGTAGTTTTTCCAAGGTTTTATCACTACAATATTGTCAATTATTTCACAATTGCCATTAATGATGCTTTAGCTCCGCTAAGCACCACCTATTTGGCCGAAATATGTTAGTACCGTTAATTGTGATCAACGCAAATATTCACTCCTTACTCTAGAGGAGTATAATTTATGCTTATTCATCATGCTTTGCTTAATAAACCATTGAATATTTAGTGTTGAATGAATATAAATGTTGACCATAGCTGTGAGTATGCTGACTGATTTAATGAATGTTAAGTAATTTACATGAAGATATGTTTTCCTAGAGCTTTTACATGTATTCGAGTATTTGTGTTCACGAAATCTTCCTTAGTTAAATGTTTCCGTGCATAATTACTTAGGAATTTTTCATGTTTTCTTTAAAAACCATTAAATTTAATAGCCTCCACTATTTACCCCAGGCCATGGTACCTTTTTATGAGCAGGCCTTCTTTGTCTAGTTTTTTTTACTTGCTTAGTTGTTCAGTCCAAGCCTGAGTGTCTTCGAGGCAATAAGTTGCTCCAAAGTACTTCAAGCAAAATCTTTTGAACTTGAAGTATATCTGGATAGTCCAAACAGATTCCAATATAATCAATGTTGCATTTTTCGCCACAAGCCTTCCTGCATATTTTTTTCTTGTGATGAAGACCTATATTACATTATCTTTCTGACCTCAAATGTTCTTCAGGACATACACATGTGGCAGAAGCGCTAAAAGTACCAATTCATATATTCTTTACCATGCCATGGACGTGAGTCTCTATCATCTTGCTTTTTCTTTAAAGATCACAAGTTAGCTATGGAATACTATCATCTGGGGATCTAACTTTGTACTATTTATTCAGGCCAACTAGTGAATTTCCTCATCCTCTTTCTCGTGTGAAGCAGCCTGCTGGATATCGAGTAAGTCTACATTGTTTTACTTGTATGGTTTATGAAAAAGAGTGAATTATTACTGTCACACCCAATTTTAAGGATAAAATTGAATGCACAAAACTCGTGTGTGCCCAGGAAATCAATCACACACACAAGCTGACAAATTACATAAAGTATCATCACGGTGTTTCATACATCAGAGTTATAATAAAACTTAGTCTTATACATCACAGCGGAATAATAAAACTCTCGTGGCCGTCATCACAGGGAAGGTCAACTGGTTGACCACAAGCCTAATAATCCTCCGGGAAATCCTCATACCCGTTGTCATCTGTTACCCATCCGGGATTTTTATCCAAGTAAAGAAAATAAACAAGTGTAAGTACATTCCATACTTAGCAAGATAACATGGGGTTATGAAGCTCAAAAAGGATAGACTCTGGTTTACTGCAGTTAGCATTTTTAATAGGTCAAGCTTTTATTCTCAAGTATTATCAAGTTATGCTTAAGCTCCCATTTAATTCCCATAAGAACATATATCAGAGTCATGTGTACCATATATCATCATTAAACAACTTTATAAGATCATAATCAAGTATCCAGTTATTTCGTGAGTTTTTTCCGCCGCTCAGAATCGTGAGCACTATTGTTATAATGATTTGTTACCCTCTGCAGAGGTGGTGCACATTCACCATGAGTCGTGATCCCCATATGCCCAAAGTTAATTACTCCCATGTCACTTCCAAGGTGAGTAGGCGGGGTACACTATGAAGCCATTTCATAGGTTTCCCTAACAAGTTAGGGCCGCTAGGTTTCCTTGGCGGCGAGATGTAGGAACCCCCCTTTCCTATGGCACATATCCATCGCGGCTATACTCATAGGAACAGAGGCAAATTTTATACCCAACGTGGCAAGCCCCATTTGCGCCAAAAAGGTAACCTCTAACTAGTTAGGAAAGATCCTATTATTGAGCTAAAGTCGAGCCATATGACTCTCCCGGTTGCCTTTATCGGTCCCAACTTTTTTTGAATGTGAGATAAGTCCTTATGGAGGGCCGGAGCAACATGAACAAAGGTCATTTGCACTTTCGCCCTATGGAGCAGTTGTTATAAATCATGTTACTCACTTTGTTCCATAGTATCATTCATCAACAGTATATCAAGTTCGGTTAGAGCACTAGCAATCTACCCATATGCATTTAACCCATAGGAGACAAGGAGCAGGATAAACAATCACTAGGATGTCCTTACGGGTATCAAAATTAGACACATGCAAATGAGTAATTGATTAAAGTGAGATAGGACATCAAGGAAGGCCCATGTTATACTTGCCTTGGTTTACAAACTCGTCTTTGGTCCTACTAGTCGTCGAAGAGTTCTTGGTCTCCAACGTTTTCTCTCACCGTCTAACGCGACCAACACGGCAACATACAACATTCCAAAAGCATTCATGCAAAGCAAACATTCCTATCATTAGAACAAGACACCAACAAAGATTGAAATCAAGATAAAATGCCTCGTAAAACTAATCTACGTTTTCGCCTACGATCACGTCAACGCGAAGTTCACGAAAAAAACGGAGCTAAAATGCTAAAGTTATGATTAAAACGGGTTTTCCTATAGCCCTATATTTAGTTAAATCTAATCATGAATTTAAAAAGTTCCAAACTTGACTATGAGAGGCTCAACATGTAGCTTATGAAATTACGAAGCTAACGCGATTTGAATGGATCAATTCGAGCTAAACGACAATTTTATAAGCGAAAGCAGTTCAAATGGCATTTCAGTAAATCTTTGAAAGCGTGCACTTTTGACTTAAGCCGTGGAGTTTACGCTTTCTAATCGAGATTGCGCATTCGAGGAAATACGTTTTGGGCTGCGGGTTAAGACTTAGAAAAGTCAGGGCTCTTATGCAAAATCACCGCGAAGGGTATCTTCTATTCTGGCCGTTGATCTCGCGATGGGCGGCTAGGATCGGACTTTGGGGGTCGGCGGTGTCGGAACAAAGAACACCGTGACCAGCGCCCATGGCATGGCGCTGAAGGACTCGATCGTGGCAGCGGATTAGACCTACGGTTCACCAAATTGACCACCGAGGGCACCCGTGAGCTCGGGGAAAGAAGGGGGGATCACGGCCATGCCGTTGTGGCGGCCGGAAACGGGGGCTAGCGCGGTGGCCGCCATGGCCGGCGACCAAGAGCATTCGGAGCTCGCGGCTACGGCGCTAGGAACCATCTAACGCCAAAGAAAAGGGCCGGGGAGAAAGAGGAGAGCAAGGGAGGCTCACAATGGGAACTTCGGTGACGGATTCGGCTCGGGAAGGCGGCGGCGGACGGTGAGGCGGTGGTGGGCGGAGCTCTTCCGCGGCTGGCGATTGCGACCTCCGTGGCGTGGCGTGAGTGAGAAACGGAGTGGGGAGAGAGAGAGGAGCGCGCGACAGGGGGGGGGCTCGGCTCCTTTAAATCGAGGCCGAGGAGCGAGGGGACGCTCCCACGACGACGCTGTCGTGGCCGGCGATTCTGCAAGAAGGCTGGGCGCGCTGGTGTTCGAAAGCTGCTGTGAGGGAGGAGGACATGACAGTGGGCCGAGCGGTCGGCGTTCTTATGGGAAGGAGGGCGGCGGCGGTCATGCGGCCGAAGCCGTTCATTTGAAATTTGGGGGCAGCGGGCTGATCACAAGCAGCCATTGTGTGAAGGGGCGGTAATTTGTGTGCTGGGCATGGGAAAGTCAATGGCGAGTGAGGAGAGAAAGCCTGCGGGCCGAAATTCAAGAAGGGAGGGAGAAAATGATTCTTTTCTTTTTTTCTTTTTCTACACTTTTCCAAATCCATTTTTAAATTCAAATTTCAATTCTTTTTGAAATCTTTAATAAATTCCAAACATTCACCAAATGATATGCAGCAGCATGTATGCATCACTTGTAGCTAATATTATATTTGATTTTAGTTTTATAAAATAATTGTTTTCCTACATTTGTATGCACACATAATTGCGTAAATAAATCAATTTAGCTATTTAAAAGAGTGCAAATTTTAGGATGTTACAATTACTTGACGTTCTCTCAGTTCCCAAGATCTGGCCCTTCCTATATTGGAGAATTTATGGGGAGAATAAACATAACAATCACTTCAATGGTTTATCATCATGCAAATTCCATTAAAATTGATCACTTTAGGAAATGGTGAGGAATGAATGTATAACTGAAATATCTTGGCATGCAATATCTGAGATTAGTAGATTGATTATGGGCTGTAGATTACAGACACATATGGGCAAGGATGACCTTGGGAGGTTTATAGAAGTACGATCACTGTCAGATATCCTTGCCTAACAAGAAAGACAACCAAGCTATAAAGAGTGCACGGGCTCAAGGCTGGGCACAATACAAATCCCGTGAGCCTAAAAGGGCCCAGACAAAGTATCCGTCTAACAGTGATATCCAGAATGATTTAGTTTCTATATATCCATGATCTTGTTACAGTAACATTGCAGTTCTCTCCATGTGCTGTTTTGCTTCTCATGCATAAGTACTGTTATGGTTAGTAATCTGGGGAGTTCTTATTGATGAACTGGGAAGATCACAATGGCTAGTCCTAGAACAATGGCAGCAGCAGAGCCTGATCGCCCTCCCTGCGAGGCTCTGATCATCAATACTCTACTGCTGCTTGATCCTAATCCCCAGCCGCACCTGTGGTTATAACACCCACATGAGCGGCTGTGGTATTCCTATTATTCCTGCATGTTCTATTATTAGCTAGCTTGGACTAATTCTAGCTACTAGAGGCAGCTGACGCCTTCTTCTTCTTCTTAGTATAGTGCTTTCCAACAAGAGCGTCCACAACACTTCCACCCTCCTTTCGAAACAGCTCGTCCTCGAGCTGGAACTTGGGGTAGGTGGCCTTGAAGTCATTTGGGCAGCTCCCTGGTGGAATCAGAGGAACTCTGGCCGAGCCAGTGCACCAGAACCTCCCACACACCATGGTTCAGGCGTGCGCGAACAATGTGTCCGGGCTCCGGGACAGCGTGGCCGTGGGCGACCGTGGGCAGTGGAACAATGTCCGTCGGTGCAGTGCCGTGGTACTTCTTCAGGAACACCACATGGAAAACATTGTGGATGCGCGCCTTGTTTGGAAGTTGGAGGCGATAAGCAACTGAGCCAATGCACTCGGTCACCTTGAAGGGGCCGTAGTAGCGGAGTGCAAGCTTGGCATCCTGGCTGCTCTTGATGGCTGCCGCAGCGCGCTGGTGTAGACGGAGCCACACCCAGAGTCATCCACACTGAAGGAGACATCTCGGCGAGCGGCGTCATGATGCTTTGAGCTTGAAGGAGCCGTTCCTGGACAGCAGCCAGGAACTCATCCCTGTTTGTCAGCTGCTTGTCCTAGGCAGCCACCCTGGAGAGGTCGGGCTGGTATGAAGCCCAGGTCGGAGGTCGGCCATAAACCACCTCAAACGGCTCGCAGGCACGAACCGGAGGCAGCGATGACGGCGTGTCGAAGATATCGCCAAACTCAGCCAGGAGCACTTGAAAGAGGTCCAGGCATTTGATGGCGTGGAGAGCAGGGGCCCTGGTGGTCGTGACGCCGGTCCAGCGAACGCGGTGATCCTGGCGCCATAACGCCATGGTCTGGCGGTTGAGGTCCCAGAGGATGGGGCCTAGGGACTGGAGCCAGTGGCAGCCCAGCATGAGCTCGTAGTCGGGGAGGGGTAGGACGAAGAAGTCGATGAGGAACTCCTCGGTGCCGATGGTGACAGGGATGTTGGCGCAGACCCCGGCGGACGGGACGTGCTCCCCGTTGGCGACGCCCACGGTGAGGCCGGGACGCGGCGCGGACTGGAGGCCGAGGCGGCGTGCGGTTTTCGCGGCGATGAAGGAGTGGGTGGACCCAGGGTCCACAAGAGCCCGGACGGATGCGCCTGCGATGGAGGCGGCCAGGTGCATGGTGTCGGCCGTCTTGATGCCTATGAGGGCATGGAGGGAGATCACGACGTTGGCGTCGGAGGCGGGCTCGTCTGCCACGGCGTCGTCGAGCTCCATTAGGTAGAGGCCCTTCTTCGTGCAGTTGTGGTCCTACGTGAACTTCTCTGGGCAGTTGAAGCAGAGGCCGTCCGCACGGCGTTGCGCCATCTCCATTGCTGTCAGTCGCTTGAAGCGCGCGCCCGCAGGGGGAGCGGCCTTGGGTGGGGCTGGTGGGGGACACGGAAAGGTCCACGTCGTCATCCAGGTCCAAGCGGTGCTCGAAGGCCCGCGCAAGGCCCATGGCGTCGTCGAGGGTAGCAGGGTGTTGGAGCTCGACATCCGTCTGCAGTGGGTTGCGGAGACCGGCGGTGAAGATGTCGATTTTGTCCTGCTCCTGGAGTGGTCTACAACGTGCGAGCATGGGCAGGAACTGCGCCTTGTACTCCTCGACCATTCCATGGTTGAGACGAGCCTGAGCAATGTGTCTTGGTTTATTTGTTGTTGCCTCTTCAATTGGCGGTGGACACCAGCCAGACGCATAAGTTGCACGTGGACAACCACCTGAATCCCATGGCGCATGCTGCAAATGGGATGACAATACGAAGAGACAATACCTCAGCAGCCTGCCAGTGAGCCCATGCCTTCTCCCCGCTGGATGGCTGCAGGTACACGCCACACAGGGAAGAGAGGAGGGCTGCCGATGGAGAGAGGTGGCCAGGATCAAGCAGGATGCCTGCATCTGCATCAGTTGAGCGGACATCAACGCTGGACATGCAATTGCCTGGTGCTTCTCCTTCACCATGGCTGGCACAAAGGTGACCGGAGGAGTAATCACAGGTGGGGATGGCGCTGATGGTGGAGGCGGTGGCGACGTTGTCAGTGCGGCTACAGCCATTGGTGGAGGTGGCGGGGAAGTGGTTGGTGTAGCCGCAATTGTCAGTGGAGGTGAAGCTGTTGGCGATGCTGCCGGCGTGGAAGATGTGGCGGCTCCTGGCATAGCAGACTGAGCTGTCGCTGGTGGGGAAGAAGGCGATGATGCCGGTGTCCCGAACGCCCGCTGCACTTTGTCGACGAAGTCCGGCCACGTGGGAGCGCCGTGGTTCTGCTCCAGGCGGTAGTACCAGTCCTGGGCAGCGCCTTCCATGTAGAAGGAGGCGAGCCACACCCGCTTGTCGTCCGCCGTTCGATCGGCATGGAAGAAGTGCTCCGCCTTGTGTAGCCAGGTCACCGGATCAGCGCTGCCGTTGTAGCGCGGAAACCGGAGTTTGTGCTTGCCGTGCTCGCGTGGAGGCGGAGGTGGAGGGGAGCCATGGCCAGTGTCCTTGCCGCTATGGGAGCCGCCGGAGGAGAGGTGGTCCGACAGCAGCCGGTTAACGGCCACGTTGAGGCGGCTCTGGTCGCCCTTGATCGTCGTCTCCTCGTTCTCGATGGAGGAGAGTTTGGCGAGGATGGCGTCTAGAGTGGACTTGAGATCGTCACCCATGGCAGGCGAGAGGATCGAGAGGTCTCTGATACCAGATGATATGACTAGGAATCTGGGAACTCTATTGATGACTGGAAGGTGATTACAATGGCTGAATTACTAGAACAGCGGTAGTAGAGAGGATTGCCCTCCCTGGGAGGCTCTGATCTGCTAACTCTACTTCTGCCTGCCTCTAATCCCGGCCACACTAGTGGTTATATTACCCACATGCGTGGCTGAGGACACTTCCTACTATTATTAGCTAATAGACCATGCACTAGCACTAGAGGCAGCCGCACACCCACATGAGCGGCTGAGGACACAGCTAGCTGATCCAATTGACCAGGCTCTAGCCACTAGAGGCAGCCACATCCTTCTTCATCCTATTATACTGCTGCCCAATGAACGAGTCCACAACAAGTACATTGTACATTATGCAGAACTTGTTTATTTGAATTATTGTGGATGTTTGGAGACTGCCGGGACAAACTTCCTGAATTTCATGTTGTCATGTCAAGATGCTTTGTGCATCACGTGAGTTGCTGAAGTGCATGAAGTTATTAGCTTTGCTCTTCAGCCTCTGCAACCAGAAGCAATCCCAACCTCACTAGGCAAAGGCATTTTCTTGAACATATATACTACCTCAGGTCGAAAATAGTTGGCGTTTTTGATGGTTTGCACTACCGGCAAGTCATGTTGGGCTGTCGGAACGTCAGCTTTTATCAGTTGGTGTGAATACTTGATTGGATGTTCTTGATGACAATATCTGATTGCCTGTATAATTATTTGTCCTTTTGCAGCTTTCATATCAAATTGTGGACTCGATGATTTGGCTTGGAATAAGGGATATGATAAATGAGTTCAGAAAGAAAAAGCTGAAGCTGCGTCCAGTAACATATCTAAGTGGTTCTCAGGGTTCTGGCAATGACATTCCTCATGGATACATTTGGAGTCCTCATCTAGTCCCAAAACCAAAAGGTTTGACATATCTATTGGCTAGAGCTGAAAGTGATGCAATTTACCTTGTCATTCTTTTCCCATATTAATTCCAAAGCATGTGGGTCTGAATCTCGACCTTTGATTTCTTTTCGTTCATTTTTTCTGGTGGAAGTTATTAATCTATTAGATCAGCACCCACCTTGGCTGCTCTATTTACATAAAGCACACTAGGAACTAAAAAGACAACGACCAATGAACACAAGCAACAAGATTATTTGGATCACATGTCGCTAAGGCCTTTGGCACTGCATACACCATAGGTTGGGATCATCTTGAATATCCTGCAAGGATCCATTTGTCATTTGTCCAAATCGTTAAGTTATTCATGTATGCACAGTGATGTAAGTCAGCCACTGTTACAAATGCATTTTTCTTTAGATTGAACTATCAGCAGCACTGTTTGTAGATAGGATAGATTTCGTGTCATGGAGATGTTATAGTTGGTGCCAAGCTCAATGGCGGGACCCCACAGCACCATAAAGTGGTGCGCAGCCAGATGCAGCCAAGGGACTGCATCTTTATGTCAAGCAGTGGCTCAAATTGATAGTAATTTTATCACCAAGGGACTTCCATCTTGGTTTAGCCTAAATGAGTCAGGAAGTATGTTTCTGTATTAGGATATCTTTTGCTGGTTCCAAACTTCTCTTGTTAGGCTTGCATATTAGGCTTGGCTGTTGG
This sequence comes from Miscanthus lutarioriparius, assembly GCA_904845875.1. Taxonomy (NCBI): domain Eukaryota; kingdom Viridiplantae; phylum Streptophyta; class Magnoliopsida; order Poales; family Poaceae; genus Miscanthus; species Miscanthus lutarioriparius. The sequence goes on from CAJGYO010000011.1 coordinate 71,146,623, forward strand.
CTCATTTAATAAGACTATAAGAGACATGTCAATGCTGTTTAAGAAAGAAATTAGAAGTCCCTTCTTCCCCACCTCCATGTTACATGCCCACCTCCTTGGCTTAGGCTGGCATCTTCCTAATGCTGGTGCTTGTGAGAATTGTTCATCTTTCTGCCACTCTTTAGGCCTATGTTCCCTCCTGAAAGATCATAGCAGCAATGAATCAAGAACATTGTAACAGGAGAGTCAGGGTTTCTGGAAAGTAAAAACATGCGCCAGTGGGTTGAAAGGAAAAGGAACTTGCATTGACAAATTGTGCATATAGGTGAAAAAGTTAACTGTATACTGTATATATTACTAGAGAGGAAATGTATTTGAGTTTTTGAGTAACTTAGCTATTAGAGCATTCTGACTTATTATACGAAAGTCGGCATCAGTTATGACTGCCTAACTAGTAGGTTAATAACATCATAATTGCCTGTAGTTTGCAGGAGTCTAAAATTTCTTGGAATTATCATTTGAAGTATAACATGGAAACTCCTTGTTTATTTGTATTTGTGAGGACCTTTCGTACGTAGTTAAATTTGATGGAGAAATGATGCACTAGTGTAATAGACTAATAGTAGCTTACTGCCAAAGCACCCTGAGACTGCCAAAGCCCCCCTCTCTCTCAACTTAAGTATTGTTTTTTTAGTCTTCAATGGGCCAGTGATTCATTATAATGTTCATGTATTGGAGTGCAGATTGGGGCCCAAAGATTGATGTTGTTGGATTTTGCTTCCTTGATCTTGCTTCCAATTACGTACCTCCTGAACCACTTGTGAAATGGCTTGAAGCTGGTGACAAGCCCATATATGTTGGTTTTGGAAGCCTTGTAAGATCAGTTTGACCTTGCTTTATGTTTTCATATAAGCTTTTTTGTCATTTGATCAAATCGACTGTATAGTTTAATATGTTGTATTAAAGTATTCTAGGTATGCTTGCAATTTTTGTTGACTTTCACTTGTGTATGTAGTTTGTACTTCAAACTTTGTGACTAAATAGGCTTTACATGCATATGAGATCTTGTATAAATTATCCTAATGCCACTTACAGTCACTGTACCCCATAAGTACTCTTAGCTGTTTTACTGCATATAAATCAGCTTCTTAAATGCTATGTTCACTAGTTATGATAAGCGAAAACAGTATAGTTTGTCATTTACAGTGTTGTAATCTTGTAGAATTTGTGTGCCATATTCGTATGTGAATGTCACTAGTATGATTTTTTTACAAAGATCATTGAATCCTTTTGCAACAGAAGTATTCACTTCAAATTTTAAGCTCAATTCTCATGCGTATTCGAGGAAAAAAAATTAAGCTCAATTTATCTAGAAGAATTGTCCCAAAATTGCTGAGTTCAAACACAGCCAATTTTGATAGCTACTAGACTAGTCACTAGTATGCAGCCTGAGGCAGTTTTCAATTTTTGCAAATGCTTTAGTTTGTCTTACTGCCACCCATCAACGGCCTTCACCAGCTAGCATGCCATGATTCTGTAATTCGTTCCTCATCAAATACTTAAGTTGCATGAAACCTTCAGATTGTAGTACTTTGTTCTTTCCAAACTGTGTTCTGATCCTATCACTATGGAAAATTTGATTGCATATTAACTGCCACTGCATATGAATGTTTTTATGTATAATTATGTGTCGCCTGATTATGTCTTCTATAAGCAGTGCATATGGTGTATGCTACAAACTTGGATGATTGAAAATAGTGATAGGGTTATGTGCCCTCTGTCAATATCTTCTGAGATTGTAGAGTGCTATGAAGGCAAAGCCATCACAGCTTTCCCCTCAACAACTTTTTTGGGATTCTGACTTGTTTTTTCTTCTCATCTACTAGCCAGTTCAAGACCCACAAAAGATGACTGAAATCATTGTCAAAGCACTGGAAATTACTGGACAGAGAGGTATCATTAACAAAGGCTGGGGTGGCCTTGGAACCTGTAAGTTCCTCTCCTTGGTTTGTTCTGTTTTTTGTTTCCTGGGCATATGTTCTGATTCTGTTCTGACGACTCCAGAAATTTTTGGCAGTGGAAGAACCAAAAGATTTTGTATATCTACTAGACAACTGCCCTCATGACTGGCTTTTTCTGCAATGCAAAGCAGTGGTAAGTCACTGCTTTAAACTTTTGGAAGATCTCTCTTTTAGCATGGTATCTGGTCTTTACAAAAAAAAACTAATTATAGTGACTACAAGTTTACATTAAATACTTTGTGGGTGAATTTATGCTACTTAAGACTGGAGTTAAGGTTTTATGCTTTATTCTTTCATCTCCTGCCTCCATAGGTGCATCATGGTGGTGCTGGAACGACAGCCGCAGGTCTTAAAGCAGCGGTAAGTGCTCTCTCCATGCCTTATTTCAATGTAAAATAGTTTTTTTTTTCGAAGACGCTAGAGAGTTGCCGATCATTATATTAAGAAGAAAAGGAGTAACTCATACAAACCACAAGCCCAATAGAGATGTTGATTGCATGAAGACCTGCCAACGAAAACAAGAATCATGGCCGTAGCTACATGGCTCATCTCCAATGTACTGCATGATGTTGCTGAAATTAGGTGAAGCACCCTCATATATACAGCGGTTCCTATGCTTCTACCATCCAATGCCCACCATTGCAACCAAAGAATTAAACCACGATTTGCTTACTTGCTTTTCAGCCTATATGTGACACTTTGACACGTTTGCATTTTGATGGAATCAAACATATGTCTAAAATACCTTTCTTGCTGTTTCTGCACCCTAGTATTCTCGGAGGTTTCTTGTACAGTTGTACTTAATTTAGTTGTTCACGTTAGTCTATGATTTGCAGTGTCCTACGACTATTGTACCTTTCTTTGGTGACCAACCTTTCTGGGGCGATCGGGTGCATGCAAGAGGGCTAGGGCCTCTGCCTATTCCAGTTGACCAGTTTGGTTTGCAGAAGTTGGTCGATGCTATAAAGTTCATGATGAAACCAGAGGTAAGTTAAGCAATTTGTGGGCAGAGAGCATAAATTATTTTCTTGATGTTACTGTGTTTCCCCTTCCATAATACTGAGGAGATAGATAACACACATGCAGAAATAGATGTCCTACGCAATCAGATATTATGAATAATGTGTAGTATATAAGTCTTGTCGTCAGTTTGCACAGGTAGCATAGTTTTCATGCTGACAACTTGACTCATACTGCCCACAAAACTAGTAGTGACATGCGTTTTGCATAGCTTAGTTTCTATTCAATTTCAGGACAGAAAATAATTTCTTCAATTGAAGAATGTATGGCAAAATTTTGTATTTTTTATACGCTAAAAAGCTGTATCTATTCGCATGGGGCCAGGTTACTGTATTCTTATGTCACTACAAATAAGTGCTTAAGTAATCCCCCATGTAATTTCAGGTGAAAGACAAGGCTGTAGAGCTGGCGAAAGCCATGGAATCTGAAGACGGGGTGACAGGTGCTGTTAGGGCATTCCTTAGACACCTGCCTTCAAAAACTGAGGAACAGAGTCTGCCGCAGTCATCGGGCTTCCTGGAATTCTTAGGTCCACTAAGTAAATGTTTGGGATGCTCTTAGTGTGCAACGCATCGATCACGGATTGACAGTATACCATCCCTAGAAGCAGCCAAGAGTTATCAACCCATGGAAAGTAGCTCCGGGCCACGAGTGTGTCTCTCTTCTTTTCTTTGTTTCCTTTTTCTTTCCTGCGGGTATTTATGATGTGTAAAGAGTGCTTGTCTGGTGTGGATGGTCTGCAGCGGATGGCCTGGGCCCTGCGGTGCGTGTAATTTTGATGTGCATGTTTGCCGTGCAGCAGAGACGACGATTTCACGTCTGCATGACCAACCCGTTTGTGTATATGAAATAAGCTGAGGAGGATAGGTTTTCTTCATTTTCTATATTGCAATATGGTTCCCAATAAGTAGCAGGATAATGGCTTCGTAGTGGATTATGGATGCGGATGCTAAGTTCTAATAGCATTAATATAAATAGTTAAAATTTGGAGCAATTGTCCCATACTAATATCATGTTTCATTGAAATAACTAAAAGTTTAAGCTAATTATTACATTATAATTGACATAACAACGCAGAGGAGCATATATAAATAAATGCTATATAAAGAATAAGAAGAATTAATTCAATTCTTGTAGTTCATCAATGCATGCTAAGAATAAGAAGGATTAATTCAAGGGAATGGCTGGCGCCTAGACGTTCGATGGGATAAGATTCCATCGGGTGATATCGTCCGACATAGCAGAAACATGTTGCACTCCCATCATATTGTTGTAGTCCTTCCATGTTTGCCTTGTCCCACCACGCATGCGTACCTTGCCCCCGTCTGTCTCGCCTCGCCCTGCGTCTGTCGCTCCTTCCCCTGACCCCTCTTTCTCCTCGCAGCGGGACCTATTAGGAGCTGGGATGAGGATGAGCACACCCTGTCCGCAGGACCAGGCGCACCGCTCCCCTATTCGTCGGCGCCCGGGTCGTGCCTCCATGACTCTCTAAACATACCTCTTAAACACAAAATACTTGCAACATGAAACACTTGAATGCAACATACGTTTAAAGCATATGAAATATTTGAAACATACACTTGCAACATGTGTATGAAACATATGCAACATCCAGATAAAACAATTGCAACATGAAAACACTTATTGCAACATAAGACTGAAACAACTGAAACATTTCAAACATACTCTTGCAACATATGCGTGAAACATATACAACATCCAAATAAGTACACTTGCAACGTACGTCTAAAAAAGCAAATGAAACATTTGGAACAAGGGCTTGCAATATCTGAAACAATTGAAACATACTCTTGCAACATACGCTTTTAACGCAACATCCTTGCTGCTGGGCAGAATGGAGGCTCATCGTTGTGTGGTGTTCACCGGAGGCAGCGGCCCGGCGGTAGTGGCTGCATGTCGGAAAGGTCCTCATATGACTAGAGGGGTGTGTGAATAACCTATTAAAAACTCTACAAGATCACTAGAGCAATTTCACTACTACACTCGCACCTTTCACAGCCACGTCGTAACCCACATCGTAGTCCAATTTTGGTCTCGACAGTAAGCTGTCAGCAGTGATACTTATAGCCATCACCGTCAGTATCTGAGACCGACTGGGGTGTACACTACATCACTGTATTGGCTTATCCGTCCGTGATGAGGTCCTTACTTCCGTTGCATTGGAACACGACCCGCGCATGTGGGTATGCACTAACACCGCCGCATGGCTTATGATCTATCCATGATCAGATCCTTATTCCGTCGTATTAGAGTGTGACCCGCTTGTGTTGAGGCAAACATCACCGTTGAAAGCTCTAGTTTGATTTTGGTGAATTGATGAAACCCTAAGTGCTAATCCTTTACTCTAAGTAGTCATGAGATAGGGTAGCACATTTCAAGTGATGGAGCAAATGGAGAACATCATGATGGTGGTGATGGCCATGGTGATCAAGTGCTGGGGCTTCGAAAAGGAGAAAGAGAAAAACAAAATGGGCTCAAGGCAAAGGTGATTTTGATAGGGCCATTTTGTTTTGATGATCAAGACACCTAGTGGATATGATCACATTTAGAATAGATAGCCGTACTATTAAGAGGGGTGAAACTCGTATTGAAATGCGATTATTAAAGTGCCATTAGATGCTCTAACTCATTGCATATGCATTTAGATTCTAGTGAGTGCTAACACCCTTAAAAATGCTTGTAAAAATATGATAACACACGTGCACAAGGTGAAACACTTGGTGGTTAGCACATTTGATCAAGGGTGGCGAAGTTGGAGAACAGGAGGCGTTGTTTTCACTGACCGAACTCTGGTTCCGGAGTGAACGGACTCGGAGGGGCGCGTCCGGTCATTTATAGCAGTGAAGGGCTCGGTCTCGGTATGAGACCAGACGCTAAAGGAGAAGTGGACTGGACGCGCAGGGCCTACGTCCGGTCAACACTGACGCAAGCGAGCTTGGCACGCTGGAGTTGAGCCAGAGAGGATCGGACGCTGGGGTGCGTCTGGTCAGGCACGTTCGAACGCGTCCGATTGTAAATTTCCCTCTCTGGCTGCTTACTAGAAATGATCTGACGCTGGGTTGTCACGGGGAGCAGCGTGTTCGATCGTTGGGTGTTGCCGCGCGCCTGGTCTAACGTGGCATCGGCGCATCTGGTCGTCTCGGCCGTGTGTTCGATCATCACTTAAGTGACGCGCGCGTGGATAACTAGCCGTTGGCGATGAACGGCACCGGTTAAACTGAGGGACACGTGGCGAGAATCAAGGGATCGGACGCTTGGCGTCGCACGTCCGGTCAAACTGATCGACGGACGGCTCTTTTCAAAGGGGCTCCCTATTTAAGTCGTGTGGTCGGCTCTTGCTCACTCTCTTGGCCATTTCATTGACATAGCAACCTAGTGAGCTAAGCCAAAGCCCTCCCTCTCATCTCCATTATTGATTCTTCATCTTTGTGAGATTGGGAGTGAATCTAAGTGCATTGCTTGAGTGATTGCATCTAGAGGCACTTGGTGATTGTGTTTTGCTATGGATTTCGCTTGTTTTCTGTTGGTGGTTGCCGCCACCTAGACGGCTTGGTGCAACGAGGATCGTCGAGCGGAGGAAGGTGATTGTCTTCGGCTCCGATCGTGGTGATTGTGAGGGGTTCTTGACCTTTCCCGACGGAGAACCAAAAGGTACTCTAGTGGATTGCTCGTGGCTTGTGGATCCTCATCTTGTGTTGGTTGTGTGGCACCCGATTACGGGTTAGGCGTGTGATGCCTATTAGCGTGTGAACCTCCAAGTGAGTGAATCGCCACAACGGGGACTAGTTTACCGACAAGCAAGTGAACCTCGGTGAAAAATTATTGTGTCATCTTGTCTCCAAGGATTTTATTGGTATTGATTGTGATTGATTGATTGTCTCTTGCCACGGTGGTATATCTTCACTACCTCACTCTTGTATTTACATTCCTAGTGTAGCTAAGCTCTTCAGTGTAGTTAGTTTTGAGAGCTAGCTTGTGTCTTGTCTAGTGGTTAGTGAGGCTCTTTAGTTAGTCTTTGAGAGCTCACTAACTTAGTGGTAGTGGCCTAGCTTTGTGTGCTTAGAGACTATAGTAACTTGAATTGTGGTAGGTGGCTTGCATTTTTAGTAGGCTAGCGCAAGAATTGCTTCGTCTCATATTTGTCTAACCACTTTGTTTAGTGTTGTTGTAGAAATTTTTATAGGCTATTCACCCCTCTTTAGCCATTTGGACCTTTCAAGTGGTATCAGAGCCGTGGTCATCGTGATTTGATGCTTAACAACCTTCGGTGTCAAAATGGCTCAAATCAACAACACCAAGAAGCCACCCCAATTTGATAAACCCACTAAAGATGAACTAATTGACATGTTAGAAGATGCTAAAGAATATTTTGACATTAAGAGAAGGGAATGCAAACACTTGCGTAAGAAACTAAAAGCCCTTAAGCAAGTCTTTGATGAGCTCAATGCATCTCATGAGAGGCTAGAAAAAGCCCATGAGAAGCTTGGCAAGGCTCACAAGAAGCTTGAAAAGGCTCATTCCTCTCTACTTGATGAGCAAAATGAGAAGGAGTATGTTATAACATGTGACAAAGGCTTAACATGTGATATAATTGATGAATCTTTTTATAAGCCTATTGTTGTTGCTCCCTCTAACCCTTCATGTAGTTCGTCGTCCACTTCCACTTCACCTATGAGTGATGGTTTCACTTGTGATGTCTCACTTATGGTTGAGATTGAGACCTTAAAGAAGGAGGTCAATGAGCTCACTCGTGCCTTAGGCAATGCCTATGGTGGTGAGGCCCGCTTGCTAAAATGCTTGGGTAGCCAAAGATTTTCTCTCAACAAAGAGGGATTGGGCTATACCCCAAGAAAGGCAAGGCGACTTTAGCTCCTCACAAGACTAGTTTTGTGAAGAACAATGGTCGGTTTTGTAATAGATGCAAGCAAGTTAGGCATATAGAGCACTATTGCAAGAACAAGAACAAGGACTCTAATGTATCCTTAATTCAATTTGATTCTTGTTATTTGCTCACTAAGGGTGCCAATGGTGTGAAGGCTAAGTTTGTTCGTACACTAATTGTGGGCTCAAAGAAGAAAGCTATTTGGGTGCCAAAAAGCTTAGTAACTAGCCTTCAAGGACCCAAGCAAGTTTGAGTACCTAAAAAGAATTAATCTTCTTTTGTAGGTCAATTATAAAGCCAGAGGAAGGCATTGGGTTCTTGATAGTGGGTGCACTCAACACATGACCGGTGATGCAAGAATGTGCAACTCAATCAACCACCAATGATAGAAATGGTTATGATAATGTCACATTTGGTGACAATGGCAAAGGAAATGTCAAAGGGCTTGGTAAGATTGCAATATCCAATGACATGAGCATTTCCAATGTGTTGCTAGTAGAGAGCTTGAACTTCAATTTGCTGTCCATGGCTTAGTTGTGTGATCTTGGATTTAAGTGCATATTTGGAGTAGATGATGTAGAGATCATAAGTGTAGATGGCTCTAACTTGATCTTCAAAGGCTTTAGATATTAGAATCTATACTTGGTTGATTTCAATGCTAGTGAAGCTCAATTATCAACATGCTTGTTCACTAAGTCAAGTATGGATTGGTTATGGCATATAAGGCTTGGTCATGTTGGAATGAAACGATTGAATAGATTGGTTAAGCATGACTTGGTTAGAGGCTTGAAAGTGTTGTGTTTGAGAAGGATAAGCTTTGTATTTCTTGTCAAGCCAACAAACAAGTTGGAAACACCCATCCTAAGAATAGCATAATGAGCACTAGCAAGGCATTTGAGTTGTTGCATATGGACTTGTTTGGACCAACATAATACACTAGCATCGGTGGAAATAAATATGGCTTTGTGATAGTGGATGATTATACTAGATATACTTGGGCATTCTTTCTAGTGGACAAGAGTGATGTATTTGCAACATTCAAATCATTTGTCAAGGGCATTCACAATGAGTTTGAAACAACCATCAAGAGAGTTAGAAGTGACAATGGTAGTGAGTTCAAGAACACAAGAATTGATGAGTTGTGTGATGATTTTGAAATTAGACATCAAATCTCGGTCAAGTACACTCCACAATCAAATGGCCTTGTTGAGAGGAAGAATAGAACTTTGATTGACATGGCAAGATCAATGTTGAGTGAATACAATGTGAGTCAATCCTTTTGGGCCAAAGAAATCAACACGTCTTGCTATTGTAGCAACCGCTTATATTGTCACCCATGAAAAGAGAAGACACCATATGAGCTCTTGAATGGTAGAAAGCCCAATATTGCATATTTTTGGGTTTTTGGTTGCAAATGCTACATATTTTAGAAAGACACTAAATTGAGCAAGTTTGACAAGAAATATGATGAAGGATTCTTGCTTGGATACTCAACCACTAGCAATGCATATAGAGTTTGAAATTTAAGAAGTGGTACTCTTGAGGAAGTTCATGATGTTGAATTTGATGAAACCAAGGGTTCCCAAGATGAAAATGAGAACTTGGAAGATGTTAGAGGCATTCAACTTTAAAATGCCATGAAGAACATTGATGTTGGTGAATTGAGGCCTAGACAAGTGATAGATGAAGAAGAGTGCAAGTGCTCTCTAACTCAAATGTGCAAGATGATACAAATCAAGCAAGTACAAGTGGCTCTCATGACAATGTGCAAGATCAAGTGGCTAGTTCATCATATCAACCTAATGATCAAGCAAGTGCAAGCAATGTTCCAATACTCTAACTAACTCATATTGCAAGAGATCATCCATTAAACACTATAATTGGAGATATTTCTAGAGGTGTACAAACAAGATCAAGATTGGCTTCATTTTGTGAGCATTTCTCATTTGTGTCATCTATTGAACCAAAGAATATAGATGAAGCATTATTGGATATTGATTAGGTCAATGCAATGCATGAAGAATTAAACAACTTCAGTAGAAATCAAGTTTGGGAATTAGTTGAGAGGCCTAAGGGACACAATGTGATTGGAACCAAATGGGTCTTCAAAAACAAGCAAGATCAATATGGGATAGTTATAAGGAACAAAGCAAGATTGGTAGCACAAGGATACACTCAAGTGGAAGGTCTTGATTTTGGAGAAACATATGCCTCGGTTGCTAGATTAGAAGCAATTAGGATCTTGCTAGCCTATGCTTGTGCCCACAACATCAAACTCTATCAAACGGATGTCAAGAGTGCATTTCTCAATGGCTATATCAATGAAGAAGTATATGTTGAGTAACCTCCCGGTTTTGAAGATGACAAGAAGCCTGACCATGTGTACAAGTTGAAGAAGGTATTGTATGGCTTGAAGCATGCACCTAGAGCATGGCATGAGAGGCTGAGGGACTTCCTACTCTCTAAAGGGTTCATTATGGAAAGGTTGATACCACTCTTTTCACTAAGAAAATTGGCAAGGACTTGTTTGTGTTGCAAATTTATGTTGATGACATCATATTTGGATCAACCAATCAAGACTTTTGTGAAGAGTTTAGAAAGATGATGGCTAATGAGTTTGAGATGTACATGATTAGAGTACTTCCTTGGTCTTCAAAGCAAGCAATTGAAGAATGGTATATTTGTGAGTCAAGGCAAGTACATCAAAGACATGCTCAAGAAGTGATGCAAGTGGCAACATGGTGGATCAAAAGTTGTATCGCTCTGTGATTGGAAGCCTACTCTATATAACCGTATCAAGGTCGGATGTTATGTTTAGTGTGTCCATGTGTGCATGATTCCAAGTCTCACCAAGAGAAAGTCATTTGAAGGCTACAAAGAGAATATTGAGGTACTTGAAGTATACACAAAATGTTGGTTTGTGGTATCCCAAAGGAGTAAAGTTTGAGTTAGTTGGATATTCGGACTCCAATTATGCGGGATGCAAAGTTAAAAGGAAAAGCACATCGGGCACTTGTCAATTGTTGGGAAGATCACTTGTTTCATGGTCATCAAAGAAGAAAAATAGTGTTGCATTATCAACCGCCGAAGCTGAATACATATCCACCGGTAGTTGTTGTGCACAATTTTTTGGATGAAGGCCACCTTGAAAGACTTTGGAATCAAGTTCAAGAAAGTGCTATTGCTATGTGACAATGAGAGTGCAATCAAGCTAACCAACAATCTGGTTCAACATGCAAAAACAAAAGCACATTGATGTCCGCCATCATTTCATAAGAGATCATCAACAAAAAGGAGACATTTCAATTGAGAGTGTGGGCACCGAAGATCAACTAGCCGACATATTCACCAAGCCACTAGATGAGAAGAGGTTTTGCAAGCTAAGGAATGAGTTGAACATATTAGATTTCTCAAATATGTGTTGATGCACCCCCACTTATATGGCATGCCTCTCCTTCGAGCAACCAAGGTACGTAAAAGTTGATTGGCATGCATACATACTTTGCTAAGGACTTGTTTAGTGCATCTAGTCATTCCTCACATGTAATAGGCTCATTCATGAAAATCAAATGAATTTGATGCTTGTATGGTACCACTATTGCTTCTATGCTTGACTTGATCTAGTGGTAGCATATGACATGTTTGTGGGCTTGTAAACCTAGTGTTTGATCTAGAAAACAAACGATAAGTGTTTAACTCAACATGGTCAAGATAACCCTTGAAATAAGGTGTGAAGATGCTTGTCCTTGGATCAAACCGAGTTAAATATCTTTGGCAAGTGTTCTAGATTGAACAAAATTTAGAAAAATGATCCTCACCCCATTGATTGACATTGATAATCTTAATCTATCTAAAATTGAACCTTTGTGGTCATTGATGACAAAGGGGGAGGAGTAATGCACAAAGATAGTGAAAAGATGACAAAGGGGGAGAAATATGAAAGTAAGGGGATCAATTAAAATTTAAGCACACAAGTAGGGGGAGCATGCTCATGAACTTGTATGATGCATTTGAATGCGCATTCACATATGCTTGCTTGCATTTGTAAAGTTTAAATTCAATATACATGCTTGTGTGGTGTACGCTAGTTGTAGGTTTGAATGATGAAATGAAAAACTAGCATGCATAGGTAGTAGTTAGATATGCCTTGCTTTTATTTTCACAAGTGGTACTAGAACCTTGTTTATAATGTTGATCTCACGAGGTATCTAGTTCTTGTCTTTGCAAGTGGTATCTAACTAACAATGATGCTAAGGATGGTATATTTGGTGCATTCTGATTGGTATCACGCTTCAAAGGCCCATCTCTTATACCTTAACATCATTTGGTAGACATTACTCTCCCACAACTCAATTCTATGCATATGTGCAAGCTTTCAATCCAAACTCTTAGCACATATGTAGGGGGAGCAAATGCTACCAATGGGGGTTCATGAAACTTGTCCAAATCCTTAACAAATGGTAAAAATTCTTGGGCAAGCAACATGGATTCAAATTTGAATTTATTTCATATCTTCGTAGAGGTTGTCATCAATTACAAAAAATGGGAGATTAAAATCCCTAGTTTGGTTTTGGCTAATTGATGAAACCTATTTGGACTAACCCTATGCTCTAAGTGTGGATTTGAGATAGGTTAGTCCAACCCAAGTGAAGGAGCTAGGTGGCACTCATGGATGGAGATGGCCACATGAAATGAAGTCCATGGTGGTGGTGTGAACACATGTGATGATCAAGCTCCATACTTTGGAAAAGAAGAAAGAGAAAAACAAAATGGGATCAAGGCAAAGGTGATATCCATAGGGCTATTTTGTTTTTGGTGATCGAGACACTATAGAGAGTGTGATCACATTTAGGATAGATGGTCATACTATTAAGAGGGTGAAACATCCTAATGGCTAGAGGGGGGGTTTATAGCCTATTAAGAATTTATACAACAACACTAAGACGAATGACTAGTTAATAAGATGGCAATGTGAATTTTGTGCTAGCACTATACTTGGGGTTGCAAGCGACCTACCCAATTCTATTTTGTATAATCCCTGTCCACACAAAGGCTATGTTGCTACACTAAATTAGTGTGCTCTCAAACCAAACTAACAAGCTCTCATGACTAGCTACACTAAAGAGTTTGACAACTAGTTTACGGTAATGTAAAGAGATAGAGCAAGATGGATATACCGCCGAGTCGAGGAATGAACCAATCAACCACAAGAATGAATACCAATGAAGACCAATCACCTCGGAATCAAATGATGACACAATGATTTTTACCGAGGTTCACTTGCTTACTGGCAAGCTAGTCCTCGTTGTGGTGATTCACTCACTTCGAGGTTCACGCGCTAATTGGCATCACACGCCAAACCCTCAATAGGGTGCCGCACAACCAACACAAGATGAGGATCACACAAGCCACGAGCAATTTACTAAAGTACCTTTTGGCTCTCCGCTGGGGAAAGGTCAAGAACCCCTCATAATCACCATGATCGGAGCCAGAGACAATCACCAACCTCCACTCGATGATCCTCGCTACTCCAAGCCGTCTAGGTGGCAGCAACCACAAAGAGTAACAAGCGAATCCCATAGCAAAATACGAATACCAAGTGCCTCTAGATGCAAACACTCAAGCAATGCACTTGGATTCACTCCTAATCTCACAAAGATGATGAATCTATGATGGAGATGAGTGGGAGGGCTTTGGCTAAGCTCACAAGGTTGCTATATCAATGCAAATGGCCAAGTGAGTGAGCTTGAGTCGGCCAAACAGTATTTAAAGACACCCCAAACAATAGAGCCGTTGGCTCAATTATTGGGCCGACTGCCCGTCGACCGGACGCGTAGGTCGTGTTCACCGGACGCACCGATCGTGTATACCGGATGCGTCCGGTATGGCGACCGGACGTGTCCGGTCGCTACCCGACCGCCACGTGTCCAATTCAAAATGAAGTAGCCGTTGCTGCCACGGGTGCCATGCGATCGGACGCGTCTGGTGTGGACGACCGAACGTAGGGCGGGCAGCATCCGGTCGAGTCCAGAGACGCTCTGGGCCGACCGGACACGTTCGGTCACTCCAGACCGGACGCAGGAGACTCAGCGTCCGTCGAGTCCAGAGAGCTCCCAGAGCCACTCTGGGCCGACCGAACGCGTCTGATCACTTTAGACCGGACGCAGGAGACTCAGCGTCCGGTCGAGTCCAGAGAGCTCCTAGAGCCGCTCTAGGCCGACGGACGCGTCCGATCACACTGAACCGGACGCTCCTAGAGGTCCGATCAATTTTAGCGTAGAAAACCCGAGACTCGCTGGTTCACACCGTACGCGTTCGGTGTGGCGACCGGATGTGTTCGGTCGCTCTCTGCGACACTGCTTCGAGCTATTTCACTTTGACCGGATGCTGAATAGTAACTCGTTAGCGTTCGGTCACTCCACTGACCAGAGTCCGGTCACTTTCACTTAGTCGCTCACTTCGGGTCCAAATACCGTACGCGTCCGGTGTGGCGGCCGGATGCGTCCGGTCACTTCAGTCAGACTACCCTGAGACTGGATGAAATACCTGACACGTCTGGTAGACATACCAGACGCATCCGGTCACTCTGTGACTAGCGCGACTAACTTGTTTTCAACTCTATCTTCTCTACTCTTGCTCAAATGTGCTAACCACTAAGTGTATCACCTTGTGCACATGTGTTAGCATATTTTCACATATGTTTTCAAGGGTGTTAGCACTCCACTAAATCCTAAATGCATATGCAATGAGTTAGAGCATCTAGTGGCACTTTGATAACCGCATTTTGATATGAGTTTCACCCCTCTTAATAGTACGGCTATCGAACCTAAATGTGATCACACTCGCTAAGTGTCTTGATCATCGAAACAAAAAGGCTCCTACCACTTATACCTTTGCCTTGAGCCTTTTGTTTTTCTTTTACTTCTTTTCCAAGTTCAAGCACTTGATCATCACCATGGCAACACCGTCATCATGTCATGATCTTCATTTGCTTCACCACTTGGAGTAGTGCTACCTATCTCATGATCACTTTGATAAACTAGGTTAGCACTTAGGGTTTCATCAATTCACCAAAACCAAACTAGAGCTTTCAATCTCCCCCTTTTTGGTAATTGATGACAACCCTTTCACAAAGATATGAATTGAAATTTAATTGAATCCATGTTGATTGCCCAAGCATATTTACCATGTGTAAAAGGATATGGACAAGTTTCATGAACTCCAAATGATAGCAATTGCTCCCCCTACATATGTGCTAAGAGTTTGGATTGTAGCTTGCACATATGTTTAGATAGAAAATATAGGAGACAATGTCTATCGAATGATGCTAAGGTATAAAAGATGGACCTTTGAAGCGTGATACCAATCGGAGTGCACCAATATACCATCCTTAGCACCATTAGTAACTAGACATACACAAAAACTAGAATACCCCATGAGATCAACATTAGAAGTAAGGGTCTAGTTTTCATAATGTGAGCATGAGTCTAGTTACTTAAACCTATGCATGCTAGTTTTTCATTTCATCATCCAAACCTCCAACTAGCATACACCACACAAGCATGGATATTGAAATTTAAAACTTGTGCCATGCAAGCAAACATATGAAATGCACATTCAAACGCACCATATAAGTTCATGAGCTTGCTCCCCCTACTTGTGTGATCAAAATTTTAATTTATCCCCTTCCTTTGTCATATCTCTCCCCCTATTTCAAATTCTCCCCCTATCACTTATATCTTTATTTCTTTCCCCCTTTGTTGTCTTTTCACTATCTTAGTACACTATTTCTCCCCTTAACACTAATATCTTTGTTTTTCTCCCCCTTTGTCATCAATGACCACAAAGGTTCAAATATAGATAGGTTGAGATTATCAATGTCAATCAATGGGGTTATCTTGATCATTCTTCCAAATTTGGTCCAATCTAGATCATTTGCCAAAAATATTTAACTCAGTTTGATCCAAGGACAAGCTTCTTCACACCTCCAAATAAGGGTTATCTTGTTTGAGTTAAACATTTAGAGCTCATTTTCTAGATCAAACACTAGATTTACAAGCCCACAAACATGTCATATGCTACCACTAGACCAAAATAAGCTTAGAAGCAATGGTGGTACCATACAAGCATCAAAATTATTTGATTTTCATGAATGAGCCTATTTAATGTGAGAGATGACTAGATGCACTAATCATGTCCTTAAAAAGGATGTATGCCATGCCATGTCACTTTCTCATCCAATGGCTTGGTGAATATATCAGCAAGTTGATCTTCGGTGCCTACACTCTCAATGCAAATGTCCCCTTTTTGTTGATGATCTCTTATGAAATGGTGGCGGATATCAATGTGCTTTGTTCTTGCATGTTGAACCAGATTGTTGGTCAACTTGATTGCACTCTCATTGTCACATAGCAATGGCACTTTCTTAAACTTGATTCCAAAGTCATTCAAGGTGGCCTTCATCCAAAGTATTTGTGCACAACAACTACCGGCGGATATGTATTCGGCTTCGGCGGTTGATAATGCAACACTATTTTGCTTCTTTGATGACCATGAAACAAGTGATCTTCCCAACAATTGACATGTGCCCGAGGTGCTCTTCCTTTCAACCTTGCACCCCGCATAATCCGAGTCGGAGTAACCAACTAGCTCAAACTTTGCTCCTTTGGGATACCATAAACCAATATTTTGTGTATGCTTCAAGTACCTCAATATTCTCTTTGTGGCCTTCAAATGACTTTCTCTTGTTGAGGCTTGAAATCTTGCACACATGCATACACTAAACATGACATCCGGCCTTGATGCGGTCACATAGAGTAGGCTTCCAATCATAGAACGATATAATTTTTGGTCCACCATATTGCTACTTGCATCACTATCCAAGTTGCCATTTGTTCCCATTGGTGTACTAATGGCTTTGCTATCACTCATGCCAAACTTCTTGAGCATGTTTTTGATATACTTGCCTTGACTCATAAATGTACCATTCTTCAATTGCTTGTTTTGAAGACCAAGGAAGTAACTTAACTCTCCAATCATGGACATCTCAAACTCATTAGCCATCATCTTTCCAAATTCTTCACAAAAGTCTTGATTGGTTGATCCAAATATGATGTCATCAGCATAGATTTGCAACACAAATAAATCTTTTCCAATCTTCTTGATGAAAAGAGTGGTGTCAACCTTGCCCATCATGAACCCTTTAGAGAGTAAGAAGTCCCTCAATCTCTCATACCATGCTCTAGGTGCTTGCTTCAAGCCATACAATGCCTTCTTCAACTTGTACACATGGTCAGGCTTCTCGTCATCTTCAAAACCAGGAGGTTGCTCAACATATACTTCTTCATTTATGTAACCATTGAGAAATGCACTCTTGACATCCATTTGATAGAGTTTGATGTTGTGGGCACAAGCATAGGCTAGCAAGATTCTAATTGCTTCCAATCTAGCAACCGGGGCATATGTTTCTCCAAAGTCAAGACCTTCAACTTGTGTAAATCCTTGTGCTACCAATCTTGCTTTGTTCCTTACTACTATCCCATCTTGATCTTGCTTGTTTTTAAAGACCCATTTGGTTCCAATCACATTGTGTCCCTTTGGTCTCTCTACTAATTCTCATATTTGATTTCTTGTGAAATTATTCAATTCTTCATGCATAGCATTCACCCAATCAACATCCTTGAATGCTTCATCTATCTTCTTTGGTTCAATTGATGACACAAATGAGAAATGCTCACAAAATGAAGCCAATCTTGATCTTGTTTGTACACCTCTAGAAATATCTCCAATTATAGTGTCCAATGGATGATCCCTTGCAATATTGGTTGGTTGGAGGATTGGAACTTGATTGCTTGCACTTGCTTGATTATTGGGTTGAGATGATGTACTAGCCACTTGATTTTGTTCATTGTCATGAAAGCCACTTGTACTAGTTTGATTTGTATCATCTTGCACATTTGAGTTAGAGAGCACCTGCACTTGATCATCTTCATCATCATTCACTTGCCTTGGCCTCAATTCACCAACATCCATATTCTTCATGGCATTTGAAAGTTGAATGCCTCTAACATCTTCCAAGTTCTCATTCTCTTCTTGTGAACCCTTGGTTTCATCAAATTCGACATCATAAACTTCCTCAAGAGTACCACTATCCAAATTCCAAACTCTATATGCTTTGCTTGTAGTGGAATATCCAAGTAGGAATCCTTCATCACATTTCTTGTCAAACTTGCTCAATCTAGTGCCTTTCTTTAATGTAACACCTCTGGTGTTACGAGCTTGCTTAGCACCTAAGTTAATGCCTAAGAGAAATTAACAAAACAAGTTTTTGGGTTAAAGGTTTAAAGCACACATGGAATTATAAACGAATCTTGTGTGACTCGCTTTCGTGAATAAAACAAACAAATAAGTGTCGCTAGTCAACTTGTCTCGGTGCTTAACAACTTTTAAATAATCTTGTGGACAAAAGTTGTTTAGGGCTTTGTTTTGGAAAAGTATGAAGAAAGTGCTTAAAAATGTTTGATAGCAAATAAATCACGGATGGCTTGTTTATTTGATTAAGCATGAAAAACAATTTTTATAAACAAAAATAAAATATAACTTGTAATTGGTACTTAAATAAAATTTGAAGTGCAAGTTTAGTAGATGAAAATGCAATTGTTGATTTGGTGAATAGATGTTGTTCCATGGTATTTTTGATAGCTCAAATTCAAATTGGAAATTAAAATTAGCCTGTTTTGTTGAATCGGCAAAATTTGAAGTTGTGTTGAAAGTACACTTTTTGGTGATTTATAAAATGCAAAATAGTTAAATAATGCCCTGATGTTTTGGTTCTATTGTTTGGTACAAAGTGTGTGCTATGCCGTGAAGTGGTTGTTGGTGAAGTTTAGTAAAGTTTTGACCGTTTAAAAATTTAACCAAAAGTGCTTAGGGAAGTTAGTTATAACTAAAACCTTGAATTCTTTTAAGTACGTAATGATAGTAGACAATGCCATTTTGACATTCGAATTCTAACAAAATTGTTTAAACACTAACTTCACGTTCTTGTACTATTGGTTGCCTCTAAGTGCGTACTTGGGCATGGCTTAGGTGGTAGTGGTGTTGGGTGTCACGTTGTGCTCATAAAAATTGCTCAAATTCCTTAGAACACGCTGTAACTATGTTGTTAGCACTTCGTTCGTGAACTGGGGTTCAGGGCGATGAACTCATCTTGGCATACTGGTGTCTTTTCCCCTAGTCATTCGTTGGTCACGCCAATTGCCTCACTGGTTAGCCAGTGGTGTGGACTGTAGGTTTGTGAAGTTGGTTTAGCGTTAGTCGGGCTTTTAATTGGTTTTTGGTCTGCTTTAAATATTGTGCACGTCACCGTTTTTCGTCGATCGGCCTGTGTTCATGGTCACCACACATGAGCGTGTACGCTGCTGGCGTCGAGCGCACACCGTGGCCAGGCTATGGTCGCTGGCCAGCTCGCGTGTCGGTCTAGGCCACGTAGTGCCTTGGCCTAGCGTTGGTCGGCTCCAGCTCACGGTGGTTTGGCCGCTGCACTGTGCGCGCGCCACCCTCTGACCTCAGTGCCTCGCGCGAGGTCGACCCGAGGTTGTGGCTGCCATCGCTAGGCCAACGTGGCGCTAGTCCCACCTTTCGTCCACCTACCATGATGAGCCGGGCATGTCCCACTGTTCGTCGTGTCTGGTAGACGACCTCGGTCACAGCAGCAAGAGTGACATCTCACTGCCTCGCCCTGCAACCCCGCTAGCCGCCATCGACAAGTCCCGCTCGGAGTAATGTCACTCCAATTCACGCATGTCGTGCCAACCTCCCCGTCCCATCACCTGTGCGTATGGGTTCATGCTGCCACTAATTGACTTGTGCCGCCCCGTCTTAACCCGATCGTATGCCGTCCCCACAGTAGGTCCGTGATGAGCACCACTTCTCCGCCCCCCATTACGCTTAGCCCCGAGCTTCTCAGTCCAATTCCTCGCACCTGCGGGTAACCTAAGGGGTTAGCTAGACGCTCCTTTTCCGATCAAGTCTAGTCACGGCCTGTCAATGGCCAATTTCAGTTTCTACTCGCCGCCGTCCATGGGCGCCACGGCGGCTAGGGGTTTGGGGGTAAGTCCCCATCCGAAGGTTAAAGATTCAATTGATGGCTTGTCTCTACTCGTTTTGACCCCCTACAGCTGGTGCTCACGCCGGTTTGGCTAGGGTCTCTGTCGTTGATGCGGTGACGCGACCATGTCCACTGTGGAACGCTGCCGCCTCCGCCACTCGCACGTGGCCAACACCATACATGGTTTTCCCGTCCGCACCAACACCACGGCTATACTCATGGTATGATGCTAGTGCTCACGCGTAACTTCCTTTCTTAATCCATCCGCCTCACTCGCTAGAACAGCTGCGCCATCTCTGCGGACCGCCGCCTACCGTTGTAGTGGGTACTTGGGCACCTCTCGGTATTCCACCATTTTCCATCGTCGCCATATGGACCATAGTTGGGGGTCGGTCCTCTAGTTTGGCTTGAATGAGCCCCATTCGCTTGGGGCAAGCGCAAGTTGCCACCGGCCTCCATGCCGCCGCACGTGGGGCGTCGGGGACCAGCTTGTTGAGGAGATGAAGTTGTTGGGGGTGCTTGTTGCGAAACCTGTCTCAAGTGAAATAGTGCTCAGGATCATCACGTAGAAATTCAATAAGCCAGGGGTCCTTTTGCAAAATACGCGGACGTGTGCACAGGCTCCCCTCCTTGGGCCGTTGCTGGGCCACCTACGCCGAGCGCGGTCACGCCCCGCATGGTCCGCAGCGGGCCGCTAGGCCGATTTGGTTGCCGTTGGCCCCTTTAGTCTTCTAAAGCAATTGCTAATTTAGTTTCGGAAATAAACTTGTAAAATTCAATATAAAATTTTGTAGGAATCCAAAAATGGTGAAACCAATTTTGTTAGGATCCTAAAATCGTGATATATCTGGTAGTATATCTTGTTCACATAGATTTATAATATTTTTAGGAGTTCTATAATTAAACTAGGATGCTTCATATTATCGATATATAAGCTTGTAGGAATTTTTGTGGTAAATTGGTGATAGTGTTAGCTCTGAAAATTTTATAGTAAATTCCTAATATTATTAGCTGCTCACTGTAATTTTTGTAGCTCCAGAATAATTAGTTTGCTAGTTAGATAATGATGCCCTATTTCAAATAAGGATTAAATCGATAGAATGGGATAAAGAAACAACTTGGGTTTGTATAACTAAAACGCTCTTTGGGAAATGACACCTTTATAGAAGATGGTGATACATAGATTAGTACATTAGTCATTAGAGCTAGCTTGTTAGTTCGTAGTATGCACTCTGTGTTAAGAGTTGTTGTTGCCTCGTTAATTAACTGTTGCATCATCTCTGCATCGCATTGCATACCATAATAGGGATGATGATGGATCGTGGAGTCATCGGGAGTTGCTGGTGAGATGGTACTTTTGGAGAGCGTGTCACCAAGATGGAATACTAACTTTTGGTTATATGTTACCCAGGAAAGCCCGTTGCATAACCCCTATTATTCTACACTTTAATTTATGCTTGTGCATTAAGTTTAAGGAGTTGAATGAAACCCACTTGCAGATATATATCTTTATCTTATGAGTCTTACTAGTATGACATGATCATGTAGATTGCTATGCTACAGGACTCCGGTAGAAGTCGAGTGATTGCCTGTCACTCGCGAGAGATAGGAAATATATTATTGTTGTTACTATATCATTATCACCTGGAATATATATATATGAATGATAATTGGAGACCGGGCGGAATGGTACTTTAGATCTAGACTTGGTTTGGCATTCGAGCGAGGCTCGGATTGCATTTGTTCCGCCTATGTTGGTTAAGGACCGGTCATTGCATTGGGTTCTAGGCAGGTCACAGACTTATTATCCTGAACACATACTTGTGTATGGGTGAGGGAAGACTCATTGCTCTCTTGGTCATGGGTTTTGGCTTTTTCTGGACCGACTGATTGGAGGCGGGGATGGTGGAGGTCTAAGCACCGCACTGAGTCCGGGACTTAAGAGCGGGGGCTTGGAGTCCAAGTTTGGACGGGGACTTGGAACTCGTGACAGGAGGGTGGTGGGTTGGTCCTGCTTGTGCCTGGGGTACAAGCCCGGCGATCCGGTACGACTTGTCTATAGTCTAGCAACGTAGTAAGAACTAGAAGATGAAAGATGGTAAAATGATTCTGATTGCTTACCACCTGCTTGAAAGTAGCACAGGTGCTTACATAGAATGGTTAGTTAATGAACCAATGCTGACTGCTAATAAAACTGAACATAAGGACACACTTTTAGTAATGCTCCTACAGATGCAATAAACCCACAAGCCAGATAGCCTTGCATATCCTTGGAGTCTTTTCTTTCCTCATGTCGGGTAAGTCTTGCTGAGTACAATTGAGTACTTAGGGTTTTATTTCTCCTATTGCAGGTGACAGGCGGATGCTAGAGCTGACCCTTGTGTGTGGATTCCTCTTGGTGGGCTCAGAGAGGATTTCTTTATGCTGCGATCATAATTTTATTTATAACTCTCACTAAATGTTTTTATAAATAGAAGTTTTATAATCTGTTGTCATAGTTTATATATCAATGCTTCATCATGTCATGAATAGATATTTATTTCCGCTATAACTCTGATCACATGTTTATATTCCGCTGTTAAATTAAATTGTTCATAACTCTGATAACATGGGTATATTTTGCTATTATAAACAATAAATATTGTACCCTGATGTTGCATGGAAAGGGATGTAAGAAATGACTTAAGAATGTTGTAAGCTTTATTCTCTCATTTGTGATCTTGATGTAAAAATGTGGATTTTCAGGTTCTCCCTTGGGGTGTGCTCAACGGAACTACGTAATTTAGTGTCCTTCCTTGAGTACTTAGTGTCTAATGGAAGACAAGTACTCCTAGGAGGCATTAGGTTAGGTGGTTCTACCACAGGTGGTATCATAGCATAAATGAGAAAATAAAGCTTCAAAATCCTTTTCTAAACTAAAATTTGACAACCTATTTTTGCAAAAAGTTAGGACGTTTGTATGCGAAGTTATATAAGTAGCCCTATTACTATGGTTATGTATCCAGGATAGATGACACTCTGCTGACTTTGGTAGGCTTAATCATTTTTTCTACAGGAACACTGACCCCGATGCATAGTCCGATAGTATCGACTAGTTACAGGGAGAGAATGATGTGCCAAAAATCTGAGAACGGTTGCCCTATATGTTGGCAACAGTGGAAGGACGTATAGGATGTGCATTCATGCATATCCTGTTTGTGCATTGTAGTGCCTGTATTGCTTGCGGATACGCCATCCATAGGTGTCACGCG
The DNA here is from genome assembly GCA_904845875.1 of Miscanthus lutarioriparius. Lineage (NCBI taxonomy): Eukaryota > Viridiplantae > Streptophyta > Magnoliopsida > Poales > Poaceae > Miscanthus > Miscanthus lutarioriparius. The sequence goes on from CAJGYO010000011.1 coordinate 71,169,906, forward strand.
TGTCGTATTGTGCACGACTGACCCGTCCTTGTTTCGGAGTTATTTCTGCACTGTGGCTTCGTGCTCCACGTTCACCTGTGGTTCACTCCTGTCGTGACCCATGTCTCCCCATACTCTTTTCTATGCTCTGGTCAGACGCTTGCCCTATAGTCGTACTAGTCAGTGATGGCATCGGACATCGCTCGCCTTGAACACCTCAAAAATTTGGTCGATTCATTCATAGTAGTCCACGTAGGAACCTTGGAGGACTGCGCTAGGACAACTGACCGCTCTGCCTTTATAAGCAGAGCCTGGCTTAGCCATTGGTACCACCACTCGGCGTACTTTAGCTCATCTAGCTTTTCTTTTGAGCAAGCTTTTCGCTCAGTCCTTCCTTGCAACCATCGCCAGGAATGGCAGGAGCCTAGGTTAGTAGTTACTGCCTGAACATTGAGGGTTTTCCTAGGATCCTGCATGCCACCCTGCAAAAACTTGGAGTCAAGGATTGTCCTAAGTATGAGGGCCGTGAGTATGAAAAGCATGGCACTGAGCGGTGTGAGGTTACCGTCTACATTGGGAAGAGTGAAGAGTTCCGCGACATCACTGAAGCCTAGAATGTGACCACAATCGGGTTTTGCTTCATTGACACCTACCAGGTTGTGGCCCACAAAGCCTTGTGGTACCTTTGCTAGATCTATGAAGAGCCCATTGCCCGTACCCCCATGAGGTTCTTTCCATCTTTTGAAAAGAATCGACGGGCATGGAGGGCTCGCATGGAGGCTTTATAAGGGCGGGATGCGCAAGAAGATAGTCCTACCATGGTGCACTTGACCACGTACCTGCTTGTTCTAGACGAGCAGTATGATCGGCAAGCCTCGGAGCTAAGGAAGTGCCTCAGGTGAGCCGAGGAATCCAAGATCTTCTCCAAGATGCTCCAGGTGCAACTTGCCGAAGCTCATGCCAGTGCGATAGCCGCAGAGAGTCGGGAGACTACCATGTTGGAAGCAACTAAAGGCGGACATGGGTGTCGGTCGTTCGGTGTGGTTAGCCGCATGATTTCCCAAAAGGATGTGGCCGATTGAGGCCATTCCTTGGGCGAGTTCGTTGCGAGCCATGTACCTTTGGTTTCCCTAATGGGAGGCCTGGCCATGGCCGGCAGTGAGTGAGGGTACTAGCCCCTCTAGGTAGGTGAACTCTAGGATGCTGCCACCGAAGATAGTTCCGAGAGTGCGTCTGCTGCGGGCTACGCGTCCCGGATCTCCATGGTAGAGGTTTGGGTCATAGCCGAGGGCAGACGTGGGTGCTGGCCCTTTGATGCTGATGAACTCATAGTTTTTGCGATGGATGTGACCGCCGTGGGCCATTCCACCAGCGAGTTCATTGGTAGTGCGAGGAGCCATCGCTTCCTTCTCAACAAACAAGAGTGCACGACTGTCCCCTACCTGGCGCGCCAACTATCGGTGTTTTGTAAACAAGACTAGTAAACTTATACGATTGTCGTGCTGCTCTAGGAAGATGATGGTAGCATCCAATGGACACAAAGATTTATACTGGTTTAGGCCAGAGACCTACGTCCAGTCTCAGAGATGATCGAGTGCGTGTTCCTTGCTTGAATGCTCTAAAGTTCTTACAATGGGGGGTGCAAGAATGGTGGAAGATCCTATGCTAGGCGAAGGATTGCTTGAAGGGAAGCTCCAGGAGCCCTACTACAATGGTGAATGAATGGAGTGATAGAGGATTCAGAATCATCTTGCCCTGGTGGTCCTTATATAGAGTTCGGGGCCATTGCTTGTACAAAGTGGGAGTTCTCCCGACCAAAGGGTCGAGAGCCTGAGGGAGGTCCTTGCTAACTTGGCTTGCAAGCTATATCTTTTATCGTTAGATTCATCGGCTCAATGATTCATACTGGTAATATCCTTCTAGCTGATGATATCATTTACATATATGTGTACTATACCTGCCAACATAAAATCGATCGCTACCCACGAGCTTTACAGTCCATAATAGCCGATTTCTATGCGTATCGGCTATTTAATCGTGCTTCCCGTATGGCTACTCCTAAAGTGGCACACTTGGAACTGTCTGGGCATAGACCAGCACGTTCCACCTTAAATTACTGATAAACTTTCTCTCCTTATCAATTGCAGGGTCAAATTGACTGGCACGTCTCGGGAGGAATAAGCAGGATCGATTATCCCTACGTTGAAGCCAGGTGGATCTCTAGCTCCATCGAGCAGACCCTTTTGGCTTGCTCATGTGTCGACGCGTTTTCGTGCTAACACACGTTCTGGCACGCTTGGTGGGACCCCACAATCGTCATGGCGGCTTACAACAACAACGACATCCTTATGGTACCATATAAAGACCTACCTGATGGAGATAAAGATGTCATCAGCAAAGCTATATAAAAATTTCAGAACAAGTGTTTGTTGTCCTACACCAAGACACGTGACAATACAATTGTTCAGAAATATCCACTACCAAGAGTTCTGTTGCATGGGCAGACAGATGCAGATGAAGCTGAAGACAAGCGTTTCTTCATGGAAGCTGTGAACAAATCTATTCATGATGCCATATCGAACCATAATGAAGTTTTCTTAAACACGTTCCACAATACCATGAAAAAGGTGTTTCATGGGTTTCCAATTGATTAGGTTGGACTGGCTTATTACAACATTCCACATCCGTTGACTCAGGAGACTAATCAAGCTAGTACTAGCCATCAAGAAGCGGCACCTGCTAGTAATGATGATGTCTAGGTAGTTCAGAGTTCATCTGAGTAAGTTTAAAGTGCTACTACGAATCAGATATAGTATAATCCTGGATTGTCAGTGCAGCATGTGCAATAGCCGGCGGGGCAAGGTCAGAACTAGATGGTTAATTTTGGCACATCAGGCAACATACCGCCATTGGTTCAAAAAATAGCACCATCAATTCAAAGGATCCATACAGATATAGATCCTAACATCTACAACTAGATACTTCAAGCAGCAAACCAGCAAAGGACCCAGCAGATAGAGATTCCACAAGGATATCATTATGGCACGGATTATAATACTCTTCACATGATTCTAAATCCAGGATACCAATGTACCCGGAATTTTAATCCACATATGGGTCAGCAGTTGTAGAGAAATCCAAATTCAAATGCTGATGAGTTGTTGCTGAGAGTAGCCGAGATGATGAAGAATCAGTTCAGTTTGAAGCCAAAAGGGCAGACCTTCTCATACAAACGCCCATATCCAGAATGGTTTCATTTGGTCGCTTTTCCTACAAATTATAGGCTCCCAGAGTTTGCTAAGTTCACTGGCCAAGATAGCACAAGCACAATAGAACATGTCAGTCGGTATCTTACACAGTTCTACGAGGCATCCATTGAAGAGGCCCATCGAGTTTGTTTCTTCTCCTTGTCCCTGTCAAGGCCAGCCTTCACTTGGTTCTCATTACTACCAGTTAACTCCGTTGCCAATTGGGCTGACCTAGAGAAGAAGTTTCATACATATTTTTACACTGGGACAGGAGAAAAGAAGATTATCGATTTGACAACTATAAGGCAGAGAACTAATGAATCGGGCACCGAGTTTCTTCAGAGGTTCCGAGAGACTAGAAATTTGTGCTTCTCATTAAACTTGGCTGATGATCAGCTAGCTACTTTGGCCATTCAAGGAATGTTGCCAACATGGAGAGAGAAGCTGCTGGGACAAGCGTTTGACAACTTGGGTCAATTGGCTCAACGAGTGACAGTGCTCAATAGCCAATTCCAGAATATGCGCAGGGATACCCGATTTTAGAAAAGTACCACACTGGCTGAAGCCTATAACCCGTATTCAGTCGATGACTGCTATGAGGATGATGAGGAAGAATAAGTTGTCGTGGCTAAATGAAATTGGGGGGTAAGAAGACAGTAATGGTGCCAAATCCTTAGGGAAGAAGAGTCGAAGAGAGCTATGACTTCGACGTCACCAAATCAGACAAGCTCTTTGATTTCTTGCTCAAGAAAGGATAGATCAAGTTGGCCAATAATCATGTCATGTTGCCCCCTGATTAGTTGAAGAATAAGAAGTTTTGCAAGTTTCATAATGCTACACCTCATTCTACTAATGAATGTAGTGTTTTCCGACAGCATATATAGAGGGCTATTCAGCAAGGAAGGCTCACATTTGATACGCCTTGGAAGATGAAAGTTGATGATAATCCTTTCCCTGGAGATCAGAACATGGTCGATGCTAGGCTGCTCAAAGGGAAGACTAAGGCCCTAACATCAAACAGATCAAGAGGAATTGGAACAGTTGATCCCGAGATGGAAATATTGGCTGATGAATACAGAGAAATTAGAAGACGTCGTGACCAACAAAAGAGCCAATATGAGCAGGGAGAAACGTCAAAGGATGGGACGACAAAGCCGCATGTTACATCTCGAATTTTATTGAATAAATGGCAGTGACAGAAGGAAAAGGATTATCAGCGTTGGTTAGGAGAGCAAGAATACCAGCGTCAACATGAAAAAGAGAAGTATGAAAGAAAACAAGCTGAATCACATTGGAATTATCCTTTCTTCAGACATTGCTAGAATGAAGGTTTGAAATTTCCTACCAGAAATAACTGTCCGGAATACAGTGAACAATATTGGGAGTTTAGGCAATCTCAAACCAACCGCCGGTCTATCCATACTCAAGATGCATATCATCATAATAACATGGATCGACACTTAAAAAATAGAAGTGTTCATGATCGGCTTGGAAAATGAGTTGTTGATCAGAACTGGGCTGATGATGAAGAAGAAAGTAATGATGAAGAATATGTTTGGCAGGAAGGCCAATGGTGTCCAGGAGGTCCAACAAGAAGCCAAAAAAAGAAGTGTGCAACGGCTAAGGAATAGAGAACTAGAATAGGCTCAAGCATCTAGTAGACCTCAAGTGTGGCGTGCTAAGCAAACAGCCGATAGAAGGCAACCATCGGCTAATATTCAAATGGCTTTTCTGTTGCCTTCATAATTCAGGGCTCCAGCGGATCAGGAAGTTTATTCAGATTTCGATGAATCAGAGTATGAGGAAATAGTTGCCAAGTTGATAGTTATACAACAGGCTATATTCGATAAACCAGTCAAGCATCGACACTTAAAGGCTTTATATGTAAGAGATTTTATTGATGGAAAGCCAATGAACAAGATGTTGGTGGATGGAGGTGCTTCTGTCAATCTTATGCCTTACACCACTTTTCGTAAACTTGGCAAGGGACCAGGAGATTTGATTGAGACTAACATGATGCTTAAGGATTTTGGGGGTAATGCGTCTAAGACCCAGGGGGCAATGAACGTTGAACTGACAATCGAGAGTAAGACTCTGCTCATCACATTCTTCATCATCGATGGAAAAGGGTCATACAGTTTACTCCTTGGTCATGATTGGATTCATGCAAACTGTTGTGTGCCATCAACCATGCATCAGTGTTTGATTGAATGGCATGAAGATGATGTCGAGCTAGTTCACGCTGATGAGTCTATGAGTATCGCAACAGCCGATCCGGTCTTTTGGGAGCTAGAAGACTTCAAATGCTTTTCTAGCAAGTTGTGGGAAGGAGGCTTCATTAAGATGAGTAAAGAAAGCCAATAGCCGATCCAAGCAATCGGCTCTGAGAGTTTATTTTAATGGATAATCATGGCTTCGTGTCGGCCGGTGAGTTAAAGGAAATAAACATTGGTCATGAAGATAAGCCTAGACCGACGTATGTAAGCGCTAAATCGGATCCTGAGTACAAGCCAAAGTTGATAAATTTATTAGAGGTTGTTCTGCTTGATGAGATGCTTGGCTTAGATCGATCGACTATTTTATCTTTGGTCTAAAAAGTTCTGGTGCAACCTATCAATAGCGATCGATGAAAAATGCTTGAAGGGATATTGTCCTAGCGTTTGATCAACACTTGACAGCCGATTCGTTTAGTCATCGGCTCTAATAGCCGATACTAGAAAGGTATCACCTTTAGTTCAAAATAAACCCAAAGATATAAGAGCCGATACGATATGTATCGCCTATAAAGCAAAAGCAAAAACGAAGATGATCGTGACATATACAAAGGCATTGCGCTGAGACATGGTTATAGAAGAGCAGAAGATTCCATTCATTAAGTTTGCCCTGAGTACAAACAAATTGAAGACCTTGTACACCACATCCTGAACGGATGTGATGTCCACAATGGCCTCCGCTATGACAACAAACTCTTTGATCAGATCCTCATGCTCCTCGGGGCCGTCGCCCATCGGGAAGCCAGTCTCCATGGCGTGGAGCTCATACTCGGTCTAGACTTGCGCCGCAGCCAGTGCCACCGACGCGCCATGATGAACGTCATGAACATGGGCTAGAACATCATGGAGGCAAGCGTTGATGAGGGGACCCCAAGCAATGACGACATCCGTGGCCACATTCGCCGCCAGCTGGAGGGACTCCAATTGCACCGTCAGGGCTGGCGATTACAGAAACAGGAGAGCTATCAATATGGAGGCGATGGAAATCAGAATGGAGGCATTCCTGGAATTCATCTTACCTGCCACCGTGGTGTCAGACTCGGCTAGCCGTGCCCGAGCGGCACTGGCCTCTTCTTCGGTGGCATGAAGGGTAGCTTGAGAGACCCTGAGACGGATCTCAAGCTAGCCGTTCTCTCGAGTCACCTCGGGATAATGGTTTTGGGACACCCTCCACTCTTGGAGGAAGCGCCGAGCGTCATCGCCGTCGTACGAGTCAGAGGAATCCAACAATGAGGCCGGCGTAGAAGATGTAGCATTAGAGGGCTCATCGGCCCTGGGAAGAGGACGAAGACTGTCATTCATAACAAACCTTTAGACCAATCAGAATAGTACATCATCATGAATAGAAGATGTCGATCTCACCTCATGAGGTGAAGGCGCTGGTTCACCGGCATGTTCTCCTCTGGAATCTCCTCCGCCGCACGTTTGCCATGGCTGTCCTCGCCGGCCATGGAGTTTGTTTGAATCTACAAGAAAGGGGAAGAAAACCGCAATAGAATCTACAAGGGAGGAGAAGTGCAAAGGAACAGGAGTGGTTGCAAGTATAGATGTGTTTGAGGCTGGAGCCCTCGGCTGGTATTTGAAGTCACGGAGCGAAGAGGTGGACGCCTTGGGTCATACAAAAGGCAACCACAATTAATGGAAGGCGAAGCGCCACCTCACTAATGCCAAAGAGAATATGGCACTAGGTGGCTAAGGACAGAAGATCGAGGGGTTCTCTTAATAAAGGCTATGTTTTTAGACTTAGTGGGATTAAGGTTAGAGGTCTAGAATCGGCTGTTTTCAAATCGGCTCTTTAGCCGAAACAAGAAATACAATGAGGCAACAGAAAGTATGGTTATCATTGATTCTACACAAGATGCATGTTAACATATAGATTACAAGTCTAGAACATCCTGGATTGCTTTCAGTACTTCTAGCTAGATAGCATCAATTTCTGCAATTTGTTGCTTGTCTTCTTCGGATGATCCAGGAATATCCTCAAGCTGCTGTGGATGACCTTGCCTTCTCTGACCTTGGCCAGTAGTTCTTGTTTCTTTTGCTTAATGGCATCGGGTATTTGAGCCAGGTTGGACTTGTGGTGATCAATGGCAGCTTTCACCTTCTCCAGTTCCTTGTCAAGTTCTACACGCCTGATTTCTAATTGGGTCAGCTCTGGATCGATCCTGAGGGAGGAGCTCTTCAAATCATCGATCAGCTGTGTTAGCTCTTTGGCCTCTTGCATGTTGGAGTTCCTCTTGGCCAATAAATCTTCACGGTTGGATAGATTCCTCTGAGCCCTTTTCACCTTTGGGACTTGATCTTCAATAATGGATAAAGGTGACAAGACTCTACAAAGAACTGGGGATGGATTATCCTTAATAGTCAAGAAGACTCTTTGCATTGAATCAATGTCTTGGACCAAATTGGCTATATTCTTCTCAAACATCGGCAATACATCCCTTAACCGATTCCTAGTCTCTTCTGGCAAAACCTCCTTAGAGGACATGGCTGACGAGCTGATTTCATCTTTATATAGATACTCCTCAAGCTTGAAAGAATAGCTAAGAGTTGGAAGAGTGAGTGCCTACATTTAAAAGAATCTTGATTAGAAGAATTGGATCAGTTTGCGATGAGATGAACGGTGAAATGGATATTGTACCTTTTCTGTGATAGCCTCTGTTTGAAGAGGAGGAATAGCTGATGATGCACCAATGATATCTGGTTGAATCGGCTTTGAACTCTCGACATTGACATCCACAAACATCAGGGAAGATTTTTAATTCATGTTTGTTGCGGAGAAATAAGCTAAGCATATGACTTTCTTACCATCAGTTGTGTGCTGGACTGGGGAATCAACAGATTGAATGTCAGCAACAGTAGGATCATTTTCAATAAAAAGACTGTTAGACTCCTGCTCTTGCATAGGTGTTTCCTTAGGAAGTATCTGGCATGATAAGAAGTCAGATGAAGGATAAAAGTTGAATAGAATCAGGATTTTTTAAGAAAATACTCCGACAAGCATAGAGGATAGAACAGAAAGACTTACATCTCTTGCCGTCTTGGAAACATTGGTTATTTCCACTAAAATTGGCTCCTTTTGAGGATCAGCCGATGAAGGTTCAACTGGTGTTGAATCAAATGCCTGGGACAATAGCTCCGCGCGCAGTGTAGATTGAGACGCAATGTTTGATAACTGAGAAAAATGGGATTAGAAATTGAATATTAGTTTGATAAGAAGATGGATTGTTTACCTGAGCAGCTGATGGTCTCGTTCTACGGAGTCTTTTCCTAGTAACGGCTTTCTGGGTTGCCCCTTGGACTGCCTTGTGCTTTGAAGATTGATATATATTGATCATGGGGCAGCATGAGTTTTCATCAGTTTCTTCAGTGAAGGTGCAGCCGATCCTATTCTTGAAACTGAGCATGGTGACTGATAATCTATAGGACACCCCTTCCTATCTAAGCTCGAAGGATCGAATTTAGTATCCCAAAAGGGTCATTTAGAATAGTTGGCAAAAGAATTCATCAAACAATTTTCTTGAAAAGAAATGGCCAGTTACCTCTCCGTCAGAAGCAAATTCCCCATCCAGAGCTATACACAAAGGGTGGGCCAACGGATAGAAAAGATGGGAGTGCCATTCTTGCCACCAGGAGTCGAAGAGAGTGGAAGAGAAGCTAACTCTGATCCAGTCATGCAAGCAGAGGGAAGGAAGATCTGATCCTAGTTGGAAGACTCTGGAGGCTTCTAGTATCTCACTGGTACCTTCTCTTGGCCTCAGTATATCCTTGAAGAAAAGTTGAGGAGGCAATTGACCAAGACCGAACTAATGAGCTACGAAAGAGGGGTTGTAAAATTCATAGGTTGGAAGGTTGCTTGGGAGGAAGGAGCCTGTAGCCATTTTGCCATGACCATGATGAAATTCAGTTGGAAGGACACAGGGCTTGATGAAGGAATTGAAGATTACAGCCGCCATCTCGTCCAAACAGCCTGATTCAAATCGAAATTTGAACGGGAAGATTAGCTTATTGTTCTCATCCTCATCATAGGGTAACCAAGTCAGGATATCTGCATCAAACCCTCTGTAAAACTTTTTGAAGAGGTGGCCAATATCAACAGTAATTATTATGGCCGATGCAGCTTCACCATAACTCATGCACTAACGGGTTCTTCCATGTTCGCCTCTATATTGCTCATCAAAGTTGGAAGAAGGAAAGCTTAGGCTTCTAAGATCAGGCCTTACCATCTTGTGCATATACATGTTCAGCCATAACTATATCAACCACCAAGGGCCACTAATAGTATGCACTGGTTCGTTCTTTAGTAATTGGGCAGCTACCTGATGCATTAGATAATAAGCAGCTCCTAATAGATACTTTCCAAGAGGAATATCCTTGCCTACTACCAGATGCTCTGCCATAAGTTTATGATTGTAAGTCAGACCACAAGATGATCCATAGAAGATGAATTGTTCAGAAAGGCCACATATTCCCTTTCACTAACAGTTGATTCATCTCCAATATGATTCAGAATGCAACTAGCCCATCCTATGTAGTCTGATATCTTGGTTAATTTCTTGGATCTAGCACTTTAGAAGTCATAAGGCTACATCAATCTAGTTATTCTGAGGCCAGTCAGCATATAAACATCGGCCAAAGTGATAGTCATTGAGCCAAGACTAAAAACAAAGGCATTTAGGGTATTGGACCAAAAATAAGATGCAGAAATCAGGAGTGGATCATTCCTCTCCATTCCAGACAACGAGAGTGTCAGGCATTGATTCAGATCATAAAGGTCCAAATCTCCACCCTTTTTCTCAGACACCCTACAAAACCAATTTCTCCACCCCTTAGACATTTTGGGCCAGTTTCTGAAGGGAGTTTTGGTGTTCCAGGAGGATGAATCCACTGCAAACTGTTTAAAGGGGATTTGGTTGGGTTTTTTATGGATAAAATCAGATGGATTTGGGTCACCCATAGGCCCAAGAAAATAAACATTGGAAGCAACAACTGATGGACTCAAGATTTTGTTCCTCATTTCCTAGAAATCGGATGAAATAAATTTGAGAACAAAGGAAATGCAGGGTAGTGACCGATGCTTTGAGAATAGGAACTTGAAAGCGTACCTCAGGAACATGGTCGCTGGTCGCTATTGTAGCCGAGAAAGATTTGAATCTAAGGAAGACCGCTTGAATGAAGGCTTGATAGGGCAAAAGATTTGTTAGGTTTGAGGCCTTGGTGGAGGCGGCGTCGGCTATTAAGATTTGCTTGAGAAAGAAGGGGAAAGCAAATAGGCCAAAGTGAATTGGAAAAGATACTATTGGGATATTTTATAAAACTCAGGACAGGAAGTCAGGAGTAACGCGTATATCTCGGAACAGAACGGTTGCGGCGTGGTGAACAGATAAACAGAAATTTTGGAATAAAATTATTTTTATCCCAAAATTGGGGGCATGTGTTGACACCAAAATTTTGGAGAAGAACGCGGGAACTCGAAGGCTTCCAAGATTGTGTCAATTAAGGAATCGATTGCTTTAGGATTGATATCAGCTGATTCAGATGCGACACTGGAATCGGTTCTCTTTGAATGACGTCAGCAGATAACGATGATGAGCTATGGTTGACGTCGAGAAACTACATATCGGACACTACAAAAAGGGAAAGATTAGGGTCCAAGTTATCTTAAGATAGGAATGTTTTCTTTTATACCGAAGATTGTAATGAGTCGTACTCGAGTAGGATTCATGTTTAGGTTCCGGGTATAAATATTAGCCCCCGGCTATTGTAAAGGACACACAATCAATCAAATACAAGTTACTTACTTTTTCAGCTCCGGCCACCCCTTAGGAGTAGGAGTAGAGTAGATCTCAGTGAGTTCTTCAGCGAGCAGGGCTGCATCGGTTCGGCCGACCTCTGGCTTGTCTGTAAGTACCGTCATGGCTTATACTTCTGTTCGTATGGCTGCATCAATCCGGTCGACCTCCATTGCGACTCTGGTATAAGCTAGTTATCAACTCTTGTCTAGTTCAAGTATGGTTCCATCGATCCGGTCGACCTCCACTGCTCGAATTAGATTAAGGTCAAGTTATCGGCTTTACCTAAGAGTGGCAATCTTTGGTAGATTCATTAAGTTATCGATCTTGCTGATGTTCTTATCGTCATTAGTTTGCAGCAACATCAACCTACCCGATCGAGATTGATTTAGATCGGCCTCATATCCTTTGGGTCCGTCGTTTGCTTTGCCACAACACGATACTTCTTACAATGAATGACGGGTTATGTCTTATCGGCTGTTCTATTTTGATCTTTGTCGCACATAGTATGCGGTTAAGGCACGTATGATCTTGGAGAGGTTTGCTGGTTAGTTAAATCTGGTCTATGGTCCACTATTATGGCTGTAACGATCTGGTCGATCCCCACTAATGGCACTGTAGATTGGAGGATGCTAGTTAGTAGATCTGTTCTTGATTAGGCGTGACCTTAACTGTTTGCTATGCCTGCATCGGCTAAATAGCCGATCGCTTGTGCGTTAACGCCTACAACATATTTACATGATTCTGTTAAGCGTGAATAGATCTGTGTACTTTAAAGGTTTGATTTGTTGTCTTTATCACGGCTGCATCGATCCGGTCGAACCCCACTGTTAGAGATAGCAAGTTAGGTCTGATGAGTCCATAGGTTTGTCCATGTGAAATAGTCAATTGTGCACACACTGTAGTCCCTTTTCACCTAAATTGGCTATTTTAGCCGATTCATTCGAGCCTTCACGTATAGTATGTCTTTCGGAAAGCCTGTCGAAGTATGGATGGTTTTATGGATTCTTCGGTTTTAGTTTGTTACTATCATCATAGCTGCCATCAATCTGGTCGAACCTCACTGTTGGTGGTAATAGATTATATTCAGAGCGTTTGTAGGTCCATTTGTATTAGACAGTTGATTTGCTTGCATGCTATATCTTTTATCGTTAGATTCATCGGCTCAATGATTCATACTGTTAATATCCACCTAGCTGATGATCTCATTTACATATACATGTACTGTACCTGCCAACATAAAATCGATCACTACCCACGAGCTTTACAGTCCGTAACAACCGATTTCTGTGCGTATCGGCTATTTAATCGTGCTTCCCATATGGCTGCTCCCGAAGTGGCACACTTGGAACTGTCTGGGCATAGACCAGCATGTTCCACCTTAAATTAATGATAAACTTTCTCATCTTATCAATTGTAGGGTCAAATTGATTGGCACATCTCGGGAGGAATACGCATGATCGATTATCCCTACGTTGAAGCCAAGCAGATCTCTAGCTCCATCGAGCAGACCCTTCCGGCTTGCTCGTGTGTCGATGCATTTTTGTGCCGACACAACCGTGGCGTCACTGTAGCCTTGATGATGGTTCATCAGCCGTCCTGTGCAACGCGGTGTCCATCGTGTCTTCCGTCATCACTCCTGGTCCCCAAGGGCATCGTACCCAAAGTAGGTAACCACCCTGGGTCATCATTCGCCTGGTGGCTTTATGGGACTGAGAGCCATGACCCCGATCATTGGGGTTAGGGCACTTCTGTCGGTCTAGATCGCCTTTTTGTCGAGCCCCTTGTCGTGGACCCGATCCCGTAGTGGGTGGGATCGTACAAGTGTCTAGTCGGTCCATATTTGGACGGTGTTGTCTTGTCGGTGTGGCATGGCATAAGGATGGTGTCTGACTGTGCCGAGGTGACTGTCGTCCCCTTAGTCCTTGTGGGGTCAGTGTGGCATGCTTGTTCTTTTTAGAGTAGGCGCACCTAGCTATGCTCAAACTCCCCCTATCCCTTCTGAGGGTCATGATGGGGAGAGGTCGTGCGTCTTGCGAGTGTCGTGTGACTAAAAGGAGGGTGGAAGGGGTCGGGGATGACCCTGGTCTTAGCGCCTTGCCCGCTTCGCTCAGCTTTTGTAGGGCCTTGGTCATTTGGGCCTTTGTTAGCCATTGTGTTGTAGGCCGCGTGGCCTATTAACTAATCGGTGCCTTAAGAGACCCCAGGGTAAAAACCCCGACATGCATAAAGTTCGATTCTTCCCCTTGTCCTTGTCTAGACCGGCCTTCAGTTAGTTTTCATCGCTTGAGCCAAACTCGATCACTGGATGGGCTGATCTAGAGAACAAGTTCCACTCATACTTTTACCATGGGATAGGAGAGAAGAAGATTACAGACTTGACAAGCATGAGGCAGAGGAATAATGAGTCAGGCTTTGAATTCATTCAAAGATTCAAAGAAGTAAGGAGCCATTACTACTCATTAAATCTATCTAATGGGCAATTGACTGAATTGGCTCTTCAAGGGATGTCTCCAATAATCAGAGAGAAGTTTGATGGCCAGGAATTTGAGACTTTGGCCCACCTAGTTTAGAGAGCATCTGCTTTTGAGAGTCAGCATTGGTCCCTGTACAAAGACAAATATTTGAAGGGCACTGCTGCCGTGTCTGATCCATATGATGCAGGCTCTGACGGGGACGATCCAGAAGTTGTGATCGCCGAATGGACATGGGGCAAGGCTCCTATATCTTGTCCATGGTTGAAGGAGACAGAAAATGCCTATGGCTTTGATGTCAAGAAGGCCAATAAGATCTTTGATTTGCTCCTAGAGAAGAAGAAGTTGAGGTTACCTGCAACTCATGTGATCCCTTCGGTTGAGGAGCTTATGGATGAAATACTACACGTTTCACAATGCCACTAATCATAACACTAATGAGTGCAGAATCTTCCGCTTACATATTTAGAAGGGCATTGAACAAGGAAAGATCAAGTTTGAGCTAGCCAAGAAACCGATAATGGACATAGATAAGCATCCTTTTCCCAGGGGTGCATATGGTAGAGTTTTAGTTGGCCAAAGGAAAGACGAAGGTCTTAACATCGACTAAAGCCCAAGAAGATGGGTCAGTTGACCCCAAGGTTCAGATATCGGATAATGAGTACATCAAAGCTAGGCAACAATGCGATCAACAAAAGAGTCGATATGAACAAGGTGAGACATCTAGAGCTAGTGCTATGTGTCCTCGTGTGACTTCTAGAATATTATTAAACAAGTGGCAACGCCTAAAGGAGAAGGACTACCAGCGCCGGCTTGAAGAAGAAGAATATGAGCATCGGTGTGAAGAAGAAAGGTATGAGAGAGAATAGGTGGAGTTACATTGGAACTGTCCTTTCTTTAGACACTGCTAGAATGAAGGTTTGAAACTGCCTACAAGATGTAACTGCCCAGAGTACAGTAACCAATATTCAAAATTTAGGCAGTCTCAAGCCAACCGCCGTTCTATCCATGAACGTTTGAGTTATCAGTCTAACAACATGGATCGGCGCTTAAAAAATGAAGGAGTTCACGATCGGCTAGGTAAGCGTATGTATGATGAGAATTGGGCTGATCATGATGAAGAGAAAGAGTATATTTAGCAAGAGGACCAATGGTGCCTGGGAGGTCTAACAAGGAGCTAGAAAAGAAGAGTCCAACGCTTGAGGAATAGAGAATTAGAAACTTAGAAGTATAGCAGACCTCGAACATGGTGCCTCAAGCAAACAATCGATAAGGGTAAGCCATCGGCTAATATTGATATGGTCTTCATCTTACCTATAGAATTCAGAGCTCCCTCCAAGAACAAATAGGAAGAATCCAATGGAGAAGGGTATTATGAAGAAGAATTGGGAGAAGCAGTGGCTCAGTTAACCCTCCAGTCCCAACAAGCTATATTTGAAAAGCCATCCCAGCATCAGCACTTGAAGGCTTTATACATGAAAGGATTTGTCGATGGAAAGCCGATGACCAAGATGTTAGTTGATGGAGGTGCTGCGGTCAATTTGATGCATTATACCATGTTCCACAAGCTTGGAAAAGGTCCTAGAGATTTGAAACTGACATGATGTTAAAGGACTTCAATGGCAATGCATCTAAGACCCAGGGGGCAGTTAACATCGAAATGACAATTGGGAGCAAGACCCTTCCCACTACTTTCTTCGTCATCGATAGTAAAGGAATGTATAGTCTGCTCCTTGGTCATGACTGGATCCACTCTAATTGTTGCATTCCTTCAACAATGCACCAATGCCTTATCCAGTGGCAAGGAGATAATGTCGAAGTTGTTCAAGCCCACACCTCTGTAAGTGTGGCGATAGCTGATCTAGCCTACTGTGAATTTGAGGATTGCGAGTGGTTCTCTGGTAGAATCTGGGAAGGAGGCGTCATCAGGGTTAACGATGAACATCAACTGCCGATCCAAGTAATCGGCTCTGAGAGTTTATTTTGATAACTCCACCAGTTGGTCATTACGGAATGGCTAAATGTTGCTCTTATGGATTAGTTCGTCAGAAAGTAGCCGTTCTGTTTTAAGGAGTAAGAATTGGATTTAAACGCACAACATTTTGAAAGAGCTTGACAGCCGATGATTTTTGGGGTTTCACAAGTGATTTATTACTTAAATCATCATCAACTATTTTTGAAAGGAAATTTTCAATTATGGGACTTTAACCCTGGTGATTAGGATTATTACTCAAATATGATCAAATTCAGATCATCGCCAGGATTGATAGCCGATACAAGCGAAGTATCGCCTTTAGAACAAAAAATTAACGATCCTAATTTGGCCTAAAAAGGCGAGAGCCATGCGGTATGCATCGCCTATAGAGCAAGAAAGGAAAAGGAGAAAAATACAAGTCACGAGGAGAAAGCATGAGTGGCCAAACATTCACGCAGGATCAAACGAAGAAACAAATATAGAGGAAGTCTTCTGAAGTTTTTATTCATAATTGGGACCCTAAATACAAACTATGGGCCGAAGAAAATGTTGTTCATGATTCCTTTGGCCAAAGAAGTATTCGCCATGGTGTCTGCGTGCATGGCGAAGTCCTCCACCAAATCGTGATGATCGTCGCCGCTGGTAAAGCTAGGCTAATGCCACCGGAGCTCACGCCAAGAGTTCACCTGAGCAATAGTTAGAGCAACCGCAGCCCCATGACGGACGTCGTGAAGAGCGATCTCCCCGACGCGCATAGGGATGTCTTGAAGATGATTCGCCCGCAGATCTCCTATGCTTTCAAAGCCCCAGGCATTGTTCACCGCCAGTTGGAGGGCCTTTAATTCCTCCATCTGGGCTGAAATAGGAAGAGGAAGAATTATCTAGAAAAGCGTGATGGAGCAGAATGATAGAAGGGTAGGTTTTCTTCTAAGGATCCTTCCTGCAACCCTAGCATCAGAATCTGCTAGCCGCACCCGGACGACGGTACTCTCCCCCTCCACGGCGGCGAGAATAGTTTGGGAGGTAGCCAGGGCGGTCTCCAGGTGCTCAGTTTCTTGGGTCGCCTCCCAATGATGACCCAGTGCCTTATCCCATTCATGAAGATAACACCGGGCGTCATCTCTGTTATACGACTTAGAGGAATTGGTGGAGGAGGCCGCAGGTGCCGCCAACTAAGCCTCAAACCTTGCCAGTAGGTTTTGGACGCCGGCCTAAGTGATGTTTCTGCGAAACAAAAAAATTACCAAGTTCAGATGGTTATCAAAAGATTGGGGATGCAATTCCAACATACCCTGGGATACGGAGGCGCTGGCATGGGGGGAGATCCTCTTCTAGAACATCGCCAACGGGGCACTTGCTGTCCGCCATTCCTCTTGGCCAAAGATTAGGTTTTTTATCTAAGGATGAAGGAGGAGTTGTGTAGTGGCAAGAGCGAAAGCGAGCGCAGATGTGACCCCTCGGCTATCCCCTAGAAGTATATATTTATAGCTGAAGTTGACACGGGTAGGTTTATCGAGCCAGCGTCAGAATAAAGTGCAGTTAATAGTAGGCGAAAGGCTATTCCAAGAACCGAGGAGGCCATGCGTGGCCAAATGAGAAAGCAGCTGTTGTGGGAATCATGGACGCAAGGAATTTCCATTTTACTAGGATTTCCTACATTTTGGTTTGGTTCTAGGTTGCAGATTTGAAAATTCATTCACTGTAGTTTTGTGTTACAATCCAGGCCCGAAGACTGGCTCTAAGGGTTAATCAGTTGAAAACGGTTGCAAGAAGCCAATTTTGAAGTCTTGGAAGGGTCATTGAAAGTCAATCGCTAAACAATGAAGGATTTATGCAAAGACAAAGGAATGCATCGGCTAAATATTTGCACCAAATGTCACAGATCAGATATGCATAAGAGCTACAAGTTACAAGTTCAAGACCGCGCGAGTTACATTCAGAGCATCTAAGCGAGTGGCGCTGGTTTTTGTAACTACACTATCACTCAAAGTTCCAGACCATGGGTTTAGAAGAGATTTGCTTAGTGCAGTTTTGTGTTTGCTTAATCGGCTGTTTTCGGATCAGCTAAAGGACCTAAATTCAAAATTATCTGATGGACTCTTCGGTTATCAATTTAGAGGCTATTGCTAAAGGAAATTAGAGACAATGAAAAGAACATTCAAAACCAGAGCACGAAGAACAGGTGCAAAAGGGGATTTTATTTATAAAACATAACCCCTAGTTACAAACTAAGGGCTGAGGAAGACGTTGTTCACGACCTCCTCGGCCAAAGTTATGTCCACCACGGCGATGCTGGCCCCCTCGAAGTCATCCACTAGATCTTGGTAGTCGTCGGAGTTCTCCTCCAGGAAGCCAGGCTCCACCAAGCAGAGATCGTGCCCCGAGCGTACCTGGGCAATTGCCAGAGCGACGGTAGCACCGTGGCGGATGACATGGAGGGCAACCTCCCTAGCACGCACAGGGATGTCTTGGAGACAATCCTCCAAAGTGTCGCCCCATGCATTCAGGGCACCGAAGGAGTCGCCCACCGCCAACTGGACGGCTTCTAGTTGCACCGTTAGAGCTGAAGATTAAAGAACGCAAGAAACTATTAGAAAATCAGCAAGATAAAAGCATCGAAGGAAATAAAGATGTTGAAAATCTTACCGGTGACTCTGGTGTCCGACTCCACCAGTTGTGCCTAGACCACATTAGCCTCCGCCTCCACGGCAGAAAGAGCGGCTTGAGAGGCGTTCAGGGTGAACTCTAGTTGCCCATTGCGCCGGGAGTTGCCCATTCCACCGGGTGACCTCAGATTATTGGTCAACCGCCGCATTCCACTTGAGGCGAAAGCACCGCGCATTGTCTCTGTAACAGAACCGTCCAATTTATAAGAGCACAAGTACAATGGCAGCCCACAAAGCAGTCGCACTTTCATACTTGAGCCCATATAAACCTGGTAGTCTGTCAACTACCACGTAGGGTCTTGATTCATCGCCAACATGCAACCAAGATCGTACATGATTCAACATACATGCCACATATTACATAGAGTTCACAAATACATTACCATCCAGCAGAGTACAATTAAAAGTTATTACAACCCAAGTTTAAATAAAGTTGTAGTAGCGGAAGCAAAGGTAGTTTTGAAACTAACATCTCACACCATTGTTCAAATACTTGCCAGTTTGTGATCACATCCCACAAAAGCATCATAGATTAGATATATAGAAGCGCCTTGCCCATGACCTACTCCTCATCCATGGTGGGACAGAAGCAGTTCTTACAATATCCATGATATACTGTGTTATTTGCAACAAGTGGGAAATAAACCCTGAGTCGAGAAGGTACTAAGCAAAACTTACCCGTCATAAACCAAAAATAAAGTGACTCCAAGGATCATGCAAGGCTTTATAGGTGGAGCTAGCTTGACAACATTTTACATAAAACAAAAGCCACTAATTCAGCTATACATTTTATAATTCGGTAATCAAGTTAATTATAGCCATTTATCTCTAGATCAGCAACTAACCTGTGCCAAACATGTGATATATCATTTGGTAGCATAACACTAGTAACCATAGCCCTTGTAATAATTCCATGTTCATCATAACCATCACATTCCATAGTTCAATTACTACGATGTTGGAGTTAGTCAAGTTTCTCACTATCCGGGAGAGACGGCGATTCAAATCGGTTGCAACCAGCTGGGCAGTATTCCTAACACAAACCTAGGTCTACCAGCCACGGTAGCCTTAGGTCACCTTTGGTACAACTCAGGTCCACATTTCATGGGTCCGATCAGCTCTGCACAATCAGGGACAACCAGCTGCCAGGACGTTCAGGCCCAGCCTGCCCTTGGGCTCACGTCTGGCTCCCCGCACATCCTTACTACCTCCAGTGTGCGCACTCTTATAGAACAAGGCTCGACCTGAGTTGAGCTACTCGGCTTCATGGTCGAAACTAGTTATCTGGCCAGCTAAGTGAGAGGCATGCGTTCAATCTCGATAGAAGTGCCAACAACGGTACGGTTCTTAATTGACACAAACGGGACCAACATAGCCAACCCAACACCATTGCATATAAGTTCTCGCTCGGTCTCCACTTAATAACACCCCATGGTTATTTTCCACGATAGCAAATATAGCCAACCGTGCTCCGGTATCCACCTATATCTCATAGGTGATAGGAAATCACCCGACTTCTACTGGTCTAAGCATGGCTAAGCATATGTTTGATCCTAGACCTACATAGGGTTCAAGGTATATTTTTGGACAAGGTAATTCAATGCATGAAGTGTTTCCAACCAACTCTTACAACCTAATGCATCAAACATAAAGGACTCAAGTGATATTTGTAAAAACATAGGAGGCTTAGAATGCTTCGAGGCTTGCCTTTCAGAAAGGAGGTAGTCCTATTATCGAGGCACTCTAGTAATTCCTCAGGAGCCTGCTCCTCGCTTTCACACTATAACACAACATACTTTTGCCGACACTTTCTATTGTAGGCAAAGGGCACCTTTGCCGACAGATAACCTCCCGCGAAAAGTTTTGCCGACAGTTTAGAAATAGTCGCGCTAGAAGCCGTCGGCAAAACTTTTGCCGAAGTTAACAGAATCGCCGACACTTTATGTGTAGGCAAATGCTCTACCTACGCCGACAGTTGAAACCTTTGTCGACAGTTGATCCTTTGCTGACAGTTAAGACCTACGCCGACAGTTAAGACCTTTGTCGATAGTTTATATGTTGGCCGAACCATTTCCAAGGTATTTTACAAACCATACCTTGCAAAAAAAAACTATCAGCAAAACTGCATAGATATAATTATAATTAAAATAATTTAACAAATCCACTTTTGCTCATATAGAAGGCATCACATTGAACAAATTCACTAGATTTTTGTATAAATAATATATTAGATCTTCCATACATACACCAACTTGATATATATATATATATATATATAGCAGGTCAAGTACATAGAGCCATATAGGTCCAAGATATAGATTAGTCAGTTACATACATGTATAGACATAGTACAAGTCTTGTATTAATTGGTTATGACTAAAGCTCCATGGTTGCTGCCACTCCAAAATATGGTTGCTGCCACTCCATGGTTGCTGCCACTCCAAAATATGGTTGCTGCCACTCCATGGTTGCTACCACTCCAAAATACTTGAACACCAGCTTTGTGCACATATGGTTGCTGCCACTCTACAGAACATGTAATAGCTCTTTGATCGAACCTCAAAAGCTTGCCAATCCAAAATACTTGCAACACCACATAGTACCTAACATGAAAAAAAAAGTGAAATATCAGTGCAATGTGCTCTGTACATTAACTCCTAATATGAAATGCACAGTATGCAAAATTCCAAAATTATGGGACACATTTATATTGCTATGTGTAGATGGCACTTTGAATTGACACATTTATATTACAGCAGCTAAGAGGACCTTGAATTGACACATTTATATTGCTATGTTTTCTACTCCATAAGCTCTGTTTTCTTGGCATACTTGCCTCAGATGAGCTACTACTACAAGGGCACTGCCCAGGTACTAGTGATGGGCAAATCTAAACTAAACTATTTATTCATGTGATGCACAAACATGCATACAAGGAGCAAAATATGGAACTGCAGCTTGCCAATAGATAAAATTTACTAATGGAATGCATCTATGCTGTCTAATACTCACATCGACCTAGGTACCAGAGAAGCAAAGACACATGATCTGCTATGCCCTATTGTGACATCTTCGATAGCTTAAGGCTTAGTTTAGACAAGTGAGAAGCAAATGACTCATTTGGACTAAAAACTGCACCTATGCTATCTGAAATATATGTTTTTTTGCATTTGCATTATATATGCTCTTGTATTGTAACAAATATCACTAATAGCAAACAGTAGACTAAAGATGATGAGTACATATTCAAAAAAGAAAGAACGATCATTACAAGCTGAACTGCAGTAAAATTAGCAAGAGATGAAAAAGAATCCATATATGCCCAGAACTAGAACATCCACACATGCAAAGCCTTTTAACTAAAGCATGACCCTTCTAGATCAAAAGGCAAAAAAGAGTTAGAGGGACCAAAGTGGATCTCGCCATATTGTTGGGATCATGCACCTCAACTCCTGGAAAGGTGAAGATGCCCATGCAAAATGCATACACCAGCCACAGAAAAGGCACGAAAGCAAATGAAGGGTTGCGATCACCAGGACAGTCAAGTGAAAACTTCAGGCCTTCAGGGGAAAGTCTAACTTGGCCATAGTGCGAAGGCAACGGTAAATTTACCAACAAGTAGCCAAATTATAAAGAACAATGAATGACGTCTTTCTACCGGACATGTAACTGTATCAACCACAGCATTGCATTTGACAGATACCTGACTATGTCCGGACAATACATTGCAGCCATATTATTGGGTCACATTGTATTTCTAACCTATAGTGGACAAAATTATACAAGAGCAATGTAGAGCACTCTTAAATGGATGTAGCACTCAGATGTAACACATGACAGCACGTGAAAGCAACATGAGTAACGATGAGTGACATCTGTGTACCAGTCATGTAACTGTATCAACCACAAGATTGTATAAGACAGATACCTGACTATGACTAGACAACACAAAACATATTACTGTATCATACATCTTTAAATAAATACTATGACCCAATGAAACTATCATGGGAGAAAAATATACTGCCCAAATGGAACACATAGTAGGATTACGAGAAGCAATATATGTAATGATGAGCAGATTACATATCCCGGGCATGTAACTGTGTTCAGCCAAAGAAATAAGGCAGACACCTGACTATACCCACGTAGCACCTAATCGAATGGCACCCACAAAACAAAATGACACATGCCACTACTCACAGAGCAAATCAAGAAGTCAAACGCGAGATAAATGTGGGATCAGATATAAGAGCAAGATCAACTAGAAGCTATTCCCGCTCGATCAGGTGATCCCGACTGTACTCTAGCTGGTAAAGGACCATTACAGAACCAAACTGTCTCATATGCTGTCATGTGTTCCATTTGGGTGCTACATGCATATTGCAGAAGTACAATATCTTGAAAGTAAGATTTACTCTAGTTGATTCTCAGGATGTTCATTCATAGCTTGCATATCAACATGTGCGTCACTTATTCTAGAGCTAGATCGTAGGTTACGTCCAGTTGCCTCAACAGGAGTTTGGGTCTACATTTGGGGACACAATTAGTTTAGATTTCCATAGACACTTCACAGAATTCTTTGAGAACATATATTTCAGATTCATGGGAATACATACCTTTTTTTTGTTTGTTTGATGCATTGAGCTAAGTTGTTGTGCAGTAGCTTGAATATTCAGTTCTTGCATTTTCTGCACCCTTAGCCTGATGTTTTCATTCCTTTCAGATTCATAAACATTTGGCTCCATGCCATTTTCATAATCAGTTGGCTCCATGGATTTTCTTTTTCCCCTTGCTTTTGACATTGTTTATCCTGAAAAAAATGAAAATGAATTAGTATAGGATTCTCATAAAATAGTAGTGCAAGTATGTAAGCAATCAACAATTAGTTTAGACCAACAAAGCAATTATGTCAAACAAAAATCTACATAGCACTAGCAACAATTGACGGTGTTTGAGACTTACTTCCTCTTTCTTTCAGCAACAATGACCCCATCTATATCAGTCCTTACATGTACAACATCTCCAAAAAGACCACTGAGATCAACATTTGCATCCAAATCACTCATTGGGTTATGTATTTCATTTTCAACCGCCATATCATAAAGATCGCGTGGTTTTGACTGGGCAACAACATACCAATCTGATTCAGGACCTTCCTTAACATAGTAAACCTGTACAGCTTGTGATGCCAAGATAAAAGGTTCATCTAACATATTTTCTTCAGTATTGAATAAATGCTTTAAATTAACACTTGTAACCCCAAATTGATCTTTTTTGACCCATTTATCTTGAATGCGATTGTTCACCCAATCACATTTAAACAAAACTATGTTTCCTTTGTTGCGATAGTTTAACTCAATGATTTCTTTGATGATGCCATAGTATATCTTGTTTCTCATAACTAGGTCCACATTGTTTCCATTTTCAAAGCAAGAGGTTTGGGCAACCAAAGCTACTCCACTGCCTTGAACTGGTCTACCCTCATCATAGGAGAACGTATGGAATTTAAATCCATTAATTGCATAGCTATTGTATGTTGTTGCAATCATGAAAGGTTCATTTGCCAAAATATGTATCTCTTCTGGTACTTCTACACCACTTTCAACTAACCCTTCCACCTGTAAATATCACATTATATCTAGTTAATTTAACTGTATTAGATCTGAACAGAACATGTTAATCATGCCTTTACTTACATGCTTTCTAAACCAATCATGAAACGTTTCATGATGGATACGAGTCATTTGTCGCTGATTGTGGCGACCAATCGAGGAAAGGTACTCCACATGTTTGCTGCAAAGGTGTGGTACCCATTGAGAAATTTATAGATAAGAACACGAGAAATGCAATGTGCCAAGTTGTGTGGATTGCTTACTTCAAGTATGGTTCTATCTTATCATAGTTGAACAATACATATCTATGTGCTTGAACCCAAGTCTTGTATTCTACGGATACAGTGCACTTGCCACTCAAAGCTTGACCTGTGCTTTGGAAGAATGGTGTAGTACAAATTTCACAGTCCATACTTTCACCATTTCCTACTTGTCCAGTCTCATAGCCTTTCAAAAATTTGGAGCAGAAAGTAAGACTCTCATCAAATTTGTAGGCCTCACAAATTGATCCCTCTAGATGACTTCTAGTACGAACAGAGCCCTTCAACTTCATCAAATACCTATGAAGTAATAGTTTTAGCATGGAATCTAACTACAAATATGCTCAATAGAAATTGAAAATAGTTTGGTACCTCTCTACTGCCCACATGCTACGATAGTGTACAGGACCAGCAAGTCTTGCTTGAGCATGCAGATGCACCATCAAATGAACCATGATATCAAAAAAAGATGGCAGAAATATAGTCTCAAGGACACTTAGTGTCTCAGCTATTTCAGCCTCTAGTTTTTGCATATCACTGATATGAATAGTGGGTGAGTAGATCTTCTTGAAGAAATTGCTCACACGAATTAGTGCTGCACTTACTCTTTCTGGCAGTATATTCCGAACAACAATGGGAAGTAAGTGCTGCAACAATATGTGGTTGTCATGGCTCTTTAATCCAATTATCTTCTTCTCCTTAACTTGCACATTACGACGCATATCAAATGCATAACCGTCTAGGAACTTCACATCCTTCAATACTTGACAAAATGCTTCCCTATCATCAGGACTCATTATAAACTATGCTGGTGGTAAATAAAAGTTATCTTCTACACTAACAGGATGAAGATCACTTCTAATGCCAAGTTTTTGGATGTCCAAGCGAGCATTTAAGTTATCCTTGGATTTTCCATCGGTGTCCAAAAGTGTGTCAATAATATTCTGACACACGTTCTTTTCTATGTGCATAACATCAAAATTATGCCATAGAAGTAGGTCTTTCCAATATGGCAACTTAAACCAAATGGATTTTCTTTTCCAAACAGTTGGTGGCTCATTAACTTTCTTGCGTTTTCGCTTGGATGACTCCTCTGTAGTTGGATTGCACTGACGCTTGGCTGGCTTCTTGGTTACTGGGTCCTTTCTGAAGGTTGTGCATATATTGGCTGTCAGCTCTAATATTTCCTCTCCACTAAGAGGTCTAGGTGCTGGCCTAAGTTCTGTGGTACCATCAAATGAATCTGCATCAAACCGAAACTTGTGTTCAGCATCTAAGAATCTACGATGGCCCATGTAGACACACTTGCCTCCCTTTTTTAGTTGGAAAGAACATGTATCTAAGTGGCATTCAGGACATGCAACTTTGCCAGAAGTGACACATGCCACCAAATAACCTAGACCTAGAAAATCAGATATGGTGCAAACTATGGCAGCACACAGTTGGAAGGGTTCACGCTTAGAATCATCATATGTTCTTACACCATGAACAAACATTTCTACCATATCATCCACCAGCAGCTCAAGAAAGACATCCATATCACCACAAGGTGCCTTAGGTCCAGGGATCAACAAGGATATGATGAAATTTGATTGCTTCATACACTTCCAAGGTGGAAGGTTGTATGGGATCAAAATAACTGGCCAAATGCTATAAGTTGATTTCATGGTCCTAAAAGGATTAAAGCCATCGCTAGCTACAGCTAGTCTAAGATTTTGACTCTGATGAAAATACTGGATGCTTAGAGTCAAAATCTTTCTAGAAAGGAGCATCAGCAGGATGCCTCAACAAACCATCTTGTGTGCGTCCTTCATCCTGCCACCTTGTGTCACTTGCTATTTTTGAGCACATAAAATACCATTGCAGCCTTTTCTTTATAGGGAAGTAACGCAGAACTTTCCTAGGAACCCTATGCACATGTTTTCCACTAGGACTACTATTTTCTGATTTCCATCTTGAAGTATCACATTTTGGACATACATCTTTCTTCGCATGCTCCTTCCAAAATAGTATGCAATCATTCTCACATGCATGAATTTTCACGTAACCAAGTCCTACACCTTTTGCCATTTTTAGCAGCATTAAAGTTTTTTGGAAGTGATGACTCTTCAAGTAAGACATCCTTAAGTAACTCTAATAGCATGTCGAAGCTTTTGTTACTCCATCGCCCAACGAATTTGATATGCACTAATCTTACAATGAAACGTAGCTTCGAGTACTTGCAACCTGGATATAGCTCCTTGCCAGCATCTTCTACCATTTTGTAAAAAGCTTCCATATCCTCATCGTGCTGCTTCGTGTTGTCTACTTCTAAGTCCCCTTGGACATCTAAACCCCCAGCTATGTCTTGAAGTAAACCAGAAATGTCATCCTCTTCATTTGGGTCCCCTACTTCTACGCTTTCATGTTGGCTGCTATTTGTGAAAAAACTGGAACTAGGTTCACCATGATTC
This sequence comes from Miscanthus lutarioriparius, assembly GCA_904845875.1. NCBI lineage: Eukaryota > Viridiplantae > Streptophyta > Magnoliopsida > Poales > Poaceae > Miscanthus > Miscanthus lutarioriparius. Next base: position 71,196,641 of record CAJGYO010000011.1, read on the forward strand.
ACCCATGTTATATACCTATCTGTAAATCCCTCACATATCAAGTGCTCAAGTCCAATACTACGGACCCTCCAACAAGAGTTCTTGCATGCCTTGCAGGGACACAAAATCTAATTTCCTTTTGCTGAAGTACTAAAGGCAAACTCTAAAAACATATCCACTCCTTCTCTATACACAAGGGTTTGCCTACAAATGATGATCAAGATATCAGACCAAACACCCTATGCATGCAGATTCTAGTATATGGTCATAGGTTTATTATGTACCTAGGCTGATCCATCCATGTTTTATCCATGACGCAGTGTCAAAATAGTGAAATATTACTCCCAAAATAAAAAATCATTCAGTTCAGATTGGGTTGTTCAACAAAAAAATAAAGATCATGCCAAACAATTGTCCAAATTAAATCAATTTCACCACACTTGATGCTAAAAAATTATCTCACCACAAGCCATCAATAAGAACTATAGGGGAAATTTAGTCCAGTTTTAAGAAACAAAATCATCACATCACAGATCACACACAACCTGCAATTCTAAGCCAAATGCAGAGACAAAGTTCATAAGAAAAGAAAAGCATACCAATCAAGCAATGACAGTAGAAGATCTTGATTGTGTTGTGTACAAGATCTTGAATCCTACTGGTTCCTCTGCAAAATCAACTAAGGCAGTAAACATCACATCTAAATTGATTCTCCAAAGAGGGGAAGAGATGGCGGGCAAGAGAAGTAACCCAAACCTTGAATCTTTGTAGCCTTTCTCACCTTTGTCTACTCCATTCTACAACCAAGAAAAAAAATACAAAAAAAGTAAACTGTGCCGAAACCCTAGCACGCAGGGGAATGGGGATGATAGGAAGGGGATGCGGAGATGATGCACTTGGATGCGGAGGGGAATGGGGATGCAGCGGCGGCACCGCTCTTGCTGGCCGGCGGTGGGCTAGGGTGACGGTGGGCTGGGGCGACGGGGGGCTAGGGCGGCGCCATCCGTTGGATTCATGGCGGGGGCTCATCTTTGTCAGAGGTCTGGGGCTCTCGGCCAGGATGACTTGGCGGCATGGGATTGGGAGGCGGTGATTTGGGTGGCGGGATTGGGAGGCGGCACCGACGGGATTGGGAGGCGGCGATTTGGGCGTCAGGGGTGCCGGCTACTAGCCTCTGGCAGCGGCTCCTGGCGGCGCCCGGCAGCGGAGCCCTACTGGCGGCGCCCGGCGACGGAGCTATGGTGGTGCGCGGTGCCTGCATGGGTGGAAAGGGGAAGGGAGCAAGAGACGTATGAAGGGTTGGCAGATATAGTGGCCTCGACTTAGCGTTTTCTCGATAAAAAAATGTTTAGCCTTTTAGCTCCCGCGCACAGTACTATTTTGGTGCGCGGTCTCCCGCCCACAGCGCGTACCCCTTCGCCGACACTTGACAAAGTGGTTTAGGTAGGCTAGGATGACACTTTTTTGGTCTAAAAACTTTCACCGACACTTTATGTGTTGGAAGGAGAAACACCGACATATAAGTTGTATCCTTATATTACTATTTCCGACACTTTAAGTGACGCTAAAAAGGTAAAGAATTGCCAACACATTACTTGTTTGGAAAACCCTTGATTTACCAACACATGATTGTAGGGAAAAGTGGACCATGGTGTAGTGTCGGGAGCTACCTGCTATGGTGCCTCCTAATTCTCCTTCTCCTCTACCTCAAACTCCAAGAGTGTGATTCCTTCTGCCGATCCTATATGCATGAGCGCAAAGTAAGATACAAGAATGCACAGGTGATGATATGATGCATAAACATAAATGTCCTTAACAACAAGGTATTAGGGTGATAACAAGATTAACTTTCTTTTACTGAGTAGGTGCATAACTCTTCTCTAGTAATTAAACAATTGTTCATTTAAGCATTTTCTGGATTGCAAGACAGCAGCCGCATGTTTTAACCATAACTGGAGTTATACGCATCCAAACAATATAGTTGTGGACTTTATGGAAAGCTTATGAAATTTCCTACCACTCTTTTTTAATCATCTTAAGGTGATTTAGTATATATCTAGGTCAAACAATTCAATCTTCTAGATCTGTCCAGAGGACAAGCAAATCTGATAGAAGAATTCTAGCAGCTATAACTCTTAAACCATTAGGTCTATGACCATGAAATTTTAGGACAAGCAAGATGAGTAAGTGACCTACAACTTTGTTATTAACAAGTTTCACAAGAAAGGTCACTATCATCATGAATTTGTCAACACAATAGGAACTATTCATGCAACCATTTAGTTGAATTATAAAGCAATAATTAACTAGCTGCCTATAACCAATTACTTCTAAGCCCAACTAATAACATAGATAGATCATATGCATCATAAGCACCACAGAAAACATCATGGTTAAGCCCAAATAATTTACTTATGTGCATTTATTAATTTCCTTATATATTAGGGTGATTTAGAGGATAATTATTTCCAATGATCCATAAATTAATAAAAAATTACAGTAGCTTACATATGAGTCCAATAGTCTACTGTGCAAATTTCATGTCATTTGGATAAGTATAGCCACCTCTACAAAAATGACAAGTTGCATAGGCTTATTTTAGCAAAAATAGTTTAGCATAGTGAAAAGTGTCAAACAATAGATTTCATATTTTTCTTATTTTCATCCTAGCACAAGAACACTTTGTAAATAATTTCATGCTCATAGGTTACATATATTTACCCCAATTAATTTCACTAGAAACTAGCATTTAATCAAATTTAAATAGCAAGATCATATTCCAAAGTATCCTTACTGTAGGTTCAACATTTTTCCTAGCTATAGCATGTCAACACAAGACCAACAAAATTGGAATCACATGTTTAGCACTTCCCTAGCTCAAGTTATGCATTTTACAATATAGAAACAAATTTCAAAGAACTTTAATAGCTTAATTTAATTCCCCTAGAAAAATACCCCAAACAGTAGGTTTCATATTTTTGTCCAATAGTACACTTCATGATGCATCCAGCAAAATTTGGATCACCCCATTTGGACACTCCTAGCTCAAGATATAAATTTTTGAAGTTTGCATTCAAATCTATGCAAATAAACAAAGAAAATCAAATTTCAAATCGGGCCTAGCAGCTAGGTGCAACCGATCCAGTGCACCCAGAGGTGCTGATAGCGGGGCCCATGGGTCAAAGGACCCCACGTAACAGGCATGCATCATAGGGCACGGTGGTTGACCGGCCATATCTCGCCGGCGGTGAGGTCTTCACCGTCGTGTTCCCCACCCCCACGCGCACCCACTGGAACCCTTGGTTGGCTCGGTGGATCACCTAAGCAACCTCGCCGGCGAGAATGGCGGCTCGGTGGTGGAGTTGCCGTCTCGGTGGAGACATGACCCAGCAAGCATGGCTACGGCTTCTATGAACCCTAGCGGAGCTCTATGGTGCGGATCGAGCCACAGTGATGCGGCGGTGAGCACCGACCACATGCATAGTGGCACGGTGGCGCACAACGCATGCGACAGTGCTTTCCATTCCGATGAGACAGTGGTTGGTGATGGGTCTCTGTCATAGGTGAAGGTGCTATGGGTCACGGTGGTGCAGAAACAAACACAAGAGGGGGAAGACGGGATCTTGTTAGTCCCGGTAGTGGCAAGCTTGAGCTTGCAGCCATGGCAGGCGCGCTTAGTGCAGTTGCGCATTCCCACATGGCGGCAGTGGTAGCGGTTAAATGGGTGATGGCCTCAGGATCTAGACCTTATGATGACAAGTAACCGAGTAAGGGGAAGGTCAGAGGAGCAACAGTGATGGCTAGCCACGGGCGAGCTCGGAGCTCGGCGGTGCTCCATCGCCATGGTGGCGAGGGCAACATGAAATGTTGCTTTACCTAGGCTCAAACAGTGGTAGTGGCAAGTCAGGGAGGTAGAGGAGATGATAGCGCAACAGTGGGTGAGATGGATTGGCCAGTGGTGCGGCAAGAATGGCGCGCAAGCATGGCGGTGGTGCGGTGGTGGCGACGGCAGCGCGGTTCGGCGATGGCGAGGGCAAGAGCGAAAGAGGTAGGGTGAGAGAGTGGGAATGGGAGAGAGCAGCAGCTACACCTCCCTTTACTCCACCTGCTAGCCAGACTGGCCAGGCTGACACCGATGAGCGGCCACCACATGGCACGTGGCCTGGCAGCGGTCGGCCACGACGCGCTCGGCCGACCGATTCAAATCGACTGTCAGGCCAACTGATAGTGCCACTTTGCACCTCTATAACTCCTAATCCAGTTCAAGTTTGCAAAAAGTCCATTAATAGAGATTGTAGAGCTATAAGATATCCACAACTTTTTTTTAGAAAGTTTTGTCTAATTCGCGATGGTTTTCAAACTACAGAGCTCCAAAGTAGAGCACATGGAAACAACATCCAGATTGAAATTTAGGAGCTCTAGTTGACCAACTTAAGCACTGATTCAGGTCATGACCCTTAAACAAAGTTTGTTCCACATGACATGAACTACAACTTTTATATAGGTCACATAGCCATGCAAGCTCTCTAAGCTACTGTTCAACTTTGGTCAAACTAGCATCATGAAAAAGGCATTTCAAAGTAAACCAACACTTAGAAGCAAATTTGGGCTAGGTCATGAATACAAACATTGTTCCATTTTTCATCCTAGGTGTGTCTAATGTGTTTTTGTGACCCCACAACCATGTCATACATTGGTCACACATGATCACAAGCATATGTAAGTATATAAGCAACACCACATGTGATAAAGAGAAGGTGAATGAAATGAAACTTCACATGCTCATGCTCATGAATGCTTGGATGATGCTTGTGCTCATGAAATGCAAGTGCCAAATGCATGCTTAACACTAGGGTGTTATAGCCTCCATTGTAGGAGTCAGCGGAGTTAGAGGAGGAAGCCGCTTGCGCCACGAATGGGCATCATGAGCGGTACCAGAGTGATCACCACTGCAAAATCAAAAGAAACAACAAAAGAAGATGAAAAATCAAGGATAGATTTGATCTTACCCCTGAAAACAAAGGCGCCGGCAGAGAGGAAAATTTTCCTCTGGGAGGTCACCGGCAACGCGCTTGCCGTGATCCATGATTCTCTGGATACGATTTTTAGTTCTAAGAACAAGGGGAAGAGAAGTTGCACAATGACATGGGCAGAGGCAGGAACAGATGTGATCTCTCGGCTATCCTTTAGGGATGTATTTATAGCTAGAGTGGGATATTGGTGGATCTTTTGAGTCGAGGAAAATAAATTTGATTCATGGACGACAAAAGGCCATCTCGAATATAGAGAAAGCCACGCGTGGCCTAATGAGAGAGCAGCAGTTGCAGAAGCAGCGGATTTCAAAATTTCATTCATTAAGATTATTTATAGTTTCATTCAGATCCTGGATGCGGACGTGAAATGTTATCCACTATAGTTTTGCATTTGCACGCGCGTCCAAAAGCAAGCCCTGGAATTGATCAGCTAAAGTTCAGTCGATTAGCTAATGGAGCAAGCTTGAAAAAGTGATTAATCCAAAAAGCCGATCACTGGTGCAGCGATCGGTAATGGTAGAAGAATTTGTGCGCAAGTAGAACGGGTATCAGCCAGACTCAAGGAATGACGAAGGATCGGCTATGGGCACGAGTTGGAAGAGAAGGGTGGCTTGAAAGATCAAAAGGATGATCACCATCAAGTAACCAAACATCATGATCTTCGATATGTGCTTGATCAAGAAGGGCCAATGGAATAGATATGCAAGAAGGCCAAAGAAGTTAACATGGGATTAGAGCAGATAGTTGGAAGTGCGGCTCATGCAATGGTCATGAGAAGTAATTTTGGAATAAAATCATTTTATCCTAAAATTGGGGGGCATGTGTTGACACCAAAATTTAGTTCGGGATAAGGAGGCCATAAGGTCGAAAACTTATCAAGGGAAAGCCGAGATATCCAGCAAGATCGGCTGACTAGATTGCCATCAACTAGATAAGATGACATCATCATCTCAAGGGGATGCGCCCCATTGGCAGGGACAACAAGACGTGAAGCAAGAAGACGCGTCGGACCTCATATAAGTGAAAGATTGAGGTCCAAGTTATCGTAATTTAGGAAGCTTTGTTTCTTTTCCAAGTTTTGTGACTGGTCTTATTCGACCAAGACTCGTAGTCAAGCCTCGGGTATAAATATTGAACCCCAGCTATTGTAACAGACATCTTAGCGATCAATCAAAAACCAGTACCTTTACTTTTCGGCTTACGCCACCCCCTAGGAGTAGGAGTAGAGTAGATCTCAGTGAGTTCTTTGGCAAGTAGGGCTACCATCGGTTAAGTCCGACCTCTGGTTTGTTTGTGAGTATCCGTCATGGCTTATATTTTTTTGTAAGGCTGCCCTCGGTTAAGTCTGGTCTCTTACAAGCATGGTATAAGTTAGTTATCATCAGTTAATTGTAAGGTTGCATCGGTCTAGCTCGTGTCTCTTGCAATTATCTTATACAAGTTACCCTTGACTCATATCAAAATTTGTACGGTTGCATCGGTCCGGCTCGTATCTCATACAAATTTCGATACGGATTAGTTATCGGCTAAATCTATTAAGATTGGTAGGGTTTCCTGTAACTTCCCAGGTTTTAGCCACATGCTAAGTAGTGGGTTTGAGCTCAAACATGATAGGATAAGTGGTATTGAAGGTGTCAAGGTCAAATCTACGAAAATGAGCCTCAACTTAAACTTGGACAACACACCTTTGCTTACATGTTGACCCTTTTCAAATGTATGCTTGAGTAGTGTTAACCATGGTTCTTTCATGAGCATCACCTTGATATCTAGTTATCTTGACCATTGGAAAAGTTTCATGAAGTTTGGAGCCAAGAAGTCACATGAAATGATAAGTTATAACCTTTCTAGAATTGCTTCATGGGGTAAATGGAAACATGGGATATCGACCAAACCTTGCAACCTTGCTCAAACAGTCCTAATTAAACTCATGAACAAAAGTTATGAAGGGTTCACATTGAGCAAGTGTCAAGAAAATGCTTCAATGGATCAAAAAGGATAATTTAAGCTTTGCCATGATGCTGTTTTGACCAAAGTAGAACTATAAGTTCTATACTTGTTTTGGTGTTTAACCTTAAATTAAAGTTGTACTTTAGTTTGTGTGCTACAAACTTTGTTTTTAGACCAAAGGCTGAATCTATGTCTCAGCTTGTTAAGCAGAGGTTACAAGTTTGAATCTGCTGCTGTTTTTAGCCGTGGAAAATATTGTAAGTCTGAGATTAGCGGCAATGATAGTTCGCATGTCGCGTTCTCGTGTTTTTGTTAAGCAACTTGACTTGATACCAAAATAAAAATTGGAGTTTACATCTTGGAGAAGGACATACAAAAGGTTAGGATCAGTTTGACCAAGTTTGACCTCCCAAAACTAACAAAAACCGAGCTCTTCCTTAATCCTCGTTTTCTCGCTGACACTATCAAGTTTGGTGCTGATTATCTCCTAATCCATGGCTCTAATGACTTGGCACCTTAAATAAGGTTTGTAGAGCAGCCCGAGATAAGCAACTTTGCTTCAAGGCCCATTCGCCAAATTGGCCCATAGCAGGTCCAAAATTAGCGCCCACCGTACCCACACTATCGCCCACCACGTGCACGACAGAATGTCGATGTGGCCGTCATGCATGAGTTCGCGCCCCACCATTGTTGACGCATGCCCTGCCTCTCCCTACACCCTCCAGAAGTGGACGCCGAGCTTCCCCCTCTCCCTCACTCGTTCTCGGCTTCCTCTCCCGCGCCCTGCTCCACAGCAAGGCGCTGGGCGCCATGGACGGCCAGGCCGAGCTCCATGGTCGTCGTCATTCCTCCACCCCCGAGTGTCTCATAGCCTTGCACCACCATCGCTGCCTTCCCCTCATCGTTCTTTACCTCATGTGCACGCTTGCCCAAGCCATCCCCGCCAGGGCACGCCGCCACTCCACCGCCTAAGCCACTCCCCGTTGAGCCGCTCGGCTCCAGGCCACCTGCCGTCGCAGCCCTGCCGCTGCTGGCTACAGCTGGCTGAGCCAGGGCCTGGCGCAGCCGAGCCCGGCCGGCCCTTCCCCGCCGCCGCCGACCAACAGTAGACCGGACGTCGGCCTCCCTTGCTCTCTATTTGTGAGAACAAGAAGAAGGACCGCGGGCAAGAATTTGAAGAAAGGGAGGGGTCTATCTGCACAACTCATGACTCATGTGAATAGTGCATAGAAGGACCTTTTTGCTAGAATCTGTTTAGTGAGAAGTTTAGGGTCCTCAGTGCAAATATGTTTTTATTTTCCTTTATTGCATTTAATCGACTAAAACTTTGGAAAATCATAGTAAATCGTAGAAAAATCATAAAATAGCAAATGAAGATGTTTTAGAATCCTTGAGAGTGGATCTATGCAGTAGAGTCAAAATATGACATGCTTTAGTAGAAATTTTCTGCTATTTTTATTTATTTTTGTAAATTAGGGTTTTCTAGGATTAAATTCATATCTAAAGTTGTGGTGCTCCAATGGCATTGAATTTTTTATGGTAGGCTACTAATGTCATATGTGTGCTATGGTAAAATTTTCATATTCATTGGATGCATTATGATTGAGTTATGGATTTAGCTTGCTTAATGTTTGATAAATGGTTTTAAATAAGTTATAATTACTATGAAGGTGTAAAAATGGAAAATGTTGTTCCATTACCTTGGTCTGATGTGGTTATGTCAAGTTGATACATAATATGGCTAGATGTTTACAAAAAACTTTGAGTTTTAGATTTATCTTGCTCTCACATGTCTTTTTGTAATTAAAACTTGTTCTGATTATAATGATTGATTTATAAAACCTGAGGATGTAATATTTCTAGAGTAGCCATGTTTTGATATCACCTATCACCTGTAAAAATTCCAACTCTCAACTCTATGTTTAAAATATCACCTAAAAATAATATATATGTTGCATTATATAAGTAGAGGATGAAAGTTTGTTAATAGATGCATGTGTTTATGCCATGTAATACTTCTAATAATTGGTGCTAAGTAATGTGATTGCTTGGTTATGATTAGGAGCTACATATATAGCAACAAAATATTAGTTGTTAGCAACATAAATGATAAATGCATATAGTTGTATCTCTGCTATTATGGCTGCATACATAGTTTCTGTGGTGGTGATATTTTTGTGATGCAAATGATGTTTTCTGTAAATGTGGTGAATACCAAAGTTGTAGATAATTTCCTTATCTTGCATTTCCTAAACTTTCATGATTTTAGGCCTGCTGGTTTAGGAGTTATAGATTTTAGAAGTTTGCTATCAGGTTTTACATGTCCTCTAAACAGATCTGAATGATTGTTTTTTTAGCTTATTTAAACATGGAATCATGTATTGGTGATAATATAAGAATTGTAGTGTTTTGTAAAGCTTTCCAAAATATCTAAGAGCACCACTTTTGCTGGCCTAGAACTTTGGTTATAGCTGTTCAAAGTAGAATGGCAGGTTCTGTCCAAATCTGGATAAAGATGTCTTCATTATATTGTTTGACCTTGTTGGATGCTAAACCATCTTAATATGATAATAATAAAGTTATAGATAACTTAATAAGTTTTCTAGAATGTTAAGGGTCATGTTTGTTGGATGATTAGAACTCCAATTATGCATTTCTGAAGGTCATGTCAGTTTTCTGTCCTAATTTGTGCAGATCTGCTTCTTAGTGTTTTTCAACCTTCTTAACCTTTGAATCAGCTCTAGGAGTAAATAACAAAGTTGTAGACAGCTTCCTAAGCTTTTCAGAAAGTCTAGGATCACCTTTATTGGATGCCTATAACTCCAGTTATGGTTGAAACAAGTGCCTTCTGTGTTGCTGTCCAGATTCTGGGCATGTGCTAAGCTAATTGCTTTAGCTTTCTCTTGTTTTGGCTAAACATGTTTAGTTAGTTCTTGATTGATAAATGATTGTAATAGCTAAACTTAAGTTAACTTGTGTGCCATGCTTGATATGCTTGCTATCTTTCTATAATAGATTGTGTGATGTTTAGTTAAATAACTCTAGGTGCCTATACTTATTTGGTGTGCTCTTGTGCTTGTCTTGAATGCTTTGTGATGCATCATGTTTTGCCTCCTTTCAGTTCATACATTTGCATCATGCATCTCATTTAGGTATGCTAGATGAACTGCACATGGACATGAAGCATAGGATGTTGGAGTCGAACCAGAAAACAGTGTTGGTGGATAAGTCCCGAAGATGGTGTGTTGGTGGACGGATCCAGAAGATGGAAGGACCTCGAGAGTTCATGCCTGAACTAGAGATGCTCGCTAAGCAAGTGTCATCTAACAAACATTGACCTAGTGTTAGATTCTAGGCAAGCCTCGGAGCATTCTAAGTCTCCTACCCTCTCTTTTTACAAATGCACATAAGTATAACTTTTGTATGCTGCATTAGGTGATAGGAGTTGAATGAAGCCGTTGGTGCATACTTCCTACCTTGTCCACTATATATATAAATGCCGGTACCCTTACTAGATGAATAGGCTGACCTATGCTTAGCCATGTTTAGACCGATAGAAGTGGGTGATTTCCTGTCACCTGCAATATAGGTGGATACCTAGTCACGGTTGGCTATATTTGCTATCGTGGAAAATAACCACGTGGTGATGAATAAATGGAGATCGGACGGGGTCTGGTGATTGAGAGGCAGCAAGACATGGAAGTCTTGGGTGCATGTTTTATCCCATCTGTGTCGGTTAAGGACCGCATCGTTGTTGGTCCTCGGTCATTTTGAACACAACCTCTCACTTAGCTGGTCGGATAACTTGTTCCGACAGTGAAGCCGAGTAGCCCAACTCAGGCCAGGAGTTATTCTATCCGAGGGTGCACACTGGAGGTAGTAAGGATGTGCGGGGAGCTGGATATGAGACCAAGGGTAGGCCAGACCTGAGCGTCCTGGCAGCTAGTTAGTTCCTGAGTGTGTGACGCTGATCAAACCCGCGAAATGAGTCCTAAGTTGTACCAAAGGTGACCTAAGGCTACCTTCATGCGATACGCCTGGGTTTGTGTTAGGATTTCTACCCAGCTGGTTGTAATCGATTCGAATCGTCGTCTCTCCCGAATAGTGAGAAACTTGACCGAGCTTCCTTGATTCATAGTAACACTGGATGGAACATGATGGTTATGATAATTATATGATAAACTGGATATGGTTACTATTGTGATGCTTATTAATCAAGTGATTGCTCTAGAATAGGTGCAAAGTTAGCCATAATAAGCTTCACTAAACTTGATGTGAAAATATTGACTAAAATATTGGAAGTAAGGACTCATGATAGTAATGCTCTTTTTGCAAAGTTATGCTATCCAACCAGCTCTACAAAATAAGCCTTGCATATCCTTGAGAATCTTTTTATTTCTCTCCTAATTGGTAAGTCTAGCTGAGTACATTCGAGTACTCAGGGTTTATCCCACCATGTTGTAGGTGAAGTTCTCGGCCTGCGGAAGATGGTGGCTAACCACCGGTGGGCTCGGTGACTCTATATTTATTTCTCATCTATATGCTATTGTTGGAGGATATTACTTATGCTAGCAGTGTATTTGAAACTTATATTATTGTAACCATTTTAAAGTATGTTGTTTTAGCTATCATAATTGTAAACTTGGCAACATGTTATTATTTGTGAACTCAATTATAAACATTATTTCCGCTGTGACTCCATGTATGTGATGTGTATTTGCTTAATCTATTACGGTCTTGGTTGTGATGTGGATTTACCAAGGTCCTTCGTGACACTCGGCATACTACCAGGTTTATATAAGTGAAAGTATGTGTGCGTCAACATGTTAAACGAGGACAGCCGTACTTGATCTTGTATAAATTGGGTAGTTCTGTCACATTTCCTTACTGTTTTTAATAGATTTGCTAGTTATCGATCTTGTTATAATTAGTTTTTTTACTATTTGTAACAAAATCACCCCTTGCCCGATTAAGATTGGAACTGATTGGCTTTATATCTCTTTATTTCATCATCTTGTTGCTTTTACTTGTTTACATCTCACTTTGATGATGGTTTTGGTTAACTTAGCCATTTTGATTTAATCTTGATCGAAGATAGCATGTGGTCAGGACATGTTTAACCCTAAGTAAAGCTTGCTAGTCAATGAAATCTGGTCTAGAACTGCTATTATGGCTGCCATGAATCCGGTCGACCCCTACTATTAGCACTATAGATCGGAGATCGTTAAATAGCAAGTCTTGCTTATGGTCAAACATAGCCTTTGGCTGCATGCTATGTCTGCATTGACTATTTTGTTGATCGCCTATGCTTCCACGATCGTAGCATACATTCACGATTCTGTTAAGCACGTATATATTTGTTGGTGTTTTGTAGACCAGACTAGTAAACTTATACGATTACCACGCTGCTCTAGGAAGACGATGGTAGCATCCAGTAGACACGAGGATTTATACTAATTCAGGCCAGAGCCCTACGTCTAGTCTCAGAGATGATCGAGTGCATGTTCCTTGATTGAATGCTCTGAAGTTCTTATAATGGGGGTGCAAGAAAGGTGGAGGAGATGGAAGGTCCTATGCTAGGTGAAGTGCTGCCCGAAGAGAAGCTCTAGGAGCCCTACTACAATGGTGAATGAATGGAATGGTAGAGGATTTAGAATGTCTAGAAAGGGTGCCCTGGCCGCCCTTATATAGAGTTCAGGGCCAGGGCTTGTACAATGAGGGGTTCTCCTGACCGAAGGATCGAGAGCCTGAGGGAGGTCCTAGCTAACTTGGTTTGCAAGCCACGTCGTCTTTTGGTGCACATCTGGTCGTGGCCATCATCATGGTCCTCTAGCCACATTGTGGAAGGATGTGACGTGGCGCTACTATGCCGGCCATGGCAGCACTGTAGCCTCGATGGTGGTTCATCAGCCATCCTATGTAACATGGTGTCCGTCATGGCCTTCATCATTTTCTCTTGGTTCCTAGGGGTGTCATACCCGAAGTAGGTAGCCACCCTAGGTTGTCGTTCGCTTGGTCGCTTTGCGGGGCCGAGGGCCATGACCCCGATCATCAGGGTCGGGCGCTCTACTGGTCTAGATGGCCATTTCATCGATCCCGTTATCATAGATCCCCATCCCATAGTGGGTCTGATCGTATAAGCATCTAGTCGGTCCATATTTGGATGGTGGGTGCGTTGCTGCCTCATTAGTGCGGCATGGCACAGAGATAGTGTCTGACCGGGTCGAGGTGATTACTGTCCCCTTGGTCCTGGTGAATTTAGTGCGGCATGCTTGCTCTCATCAGAGTAGGCGCGCCTAGCTGTGCTCGACCTCCGCCCATCCTTTCCGGGGGTCATGACGGGGAGAGGTCGTTCATCTTGTGAGTGTCATGTACTAAAGCGGGTGGAAGAGGTCGGGGATGACCCCGGCCTTGGCGGCTGGCCCGCTCCGCTTGGCTTTAGTTGGGACTCAATCATTCGGGCCTTTGTTAGCTACTGTATTGCAGGCCGCACGGCCTACTAACTAATCGATGCCTTGGGACACCCGGGGGTCATAACCCTGATAGTAGCCCTCGAGCATTTTTACGATCATGAAGTGATCGTGAAAGCACTGATGCATGTGTATGTTGGAGTGCGGGTTCATAGTCATGGCTTTTTCGAGCTTCGCTGCTTGACCCCTTGTAGGCTTGGTGAATTTAGGATGGTAGTTGGACGTTGCGCCTCGTCCCGTCCTGTCAAATTGGCACATGATTGCTGAGCCTTGCCATGTCAGCATGCCGCTTATCGGGGTCCATGACCCAGGCGAGGCTTTGATTTTACCAACCTTGTGCGAGCATCTAGTTTTGGTTGTGGCTTTCGTGGTTCTCTCTTGGGCCTATAAATGTTGGCCCTTCGCTTGAGCTATCCGTGATTGTGTTTGAGAACCTATTTTGCTAGTCCTTTCGAGATGCTTGTTGTTGAGAGAGGAGGGAAATGGAAGGGTAGAGAGAGAGAGACGTTGTGAGTTTCTATTTTGTCAAAGGTTTCTTGTAATGGCTAGGCGTCGACGTCTATCTATCTATCGACCGGTGCTAGAAGGGATCTTGCGATCTAGGAAGGACTGGGTGCCTTGGTCCCTGGAGCCACTGCTTTGGGATTCCCCCGACCACTGAAGCGCTCTAGCTTGGATGTGCGAGGTGGCCCTTGCTGTGGGTAGTTCCACCATGCCGTCCCCATCCTTGTGAGATGGCAGCGTTGAAGCCGTCTCTCACCCTTGTTTCCTATGCTCTAGGAGCTACGACGCTAGATGGAGTTTTGCGGGGTGCTCCTCTCCATCGCATTTTGTAGCGACGGAGGGGAGCATCCCATAAGCCCCTATTTAGCGCCATAGCTCCTAGAGCTCAGGTCGCTACTACCGTGCCTAATGTTGCCAGGCCATGTGGCACTGGCCACGCTTGTTTTGTTGGGAAGCATAGAAGGATTTGTTTGTGAAGTGCCACGGTGCTCGGCTTGGTTAGTTTGTAATTTCCCGGGCTTTGACCCAGGATTGTTTCTTGATTTAGGTGAAAATTTTGTTTGGGCTTGGCTCCACGATTTTAGTGGTGTCTTCCTTGACCAGAGGTAGTTGCCTCAATCCAGTGCCGTTAGGGTCGTGGCTCTCATGGGATGCGTTGCCATCCAATTGAGAGTCGAGGGTTCGAGGGAGCTGCCGTCCTCCCTTTCTGTTCCCTGATGCCTTTTGCAACCTGGGGGGTCATGATGCCATTGTTGTAGGCAGGTTTTTAGTTTTGCCCCACGTGGGGAGAGGCATGTCCACCATAACCACGTGGTCGGAGCGGTGCGCCTCATCAGAGTCGATGGGTAATCCGAGCGGGACCCGATATCCTCCCCAATCGACGTGGAGTTCGACTGTGCCTCATGTGAGACGTCTCATAAATTGTCGGCTGTTAATCCTGTTGGTCCCCAACCACCTCTGTAGCGGCCAGAGGGCAAGATGCCTCCCCTCAGAGGGGGTCAACTCGGGAGACTTCGAAGCGGACGACTTGAACACAGAGATAGACGGTCGTGTGGCTCCGCACCACCTATTAGAGCCGCGAGGGCCCACCTCCTCCCTGCCCCTATCCCTTTTGTGGTCTTGAGCCCTTCTAAGGACTGGCCTAGAGGTGGATTCCTAAGTACAATGTCGGGTCATGACCATGAGCCGGCTTTCTAGCGCACGAGCTCGGGGGCTTTCAGGCCTATTTCATCGGGATCGTGATTTACCGGCGTTCACTCGGCGTGTGATCGAGTGTGCGTTCTGTGGTCATGATGACCATGGGTCACTCTGCGCACGGATATAGGGGTAGTCAGTATCCCCAAATCCTTCGCATCTTAATGGCGCCTCGGCGCATTATGACTCATCAGCTTGTCTTCCGAGGGCTTGTGGGGCCCGTATTAGGGCGGACTCCGTGTGGGTGTGGTTCACTTCCCTAATCACCACCACATGAATAGTTCCCTCTACTCGAGCTGACATCTTATCTTGTTCTCGCCTCCTGCCGCCATTCCTATAGTTTTTGAAGGAAAAACAGAAGGAGAGGGGTCAAGTTCGTGCGGTTTACCTTTAGATTGTGTGCGCCACTACCGTCGCCATCTGCACCGCCGCCTCCACTTCCTCCTCTGCCTGCGATGCAAGATGTGGGAGTGGATCCCTTCATCGGTGACAGAGGCGAAGCTGCAGTGCCTCGTGGTGAAGGGTCTTCTTCCGCCGATGGAGGTCATGGGATAGAGAGCCCCCACTTTTGAGGTGGTGCCTCATCCATAGCCTAGGGAAGTGGTGTCATTAACCGACTTCCACAAGCGTGGGTTTGGGATCCCGGTGTCTGACTTCCTCTGCGGTTTCCTTTGCGAGCACGGGGTCAGCTGCAGCACCTCCCTCCCATTGCGGTGTCATAGCTGGCGGGCTTCGTCGTCGTGTGTGAGACCTTTTTGGGGATTCCCCCAATAAGGATATGTTTTGGAGGGTTTTCGAGGTGAAAACCGACAAGGCGCATGATTTGGACAACAACGTTCTTGCCCCCGTGGGCGGGATGAACCTATAGATGCGCCAGGGAGTCTCTCACAGTTATCCGTGCTTGTCGCTGAAGTCTTTGAATTTTGGCTGGCACAACCATTGGTCCCACATCCAGGATGATGCCACCGCCCCTTGCCCCTTTCTCCAGCATTGCTCCGGTGAGGCTAGACTCATGGAGTTGGGGGTGTGGCAAGTGTGACCGAATCACCCAATTTATACAAGATCAAGTATAGTTGTCCTCGTTTAACATGTTGATGCACACAT
Source organism: Miscanthus lutarioriparius (assembly GCA_904845875.1). Classification (NCBI taxonomy): domain Eukaryota; kingdom Viridiplantae; phylum Streptophyta; class Magnoliopsida; order Poales; family Poaceae; genus Miscanthus; species Miscanthus lutarioriparius. The sequence goes on from CAJGYO010000011.1 coordinate 71,212,872, forward strand.
ACTTTCACTTATATAAACCCGGTAGTCTGCCGAGTGTCACGAAGGACCTCGATAAATCCACATCACAACCAAGATCGCACGATTAAGCAAATATATATCATATACACAGAGTTGTAGTGGAAATAATGTTTACAATGAGTTCACAAATAATAATACAAGTTTGGGTTTCAAAACCGATTAGTGAAAACAACATAGCTTTCAACTGATTACAATAATATAAGTTTCTAATACATTGCTAGCATACGTGACATCCTCTGACAAAAGCATATAGATAAGAACACTATATAGAGTCATCGAGCCCACTGGCGGTTAGCCACCATCTTCAGCAGGCAGAGAACTTCACCTGCAACATGGTGGGATAAACCCTAAGTACTCGAATGTACTCAGCTAGACTTACCCGTCATAAACCAAAAAACTAAAGAGACACCAAGGATCATGCAAGGCTTTATAAGTGGAGCTGGTTTGACAACATTTTGCATAAAAAGCCACTAGTTGAGCTATACATCTTATAATTCGATTCCAAGTTAATTATAGCTATTCATCTCTAGATTAGCATATAACCTGTGCCAAACATGTGATGTATGATTATGTAGCATAACAATAATAACCATAGCCGGTGTAGCATTCCCATGTTCATCATAACCATCAAATTCCATAGTTCAATTACTATAATGCTGGAGCTAGTCGAGTGTCTCACTATCCGGGAGAGACGGCGATTCGAATCAGTTGCAACTAGCTGGGCAGTTATTCCTAACACAAACCCAGACATACCTGCACCAAGGTAGTCTTAGGTCACCTTTGGTACAACTCAGGTACACATTTCACGGGTTTGATTAGCGCTGCACAACCAGGGACAACCAACTGCCAGGATGATCAGGACTACCCTGCCCTTGGGCTCACGTCTGGCTCCCCGCACATCCTTACTACCATCCAGAGTGCGCACTTTGACAGAACAAGGCCCGATCTGAGTTGAGCTACTTGGCTTTGCGGTCGAAATGAGTTATCCGGCCAGCTAAGTGAGAGGCATGCGTTCAATCTCGGCAGAAGTGCCAGCAATGGTACGATCCTTAATTGACACAGACGGGATCAACATAGCCAACCCAACACCATTGCATATGAAATCCCACCCGGTCTCCACTTAGATTACATCCCATGGTTATTTTTTCATGATAGCAAATATAGCCAACCGTGCTCCGATATCCACCTATATCTCGCAGGTGATAGGAAATCACCCAACTTCTACCGGTCTAAGCATGGCTAGGCACATATTCGATCCTGTACCTACACATGGTTTAAGGTGTATTTCTAGACAAGGTAGTTCTACCCATCAAGTGTTTCCAATCAACTCTTATAACCTAATGCATCAAACATAAAAGGACGCAAGTGATATTTGTAAAAAACATAAGAGGCTTAGAATGCTCTGGGGCTTGCCTGGGATCCAACACAAAGTTAGTTCAGTTAGCTTGCACCATCTTAGGGAACATCTTCCACTCTAGGCATGCACTCCAGGGGTTATTCCATCTTTGGGATAGGTCCACCAACACCGTCTTCTGGTTCGACTCCATTATCATGTGCTTCATGTCCATGCATTGTGCATCTAGCATACCTAGATGAGATGCAACAATGCCAGTGCATGAATGCAAAGAATGGTAACATGAGATGCATTATATAACATCATTCAAGATAAGTATAAGGTTACGCCTCAAGACATATGCACTTAGAGAGCAAGTCATTTAACTAACTATCACTCAAGTCTAGCATAGGGGTAGCAAGCATAACAAGCATGGCACACCAGTTATAAGTCAAACTATTATAAGCATTTAACAATCAAGAACTAATTAAGCCTAGCATCACATAAGAACTAGGGCTGCGGTGAATGACACCAACATAATTAAAGCTCTAGCAAAACATGCATCAAGATCATTTTGTGGCAACATGCATACATGACCATTTATTAGTTACGTGCTTGACCAACATTATATAACACATTTATAAGATACCTCAGGTAGATCAATTTAACTCTAGTAGTGTCATGAGCTAACACTAACAAGCATACAAAGCAATGCAAAGTGAAGCAAACAACTTTAGGTACATGCTCAGATTCTGGGCAGCAGCATAATAGCCACTTATTTTAACCATAACTAGAGATATAGTTATCCAACAAAGGTAATCCTAGACTTTTTGGAAAATCTAATGAAATTGTATACATCTTTGTTCTTCATACCAAAATCTAATTCACAGGTTAACATGATCAAATATGCCAATATTTCAGGTCTGTATAGACAAGGACAGAAAACTGACAGTAACTTCAGAGATGCATAACTGGAGTTCTAGACCACCAAAAATAGTGATCTTAGACATTTTAGAAAGCTTAGGAAAATCACTACAATTATCCTATTATCACCAATACATGATTCCATGTTTAAATAAGCCAAATAACACAATCATTCAGATCTATTCAGAGCACATGCAAAAGCTAATAACAAAATTGTAAAATCTATAACTCCTAAACTAGCAGGCCTAAAATTATTAAATTTTAGGAAAAGAAGGATAAGGAAATTATCTACAACTTTTGTGTTCAACATATCTCCAGAAAACATCATTTGCATCACGAATATATTACCACCATAAAAACTGTACATGCAGCCATAACAGCAGAGATACAACTATATGCATTTACTATTTATGTTGTTAACAACTAACATTTTGTTGCCATATATGCAGATCCATGCAACTCCTAACTATAACCAAGCAATCACATTACCTAGCACCAATTATTAGAAGTATTACATGGCATAAACACAAGTATCTACTAACAAACTTTCATTAGCTTTTCTATATATAAAAACCTATATATTAATTATAGGTGATGTTGCAAACATCTAATTTGGATCTCAAATTTTTATGAGAGATAGATAATGACAAAACATGATTACTGTACAAATCTTACATGCTCAGGTTTTATAGATTAATTATTACAAAAAAGACAAATTGCTAATGCAAGAAAACATGTGAGAGCAAGATAAATCTAAAACACATTATTTTCTGTAAACACATAGCCATATTATGTATCAACATGACACAACAACCTCCTACCAAGTCAATGGAACAACATTTTCCATTTTTACACCTTCATACAAAATTATAACTCATTTAAAACAATTTATCAAGCACTAAGCAAGTTAAATCAATAACTCAACCATACTGCATCCAATGAGCATGCAATTTTTACCACAACACACATATAACATTAGTAGCCAACCATACAAATTTCATAGCAATTGGAGCACCACAACTTTAGATATGAATTTATTTATAGAAAACCTTAATTAACATAGATAAATAAAAACAGCAAAAACCTTCTACTAACACATATCATATTATGACTCCAATGCATAGATCTACTCTCAAGGATTCCAAAAAGTCTTCATTTGCTATTTTACGATTTTTCTAAGATTTATTGTGATTTTCCAAAGTTTTAGCTAATTATATGCATATAGGAAAAAGAAAAGGAAAAACGCTTTTGCAACGGGAACCCTAGACTTTCCTCTAATCTACCCGTAGTTCATAAGGCCTATTCACATGAGTCATAGGTTCTTCACTTAACCCCCTGCACTTGCTTCTATTTGAGAGTGACGTCCTTCTTCTTCTTCAACTCGAGCATAGCAGAGGAGTTGGCCGGAGCTCATGGTTCCAGCCGGCAAGGGCGGCGCCAGCGGCGATGAAGTGGAGGGGGAGCCATAGGGGCCCACGTGCACCCGGGAAAGGCGGCGGTCAGCCGGGGATGGCCCCAGTTTGGACCGACCATGGGCCATGGTGGCAGCCCGATGGAGAATAGCAGCGGCGGCGAACAAGGAAGCCGCGGTGGTGTCAGAATGGCGGGGAAGGTTCCATGGGCCTACGTGCACCCACAGAAGGCAGCGGCTTTCCTAGAGGTGGCTCGTGGCCACGCACGCATGTGGCGCCTAAAGGCATAGCCCGACGGTGGCCGTCTGCAGCGGCGAGAGAGGCCGTGTGTGTTGGGGCAACGTGTGGCGGTGGAGGCGCAACGGTACTCGGCTGGGACAGGAAAGGCATGGAGGAGCTGGTCGGGCGGCATCCATGGAGCTTCCATGGGCGTCCATGGCCCCGTGCAGGGGTGAGAGGCAAAAGTGAGCACGGAGTGGAGCTCAAGGTCGGGACAGCGCGCGGTTTAGGCAGGGCGCCCTCGACGCGTGGAGCAGAGGCGAGGAGCATGGCAACTGCGTGTCCCCTTTGGGGCCCACTGTCGAACACCTGGGGTACATTGAAGTGCCCACTTTGATGCCCTCAAAATGGCATATTCGGCTTGGATTTAGCTCCTGGCGTTATAACAAGGTTTGCTGACCACGGACTGCTCTCAAACTTCTTTTAAGGGTGCATGGTCAAAACAAAGTCAAACTGGTGCCATCTTTTTGCATGCTCTTCCCCAAAACATATAGTCCAACTTTTACATTTGGCTCAACTTGAGTTGCTTAACAAAAACATGAGAACACGACATGTCAATTAAGTGGTTACTAATCCCGGACTTAGAATATTTCTATTTCTAAGTCTGAAAATAGCCGTAGATTCAATCTTCGAGCCTCTATTTGACAAACTTAGATGGTGATTTAGGTTTGAGTCATTGAACAAAGTTTGTTGTACACATCTTGCTCTGCAACTTTGCTTAAAGGATCATGGATTGGTTCAGCTCGGTTAGGAACAAATCTCCAAAGATAGGTAGATGAAACTGAAATTCGGATTTCAGAGTTCCAGCAAAGTGTGACCGAATTCAGTGAACTTGCCATTTTGGAGAGAACCTTTGAATGACCAAATGAGCTCCAAATCTGTTGAGACTTATTTTTTATTTCCTTCACAAAGTGTACTTCAACTCATATTAAGGAATCCAGTTGAGTTACCATATGAATGTGGAATATAAAAATGTCACAACATGTCAACTCGCTGTTGCCGATCAGGGACTTAGAAAGATTTCTGAGCGCCCAAAGGAGCACTGCATTCAAACTTGAGGCCACTGTTTGAGTCACTTAGGAGTTGAATCAGGGCTTGGTCCAAAAATAAAGTTTGTTGTACTCCACTCAAACTTAAACTTTTAATAAAGGTCAAACTTTACCACTGGTACCAAAATCATTGGTTCATCTTGGTCAAAGCAGCACCTCGTTAAACCCTAGAATAAGGGTTTTTGACCAATTGAGGCATTTTCTTAACATTTTCTCAACACAAACCCTTCATGACTTTTGTTGTAGAGTTCAATTAGAGTCATTTGGGAAAGGTATCAAGGTTTGGTCGACATCCCATGTTCCCATTCACCTAATGAAGCAATTCAAGAAAGGTTATAACTCATCATTTCATGCGACTTCTTGGCTCCGAACTTTATAAAACTTTTCCAATGATGGAGATAGATAGATGTTAAGGTGATGCTCATGAAAGAGCCATGTTTAACACTACTCAAGCATACATTTGAAAAGGGTCAACATGTAAGCAATGGTGTGTTGTCCAAATTTAAGTTGGGCTCATTTTCATAGATTTGACCTCAACACCTTCATCACCATTTCAATGATAAGGAACTAAAGCTCCTGATTACCTCTTGATCTGTCATGTTTGAGCTCAAACCCATTGCCTAGCAAGTGGCTAACACCCGGGGTGTTACAGCAAGAAGCGGTTGTCAAAGGTAACGCTCGACACTTCTGAGGTCGCGAGGTGGGTCAGGGGATTGGCCTCTTCTAGAACCATTGTCGTCGCCGAATGCGCTGTGGGGGCGTTCTCGGTGACCCATCGGCCAAATCTAGTAAGCCACCTCGATTCGTTTTTTATCACTTCACTAAAGGTTGTCAGCTAATCAGTTTTGTTTTTGCAGCCTATACCCTTGCTCTGTTCTCGCTTTCATCTCGCCTGCCCCAAAGGTGCCGAGCGTGGTGCTCAGGAGAAGGCGGCTGCTAAGAGGCGGAAGCGCCTCAGGCAGGAGAGGGCGAGGAAGCAGATGGAGTGTTTGAAGCATGGGGCTTCATCATCGGATGATGATGATGACAACGAGGAGGACTCTGAGGAAGATGATGTAGACCTAGTGGCCCTTCAGAGCGTCCCCGATGTCTCGCTCAGGTCCAGCGGTGGTGCCGGTCTGAGCAGTGCCGATAGCCCGGTGGGTGCCAGGACCAAGGAGAGTTTCGCTAGGAAGTGAGCGGCATTATCACCGCTAAGGGGGCCAAACCCGAAGCGTCCCTACGCCACCACCACTGGTGCCTAGGACTCTTCCTGGGTGGCTCCTGTCGTCCTCTCCCTGTTGGGGCCCGAGGCTCTTGCCCAGGGAGGAGGCGATAAGAATGTGGTAGAGATAGGTGCTGCGGGTAGGACAGATAGTGGAGCATACTGCCCTTCCTTGGGGATACCCGAGGGGGAGGATCTGGACCTCCTTCAGCGCCTTCTTGCCAGTACGGTGGCTGGGCCCCTACGTCCCCAGCCTTTCGTGTGGAGATGCTAGGACCCGGGGAGGTAGGGGACATCGGGGATCACAGCGCGGAGGATGCCGGGATTGTCAGCGTTGTCGGGGGCAGCTCGTCGGCCTTTGGCCTGGCGGCATCGACATCGGTGTCTCCCACCGTGATCCCTTCTGTTGAACCACGTGCAGAAGGGCGGATTGCCCTACCCTTGGTGGAATGCTCCCCTAGGTATGCCGTTCTTCTGATTTTTCCACGCCGTGCTTGTCAATGTTGTCTAGCTACCTGGGCTTTATTAATCTTCATGATGTATGGAACCCCTCCTAGAGCTTGCGATCCTAAAGCCCTCGGGAAGTGGCGCATGCCCCTCCGCATGGCCGGAGTTGTTGGGAGATGGTGCTGCCTTGGGGGCGATGGCCGGGTGGGCCTCTGCTATGGCCTTGTGCTTGCCCCTTGCAGACGAGCTCGACCTGGGTGAGGACCGCCTCTCATGGCCTCATCCGACGAATTCTAGTGAAGCGCTGTTTATGGTGGATGATGCGACCGAGCAAGCCACGAGGGAAGTTGCTTCCTAGAGCTACGAGAGGATTCAAGTGACCTTGACTGAGATAGGTGACGTGGCCACCGCAATCGCTAGGCTGAGCGCAAAGGCCCATCATTGGATGATCGACGAGGTGGAGGTTTAGGCGCAAGTAAGTTCTCTGGCCCTCCATCTCTGCCATGCTTGTTCTGCTATTGGCGAGGCCATCTGATCGCCCTTTTTCTGTAGGAGCTGATGAGGGCTTCGATGGAGAAGTCCCGGTTCTTATGCCTGGGTTTTCAGGTGCAGGCAGGAGGTATAGCCGACTACGGTCATCTAGCTAGGGCGGAGGCTGAGGTGCAGCCCTTGTGCATGGAGTTGGAGGCCTCCTAGAGATCGGGGGAGGAGCTGGCCCACCAAGAGGCGTAGGCTCGGTCTCAGGTAGAGGCTTTGACATCCCATGTAGCCGATCTCAAGGACATGATGGCTATCCAAGAGGCTGAGCTTACCTCGGCTGGCGCTGCCTAGGAAATGGCCGAGCAGGGGTGTCAGCGTCTTGAAGCTGAGTGCCAAAAGCTACGCTCCACTTGTAGCGGCAAGTTCCCCTCCGTTCTGCGCTATGTCCTTGTTCTATCATTGCATCTGGCTGTGAACTAGTTATCTTTTCATAGGATTGCGCATGAGGGTGCTCTCGAATCAGGAGGAGAAGGTGACTATGAACTAGAGGGTGCTGGAGATGGACAACCAGCTAGCCACGTTGACTGCCTATGGATGGGCTCTTTACGAGGTCATGCTCGGTGCTGGCCGAGGGAGTGCCTAGCTGCTGCTTCACCTCGATGAGGCCTGCCTCCATGTGGATTCCCTGATTTCCATGGGATTTCATCATGGCACTCTTGCTGCCTTGACGCTGGTTGGCTCGCACTACAACGGTGTTGATTTTGAAGTCCTTGGGCGAGGGCATGCTCTAGGGAGATAGGAGAGGGAGGTCCTTGCCATCGAGAGTGCCGCTGCCCAAGGTGTGGAAGCCCTTGCAAGCAAGATGTTAGGCGCGAGCATTCACCATCAGCATCAATCTTCTATGGTGTAAGGTTTTGTCAAGGACACCTAGGGCTTTTTGGATGGCTGATTTGTAATGGACATGTTTGTTTTTGCATGGAGGACAGGTGATCAGCACATTCTTTTGTCACTTGGCTGCCTTTTCACTTTCCTTTCCATTTGAATTGGAATGTGCTTTGTCCCCTTTGGTCCCATGCTTGTAGGTGCGTATTTGAGCCTACGGGTTGGCCCACGAGGCTAGAACGGTGCATACCCTATTGGAGAAGCACGACATCAAGGGTAGGTCGTAGATCTGCCTCGATGCGAGAAGAGAGGTGAGCCGGTGGCTCATGGCCTTTTCCCTCCTATCCCTTAAGCCTTGAACGAGCAAGTTCCCCATTCCTACTGATGAGAAGTCGAGGCTCGGGTCATCGATTCATTACAGCGAGCGGCGCTGTTGAAAAAAAGTTCGAGATGGATGGATCGCTGGGACAATGACAAACGGTGTTGCGCCATGGATTGTGTGTGTGCCTATGAGTGTAGGCCCTATGAGTGAGTCGCATCTGGCCGTGGGCGCGGGTCGAATAAAGCCACTCGGGAATTGAGCACTACTAGGACATGCTGTGTGGGAGTCGTGCTATCCGGTTTCGCTCTGCGGGTTGGACCTAAGCTTCCGTGGCTATTGATGAGCCTATATATGTATGTGGACATGCTTGGGTAGCAACGCTAAAGTCAAAGTGGATGTGACTGGCCGATGTACCAGAAGTCGTCAATAATCTAATGTTGTAGCTCAGGGCATGTAGATCCACCTAGAAATTCCTTCCATTTAGATGCACCAAAAAATGTTCTACTCCTACACTGGGGGTGAATCCAAAAACGTGCTTGCAAGGTTTTCCATTCACCAAATAAATGCTCGAAGTTCTTGTTGCTATCTCTCAAAGTTTTGTTGCAGAAAAGAGACATGGGGCTATGCAAAAGTTATTCATAAAAAAGGAGAAGAAAAAAAAGAGTTGAAAAAAATGGAAAAGTGTCTGAGATATTTAAAACAATGGGTACTTAGATGTCTGCTTGAAAAAAAAGATGAATAAGATAGCCCCTGTTCTCTAGCAAGTGTTTCTAAGTTTCAAAAGAGAGATAAGTTTTCAAGGTTCATAGTGGAATTAGGTTAGCCACCATATATATATCCACCATATATTCCACACGCATGCACATCTTAATTTGATTGTATGACTCAAATCTTTTTCAATCCATTGTTTGACTTTACAATATATGCATTTGCAAGTATGCTCTAGCTTTCTCCCAACCTATGAACTCCACATAAGCCTTAGTGGTAGAAAGAGAAAAAGGCATAACATCATTATTGCCTTAGTCAGGATCCACAAATACCACAAATATTGAGAGGTTTGAGAGTGTCATACAATGGAATCTCTGAGTTTTATTTTGAAAACTAATAAAAAACTCCAGAACAATGGTGGAACAACGAACTTGAGACATAGTGCTTGACTTGATCGTTTTGTGTTTCAATTGCTCAAGACCCAAGTGAAGGCTGACAAGCCCCATGGTTGAAGGTAAAATGGGTAAGTCAGAAAGTCAGAGAAGTTTATTCTAATCCGAAGGAGAATTTTTTATTGAACACATGTGTACTTTTGAGGCATGAAAGCATAGTAGCAACTCCTGATCCATTACTGAGTTTAGCTTTGCAAAGGGACTAGCAAAGATTAAGCTTGGGGGAGTTGTTGATGGTAGTTAACAACCATTATTAACCATCAATTAAATATATATAAGGGCATAAATGTAATCACCAATGAAGGTTTAGGGGTTTAAACTAATGAATTCCACGAGCTTTGGTGATTTCATGAGTGCAAGAGGATTTATCCAGAAAATAGCACCCGGGACCACTATCATACACTCTAAACAAGCAAACCGACGACAATAAGTGATTCTACCCATGACACCTATGAAAGTCGACTCAAGAAGGAGCCCAAGCCTCACCACCAGAAAGAGAAGCCCACCTAGCACCATAGTGGACCGGCCGACCCACTAGGGAGGACGCCTGGCCCATGGGGGTGGCCCATCACCCTTCGCCGCTGTGTACTCCTTCCTACGATCTACACCATTGATTTTAAGGCAATTTTAGGTCGGTTCATCCAACGATGGTCGAGAGAGATGACGCGAATCGATGACATGGCAATTTCTTCCCCCCTACTCCTCCTAGAGTCCTTGCCCCTTACTCCACCTTGATTACTTTGCCGCTACTCTACCTCTGGCCTATATATAGCAGCTCCTACCCCCGTCCGTCATCAGATCCTCAGATCCCTAAAACCCTAATTCATATTCTTCTCATGAGGATCAAAGCTAGCTATCAAGAGAAGATTAGTCCTCCATAGGATCTAGTCTTATAAATAGAAATAGTGAGATAGAGAGTGAGGGAAGAGTTTGGAGGAGATGCCGGCTTGTCGGTGCTCTCTCTACGGCTTGTACCTTGGCGAATCCAAGTTCTACTTGAGCTTGTCTTCAAGATATCTCTGGTAATCAACTTCTAATTCAAGTAAGCATCTTGTTTATATTGTTCTTCAGGCTCACGACTCTCTTTTGAGTGCTTTATTCTCTTCCTAGGGGGAGTAGAGTATTAATCGTGAGTGTAAGGACTTAGGTTAATCATGGATGCCCCCTGCATTTTGGATCAGTGGTAGATCGCGTGTGTGACAACAGTACTATATAGCATTGTACTATATAGCATCGTTAATCCTTTGTAGTCCACCTCCCGTTTGTAGGCGCATGTAGGACCCAGTTACTAAGGAAAGCATCCTCTATTGGTGTCTTCGCTTAAGTAATGTCCCTAGTTGAACAGTAGAAGACAAAAGCTTACCCATGTCAGAACTAGAGACCCTTAGTTATCCCCTCTACGCTCCTATTTATCCTAACATTGTTGCTACTCCTAGTTAAATTAACCCTTAACCTAATCATTACCCCTTGTTACGTTAGACCATAGTTAGTCTCACACGTTTCCCTATGGATACGATACATGGAATACTTTCGGGTGAAGGCTACAGCGGTATCCGTGCGCTTGCAGATTTATCTGTGTGCGTTAAAATATACCAACAAGCTTTCTGACGCCGTTGTCGGGGAAACGGTTGTTGAATTAACTACAAGCCTAGCTTAACATTTTATCTTTTATTCTTTCTTTTATTTTAATTTTTCTTTTAGCATGGATTCCACTCCTATTTATCAATATGCTAAACCCACGAGCGTAAGTCTAAAGCCACCAGAATCCTTATAGCCTATCATAACACCTGGTTATGAGTTGCGCCCGTGTTTAATTAAATTGATACGAGATAAATCCTTCTCGGAAGAAGCCGATGAAAACCCATACTCACACCTACAAGAGTTTGAACAGACCTGTGCATGCTTGTGTATCGCTGGCATGTCTGACAAGACCTAAAGATGGATGTTATTTTTGTTCTCTGTGACAGGAAAAGCTAAAACATGGTATAGTCAAACCATAGGAAGTGTGCAAGGAGATTGGGAAACGTTATGCTCTAAATTTTGTTTATGTTTCTTTCCCATCTCTAAAGTGGTTAGCCTTCGGAAAGAGGTTCTAAATTTTAGACAACTAGAAGAAGAATCTCTTGGCACATTGTGGGATCATTTTAATGAACTCATCATCACTTGCCCAGCCCTTGCTATTCCAGGCCTAATGCTCCTTCAACATTTTTATATGGGTCTTAGCAAGGATTCTGCGCAAACCCTTGATGCAGCCTCTTGAGGAGACTTCCTTCATTTGTCTACTAGTGAATCAAGGGCTATACTTGATAGAATTAGTGGAAATGCTCCCTGCGCTAGCATTCATAATGAACTCCTCTAGGAAGAGAAGGAATCATCTCCCGAACAAGAAGAGGAAGTTTTGATAGCCAAATCACAACCACTTCAATCCCAAGATTTAGCTATCAATCCTGAACCACCAATACCCCAAAATCCTCCAAGAGAAGAAGGAATTCCACCTTTGGAAATCCCTGTTGAAATTAAGGATGACCTCTTTGGTGCTGATTTTGGGAGGACATTAAATTCTCATCTTCACAAGAGACCTTCGAGCGAATATAATTCAAATCCTCTCAAGAAGAGATCTCTTGGAAAGTGTCCTTATTCCCATATAGGACATTGAGAAGAATTCAAGGATGGCATGTCTAGTGAACCCATAGAAGGAGAGCGAAGTCATTTAGCCAATTCTATCTTCTCCCCTTCTGTGCCCACATTAGATGTCTCATTCGAACCCATCCTTGATCCCGATGATCCCTCTTATGCTCTTTCTCCTAAGTCTCATGATGATCCTAGAAATCCACCAAGACACCCAAAGCATTGGAGTCATGAAGGCCACAAGGAAGACCAAGAAGAGCAACAACAATGGCTGGAGGATATTAAGAACTTATGTGCCGTTGCAATTAAATGGATGGATGAGGCTTTAGATAAGACCAACCCGAGAGTCACCAATCCATGGGAAATCTTGGACAATAAAATGTCCAATGAATGTCATAGGCATGGAATGATGGAGACAATGTTTCCGCCTATAGACATTCATGAAGAAACACCCCTAGAGCTTGAAAAGGAAGATGACATCGACGAGCATGGGAGTTATTTCATGAACACCTCATCAAATCCATGCTCGCATGAGAAATCTCCTTAATCAATTGGTCTCTCCAACCTTGCCACACATGAGATCTTAAACCCCCTCATTCTCCTTGTTCATAAATACTTTGAAAGGGTGGTTGTAGATGCATATGTTTATCATAAATATTGTAGATCTCATTGTGTGAATCTTGAGATAGGCACACAAAGGTTGGTGTTGGAGGGGAAACCACTTCACTAACTTGAAACACAATTCAAAGGTTTCCCAAGAACGAGCTTTTGCCATAAAGCAAGCACTTTCGGGAGATAACACGAGTTTTCATCTTTTGCTATAATGCCCTTGTGAAATGAGCATAGAAATATAATTGTGAAAATATTCCTTCGGGTATTTTTGTCACTAACCATTCCAGGTTTGAAGTAAAAAGAATGAAGTATGACAACGCAAGGTATGTCCAACCCATTATCATGCAACATTTAATCACATCCATCCAAACTTGATTTTGCATTTGCAAAATTCAAGAATGGGGTTTGGACTTCTCTGGAAAAATCTCTTGCCATGTTGCTAAATTTATCTTGGTTGTCTCTACCTTTAAACCATGCTAAGTTTGGTAAATAACAATCTTGCTCTTCATCTCTATTTGAATAAAACTCTATAATGTTTTCATGCTACCTTTGTTTGCTATAGTATGCTAAAGGTTTGGAGTATGTTCATACATCTTTTAAATTAAGCATGGTGCTTAGTTTAGGAGTGTAGATCCTACTTCAGAAGGCTTTTTAAATTAAGCATGGTGCTTAGGTTAAAATGCTTTCCTATATGAAATTAGACATGGGGTCTAGTTTGATTTTTGAACCAAGAATATGCTATAGTAGATATTGGTCATTTTGCTAGACTAACCCCTGCAGGAACTCTTAATTCAATTTGGGTATGTCACGAGATGAATTCAAATCAAAGATGAAGCAAGGCACATGGTGAACTACAATAACTTTGCGCAAAGAAGACACAGCTCATTCATTATGGATGAAAGAACTGTAAGTATCAAAGGTCATTCATTTTGTCTTCTGCTGCAAGTTACCTTTGCCTTGAGCCATGTTTGTATAGAACATGATAAACAAAAACTATGCTAAAATAATTCTAACACTATCTTTCCATTAGCATAGATGGAAATTACAAAATTCTGGACAAACAACCTGTGTTTCAAAATTATATATTCTTTCGGGTATGTGTTGTCCACTAATCCTTTGCAGGCATAAAATAATGAGATCTAACAAGGTGTAAAAAGATTGAAGAGCAGAAAGATGGCATGACAGAAGGATGAGAAAGAAAAGGTGTGAACTAGGAAACAAGAAGCTCATGAATAACTCTTATTGTGAGGCTAGCCAAACAAGGAAAACGTCAAGTAAATAACAAGGGCCATCATGAGTCATCAACCCTTCGTCATATGGTGTCTTCATGCCCCAATGACAAAGGTAACATCCTAAGGTAAATGGTCATTATTTAAAAAGTTTTTCCTTGATTCTAGTAGACACATAAATAAGAAATAAACATGTTTGAGTCATAACTTCCTTGATCCAACCTGATTAACTCAACATGTTTAGTTCTTTAAACTTGTTCCCAGCACCACTTTCTTGATATCATAGTCTTAACCAAATAAGCTAAAAGGGTGGACACCTTATCTCTGGAAGATGATAGTCATAATCATGTAAAGTTTGATACATTATGTAAAGATAGACGATCCTTCCATAGGTTAAGCAACTCAATCTTTTCTGCCAAATGTACTTAAATGCTACATTCATGCTCAATCTTCTATCTTATTACCCATCTTATAAATGAACAATGCACACAATTTCAACTTCATCTTGCTCAATCTACCTAAGGTTAGAGAAGAATAAATAAAGTTTTGGTTCTGTTGGTGTTTTCCCACCAACAGAGCCCATGCACTTGATCTCTACCTTGTCTTAATGAGTAGGACACACTTCAAGCAAAGTGTGGGAGAGTCAGTTGATTCTCCAAGTGTTCTAAACCTGTCAACCCAAAATCAAAAATCAAAACCAAGACAGGCTTGGCGGAAGAAGGTGACATCACCATTAGAGGCGACATCACAAGAATCTTTGTCTTCAAAGCAAACCAAGGTACTCGATTAATAAACTTCACAAGGAGAAGTCTGGTTCGAAGGTCTTACAACACTGAACCCTCACCGAAAGAGCTAGCTTGGTGGAGAAGCGCTCTCGTGTATCCAGGTAAGTATGCTTTCTCTTTGTTCTAGCTTTAGTTTCTTTTAAATAGTTAAGAAAAAGATGAATAACTAAAAACAAAATAAAAAGTTATCTTTATAATAAATATATATAGTTACAGTAATAATGTATGATCTAGTAAAATTGAAAACAAAATAAAGGTGTGTCTAGTTTGTATTAATTTATTTTTAGAAGTTGAATAAAATAAAGAGGACTCAGAATAATCTCTTAAAAGGAAATGTTGAATAGTTGCTCTTTGGTAATTCCTTTCAAGTACCTAGTTTTCAGCCTTGACTTCTCCCGAGTTTTGGATAAGATTGATTTGATATAAACATTTACTCTGAACTTGAAACTCGTGGGTAGCGAATGCTTGATCTAAGTCTAGGTAATTGACGGATATGATATGAGAAGGTCTGAGTTGCTGTTTATCTTGTTCCTAGTGACACTAAAGTTCTAGAGATTTAACTTTGAAAAACATAAAAATGCTATATGATGAGTTCCTGTATGACAAAGCTTGAATTCCAACTAGAGCCATACATGTTATTTAGGCTAGAAAAACTTCAACATATATACTACTTGCTTTTGCATTGAGTTTTGTCAAGCTTTGTTGACCCTTATGAGAGATTTGTCAGGCTCTTAAAATTAAGATCACGTACACACCACCCACATATGCACTACTCCTACACTGGGGGTAGGCACAACAACATGCCTTCCATTTAGATCCACCCAAAAATGTTCTACTCCAACACTGGGAGTGAACCCAAAAACATGCTTGTTATGTTTTCCATTCACCAAATAAATACTCGAAGTTCTTGTTGCTATCTCTCAAAGTTTTATTGTAGAAAAGAGACATGGGACTATGCGAAAGTTATTCATAAAAAAGGAGAAGAAAAAAAAGAGTTGAAAAAATAATGAAAAAGTGTCCGAGATATTTAAAACAATGGGTACTTAGATGCCCGCCTAAAAAAAGATGAATAAGATAGCCCCTGCTCTCTAACAAGTGTTTCTAAGTTTCAAAAGAGAGATAAGTTTTCAAGGAGCATAGTGGAATTAAGTTAGCCACCATATATATATCCACCATATATTCCACGCACATGCACATCTTAACTTGATTGTATGACTCAACTTTCTTTGGATCCATTGTTTGACTTTACAATATATGCATTTGCAAGTATGCTCTAGCTTTCTACCTACCTATGAACTCCACATAAGCCTTAGTGGTAGGAAGAGAAAAAGGCATGACATCATTATTGCCTTGGTGAGGATCCACAAATACCACATATATTGAGAGATTTGAGAGTGTCATATAATGTAATCTCTGAGTTTTATTTTGAAAACTTATAAAAAACTATGGAACAATGAACTTGAGACATAGTGCTTGACTTGATCGTTCTGTCTTTCAATTGCTCAAGACCCAAGTGAAGGCTGAGAAACCCCATGGTTGAAGGTAATATGGGTAAGTCTGAAAGTCGGATCAGTTTATTCTAATCCGGAGGAGAATTTTTGATTGAACACCTGTGTACTTTTGAGGCATGAAAGCATAGTAGCAACTCCTGATCCATTGCTGAGTTTAGCTTTGCTAAGGGACTAACAAAGATTAAGCTTGCGAAAGTTGTTGACGGTAGTTAACAACCATTATAAACCATCAATTAAATATGTATAAGGACATAAATGTAATCACCAATGAAGGTTTAGGGGTTTAAACTAATGAATTCCATGAGCTTTGGTGATTTTATGAGTGCAAGAGGATTTATCTAGAAAACAGCTCCTAGGACCACTGTCATACACTCTAAACGAACAAACCAACGACAACAAGTGATTCTACCCGTGACACCTATGAAAGTCGACTCAAGACGGAGCCCAAGCCTCGCCACCAGAAGGAGAAGCCCACCTAGCACCATAGTGGGCCTGCCGGCCCACTTGGGAGGCCGCCCGGGCCATGAGGGTGGCCCATCACCCTCCACCACTGCGTACTCCTTCCTACGATCTACAACATTGATTTTAAGGCGGTTTTAGGTCGATTCATCCAACGGTGGTCGGGAGAGATGACGCGGATCGATGATGTGGCAATTTCTTGCCCCCTACTCCTAGAATCCTTGCCCCTTACTCCACCTTGATTCCTTTGCCACTACTCTACCTCTAGCCTATATATAGCAGCCCCTACCCCCTCCCTCATCAGATCCTCAGATCCCTAAAACCCTAATTTATATTCTCCTCATGAGGATCAGAGCTAGCTATCATGAGAAGATTAGTCCTCCATAGAATCTAGTCTTATAAATAGAAATAGTGAGATAGAGAGTGAGGGAAGAGTTTAGAGGAGATGTCGGCCTGTCGATGCTCTCTCTATGGCTTGTACCTTGGCGGATGCAAGTTCTACTTGAGCTTGTCTTCGAGATATCTCTGGTAATAAACTTCTGATTCAAGCAAGCATCTTGTTTATATTGTTCTTTAGGCTCAAGACTCTCTTTTGAGTGCTTTATTCTCTTCCTAGGGGGGAGTAGAGTATTAATTGTTAGTGGTGCTTAGACTTAGGTTAATCGTGGATGCCCCCTGCATTCTGGATCTTTGGTAGATCGCGTGTGTGACATCAATACTATATAGCATTGTACTATATAGCATCGTTGATCCTTTGTAGTCCACCTCCCATCTGTAGGTGCACGTAGGATCCGGTTACTAAGGAAAGCATCTTCTGTTGGTGTCTTCCCTTAAGTAATGTCCCTAGTTAAATAGTAGAAGACATAAGCTTACCCAAGTCAGAACTAGAGACCCTTAGTTATCCCCTCTACACTCCTATTTATCCTAACCTTGTTGCTACTCCTAGTTAAATTAACCCTTAACCTAATCGTTACCCCTTGTTAAGTTAGACCATAGTTAGTCTCACACGTTTCCCTATGGATACGATACTTGGAATACTTCCGGGTGAAAGCTACAATGATATACGTGCGCTTGCGGATTTATCTATGTGCGTTAAAATATACCAACACAGACGCGGGTGTTGGCCCTTTGGTGCGGTTAACCACGTGGTTTCCCAAAAGGATGTGGCCGGTTGAGGCCATTCCTTAGGTGAGTTCGTTGCAAGTCGTGGGTGTGCACGGGTGAATTAGGGAAAGATCGGCGGGTTAAGTGAGAAGGCCTATGAGAGGGGGAAATAGTGTTAGTACTTAGTTGTGATTCAGAAGAAAATCGGGGTGCATGGGCCACGTACGCGTGGACCACGCATTTGTGGTCTACGTGGTCGAATTCGTTTTTCTTTTTCTTAAGGAATTAGTAATAGCTTTCTATTTCAATTTCTGAGCTAGATGTGTATAATTAATATAAAATCGTATAGGTGTCCAAAAATTGTGAAACTAATTTTGTTTGGTTCCTAAAATTATTGTCTATCTGTTGGTATAGTTAGTCATACATATCGGTGTTGGTACTAAGGGCTATTAAATCATTTGAAACTATTTAATATTATTAGGGGAATTATTATAGGATTTTTGTGGTAAATTGGTGATAGCTTTAATCCTAAAATTTTCACAGTAGCTTTATTGTATTATTATGTGCTTACTATAATTTTTGTAGCCCTAAGATAGACTATTTATTAGGGTAGTTAAATATCCATTAAACCTTAATATGAATAAGAGAATAATATTGACTTATGAAATTAAGCACTTGTTAGGATGAGCTTGACACTTGATTTGATAGAGCTGATGGTTTGCTTAATATCTTAGTCATTAGAGCTAGCTTGTTAGTATGGCATATGTGTCCTTATTTTAAGAATTGTTGTTGCCTAAATACTAAATAG
Source organism: Miscanthus lutarioriparius (assembly GCA_904845875.1). Classification (NCBI taxonomy): domain Eukaryota; kingdom Viridiplantae; phylum Streptophyta; class Magnoliopsida; order Poales; family Poaceae; genus Miscanthus; species Miscanthus lutarioriparius. The sequence goes on from CAJGYO010000011.1 coordinate 71,231,518, forward strand.
CTGCATCATCGTCATCACATGCATATAGAGAACGAGTCAGCGGAGATCATGACCACCGATGAGCATGAGTTCGAGGAGATCATCGAGGAGTACGAGGAGGAGATTCTCGTGTGGAAGGAGGTCCCGGAGCCACCGACTGACTCAGCTGACACCGCGCCTGCCCGAGGCAAGCCCGGTGCATAACCCTTATTTTTTATAGTCACTGTCTATATATGTGATGTGCATTTATGATACAGGAACTTATGAAAACTACATGCATAGATATATTTATGTATGAGTCCTACTAGTATAGGTTCGAGTAGCTGCTATGCTTAGGTTTTCGGTAGCGTGAGTAACCTACCATTACTCACAATAGGTGATTATTATAATTACTCTCATGATAAAATGATGAAAGGAAAATGGAGACCAGATAGGGATATGGTATGGGTTACGGTGGGTGTGACGAAGTTGTGTCCCGCGGCCATGGGGCTTAGCTTGGTTACACTGTTTTCCCTATCTGTGTGATTGAGGACCGTTCATTGCTGTGGATGGTAGTCAGGTCATAGACTTATTATCCTAAGCACATACTTGCTTATGGGAGCGGGAAGGCTCATTACACTCTTGTCGTGGGTTCTGGCTCTTTCTAGATCGACTGATTGGAGGCGGGGCAAAGTGGAGGTCTAAGCACCATATTGAGACCGGGTATCAAGTGTACGGGCTTAGAGTCTAAGTTTGGATGGGGACCTGGACCCCGTGACAGGAGTGAAATGGGTTGGTCTTGTTTGTGCCTAGGGGTATAAACGGGGCATGTGTTTCGAGGTACCCAGCTGGGATACATTGGTTCGTGAATTATCGTTTCCATGAGACGGCATGACTTGGCTATGGTCTAGCACCGTAGTTAGAACTAGAATATGAAAGATGGTAAAATGGTTCTGATTACTCAACCCTTGCTTGAAGGTAGAACATGTGCTTACCTAGAATGGTTAGCTAAGAAATAATCATGACTGCTAATAAAACATGATCTTAAGGACATACTTCTAGTAATGCTTTTCGCAAACAAAAAGAAAACAAAAAACCCATATTGCCCTATCATACCCCTTGGAGTCAGGAAACTATTCCCACTAGTCGGATAAGTCTTGCGAGTACATTATGTACTCAGGGTTTATTTTACCCTATTGCATGTGCAGCTTGAGGAGTAGCTCTTGTGTAGAGGATTCTTCTGGTGGACACAGAAGGATCCTTGTATCGTTTTCGCTAGATGTTTATTTTCATTCCGTTGTTTAATTATCGCACTCTGAACCCTGGTATTGTAATAAATAATTTCTAAGAACTCTTGTCGTATGAAATGGACTAAGTATTGTAAGCTCGTACTCATTATTGAATTCTGGAAGTAAAACATGCATTGATTCGAGTTCTCCTATGGGGTGTGCTCGATGAAACTGTCCGATGTAGCTAACTTTCGGGGTGCTTAGTGTCTAGTAGAAGACGAGCGCCTATGAAAGCGTGTTATTTTGGGCGGTTCTACCACAGGTGGTATCAGAGCCAATAATGAGTCTATGAGTTTAAAACTCTTTTCAAAACCTAAAATTTAACCAAAAAAAGCTTTGCGAAAAGTAGGATGCGATAAATTACGTAAATAAGTATAAGCGCTGGCAATATGGTCTATCTAGGATAGTGGCACTAGTTTTATCTAATCAATCTTCTATAGGTACACTAACTTATGCTCTGTAAGAATCATTTAGAGTACGGAAGTGAGTGTGCGTTGTGCCAAAAAATTATATGTGAATGCCGCTATATTCTGGCTTGAGCGAACGAATAGGTCGATCCATGCATTATGAAAAGAGAATCTTGTTTAAGCTAAACTCCCCCACACGTATATTTTTTTGGTAGTAAATTGATAAGATAATAAATAAAAAGAAATACTTTCCCTCTTAATGAAAAGTCTTATCATTCCACAACTTATCAAGCCCTATCATTTCTCTAATCTTTTGTTCCTAATCTGGGGCCTTGACCCTAATGGTGGGTTCCTATCTTGTTGTATGAAATGGACTAAGTATTGTAAGCTCGTACTCTTATTGGATTCTAGAGGTCAAACGTGGATTGATTCGAGTTCTCCCGTGGGGTGTGCTCGACGGAACTGTCCGATGTAGCTAACTTTTGGGGTGCTTAGTGTCTAGTGGAAGAAGAGCGTCTTCGGAAGCGTGTTATTTTGGGCGGTTCTGCCATAGGTGGTATCAGAGCCAATAATAAGTCTATGAGTTTAAAAACTCTTTTCAAAACCTAAAATTTGACCAACAAAAGCTTTGCAAAAAGTAGGATGCGATAAATTACGTAAATAAGTATAAGCCCTGGCAATATGGTCTATCTAAGATAGTGGCATTGGTTTTATCTAATCAATCTTCGGTAGGTACACTAACTTATGTTGTGTAAGAATCGTTTAGCATACGGAAGTAAGTGTGCGTTGTGCCAAAAAATTATATGCGAATGCCGCTATATTCTGGCTTGAGCGAGCGAATAGGTCGATCCATGCATCATGAAAAGAGAATCTTGTTTAAGCTAAACTCCCCCACATGTATAATTTTTTGGTAGCAAATTGATATTATAATAAATAAAAAGAAATGCTTCCCCTCTTAATGAAAAGTCTTATCATTCCACAACTTATCAAGCCCTATCATTTCTCTAATCTTTTGTTCCTAATCTGGGGCCTTGTCCCTAACGGTGGGTTCCTATCTTGTTCTATGAAATGGACTAAGTATTGTAAGCTCGTACTCTTATTAGATTCTAGAAGTCAAACGTGGATTGATTCGAGTTCTCCCATGGGGTGTGGTCGACGGAATTGTCCAAGGTAGCTAACTTTCGGGGTGCTTAATGTGTAGTGGAAGATGAGCGTCTCCAAAAACGTGTTATTTCAAACGGTTCTGCCGCATTTACTTTCACTCAAATCGGCTGTTTTAGCTGATAGCCCATACATTGAGAATATATTGGCTATTTACATGTTTTTACTTGTTAGTGTCTTGGTTAAAAGCTAGTATGTTTCTCATTTAATGCCTCCACATCTACTTCTTACACCTTTTTGCATGTTTTCATGATCGGCTGTTTAGATCTATGCAATTTGGTAACTGATAATTGCTAATATGCTTGTCTTATTTATCATGCATCATGGACATGCTGGATATCGACTTTCTAGTAGATAGCCTTGTCTCATCGGCTGCTTAGCCACACATTTGGAACTGTTTGGACAAACACCGGCATGTTCCACCTTAAATTACTGATCAATCTTGTCTCCTTATCAATTGTAGGGTCAAATTGACTGGCACACCCTAGGTCATGACCATCCGGTCCGGTGTCCTCCTAAATCCAGGGAGAGCTCAGGATCTGCTCCACGTGGTTTCTCTCAGCTTGCTAGCGTGTTTGTGGTGGGGAATCGACCCGTCACTTTTTTGTCGTCAACACCAGGTCGAGATCTATGGGCTCAAAAGGTTCCTCGGCAATAGCAAGGCACCCTCCGCCCTCTAGGATTTCCTACATATATTCTGACCTAGAAGTCTCCCACATGCCGACCATCAACGAGCCTAGCTGCTATGTCATTGGTGACCCAGGCCACCAAAGACGGTATTATTCTTCCCCATCTCTTCACGGAACTTCCTCTAACTCCCAAGACGAACGACCACCAGCAAGCCGCTATAGAACCTATTCTTGAAAGCCTTCTCCTAGCAATGGCAGAGCCACCGAAGTATGCCATGAACCATGGTGGACGAAATGAGTTGCTGCTCTCTCACTCAGTCTAATGCTAAGGGATTTGAAGGGAGGGGAGGGTCAAGAGACTCAGTGCACCCAGACCCAGCTTAAATAGGCTAGCCTTGAAGATGCACCCAGACTCAGTGTAGTTAAGATGCATAATCTAGGGAGCATGCATCAGGGAAGATGAGCTACACGATAGTTCCCAGCGTAATAAGTAGTGGGGACGGTGTCGGAAGTTGGGACATTCAACACTCATGCACTTGAATACACCAGCCTTGAAGATGCACCCAGACTCAGTGTAGTTAAGATGCGTGATCTAGGGAGCACGCATCAGGGAAGATGAGGTATATGATGGTTCCTAGTGTAATAAGTGGTGGGGACGGTGTTGGAAGTTGGGACGACATTCAACACTCACGCACGCTTCCCTAAGTTTTGGGCTTCCTGTGCATCTTCCTAGATTTTGGTGTGAACACATGCCCCCAAATTTTGGAATAAATTTCGGTGTGAACACATGCCCCCAAATTTTCAATGAACCCATTGTCCCCTAGGGCTATAAATTTGGAGGCAAAGCGGAGTAGAAGGAATACTACTTGTGTTCATTTGTTGTGCTATGACACATATCTTTTCTTCTTCATTTTCTCCTTCCAGTCTGCTTCTGAACAATGGCTCATGGCAAGCGTCCAAGGGAGGAAACCCCAAAAGCCATGGATTTGCCTCTGCGCCTTCATGTCCCTCTTCGTCACCAAGGGTGAGAGGGAATGATTTCTTATCTCTATGGGTGCCTTGCATTAATCCTTTGAATATGCAGGGCTACCTCTCAAGCTACGGTACATCGACCAACTCCGGTGGAGGTTGGACAATAATGGATTGTACATCCTGCTGTGTCCATGGTATCTTCATCTTCATCTTCATCCTTCGAGTCGGGTCAGGATATCCATAATCTTATCCGTGAAAGAAGGGAGGCCGGAAACCTATATTCTGAAGCCACACTTGAGGTAGGTCGGCTCGAGCAATGTCTCGATGCCATTAAAATAGCCCTCTCTGCATCTGAAGAAGAGACCAATGTTGCTCAGATGAGGGCTGATGAAGCTCATGCTAGGGCAGCAGGTAAAATTTCTTTGAAGAGTCTTTGTGTAGCAGAACCGTCCAATTTATAAGAGCACAAGTACAATAGCAGCCCATAAGCGATCACACTGTCATACTTGAGCCCATATAAACCCGGTAGTCCGTCGAGTACCATGAAGGGTCTCAATTAACCATCAACATACAACCAAGATCGTACATGATTCAACATGCATGTCACACATTACATAAAGTTCACAATTACAATTCCATACATCAGAGTATGATTAAAAGTTATTACAAACTAGGTTCAAATAAAGTAGCAGCAGAAGCAAATAAAGTTTGAAACCAACATCTCACATCATTGTTCAAATATGGTGCTAGCTCATGATCACAATCCCACAAAAGCATAAGAGAGAGATTAACAAGAGATGCCTTGCCCATGGCCCTACTCCTCATCCACGGCGGGACAGAAGCAGTTCTTATAGTAGCCATGATACATCGTACTATCTGCAACAATGGGAAATAAACCCTAAGCACAAGAAGATACTCAGGTAGACTTACCCATCATAAACCAAACATAAAGTGACTCCAAGGATTATGCAAGGCTTTATAAGTGCAGCTAGCTTGACAACATTTTGCATAAAACGACTAATTTAGTTATACATTTATAATTCGGTTATCAAGTTAATTATAGCTATTCATCTCTAGATTAGCAACTAACATGTGCCAAACATATGGTATATCATTTAGTAGCATGCAGTAGTAACCATAGCCAGTGTAGTAATTCATGTTCATCATAACCATCATATTCCATAATATAGTTACTACGATGTTGGGGCTAGTCAAGTTTCTCACTGTCCAGGAGAGACGGCGATTCGAATCGATTTCAACTAGCTAGGAATTTATTCCTAACACAAACCTAGGCAGACCAGATCAACGATCACCTTTGGTACAACTCTGGTCCACATTTTGTGGGTTCGATCAGCGCCGTACAATCAGGGACAACCAGCTACCAGGATGTTCAGGCCTGGCCTTCCCTTGGGCTCATGTTTGGCTCCCCGCACATCCTTACTACCATCTAGAGTGCGCACTCTTACAGAATGGGGCCCGGCATGAGTTGAGCTACTCAGCTTCATAGTCGGAACGAGTTATCTGGCTAGCTAAGTGAGAGGCATGCGTTCAATCTCAACAGAAGTTCCAACAATAGTACGGTCCTTAATCGACATAGATAAAATCACATGAGTCAACCTACACATAGACTCCGCCCCGCCTCTAATTACATTACCCCATAGTTCTATTCCACAATAGCAAATATAGCCAACCGTGCTTTGGTATCCACCTATATCTCGCAGGTGATAGAAAATCACCCGACTTCTACCGGTCTAAGCATGGCTAACCATATATTCGATCCTGGACCTACATAGAGTTAAAGGTATATATATATACAAGGTAGTTCTATGCATCATGTGTTTCCAATCAACTCTTATAACCTAATGCATCAAACATAAAAGACTCAAGTGATATTTTGTAAAACATGGGAGGCTTAAAATGCTCGGGGCTTGCCTTGATAAAAGAAGTTGGCATGTGGTCTGGGCACTCGGGTAAGTCCTCAAGAGTTTGCTCCTCTCCTTCTGGAGCTATGGCCTAAGGTGCCTCCTGTTGTTCCTCCAGCTCTTCTTCGAATTCCAATAGAGTTATCCCCTCTGATGATCCTATATGCATCAGCAGGAAATAAGATATCATGGATGCATATATAATGGCATGTATAATATGATATGATGTGATAAATGCATCCTCATAAGTGTTCTCAGTAGCATTGCATTAAAGTGATAACAAAGTTACATTTTCTTTTACAGAGTAGGTGCATATCTCTTTTCTAGTAACTTAAACAAACACTCATGTAAATCATTTTCTTGACTACAAGACAGCGGCCACTTGTTTTGATCATAATTGGAGTTACACACATCAAAATAATATGGTTGTGGATATTCTGGAAACCTTATAAAATTGCCTACAATTTTATTTTAATCATCTTAATATGATTCAGCAGTTATCTAGGTCAAACAATTCAATCTTTTAGATCTATCTAGAAAGCAAGCATTTCTGATAGCAGACTTCTAACAACTATAATTCTCAAACCATAAGGCCTATGACTATGAAAATTTAACACAAGATAGATAAGTAAGTTATCTACAACTTTGTTATTAACCCTCTTTACAGAAAAGATCATTATCATCATGAAATCATCACCACAACAGAAACTATACATGAAGCCATCTAGTTGAATTATAAAGTAATAATTAACTAGTTGCATACAACCAATTACTTCTAAGCCTAACTAATAACATCAACAGATCATATGCATCACAAGCACCATAGAAAATCTCATGGTTATGCCTAACTAATTTATTTATATTCATTTATCAATTTCCTTATGTAATAAGGTGATTTAAAGGATAAATATTTTCAGTGCTTAGTAAATTCTTAGAAAGTTACAGTAGCCTACAAATAACCCTAATAGTCTATTGTACAAATTTCATGCCATTTGGATAAGTATAGCCACCTCTACAAAAATGACAAGTTACATATGCTTATTTTAGCAAAAATAGTTTAGCATAGTGAAAAGTGTCCAACAATAGATTTCATATTTTTCTTACTTCCATCCTAGCATAATAATACTGTGTAAAAATTTGCATGATCGTATGTTATGTATTTTTACCCCATTTATTTTCACTCAAAACTAGCAATTAATTAAGATTAAATAGGAAGACCATATTTCAATTATGCTTACTGTAGGTTTAATATTTTTTCTAGCTAGAGCATGTCAACACAAGACCAGCAAAATTGGAATCATAATTTTATCACTTTCCTAGCTCAAGTTATGCATTTTACAAGATATAAACTACTTTAAAAGCACTTATCTTGCTCAATTTAATCCTCCCATAAAAATACCATAAATAGTAGATTTCATATTTTTATCAAATAGTACTCTTCATGATGAATCCAACAAAATTTGGTTCACTCAATTTGGACATTCCTAGCTCCAGTTATAATTTTTTAAAGTTTGCATTCAAATCTGTGAAAATAAATCAATAAAAACATTTCCAATACTGCCTGACAGCTGGGACCCGTGGGTCAACGGGACCCACATGTCAGCGACACACAAAGTAGGGCCGCGCGGCTTGATCGGCAACAAACTCGTCGATGGCGAGGTCACTAGAGTCGTGATCCCCTCACTCTTGCGCACCTACTGGTACCCTAGGTTGGCCCGGCGGATCAACGGAGCGACCTCACCGACGAGCATGGCGACTAGATGGCGGCGCGTGGTGGTGGACTCACCGTCTCTGGTCAAGATGTGACCAAACAAGAATGGCTACGACTTCTATGAACCCTAGCGGAGCTCTATGGTGCGGTTTGAGCCACAATCAAGTGGAGGTGAGCTCCAGCCATGTGCATGGCGGCACGGCGGCGCACAGAGCACGACGGTGGTGTCACCGTTCTGACGAGACAGCGGCCGAAGGTAGGTCTCCATCATCGGGGAAGGTGCTACACCTCTAGGCAACACGGTAACGGGTACCAGAGTGGTATAAGGGCGACCGGTGAAGTCAGCAACGGTGAGCGCGTGCTGATTGTCGCACCCAGTTTTAAAGATAAAACCAGATACACACTATATGTGAGCCCAGGAAGTCAAATCTCACATATAGCCACAAATAAGTGTAATATCAAAAGACAATACTTATTACATAACGTATTAGTACAAGGAATATAACCTCGGAGTATAGACAACGGAAAGACAACTCCGATCTTCAGGCGAAGACTCCAAATCCATAGGGACAACTGACTGGTTGACCACAAGCCTAACTCCTTCAGACTCTGCAGTTAACTTGGTTGAAATGTTTGCTCAACAGAAACTATTCTAGATTCCAGACAGCGCAGATGTATCGCCTTGTGATTTTCATATTTCCCAAACCAGAATATCTATCAAGGTGAATCTTGCGAGAAAAGAAAAATCTTGAAGTCTACTTTCACCTAGAATTTTTTAGAATTTTTTGTTGCCCAGAGGTTGGAGACATAGGCCATAGAAGTCAGACTGCTCCGAAAGACAAAAAGCAGGAAACAAGAGAAAGAAAACCCAGACTATTTATTTCCTTATCCCTTATACCTTAAACCTTTAATATAAATGAAATTGTGAGCATAACCCACAAATTCACTACACTCATTACAAAGATCCAACTCAACCATAACATAAATATAAACCATTCAAACATGAAATACAAGCTCGTTACTAATTGTTCCTTCTAGCTACTTGGTAGACATTCTTTGGGGAAAACTTCTTAACATGGCTTTGGAAATTTGAATAGAGGTGAGACTAGAAAGTTTGCAAGAGATCAAGAACAACAACTCAAGGAGATAAGAAAGTATAGCTCAAAGGGAGCTATCAAGGAGAGGAGACACTAGGACAAGGATTGGAAATATTCAATTCAATGAGTCAAGGAGGTGGAAAAATAATTTTATTGAAAAATAGGTTTTCAGAAATGACCAGTGCTAACTAGGCTTACGTCCTACAGTCAGCATTGCTCGATACCACTTTGTCGCACCCGGTTTTAAAGACAAAACCAGATACACACTATATGTGAGCCTAGGAAGTCAAATTTCACATATAGCCATAAATAAGGGTAATATCAATAGACAATGCTTAAATACATAACGTATTAGTATAAAGAATATAACCTTAGAATATAGACAACGGAAGGACAACTCCAAACTTCAGGTGGAGACTCCAAATCCACAGGGACGACTGACTGGTTGACAACAAGCCTGACTCCTCCAGACTAGCAATCTGGTACCCATCCGGGATTTTCATTGGATGTAATGCAAGTGTAAGCTCACCATGCTTAGCAAGTATATCAAAGGGATCCATGAGGCTCAAAAGGCCTAAAACTGTTTGACTGTGGTTCGCAATTTTAGTTGATCAAGTTTTAGCATCCTGTATCACTACTTTAGTGAACAATCCCAATTCCCAAGTGATATTAAAGTATAGTCAAGTTTATCTCAATTTCCAACCATCCACCATCCACAGTAACCACTAATCTTGAAGGATCCAGACCACTCATATCTATGAGCACGACTGTTATAACAGGTCAAATATTTCTACAGAAATTATACATCTTTACCTACCGAGCCGTGATTCCCAATGCCGGGGTTTGCAAGGCCCACTACACCTCTACCTAGGAAGTGTGGCAGGGTTTCACTATGAAACCCTTAGCTAGTTGCACTAACAAGTCGTAGCTACTAAGGAGTGGCACATGTGGGCAACGCAGCACGGTACACACATCCTAGTAGAAAAAGGAAAGATACCCTCTTACCCTTACTAGAGCTACAGACGAGCTAGTACAATCTAGTTAACAGGTTAAAGTCAGAGCCATATAACACTTGGGGTTGTACGGAACCTCCTAGGTTGCCGCTTTAGAATTAAGTCCTTATAGAGAGGCACTAGAGTACTCAAGCCCCCTATCTGTTGCTAAAAAGCTTCATGATATCATATTGCATAATGCCTTTAGTCATGTTTAACTATTATTCTATGTTCAGTGCTGCAGCATCTATCCAAAATGCATACCTAAACCCTAGGTAACAAGGATATGTGGTACAAGTATTCATCTAGGTAAAGTCCTTAAAGGTATATCAAATTAGACACATACAAAAATATGAATAGTAATTTTTCATAGGTACAAGGGGCCTTTGGTACACTTGCCTTAAATACCGATCCTTCGGTAAGCTTTAATCTTCAACGTCATTCTTCTTCTTCTGGATCACCACGTATATCTTACCGACTGGGCGTAATCGTAGAACACCACACATCTATACACATACATGCATAGCATAAAATTACATCTATATCAGAATAATACACCAATCATAGAAAAATAAGTAAAAGAGTTTGAAATACGATTCTACGTATCGCTACGAACACATAGTCGCGAGAGGCACGCTAATCGAAGCTACGGTTGAAAAGATGCATCTACCGAAAGATTTTGCTTATAAAACAGAAAAACCATAAGCTTTAAAACAATATAAAAGAGTGGGATCATCGCTACAATCACGGGAACGCAAGAATCACCAATAATGAAACTATCATTAAAAAGAAACGACTATCGGAATTTTATATTACAAAAGAGAGAAAAAACCTATATGCTTGATTTATTTTAATTGAGCAAAACTATATAAAGCATATTAATTCAGATTACATAAAATCATATTTTATTTTAAAAGCCGAGTTGAACTAGTCATATTTTATACATAAACATGCACGTATCATTTAATCAAATTAACTTTAACTTTGTAAGAGAAAAATGCATGTGAAAACAACTTAACTGACTTTATATAAATCAGGTTGAAACTAAGCAAATTATAATTAATAAATACATATTTAAGTTGACATTAATTAACAAGTAATTATAAAATGTGGATACTGTCCTAGATTGCTGTTATTTAAAAACAAGTTTACGTAATCATTAATCAAATTAATATTTAACTTATAAATTTCCAAGATGTGAGACATGTTAAACATCGCTGCTAACACGTATCACACATTGTGATGAAACTCACGTAATCGAATCGAAATCAAAAACCTAAATTGACTTTAATTAATCAGTGATTAATTAATTATATACACAATTAATATTTTAATACAATAAATTCATAAACATGTGATATGAAAATTAATAGCGCTACTGCGTAGATCTCCATGACACGAAACTAACGCAATTGGGATGAACTGAAACGGAATTAAAACGGATAAAATACTGAGATTACAAACTAGTGGCAAAAATGTAACTAACTGCGTCTTCTACCTTGGGTCATCTCCATCCTCTGAATCGTGGCCTCCATGGCCACTGTAGGCTGCTGCTGCACCACGCACAGGAGGGAGGGGCGGACCGGCTAGAGGCAGAACGTGTCCTCTCGGCGGTGCGCTAGGCCCGCATGGGACCCATGGTGGCAGCTAGGCCTGGCCGAGACGGCTCCCAATCGAGCCAGCCACGTACGTACGTGCAAGCGGCGCATGGCGGTGGTGCGTAGGGCAGGCTGGGGCGTGGCGACGGCTTGCTGCGCGAGAGAGGCGAGCATCGGGGCGTGAGGCATCAAGACCGAGAGGAGGCTGGACGAGCAAGGACCGGGAGGCGGTAAACCAAGAACACACAGTCGTCCATGGAGGTTCGCCGGAAACCTGATCGGAAGAGAGAAAGAAGAAAGGGAACACGGTCAACCGGTGACGGATTCACAAAACGAAAAGCGTGACGGTGTATAGGACGACGAGATCTACCTTGCAGCAGTGACAGTTTCCACGGAGGACGCCGCAGATGGCCGGAAACGCTCGCCGAAGGTTCGTCGGAGCTACAGGGATCCCAAACTTTGGCTTTAGATCTGGGAGGCTACGAGCGACGGCTTGGGAAATGGATCGTACTTCCGAAATCAGCGCATCAAGGGCTATGCCGGCATATATATATACGCAGGGTTGGGAGATTTTGGAAAGCGGAGATATTTAAGAATTATTGATTTTAGAATTAAAATAATTACAGAAAATTAGGAATTACTATTTAGGCTCCGAAAAATATCTCTGAGCTCCAAAAAATTTCATAAAAATTCCTAGGGATAGATGAAAGAATGAGGAACACAACCAAAGTGTTTTATGTCCCAAAAACGACTTTTGCATTGATCGAGAAAAAGACAAAGCTCCAAGAAATAGGAATTTAATCCCGAAAAAGGTCGAAAAGATTCCCGGAAAGAGAGACATCGTTCTAACGCATCTTAAAACCTTTTCCAAGCCTTTGGATTTTGAAAACAAAGCATCTTCCAAGCCTTTGGATTTTGAAAACAAAGCATCTTATCTAACTTTTATTTTTGCAAGTTTTTAATTTTTTTAAACCCCTACTTGAAAATAATATTTTGAAGATGGAGATTTGAATTTATTTTCCAAACCACTCATCACAAAAGTACCAATGCAATGGCATGTATGTGCAAACATATTGCTACCCTTATGTTGGATTTTAAGAAAATTTTCTTTTACCATTTTACTCCTTTTAGAAAGTAGCTAATTTTAGGGTGTTACACTTACAGCCATGGCGGACACGCACGGCGGCGGCGTGCGTTCCTGCGTGATGGTGGTAGTAGCGGTTAAATAAATGACGATGTGAGCATCTATGACCTAAGGCGATGACGGAACCAAGGAGAAAGAGGTAGGAGGAGCGATGGATAAGGCTGGCCACGGTGAGCTCGGAGCTCGGCAGCGCTCCGTGACCATGGCGGCGACGGTAACGTGAAATGTCACATAACCTAGGCTTGAATGGTGGCAATGGCGGCTCAGGGAGGTAGAGCGGCTGATGGCAAAGCTATGCACGTGATGGATTGGATGGAGATGCGGTGATGGTGGTGCACGAGCTCGGCGAAGGCACGGTGGCGATGGCGACGGCGGATCGGCTCAACTGTGAGAGAGCGAGAGCGAGGGCGAGGGCGAGAATGAGAATGGGAGAGAGCAGCAGATGTGCCTCCTTTTACTCCCTCTGCTGGCCAAACTAGCCGGGCCAATGCCGGCGAGCAGCCGCCACACGGCACGCCTGGCCTGTCAGTGGTCGGCCACGATGGCACGGCGAAGGGCCGGTTTAGTCCGTCTAACGAGCCAACTTTATGTCTCCAGAACTCCTAAACCATGCGAAATTAGCAAAAACTGTATTAGTGAAAGTTGTAGAGCTATATGAGATCTCCAACTTTGCTTTAGGAACCATCATCTAATTCTCAATGGTTAGCCAGTTACAATGCTCCTAAGTGAGGCATATTGAAACTGTGAATGGCTTTAGGACTTAGGAAATTCTCCAAGTCCAAAAACAGTATTTCTTTGCTACTTTGGAGCTATTTTGGGCTATATTAGGCAATGAATTAGCTCATGACCTTTAAATACAGTTTGTTACCCATGTCAAGAACTACAACTTTTATTAAGAGTGCACTGCCATACAAACACTCTATGCTATAGTTCAACTTTAGTCAAAGTAGGATCATGAAAAAATAACATTATGAGTAAACTAGGACTTAGAAGCAAAATTGGCCCATGTCATGAATACAAACATTATTCCATTTACCATCCTAGACATGTCTAAGGTATTTTTGGTGACCTCATACCCATCTCATACATTGGTCATATATGATTACAAGCATAAGCATAGATATATAATCCTCATTTCATGTGACAATGTATAAGAATGAGATGAAATTTCATATGCTCATGTTCATGAATGCTTGGATGATGCTTGTGCTCATGAAATGCAAGTGCCAAATGCAATGCTTAATACTAGGGTGTTACACTTTGCTTTTATATTCACGACTTTATCTGGTAACCCTTCATTTTCATTAGATCTTAAGGAACAATTGGCTGCTTCTCGTTGCGAGATCGAGGAGACTCATCGCCAGGAGATCGACCTGGAGAATCGCCACGAGACCCTCCAACGTGCAGCAATTGGGGCAATTGCAGCAGTCAACGCCAGGGGTGTTTCTCTTGAAGATCGCCTGCAGGATATCCCAGTTCGTGCCAGAGAAGTGGCAACTCATGGCGTCCTCTATGCTGCCAGTGCCGCTCTTACTACAGTGCAACTATGTTTAGGGCACGAGCTCCGTCACCTAGAACCTGGTTTTCTAGACACTGATCGGCTAGAAGATCAAGAGGATCTGATTGGAGACTTCACTGATGCTGCCGAGGCTATCGCAGTGACCATCCATGCATAAGATGTTGTAAACAATGTTTTCTTAGGACCATAGATTATATCTAGGGTCTTATAAGTTATAAGGAAACAATCTACTGTTTGAATGTCACTTTTGATCCTATGTCTTTTATTATTATTTTTTGTTCTAAAGGCGATACTCTAGGTGTCAGCTATTTTGAGCCGATGAGACACGGTTGTCAAGCATCGACCCAAATTAAATACTTTGGTAGTACTTCTTTATGTATTTTCCATTGAGGTCTACGTGATAACAGATCCGTATCATATGGCGGTTTGCACATACAAAGCAACAGATCCTCTGAGGTATAAAGATTAAGGAATCTAAAGAACGACGCAGTACATCGCAAAACTTCACCCTTAGTGAGGTTCTCTACCTTCCATCTTGCAACCCTCAAAGTCAAGGGATGTGATCTGCTTCTTGACCGTGAGAGCTACAAGATAGAATATAAAGCACCCAATCTTGAAGAACGAGCACCTCACAAACTTGAAGCACCCCAATAGAGTATGGAGCCCCTGAACAGGGAGAACTAGATGGTTGCAGATCTTTTGTTAACAAGATCTGCAAGAAGATCTGCAATCATCAAGGTCAAGCTCATGTTCAACGGTAGCACCTCGCCAAGGATGGAGAAGGAGCACCTCGCAAAACTTGCACCTACATCTTAGTGCGGTTCTTTATATTCCATAACCTTGCTACCTCTGAGGGTCGAGGGATGCAGATCTACATCTCAATGCTCAAGGGAAGCAAGGTTATGGAATCTAAAGCACCTAATCTTGAAGGCCTTCTCCAAACACTAGCATCCCTATGAGGTGCTTTATCTCCATCTTGACAAAGCACTTCTTGGCAATGAGGAAAGATATAGTAGCTCACGAGTGTGTGGATTCAAGAGTGTGTGGATTGAGCCCAAGAGGTGCATCCAGACCCTTGTTAAATAGGCAACCTTGAAGATGGAGAAGTGCAAGTAATGGTGATGCAACTATGTTGTGGGTAGTTGAGAAATAACTCACGCTGACTTCACCGCCGATAGACCAAACAGTCATGGAGGGCCGACGGCCATAACACGTATCCCAGTCGACTCGGCTTTTCATACGACTAAGAAAATACCACTGCCACATCTATTGTTAACCCGTCGGTGGCAGAAGTCTCAACTGCTGGTTTCCTTCCTTAGGAGGCCTCGCTATCGGTCCAATCATTGGTGGAAGTATAACACTGTCGCTTCTATCGCTATGGCAGTGAAAGTGGCGATAGTGAAAGATCAATCTATAGTAGTGTTTGTTAGTACGCTAAATGGTGAAAAGTAATTTTGCTCTAGCTCTACAAGGGTTACAAGCCACCTACCCAACAATTCTAGTTGCTACAATCTCTAGGCACACAAGAGGCTAGGTCACTACTCACTAAGAGCTCTCAATAAAGCTACACTAAAGAGCTCCACTAGGTGAAGCTAAACTAGCAAGCAAGCTCTCAAAACTAGCTACACTAAAGAGCTTGCTACACAACTAGTTTGCAAAGAATGTAAGAAAGTGAGTAGGGTGATTATACTGCCGTGTCGAGGAATGAACCAATCATAATATGAAAGTCAATCAATCACCGGGAGAAATCCAATCACAAGATGACACATGATTTTTCTCCCGAGGTTCACGTGCTTGCCAGCACGCTAGTCCCCGTTGTGTCGACCAACACTTGGTGGTTCGACGGCTAATAGGTATCACACACCTAACCAACAAATGGTGCTGCAAGAACCTAGCCACAAGTGAGGTAACTCAATGACATAAGCAATTTACTAGAGTTACCTTTTGGCTCTTCGTCGGGAAAGGCACAACACCTCTCACAATCAACTGATCGGAGCCGACGACAATCACCAACTCCACTCAACGATCCTCCAATCACCGGGCCATCTAGGTGTTGACAAACACCAAGAGTAACAAGATCATGACCAGCCCAAAGCTTCCACCTAGTGCCACAAGATGATGCAACTCAATGCAATGCACTAGAGGCTCACCAATCCCACTCAAATGATGAAATCAAGTGTGCAAGTGAGTGGATTGTGTTTGCTCAGCTCCCAAAGAGTGTGCACAAGTGTAAGAGGTGCCAAGAGAGTGGTCAAGGCTAGCCGCACCCTCTATTTATAGCCACACAAGAAAATAGAGCCATTGTACCCCTTGGAGCTGTTTCTATGAGGTCACCGGACAGGGTGGTGGTGCCCTCCAACGGTCGAATTCCCGGATAGGGGTGGCGGTGACCATCCCAACCATGTCCCCGAAAACGCTGCTCTCTGGAAAAATAGGGCGGTGCACCGCCGCACCCATGGCAGTGACCCCCTTCACTAAAATTTGTTTTCACTGCTCTCAAGAAATAAAGGGTAGTGCACCACTGTGCTAGTGGCGGTGACCAGGGTGGTGCCCCCTCGGCCCTAACTCCAGCTAAGCCAGCCTCTAGATAAAAGTGGCGGTGGCACCGGACAAGGGAAGGTGGTGCGCCGCCGTGCACATGGCGGTGAACACCGACACGTCTGGTGACCACCCCAGCGCTGCTGCTCTCTGCCATGTCCAGGTGGGCATCGCCATAGGGGTGGCAGTGCACCGGATAGGGGGTTACGGTGCCACCCAAGCACCTCCACTTGCTCTTCCAAGTTGTAAACTTTTTCACGATTCGATCCACGGCAACTCGAGCTACTTCCCACAAGCGATGCTAACTCATAAAGTGTTTTTTCAAAACATGTTAGAGCCAAGTTAGCATTTCACAAAATATTTTTGATAAATATTTTTGCTTGCTCTCTGATTGCGCACTAGGCCTCAATGCAATGCATGAAGTCCAACACCTAGTGGCACTAGATGACCGAACTATCTAGTAGAGATCCCCTCTTGATAGTATGGTCATCTATCCTAAATGTGATCACACTCTCTATAGTGTCTTGATCACCAAAACAAAACCCCTATTTATACATTTGCCTTAATCTCCATAGGGTTTTGTTTTTCTATTTCTTCTTTTCCAAATTGAGCACTTGATCATCATCACATGTGGCCATCTTCATCATTTCATGTGATCATCACCATCACTTGAGTGCCACTATGCTCCACACTTGGATGTACCAACCTGTCTCATACAACACTTAGATAGCAAGGTTAGTACATAGGTTTCATCAATTATCCAAAACCAAACTAGGGCTTTCAATGTCATGAAAGGGAGGCATCGGCCGCACGAGCGGTGGGGAGGCCACAGCCATGTGACTTGGAGAGGGCAGCAGTGCGCCGTGCCTGGCAGGGTCGGCAGCCGAGCGCCACGACTCGGAGGCGGCCACACACCTTGCTTGGCAAGGCCAGCGGCCGCGCACTACGCCTTGGAGGGCCGGCGGCCGTGTGCTCGAAGGCGGTAGGCGATAGGATAAGAGCGATAGGAAGAGGAACGAGTGAATAGGAATAAGTGGATGAGCAGTTTTTTTTGAGAAACAAAGGAGCGTCGTGGACCAGCGACGGAGGAGTATTCGGGCAGACGGACGCCCGATTCAGAGCATTACAGTTAATTCAATTCATGTACACAGTTACTACAGCACATGCATGGAAGCTGGTCAGTCCATCCAACGTGTAGCTACCTCATGTAAATGTAACCTGCACACTACAAAACACAATTTATAATACTTAATTGAAGGGATTGGAGAGGGTATTTCAACCTAATAATTCATATCCTTTAGTCTAGCAATCGTCACACATAGACCTTTTTGATATAAGAATTATTTCCTTAATTTACATGTGCCGCTTTAAGTTGAAAATTATCTAACATTAATCTCAATCATTCATCTCTAACATGCCAGGTTTTGTTGGAAATAACTTGCATTGTATGGATTTGGAAATCTCGGATTTCATGGGAAGATTTTCCTGAGCTCAACTTTTGTACTAGGCATACAACATTTTTTTTGGAACACGCCCGTCGACGCGTATTTCTTCGTTAAGAGGAGAACTAGGCATACAATTTTTACAAACCATATTCGTCTCTACCAAGGCGGGTAGTTATTGTGACAAATAACTTGTATGTATTCGGAAGCAACTTTTGCTACGTTATTATTATTTTTTAATTGATTGGAAGCAGGTCAAACCGAAGCCGCGTCAGACACATGGAATAAAATCTTGCCATAACTCTTTGTGCCGACAATGCGTGTGCCTATCTTGGTCAAACATGTAATGATTGATGGCTCGCAAGGAGTGAGATAATGGCAAACCACGCACAGAAATGGTAATCATATTTGACAAGAAAAGTCAAACTTTAAATTTTTTTATCAACATCTAGTTTAAATAGTAGATTATAAAACTTAAATTAATAAATTTATGTTTAAAGTGTCTCTGTGGGGATATTGATATTTTATCAATTGATTATATATTACAAGAGAAATTAATGTTAAAAAATAAACTTTGTGTGACTTTTTTTCCAGTTAGTACGATTACCATTTCTAGACGGATGGAGTACTACTATAATAACAACTAATAAAATGATAAAATAAACTTTGTAGCGTGGAGTCTAATTTAGACATTTTATACAACAAAATATACTCCAACAGACATTCTATTGGGGATTCCAAAATACACAGCTATCCATCGTCCCGCCAATCTCGGTGGCCAAAGAAAGCTAGCGAGCGCCGCTTGCCATCTCGCTCTCCCGTGTGACTTCGCATGCACGCGGCCTATTCCCGCGCTGTCCTGGCCATTCGCCGCCGCGAGTCACCATCTCGCCAGTTGCCCTTTCCAGCGCTCCACACGCCAGTACCCACGACACTGCCCCGTCCCTTCTATGGAGGTTCGCCGTCCGTGCCTGGCCCTTTCCAACATCTCAAAATCACGTTGTGGCGCTACACACAAGCATGTCGTAGCGGGTAGTTCTGCTGCCCTGTACGTACTCCTTCCGCATCGTTCCTAGTGAGCCGGCCGGCCAACTCCCTTTTCCAGTCGGCTGCATTCGACATGCATGCAAGTGGGCGACCTCCACTCCAGTGCTAGCCAAGGCCGGCTGCAGCAGGCTACGGCCGTCAACAGGGCTACATAGCATGGCTGCTGCTGTAGTTTGGGTGCAATTGGCCAACGAGCCATGCTACAGCCGTGATGGTTCGTGTCTAGGCGGCCGGCCACCGAAGAAGCAAAGGCCCTGACGTTCCGGCGGTGGACTACGTACGACGCAATGGATCAGCAAAAAAAAGATGATGTGGCATGTTATTATAAAAATATGGACATGGACTATTTAGATAGGCTGTTGCAGTTTTCTATTTTTTGGGGAGGTTTTCTATTTTAGATGATGGCTAATTAAATCATGGAATTTGTGATGTATTTTTAGATTTGTCTCTTGGAGTTGTCATAACAGTCATTTGAGAGTACCACACAAAGCCCACGAGAGATAATTAATATTATCATTCATTAAATTCAAAGGCAATCATGATAAAAATAGCTATAACCAGGCAAAAATTAACAAATATCTCAAGTCAACGCCGCCTCTAGGCTGCAGGATACACATTTGTTAGTAGTCAAACCTATGCTGCAAAGCAACAAATATGTCCACATACACATGACACCTCCATGCGTTGACCGTTTAGGCCCTTAAATCTTAAAATATACGGTATTATCACCACATTGTTAAGTATGTCTGACTAAATTAAATGAGTCTGTGCCAATTTTTCAACGTCTACGGCCTCAACGTCTGTGCCAATATACGGTATTAAATGAGGCCCTTTGACATTAGGCAGGTCAGTGCTTATACCGCCGGCGTACGCGTGTGTGTGTGTGTGTGTATATATATATATATATATATATATATATATATATATATATATATATATATATATATATATATATATATATATATATATATATATACTACTGGTCACTACCAGAAACGTCAAATTTGCCAAGTGTTTTTAGGTTTGCCTAGTTTTTCCTCGGGCACTCGGCGAACAAGTTCTTTATCGAGTGCTGCGCTAAAAACACTCGGCAAAAAAAAACACTCGGCAAATAGAAGGTTTGCCGAGTGTTAAAAAAATCACTGGGCAAAGAGAGAGTTTGCCGAGTGTTTTATTTTTTACACTCGGCAAAGAAATAAAACATTTTTTCTAGAAAAAAAGGAGAAGAAAAAAATAAAAAAAAACTTTGCCGAGTGCCCAGATCTAGGACACTCGGCAAAAAAAAAAACTAACTTAATTAACGCCACGCCCACGCCTCTCTCCTCTCTCCTCCCCCTCCCCCACGCGCCCGCCTCTCTCTCCTCCCTCCTCGGATCTCCCTCTCCGTGGCGGCCCTCTCCTCTCCTCCCAGATCCCTTGCGCCTCTCCTCCTCCTCCTCCCAGATCCGCCCCACCCTCTCTCTCCTCCCTCCCGGATCTCCGGATCTCTCTCTCTCTCTCTCTCTCCCGGATCCGCCCCAGGTCTGCCCGGCTGGCATGTCTCGGGTGGCGGAGGTCTCCTCAATGGCCTCCCGGTGGTGGATCTCCGAGCGGCTGATCTCGCCACGCCAGGCTTGATGAGGTGGTGGCTCTCCCCGGCGCCGAGGCAGCTTGGCGCTGCGCGCTCCTCCTCCACCTCGGCTCTACATCTCTCTCTCTCTCTCTCTCGGGATGGAGGTGGTGGTGGATCCGCGAGCTCCACCACCTCGCTCGGATCCGGCGGGTGGGTGGTGGATCCGGAAGTCCGCCACCTTGAGCAGATGTCGCACCCGGGTGGCGGAGGGGACGGCGGCGCAGATGGTGGTGGCGCTCGGCGGTGGATGGTGCGGGCGTGGTGTCGGCGTGAGTTTTTTGAAAAAAAAATTAGCGAGCTGGACTCTGGCGTGGAGCAGCCGGATCGTCAAACTAGCAGCGTAGTGGCGAGGTTGTGGCGCCCTCCTCCACCATATCCGAGCTAGCGATGGATCAAAACGGCATTCTCCTCCTCCACCTCGGCTCTACATCATCTCCGGCGTCCAAGCAGGTGTTAGTCGATCCAAGGAATAATGGCAAAACAAGGTGACATCTGGACCCCCCCCCTCTCTCCTACATGTTTTGTGTTCTAGTTAGGGATGAAAACGGCTCCCTCCGGATATCACTCATATTATATTTGCATATTTGCGGTGGATCCGTCGGATACATAGCTCCACCACCTGAATAATGAGTAGCGGTATGAATCGGATTCGGAGAGAATCCGGCGGGTGGGTGGCGGATCGTGCACAAACCATTACACCAGCTTAAGCAGAAAGACTAAAGAGTAAAGCAACAAATAAGATGAGAGATACATCATACATCAAACATCATATAAGCACTAATCCAGGGCGGCGGATGGGTCTCATGGAGCATGGTCATGGATTCAAGATCTACAATGGTAGGCCATTTGGCGGAGAAAGGCAAAATATAGTTCAAATTTCACAAGTGTGTGCATAGTTTTAGTGATGAGATTTCGGTGACTAGTCTTTTTTTTGAAAAAAATTAACAATTATAGTCTTTTTTACTTGGTATTCAGAGTTTTTTCATCTGAGGTCATTTAGTGTCTCTTTACTCAAAGTACTTTGACTCTAGTATTAAAAACTAAATGACTTCAAATTGAAAAGTTTTGAATACCAAGTTTGTTCAACTCATCAAGATCTACAATTATTGTTTTGGTCAACTTTCCATTTGAGATAGTGACGGTTCAAATTTGTGATTTTAAATTTCGATGCTTACAAACTAGCGAACCCTAGATTGTCTCAAATGAAAAGTTTTGAATACCAAGTCATCAAGCTCTGCTAATCCTTATATAGGCTATTTTTTCATGGATCAAGTTCAAATTTCACAAGTGTGTGACCATTCTTCTCTGTGACTAGTGTTTGATAAAACTTTTCTCAAATGGGAAAATGAGCTATGTAAAATTGTAGATCTTGCTGAGATGATCAAACTTGGTATTCAGTTTTTTTTTTCATCTGAGGTCATTTAGTGTCTCATTTGAGCAAGTTTGACCAAGTCAAATTTGGTCAAATGCGTGTGTTGACTCTAGTATTATGAACTCTAAATCCAAATTGGAATAATGGCAAAACAAGGTGACATCGATGGACCCCCTTGTGATTTTTAAATTTCGAGTACATGTTTTGTGTTCTAGTCATTGATGGATTATTATCATCAAGATTCAATCCTTATATAGTCTCACAAGTGTGGATGGATACACATGCACACATGTGATTTAATGCATAAAACTTTCTCAAATGGGAAAATAGCTATGTAATATGTATATCTTGCTGAGATGATCAAACTTGGTATCTCTCGGGACTGCATCATTTACTCTTCCATTCTAAATTATAAGATATTTTAGGTTTTTCTAATTGTTTTTTCAACCATCAAGATCTACAATTTTTTGTTTTTCTTTCCATTTGAGATAGTTTTCGGTTCAAATTCGAATTTTTTAAAACAATGTTTTTTCTCTTACAACAAATCAGCATAAGCCAAATTTCAGCGAAACAAATCAGCATATTTAGACATGGTGTATATCTAATTAAGTTCATAGCAATAACTATATTTCTAGAAAAGTCAAAATGTCTTATCATTTGGAATGAATGGAGGGAAAATCAAAACATGTATGTACTAATTTAAATAGAAGCTCCCTATTTTTTCGGTCTAAAATCTCAACTTATATTTTTTCTGTGACATATATATGTGACCCGTTTATTATTGGTACAGCTAATTCTTTTCCCTTCTTACTTTTTTCCTTATCCTTTGTCCTTCAATTCGTACCACGTGGGCAAGCTTCATCTCTCTCGTCTCTTGCCCTTCTCTTTACTCACAAGTATAAGAACACAAAGCACTCGTGTCCTCTAGGACCACGTTGCCACTCACTATCGAAAACAGAATCTTTGCCGTGTGTCCAAGGCACACGGGAAAATCCAAAAAATACTCGGCATTCTAAAAGACTTCTAATTGTTTTTAGTGTTATACTCGACAAAAACAACACTCGGCATAAGCCATAGTGGCGAAACAAAAGTTTATTTAGACATCGAGTGTTTTTTATCATAGGCACTTGGCAAAGACATTGGCGAAAGAAGTGTATGTACTAATTTAAATGAAACCAACGCTCAACAAAAAAAGTAACGTGACCCGCTTACGGACAGCTAATTCTTTTCCATTCTTACTTTTTCCTTATCCTTTGTCCTTGTGTTTGTCGCAAGTGTCTCTCGTCGGCCTCACTCACAACTCGATAAACATGACATTGTTTGCCACGTGCCACCACCAGCCATGACACCAAGGCACTCGGCAAATAATCCATGTTTGCCGAGTGTCACATCGTCAAAAAAGGCACTTGGCGCCATTTCAGACCTAGCTTTTGGTCTCTTGTTTGTCGAGTGTCGGCCTCGACACTCGATAAACATGACATTGTTACGAAGTGCCCAGCCATGACATGACACTCGCAAAGAAGCCATTTTAGCCCAGACCTAGCTTTTGTCTCTTACGATTTTTGCCACATGTCCGCTTTGCCCCGAGTGTATTTTTATGGCACATGTCCGCAAATAGTGTATTTTTTTGCCCCGAGTGTAACACTTTTGCCGCAAATTACGCATGACACACTGCCACATATAATCAGTTTATTTGGTTCGGCCACAGCCACGTACCACATTCAAATAAACATCACATCCATCACAGATAGTTCACAATAGGCATCACAGGCAGTTCATATAGATATATCGACCACATCATAGATGCAAATGAACTTCACAATCACAAATGCAAATAAACTTCATAATCACAAGTACATAGTTCCTAGTCGCTCACCATGCTCATCAGGAATGCAAATAAACTATTACCACGGTGACCACTGTGACTACTGTCGGTCATAAGGCTCATTCGATGCCGCAGATTGATTCTGCACAAAGGAGAAGAGATAAATCATTAACATTGATTGAGAACAAAACATGCAAGTATTAGAAATAAACTAGCAACTAAAAAAAGTGATTAATTCTGCGAAAACTAAAAGTAGCTAAGTTACCGTGATTGAGAACGAAACAGTGATTACAAGGTTAATTACAAACTAGAAATAAACTAGAAATTAGAAACTATAAACATACCCACATCACAAAGGAGAAAAGATTGATTCTGCATAAACTAGAAACGGTGATTATAAGGTTGTGAAGTGACTCACAGTGCCTGAAACAGTATTTGGAGTAGGTTGAGGAGGAGGGATTGGCATCGGTGGCGAAGGTTGACCGATTGTAGCGTAAACACCCCTCATATATTCAAACATCTACAGCCGCTCTGCCTCCATCCTCTGCGCTCTGCCTCCATCCTCTACCGCTCTGCCACCATCTTCGCCTCAAGCTCCTCCCGACGCCTCGTTTCTTGTTCCAACTGAGCCTATAATATTTCATCCCAATGTTACAATGCAATGCAAAAGTATGTAAAAATTAATGAATGATGAATAAAATAGAAATAACCTAGAGTGCGTTCATCTGGAACCATGTAGAGTCCGACCGTGGGCGTATCGCCGGGCTGGAACTCGTGCTCCGTGCTCGAATCTGGGAGAGAGTGGGAGTACTGGCCGTGTCGATTGTGTCGTCACCAATCCAGAACCAGCCATGCTTCTTGCCTCCTCCCGCCCTCATGACCACTTCTCCATCAAGGTCATGGGCGCTCGGATCGTACTCTGGGCCATGGACTGTCCTTGCCATCGATGTGTATCCATCGAGGTGGTTGTGGACGGACTCGTTGTTATATGCCGAGGGTGGGTCCTCCTGGTTGTAGGCGACGTCGGCCGTCGCCTTGCCCTTGTGGGCCAAAGCATAGGCCACGAACTGGGAGCAAGGCTCGCAACCATGTGCCACCGACTGAAAAAAAGCAATATGATTAGAAATTATGCAGAATTGAGCGTTAGAATAAAGAAATGAATTCGTGTACCCATCTAGCCGCGTATTCTAAGAGGTTGAGGTTGCCTTGATGGTGTGGTGCACTCGGCATCAGCAAACGCTGCTCCCGGCAAGCATTGTGATTCTCCTCCCACGCGGGGTCGCACCACCTATCCACCATCCGAGCCCAACACTGCAGATCATAGGCCCACCACCACGGAGGCACCTACGTCATCAAGTATATGACATATAAGAAGATGAAATTAAGCGTAATTAATCTCAGAAAAAATAAGTATTAATGTTCTATATTTACCTTCAGGTATTATTCTAGGGTCAGCCTCATGGTTCTTGCCGCACTTCTAGGGACCCTCTCTCTAAGAATTTCCGCGTGGTATTGGATCACGACCTGGATATGTGCCTCGTAGTGCATGTCCTTGATGAGTTTCTTGGCGGCTTTGTCAGCCACAGCATTCGCCTTGGCCTCATATCCCTCCTCGCATCTAAAGAAATCCTGCATATAGACGTGATGTATGAAGTCATTATTTCAATAATGTCCAATCAATGTGATGTATTGAGCAATGTAGTGCGAGAAAGACTTACCCAAAGCTTGGCCTTGACATGCTGCGCCTTGTCGACGAATACCCTACCATCCCGATCAGGAGCATCGGGGACGGCGGCATAGTGGGCCCACATGTAGGCCGGCTCGATAGCTTCGCCGAACTACACTAGGTCAGGGAACTTTTCCTTGATCAAAAGACCAAGGATGTCGTTCACATGGCGTGCGTGATCAAATGCTACATCGGATTGAAGAAGTCAAGTGGAAAGATCTTCTCCAACTTGCAGAGCAACACAGGCACTATTCTTTCCATGTCTGCAACCACGGTACGAGATAACTCCTTAGCACAAAGCTGGTGGAAGAAATTGCTAAACTCTGCCAGCACTATCTAGACATGCTCAGGGACATAGCCTCAAACCATCACCAGCAGTAGCTGCTCAAGCCATATGTGGTAGTCATGACTCTTGAGCCCATTGACTCGCAAAGTAGCTAAGTTCACTCCCCTCTTCAGATTCGTTGCATACCCATCAGGGAACATTAACGTTTGGAACCATTCTAGTACTTCCCTCCTTTGGGCCCTCGTCAGAATGAAATCAGCCTTAGGCTTTCTCCATGACTTCCCACCTCTAGGAGGCACCATGTCTAGCTTTGGTCTATTGCATAACCTCGCTTGATCCACTCTAGCCTTAACATTATCCTTTGTCTGATCAGGAATGTCCATGATTGTACCAAAAAATGCATCGACGACATTCTTTTCAGTGTGCATTACATCAATGTTATGTGGAAGTACGAGGTCATCAAAATAGGGGAGGTTCTACAAGCACGACTTGTGAGTCCAGGCATGTTGCTCACCATATCCCAAAAAACAATCTCCTTGGTCATTGACCTTGAGAGCGTCTAACTGAGCACGAACAGCGGCACCAATCATCATCTAGGGTGCAGGGCCTTCAACTACTACATCTTTCGTAAAGTTCTTGATGTCTCGTCTGAATGGATGGTCAAAAGGGAGGAATTGTCTATGTTTGTCGAACAAAGAATACTTGCCACCCTTCGTCAACCAAATGAACATCAGAGACGCCTTGCATACTGGGCATGAGAACTTCCCGTGAACACACCAGCCGCAGAATATCCCATACATCGGAAAGTCATGCAGGGAGTACTGGTACCAAACATGCATTTGGAAGTTTGTCTTTATAGCTCGGTCGTATGTCCATACCCCTTCCTCCCAAGCACGGACCAAATCATCAATCAGAGGCTCCTTGTACACACTTATATTATGCCCCGGGTGTTTAGGAATTATCAATAACAATAATATGTTCTGTCATTGAAAGAGGACGCCAGGGGAGAGATTGAGAGGGATAACGAACATGAGCAAACAAGTGTATGAGGCAGCCGCCATTCCATAAGGATTGAACCCATCTGTTGCCAGCACAACATGTACATTATGAGCCTCTATAGATTTCTCATGATGAATCATATCAAATCTTGTCCATGCTTCACCATCGGATGGATGCACCAGCTTCTCAGGATTGTATCGACGTCCATATTTGTGCCATGTCATATAAAGCCATTGGATCCTCGGTATGAATGGAAGGTACCATAG
This sequence comes from Miscanthus lutarioriparius, assembly GCA_904845875.1. Taxonomy (NCBI): domain Eukaryota; kingdom Viridiplantae; phylum Streptophyta; class Magnoliopsida; order Poales; family Poaceae; genus Miscanthus; species Miscanthus lutarioriparius. The sequence goes on from CAJGYO010000011.1 coordinate 71,259,030, forward strand.
GATCTTCCCGGGGATGGCGAGCTGCCTCTTCTGACCATCACCAGAGTCTACCTCTAGGAACCTAGAGGATTTACACTTCACACAGTACTTTGCTTCTGCATGTTCTTTCCTAAATAAGATGCATCCCTTCGGACAAGCATGTATCTGCTCATATGGCATCTTAAGTGTGCGAAGGAGTTTCTGTGCCTCATACATGCTCTTTGGCAGGATGTGACCATCCGGGAGCAGGCTACCAAAAACTGTTAGCATAACATCGAAGGCTTCTCGACTTAAGCTAAATTGGGACTTTACACCAATTAGGCGTGCAATGGCATCCAGCTGAGAAACCTTGGTATGCCCATGAAGAGGTTGCTATGCCGCAGACAACATATAGTAATACGCCTTTGTGGTTGCCTCTGGCTCCTCCCTACGTCCTTCATCGAAGTGTGCTTCATGATAGTCATTTAACATGTCTCCTACCCCGGCATCGGCATCATAATCCTCGAGACATTATCTCACGACCTCGTCTCTCACATGATTGGATTCACCATGGTAGATCCACCAGGTATAGTCCGCCATAAATCCATTCTTGCAAAGATGTTTACCCATGACCACCTTTGTTTGTCGACGCGTGTTTGCACAAATGCTGCAGGGACACCAAGTGGCACGCGCTCCTTTAACCCTTGCAAATGCTAGTTCCAAGAAAGCATCGGTCTTCTCAATCCATTCATCGGTGAATGAACCCTGACTAGAGCGGCCCGTGTACATCCACTCACGGTCATCCATCCTCTAACATATCAGCAAGTAATATAAAAATCAATTGCATCTACAGGTTCCTATGTGGCAGTCTAATAGGTGAAGATAGGTCCTAATCCTACCTGAGGATGTGTAGATGGGGTTAGTTTCCATGCTCTACTCCTATCCGAGACAGAATTTCGGCAACACCTCCCCGTTGTTCTCCAAATACACGTCCTAACAGGGAGATTGTGTACCGGAGAACAATAGGAAGATGCTGCCAAAACTCTGTCTCAGATTGAAGTAGAGCATGAAAACTAACCCCATCTACACATCCTCGGGCTGTCAAAAAACGTGGACAATTCGAAATAGATACGGTTATAGATATGCAAAGATCTGCATATTTCCAACTGTATCTCTTTCGAACGGGAGATGCCTAGCTAGGTTACGTGGTATACGAACATCCTATGTTTCACATCATACGGAAAGAGGGGTGTAGGATGCCTCACCTTGCTGTCCTGCAAAGTGACAAGTCTAGGACGGTGGGGAATGATAGCCTCTCCTGCAACAAAGGAATATAATAGTGTCAATTGTAAATTTCGGCAGCACCTCCCCTGCATGGTGAGGTAAACAAAACCTACAACAAACCAACAACACGATGGCCGACAACCACATACACAAATACTTTCACATGTATTCTAACAGACACTGTGAACATACACTTTCTTGTTCCTATGAATCACAATATAAAATATGGTACAAAGCATAGCTGGCTGAAAAATAGCAGCCCTAATAATACCACGGTACAAAGCAAAGCATAGCTTCGATTTACATTTCCAGCAACCAATCCACAAAAATGAGACACGTCATATTGTCAATGTAGTACTCACATGCATGTGCATCGGTAAACACTAATCTATTTCTAAACTAGAAATACTAATCAGCATTTCAGTAATACAATTTACTCAAATTTCAATTCCATGATATCCAAGATATATACTCATAAGTCTTGGTAATTTAACAGTGATTGGAACTGATAAAAACATAATCAAGTAATTTGTAACTAGCTGGTAAAGTTCATATATATATATATATATACATGTACTAACATTGTGTTTTTACCTTATCAGGTGATGAGATGGTGCCGGGGGGAGGGCGCCGGCCGCCGGGCAAGGCCCTTGGGGAGGGTGCCAGCCGTCGGGGGGACGGCGCCGGAGGGTAGCGCGTCGGCCGCCGGCCGGTGAGGGGCCCGACGCAGGCACCGTGGCATGAATGAGCAGTGTGGCGAGGTGTCTGCGGGTAAGGCGGCGCAGGGGCGGGCGGCGGCGGCGGTAGGCCCGTGGGCACAGCAGGCGGGTGTGTGTGTGTGTGTGTGGTGGGGGGGGTGTGTGTGCGGGTGGCTGTGTGTGCGTGCGTGCGTGCGTGCGGCCGGGTGGGGTGGATATGAGGGGGGTTTGCCGAGTGCCCCTGATCTGGCACTCGGCAAACCCCAGCTTTGTCAAGTGCTAGATCAGGGGCACTCGGCAAACCTATTTTTTTATTTTCATACTATGCGTGTGTGCGGTAGGGGGGTTTGCCGAGTGTCTCAGACCTAACACTCGGCAAACCCCAGCTTTGCCAAGACCCAGTTTTTTTTCCTTCTTTTCCATAACGTGTTTTTCTAAATTTGTTCCGATGTACTTTGAAAATACCTTGTCAAATTCATTTAACAATATATAATTGATTTTTCTACGAATATTATTCCATTATTTCATACAGTTATAACTCAAATTCAATTTTATCAATTAAAATTCTATAATTACACTTAATAAATTAAAATTATCAAACGGATTCAAAAAAATTACCAAAATTTCACATAAAACAATCTATGTTCTCTATTGCCTATATAAAAAGTTTTGAAGCCAAACCCCAATTTGACCGTCACTTTGACACCAAATCTTACCGAATCCTTCTCAACGCTACGATTCTTCTTCTAAAATTCTTTGGTTTGTGAACATCGTACGTGTCAAATTGTGTGAAACCTTCTCAATTTTTTACCACAGCCTCCACGTATAATATCATCACATCATGACAAATCTCATGATTTTTAGACTTTGTTTGCTTTTTTAGAATTTAAAAACCACTCGGCCACATGTTCGTGGTCGTGTTTCCTGAACAATGTTTGAAATTTCTTTTCATTTTCCAGGTAAGGCCTCATAATGGACTTAATAACATAAATATCATTTTTTTACTCATTTTATTCTATTATTTGAATCACTTGCCGTTCAAATTTGACTTATACCAAAAAATTCCTTAAAATACAATAAATTAAATCAATATAGCAAACAGGTCCAAAAATATATCAAATCTTAACATGGAGTACCACATGTTGTATGTAGAGAGCAGAAAAAGTTTCAAGGTCAGTAGAGAAAAAAAACTTGTTTCTTTGCTGAGTGCCAAACAAATACACTCGGCAAACATATTTCTTTGCCGAGTGACAAATAATTACACTCGGTAAACATATTTCTTTGTCGAATGTATTTGTTTGCCGAGTGTTTCCACTAACGAACACTCGGCAAACATACTAACTGACGGCACACGGACTAACGGTTGTCCACGTGGCGGTTCTTTGCCGAGTGCCTAGCTTTTGCCGAGTGTTTTTTTCTGATTTGTCAAGTGCCAAACTTTGCCGAGTGTTTTTTGTCTTTTTTGCCGAGTGCAATTATTTTGCCGAGTGTTTTTTTAAAACACTCGGCAAAGAAGCGCGAGTGTTTTTTTTAAAGCACTCGGCAAAGAGCTTCTTTGCCGAGTGCTCGATATAATGCACTCAGCAAATAATCTTGAACTCGGCAAACACCCAGTTTCCGGTAGTGACTGGCTCAGTGGCTCAGGGCTGCATCGTCATTAGGCATACACCCTGCCATATGCCGGATTTGCATGCTACTTCTTCCATTTTAAGTCGTAAGATATTTTAGCTTTTCTAGATACTATACATATTTAGGTGTGTAGCAAAAACTATATTTCCAAAAGCTAAAATGTTTTATAATTTAGTAGAATGAAGTACTTTAGAGGGCTAAGTAGGGGCTGTTAGACCATTTTTTTTTCTACTCCCTCCGTTCTAAATTATAAGTCGCTTTGACTTTTTTTTGTTCATCCACTTTTCTATGTATCTAGACATATTATATATGTAGATGCATAACAAAATAGATGTATCAAGAAAGTCAAAGCGACTTATAATTTGGAACGGAGTGAGCTGAGTATCTCTCAAAACAAATGGCCTAAACCCGCCAAAAACAAAACAGTTATTGCAAAATCTACTACAGGACACAAAAACTGATGCTGATCTACCAGCGAGAAAAATGCAATTAGTTGGCTGGCACTCTAGCAATTTGCCAACTAGGAACTGCTAAGTCTATAAGTTACTTATGTTTGTCTTGTTTCCAGTGTCAGACTACTATCAACTTGACGAACTTCTGACACCAGAGGAGAAAAGTTTACGAATCAATATTAGGCAGTTTATGGAGAACCAAGTTGCTCCAATAGTACCCAAGGTCCTATTGCACTTAGTCCATTGGTTTATATGTGCATATTCCATTTATCCCTTTTTCTCAAATGTTATATTGGTTCTTGCTGATGCTTAATTTTACTTTGTGCTTCTTCTGTGGGTTCTTTGGATAGTACTGGGAGACAGCACAATTTCCATTCCATCTCATTCCAAAGCTAGGTTATCTTGGTTTCCTTGGAGGCATCATCAAGGTATATCTACATTCATCTATCCACATTCCATACTATAATACTCTCAATTTATTTCTCTGAGACCTATTTGGATTTGAGAAAGTGCTTCAAAGGTAGACTTTAACCAGTGATCTCTTCCATATAGCAATTACTACAAAACCAACATCTTGCTAAAAGATATATGGAGCATAAATCTATTAATGCATCTTTTGTGCATTAAACATACATATATTTTGACTAAATAATGGTCAAAGTTTACAATGTTTGACTCTTTTGAATTCTAATACGCGCTATAAGTTGAAATGGAGAGAGTAAAAAGATCATGCATTTAAGCTGCCCAAGAAAAGACTACTAGAGAACAGACTTTAGAACGGTGTCCCAATTTGGCATTAGCCTCGGTATTTTTTGCCACCGGGACTAAAGGTCCCTGCCCAACGGTCGTCCACGTGGTAGGGATCTTTAGTCCCGGCTGGTATTACCAACCAGGACTAAAGGTAAACCTTTAGTCCCGGTTGGTAATACCAACCGAGACTAAAGGTTTTAGTCCCGGTTTGGGTGATACCCCAGAATAAATATTAATCTTTAGTCCCGGTTTGGCCACCTAACGGGACTAATTATCTTGGCCTATACAACGGCTCATTTCTTCCTCCCCGAGCCCGAGCCATTCCATTCAAACTCACACGCCTCTGTTCTTCAACTTGTTGTTGTTCTTGCTCTCTCCCCTCCATTGGTGTTGCTCTTGGTTTTGGAGGTAACAAACTTAATCCTCTTATGTTTTATCAGTAGCTTATCTCATTTTGCGATGTAGATGCATGTGTAACTTTATATGTTGGACTTTATTATGATTTTATGTCATTTTTAGCTCAAAATCACATAATGATTTGCATATATGTTTGGATAAACAAAAGTTAAATTAGTTCATCAAAATCACGCCTCGCTCGTCCTCACTGGAGCACGCGCCATCCTCGTCCCCGGCGGCTTACGTGATCTTAGAATTAATTTTTCCATGAAATGAAAAACTTAGAAAATAGTTAGAAAATTGTAGAAAATCCGTACTAGTTGAACTTGCGGACCGTGATCATCTCGGCAAGCATTTTCTCTGCTGAGCGATAACGGACGTCAAGGAGGAGCTTTGATTCTACGAGGGAGAGCGGCAACGGTCGTGGAAGACCGTGTTCCCTTTCTCGTAGAATCGGAGCTCTTCCTTGGCCAAGTACGGTGTCGTCCGGTGGAGAAATGCTCACCGAGATGATCACGTAAGCAAGGTCAACTAGTACGGATGGTTATTTATTGAAACATGTTTTTGAGCTATGTGATTTCTATGTCATTTTTAGCTCAAAATCACATGATGATTTGCATATATGTTTGGATAAACAAAAGTTAAATTAGTTCATCAAAATCATGCCTCGCTCGTCCTCGCTGGAGCACGCGCCATCCTCGTCCCCGGCGGCTTACGTGATCTTAGAATTAATTTTTCCATGAAATGAAAAACTTAGAAAATAGTTACAAAATTGTAGAAAATCCGTACTAGTTGAACTTGCGGACCGTGATCATCTCGGCGAGCATTTTCTCTACCGAGCGGTAACGGACGTCAAGGAGGAGCTTTGATTCTATGAGGGAGAGCGACAACGGTCGTGGAAGACCGTGTTCCCTTCCTCGTAGAATTGGAGCTCTTCCTTGGCCAAGTACGATGCCGTCCGGTGGAGAAATGCTCACCGAGATGATCACGTAAGCAATGTCAACTAGTACGGATGGTTATTTATTGAAACATGTTTTTGAGCTATGTGATTTCTATGTCATTTTTAGCTCAAAATTACATGATGATTTACAATAGTAAAATCACTTGATAGTTTGGTATTTTACTATTATACATAGTACATATTTCATGGTTTAGTTAGATAAATAAATAATTTTAGTTTTGTTTAAATATATTATTTTAGAAAATATGAAATTTACTGATAGTTTGCAAAAATAAGTATAGAAAGTAGATGACAACTCAGACTGGGATCCTCGGCCTCTCGTTAGGTTCTTGGAACGATTGAGGCGAACTCCCTCTCATTATCTGCGGCAAGTGTAAGCGGAAGATTGTGATGGAGTACCCGAGTCAAGAGACGAGGGACCCAACAAGGGTCGTGTGTTTTCTACAAGTGCCCGAGATCACGATGTGAGTTTCTTACGCATTTGATTATTATGGCTAATTGACTGCTTTTCTTGAATATTTTTGACTAAATATTTTTGGCTTTAATTGGGTGGGAGGGCAATGGATGCGATGGTTAGTCTTGGGAGGAAGATTATGCTACATACATGCGAGAATTAATTGCTTGATGATGAAGATGATGAGCAATGAGGAGAAGCTTATTGATATTTAACGGAAGAATGATTTGTCATTTTTTAGTTGCATACAATCACGAAATAATTATGTTCTTGAAGTGCATTGTAGTTTTAGTTTGTTTAGTGATAGTTGGGATTGCTTACATTGTAGCTAGGCTTAGTTAATTAATCAACCATGTGTGTGTCATCTATGTTGTGTAATAAAATACTTAATTATGTTTAAGGTTTTCATAATTTGTCGTGTATGTCTGATTATGTCACGCCATTGGATGTATAATGCCGATCGCCGCTCCCAAGACTTTATTGAGGGCTTGCACTATTTCTTAGGTGTGGCCGAGGCAAATAAGCGGGATGGTTTCATGTCTTTGTCCATGTGCCCTATGTAAGAATTTAAAGGAATATTCAAGCTCAATGAGTCTTCATTCACATTTGCTTAAGTCAGGTTTCATGTCAAACTATATATGTTGGACTAAGCATGGAGAAAGCGGGGTCATGATGGTAGAAGGTGAAGGAGAAGATTTAGACATTGATGACATTATTGCTCAGTATGGTGCCTTTGATGATACTACAATGGGGGGAGATGAAGAAGAGGTAGCGGTAGAAGATGATCTCGATGATGCTCTTGGCGATGCCATTCGTGATGCACAACAAGAATGGGAAAGTGAAAAAGAGAAAGTTAAGTTCGAGCGCATGCTTGAGGATCATAGGAAGTTGCTATACCCAACGGCCGAAGAGGGGCAAAAAAAGCTGGGTACAACACTGGAATTGCTATAGTGGAAGGCAAAGAATGGTGTATCCGACAAGACATTTGGGAATTTATTGAACCTCATAAAGAAGATGCTTCCGAAGCTAAATGAATTGCCCACAACTACGTACGAAGCAAAAAAGGTTGTCTGCCCTTTGGGATTAAAAATCCAGAAGATACATGCATGTCCTAATGACTGCATCCTCTACTATGGCAATGAATACGAGAATTTGGATGAATGCCCGGTATGTAAAGCATCGCGGTATAAGATCAGGCGCGATGATCCTGGTGACGTCGAGGGTGAACAACGTCCTAGAAAGAAAATTCCTGTCAAGGTTATGTGGTATGCTCCTATAATACCACGCTTAAAACGTTTGTTCAGAAATAAAGACCATGCAAAGTTGTTGCGGTGGTATAAAGAAGACCGTAAGGTAGACAATATGCTGAGACACCTGTAACACCCCGGTGTTATGCCTGCATCTAGTCACTGCAAATCATACATATCATGCATCATCAAGCATTCTAATCATACATGCCTAATCATGTAAATAACAATTGAAACACTGCTTCGAAACATTTGAAACATGTGTGAAACCTGAATGTTGCATACACCTGTTTAAGAGTTGTTTTGCCCTGATTTTGCTTGCTAGGTTAGTGAAACATGTTTGGCTACTATTGTAAATCATCTAGCAATGTTTAGTTCAATTTTTGGAGCAAAGTTTGTATTCAAATTAATTCAAAAATTTGGCTTCAAAAATAAATTCCCAAAAATTAGGGTTTTGAGTTAAACGTGGACTTTGACCTTACAATTCAAAATCTAGAAAGAATTTGGCTGTGGTCATAAAAGCAAAGTTGTAGAAAATTAAATTCTAATCAACTTTCATTTTTGGTACATTTTCAAAAGATGTCATTTTCTTACTCAAAATAATATTTGAAAGATGGCATGTAAAAATTCCTTGAAAATATATTTGGAAAAGGACTTTTTCTCATTCGTGGGCCGCCGCCTCACTTCTGGCCCATGACCGAAGTCGGCCCAACCAGCCTCCCGCGCGCGCCTCGCCTCGCTCAGCCCAGCCTAGCGCCGCGCCACGCCTGGCCTGCCTTCGCGCGCCTGCCCGCTGACGCGCCGCGCCGCGCGTCCCGACCGTGGCAGAGCTTGCTCGCCGCGTGGCGACCATGCGTCGGTGTCGCCCGCCGCGCGGCAGCCACGGCCTGACCCCGGCGCCCACGCGCCCGCCTTCACCTGCCGAAGCCAGTGCGCTCGCTGGCTTATTCCCGCGCTGCCTCTCCTCTCCGCCAGAGTTGAGCGCCCGCAGCTCTGCCTCTCGCCGCACCGCGCACCCGCCGGCGAAATCCGCCGCGGCTCCTCCACCTCGGCCAACAATCACGTGCCCTCCGCTCCGCCTCGCCCTCCTTCAAGTCGCGCTCGCATTTGCGCCGCCTGTCGAGCTCAGGTAGAGCCGTCTCAGCCTCGCCACCGCCGGCCATGGCGTCGCCGTGCTCGGTCGCCATGGAAGGCCCCTTCCTTCTCTTCTCCAGCTCTGCCTAGCTACCCTACCGCATTCGCCATCTTCTCGCGCATCACGTGCGCCCGCTAGCTCGCCCTGCCGTGGCCGGAGATGGCCGCCGGCCTCGTGGCCAAGCCGCGTCGCCACGCCAGCACAAGCGCCGGCGTAGCCCCTGCCTCAGGCAGGCCAGGCCGTGGGCCGACGCCTGCCGGGCCGTCTTCCCCCTCCCTTGCGCTCGGGCCGCGCAGGCCGAAAGCAGTCGTGGGCCGCCTAATCCGTTCGGGCCGGCCCAGTAGCAGTAGGATAAATTGTTTTCAATTTATTCTTTATTATTTGAAAATAGAAATGGTTTGAAAAATGTTTGGATACTCAAATTTGCTCCAAATCTGTTGAAATAAATTTATCTAGGTTCCTTATCATCAGATCTACTTGGGAAAATTATGGCATGTCATTTTTTAGATACTTTGCTGTAGAATTTTATTTAATCATGTATATTGCTGATAACTTGAAAAATATGTAGAAAAATCTATAGGCTTCAGAAAAATATGATTCCAAGTTTGTTAATCTTCTTATGTCATGTACTTCCTAGGAAAAATATGTTTCATGCATGTGCTGTGGGAAAATTTTGAGGTGTAGTTCAAGTGCCTTTAATGGCTGATTTTTGTTATTTTAGTTAGAGAGCAAACTTTGTATAAAACATGCATGTGATAATTTTTGTACAGTCATTGTATGCAATGAAGAACCTAGGAAAAATACTAACTCTGTTGTTTGACACTTTTCACAGTTCAAAGTATTTTTATGTTCATAATCCTGCCATGCCTTGTCATTTTTGTGTAGACTATTTTACTTATCCAAACGCCATGAAAATTTTATGGTAGTCTACTTAGAGTAGTACTATGCTACTGTAATTTTCTTAGATTTTTATAAGCACCAGAAATATAGGTTGCTGTTGTAGCCCCAGTTTAAAAATGAATTAAAATAATCCTCTTTAATGCAAGTTAGTTAATAATGTTAGCTTTGGTGTATCTTTGAAGCATTTAATAAGATGTGTTGACTTAACATATTAGTAGTAGACGAGAATGCAGTAGATGACATGTGCTTGTAGTATATTTTCTTGGATGATGTTGACTACCTTGCATTCAAACATATCCATTATATTCATCTCATCCGATGCACCGATTGCATAAGCACTTACACACATTGCATCATACAGGATCGCAAACCAAGAACCCAGTCGTCATACACGAGGAGCCCGAGGAACAGTTCGAGGTACAGCCGCAGGAAGTGCCAGAAGCCGACGAGGAGGACGTTGAGGAACTTCCGGAGTGCCCCGATCACCGTCCGAGCTCCTTCGAGAGAGGCAAGCCCCGGAGCATTTTTCTCCCGTTTTGCAATTATTAATTCAAGGCTTTACTTTAATTGATGCATTACGTTTAGGAGTTGTTTGCAACCGTTGCTGCATTATACCTTGTTTACCTTTGTTATACTATATCCTTGTTACCCTGGTATCCGCAGTCGAGTCAATGCTTAGCTGGCTTAGACCGGTAGAAGTCGGGTGATTTCCTGTCACCTGCGAGCTATAGGTGGTTACCTGGATCTGCTTGGATGACTATGAAGTCATGGTATAACTAAGTGTTAAATGAAGTTGAGACCGGACGGAGACTTGCAGAGTTTTGGACTGTAGTGTTTTCCGTCTGTGTCGATTAAGGACCGACCGTTGTTGGGCCTCGAGTCATGTTGAATGCATGCCTTACATTTAGCTGGCCGGATAAAGTACCTTCCGACCGCGAAGCTGGGAGATTTTTCGGGCCGAGTAGATTGCCCGCAGCGCACTGTGCCAGAGCAGGTGTGGTAGGACACGGGGGTGAGATGATAAGACCAAAGTGCAGTCGGTCGGCCCCCGGGTACATGTGGTTCCTGGCAAACTCGAGATACCTGGAAAGTTGACTCGGTGATCAATATCTCACTTTAGCGGGTGAGTGAGGTTTATGTAAGGAATAATCACCAGCTGGTTAGGAATCGATTCGAATCGCCATCGCTCCTGGATAGTGTTGACACCGTTTTTTGCACGTGTCAAAATGATCAGAGTGGGCTAATCGGCAGGAGGAAAGTTACTGTATACGCTGACAGCCGATGAAAATCAGCTTGTAAAGATGGTTGCCGATGAATGGTGGTGATCGATGGAAAGGTTGATTTAGACTCGGGCGTTGCCGATAAGGTTGGAGATGTTAGTGTCGATGCCGATGAAGGAAGGCTTGAAAACTACTGCCGATGAAACAGGAAGTATGCCGATGGAAAGGAGGTTGGTGAGAATTCCATCGTAATTGAGGCGGACAGGGAAATAGATAGGAGTTGATTTCCTTTTCTATATTTGTTAGAGTATGATTCATGTAAGAGTCACGTGTTTCCTTAGATATGGACTTGGTGTCCTAGTCGTATTTGGTTATGTCTCTTTAGATCAGGGTATAAATATAGATTGAGGGGCAATGTAATATAGATCAATCAATATCAAAACCAATTTTTACTCCTATTTGCATCTACTTACTTTTCGGCGACTTCGTCAATTTGCATATTTTTTCCTTTTTACAAGTTCTCATTGATTCGGCGAGTTGCATCGCTTCAGTGCGACCTTCGGTGATTCTTGAGTTCCGCGTGAGTACCTCTTGGCCGTGACTTTCGGGCGTATTGCTGTTGTCAGGACCAAAGTGCTCGTATCTTCATCCTTGTCGATTAACAGGTCAAATCGACTAGCACGCTTTGGATATCGATTCGGGTATTAGCCCTTTGTGTTTGCAGATCCACTTTTGCATCAACACATCTTTTAGCACGCCCGGTGGGACCAATCAATCCGATCAATATGATCAATCCCGAGATCGATTCAGGGAACATTATCGCGGTATCAGAAGATCTTAAGGAAGAGCAGAGGCAGGCCATGGAAAAGGCTATAAAAGAATACAGGCAGCTTTGTCTAAGATCGTTTAGCCTGAACAAGAATGGACAAGTCATCCAGAAGCAAGATTTGCCGTTGCCTCGGCAGGTTACCTTTGACTCCAATCCTGGTAAACTTCAAGAGATGGTTAATTCTGCAGTAAATCATGCTTTGATTAATCATTCCAATGTGCTGTCCAATACTGTTCATAATGCTGTGGTTCGAACTCTCAAAGAAGGACAAGCGTCACCGCATTACGTTGGGCCTGCCTATCACCAACCAGAGCCGGCATCTGTCAATACTCCATCGGCTCCCTCGGCCGTTGTGGGTATAGAAGTTACTTCTCCTCCAGTATCAGCAGGCTTACCTAATATTCAATCTACACCGATACGATCAGATCCGGTACTACCAGGAGGACGAGTTCAGCTTAATATAGATCTATCGGCATCAGCTATGTCAGGCCCTGTGTCTCAGAATAGCCAGATTCCTGCTAATTGGTGGGGATATGGTATGCCTCCGGAGTCATCTGCTTTCAATCCTAGGTTACCTCAAGTGTTTGATGCAGTAGGAAAAGCTCCTATACCATCGGCTGTTTTGCCGATGGCTCAAGTGCCTCAATATGCCACAGCAACTACCGTGCAACCAACTCCAGGAGGTTTCCAGATGCCTTTGGTTCAAACACCCAATTCAAGTCCATCGGCAAGCTTACTGCCGAGTCAAACTGGGGTTCAGTTCATGCCTCAAGCTGGTTATAATTATCCAACAATGTCAGCAAATTACCAGCCATCGGTAAGTTTTGTACCGATGAGTTCTAATAATGGTTGGTCGTGACGATTTACATTCAACATACTGATTCAACAAAATCAGCGAGTTGCGAGGATTCAACAAGGTCATATGCAAGTGGTTTCAGAATCAAGCATCGGCGATTCAAATTGATGAATCCTTTCAAAGAGAGTTAATGGACCATAAGTAACAGCAAATATGTCGATTCTTTGGAGATCGTGGGCCACAAAGATATGTGGAGGATATCGCAGGTACCTCTGTAGAAATTTAGCCGATTAAATCGGCAGGAGGTGATGCTTTTTGGGCCGATAAGATAGCGAGAAATTATGAAAGATCAGTTTGGGATAAAGCCCAAGGTCAATACTTATTCTTATCGGACTCCATACCCTCCCCGCATATGATTTAATTCCTCTCCCAAATCGGTACAAGGTACCAGATTTCACTAAATTCTCTGGGCAAGATGATACATCAATAATGGAACACGTCAATCGCTTCATTATTCAATGTGGAGAGCAGCTATAGCGAGAGATGAATTAAGAGTTCGATTATTTTCATCATCTTTATGCGGATCGGCATTTACATGGTTCATTTCATTACCACCAAATTCTATTATTACTTGGGCTGATCTAGAAAAACAATTTCATAAGTATTTCTTTGCTTGAATCCATGAAAAGAAGCTTACTGATTTAGTAAAATTGAGACAGCGTAGTGATGAATCGGTAGAAAGCTTTGTGCAAATGCTACGAGATGTAAAAAATAAGTGCTACAGCCTGGTGCTGGATGATCGGCAGCTTGCCGATCTGGCTTTCCAAGGGTTATTGCCACATCTTAAAGACAGATATGCTTCTCAGGAGTTTGAAAGCCTCAGTCATCTTGTGCAAAGGATCTCTGATCAAGATACTAGGGTTTTTTAACCTAAAAAGAATTGGAGTAAAAAAGTATCATTTGTTGAAGAAGTAGGAGATTCTGATTCTGATGAAGAACCAGTTATCGGCTTAGCTGAGTGGGTTAAGAATAAAAAGCTAATATCTTGTCCCTTTGGTCAGAAAGAGCCAAAAAAGTTTACCTTTGATATCACCAAGGCCGACAAGATATTTGATCTTCTGCTTCAAGAGGGCCAAATTAAGCTGTCACCTAATCATGTGATCCCATCGGCAGAAGAGTTGAAGAAGATCTTGTACTACAAATGGCACAATGCAATTTCACACAGTACAAATGAGTGCAAGGTGTTCAGGCAACAGTTACAATCGACTATTGAATCTGGGAGAATTAAGTTTGGTACTTCCAAGGCCCAGAAGCCGATGAAAATTGATCAACACCCTTTTCCAGCAAATATGTTGGAGGCCAAAGGGAAGACCAAGGTATTGACGTCAGAGGCTGCTAAGAAAAACGCATCAGTGGATCCCCAACATCGGATAACTACCGATGATGCAAAAAGTAAGGTTTCTTTGGGAGAAAGCGAGAGTTCAAAAACCCTCCTCGACACTGGCATTATGATTACCCATCGAAGGCAAAGCAGGAGGGTTGGCGTCGGACCGAAGGACCGATATCGACAACAAACAAGAAGAGAAACGTCGGGAAGAATGGTATCGGCATAAAGATCATTGAGGTGCCCGTTTTCATCCATTCTTTGGGAAGAAGGTATTAAATTGCTAGCTGTTGAAAATTGCCCCGAGTGCAATGGTTATTATGGGGTCAATCGGTCGAAGGAGGTTTCAACTGGCAATCGTGGTTTATTTATCAATGAGCCGATCGAGGCGAGCATCGGTGCATGATCAATTTGGGGCGGACTTAGTGTACATGAGAGGCTTGGTAAACGCGCTGGATATTTTCCAAGGAATCAAGAGGAGCTTGAGGAGATGGCAAACACAAGAGTTCTCGATGAAGAAATATTCTACAAGGACCCTAATATACGCCGTGTAGAATCAACTAGGACCTGTTATCAGCCGGTTTGGAAAACCAAGTTTCCTCGATGGTGCCCGGAGGGTCTGACAAAGACACAGAAAAGGAGGATGCAACGTGAGCATCAGGAGGATTTAAATCGAGAGGAAAATTCCTCCAATGAGAGGTCTGGTCATCAGCAGTGGCAGGTAAAACACAAAAATAAGGGTCCATCGGCAGATGTTAATATGGTATTCATGTTGTCGATGGAGTTTTTGGCACTATCTGATAATGAGGAAGAAGTTGTTCTCTCTGATCAAGTAGCTTAGTTGACACTAGATCCAATGATGGCTGTTTTTGAGAAACCTACCAATGACGAGAGACAGCATATTAAGGCTTTGTTTATGAAAGGCAGAGTTGATGGGCAGCCTGTATCTAAGATACTTATCGACGGAGGGGCTGCGATTAATATTATGCCTTATGTGATGTATCAGAAACTTGGTAAGGGAGATCAAGACTTGACCAAAACCGATATGATGCTGAAGGATTTTGAAGGCAATGTGTCACCGGCTAAAAGGGGGCGATATCGTTGAATTGACCATCAATGACAAAAACCTTGCCGACGACGTTCTTTTTGTTATTAATGGCAAGGGTGCATATATAATCGCTTCTAGGGAGGATTGGATTCATGCTAATTGTTGTGTTCCTTCTACAATGCATCAATGCCTCGTACAGTGGATTGGGGATAAGATTGAGTTTGTCCCTAGTGATTCTTCTTATATCATCGCATCGGCAGAATCAGATACTTATGAGTGAACTAAATGCATATCAGGAGAAGTTTGGGAAAAAGAGTTCCTTAGAGTTGCTGATTATGAAATTCCACCGATCCAAGCAGTCGGTTCTGAAGAAGAGTTTTAATGGATAGATTTGTCGATGATGGAAAATTAGGTCAAGGGTTCACATCGGCAGATGATTTAGTAGAAGTAGATATTGGTGATGGCGATAGGCCAAGACCTACTTTTATTAGTGCTAAGTTAGATTCCAAGTGTAAGCAGCAAATAACTGATTTGTTAAAAGAGTATAAAGATTGTTTTGCTTGGGATTATCCTTGAGATGCTGGATTAGACCGATCGATAGTTGAACATCGGTTACCTATCAAATCTGGATTTCGCCACATCATCACGCCGGTACGCCGATGCAACCCTAATATACTTCGACATTAAGGCCGAAATAACTAAATTAATTGAGGCAAAGTTTATTCGGCAGTGTCGATATGCAGAGTGGATCTCTAATGTGGTTCCTGTTTATAAGAAAAATGGAAAACTTCGTGTTTGTATTGATTTCAGGAATCTCAACAAAGTCACACCGATGGATGGCTATCCAATGCCGATTGCTGATTTGTTGATTGATGCTGTAGCCGGACATCAAATTATTAGCTTCATGGATGGTAATGCATGTTACAATCAAATATTCATGGCTGAAGAAGATATTCCCAAGACTACTTTCAGATGTCCAGGTCATGTAGGGTTGTTTGAGTGGATAGTCATGACGTTTGGTTTGAAAAATGCCGGTGCTACTTATCAAAGAGCTATGAACTTTATTTTTCATGAATACATCGGCACATTAGTGGAGATCTACATTGATGATGTAGTGATTAAGTCTGGAGATATCACAAAACATCTAGCCGATCTATGAAAGATACTGGAGTGCACAAGGAAGCATGGATTGAAGATGAATCCTAATAAATGTGCATTTGGTGTATCGGCAGGTCAATTCTTGGGTTTTATGGTGCATCAGCGGGGCATCGAAATCAGTAGGAAGTCTATTGATGCAATTAACAAGGTGGTTGCTCCTGCCAATAAAACTGAATTGCAATCTTTGATCGGTAAGATTAATTTCATTAGAAGATTCATATCTAATCTGTCGGGTAAGATCAAGGCTTTCAGTCCATTACTTAAATTGAAAGCCGATCAGGAATTTGTATGGGGCTAAGCAAAGAAGATTAGCCCTAGATGAAATTAAGAAATATTTAACAAATCCTCCAATTCCTAGTTCCACCTCAACACGGAAACCTTTCAGGTTGTATTTGTCAACTGATGATACCGTTATCGGTTCAGCTCTTATTCAAGAATTTGAAGGGAAAGAACGTGTTATTTATTATTTGAGCAGAAGATTAGTGGATGCTGAGACAAGGTATTCGCCATCGAAAAATTATATACGTGTTTATACTTTTCTTGTGTCAAATTAAGACATTATTTGTTATCTCGCCGAATGTACGGTCATATGCAAAAAAGACAACGTAGTCAAGTATATCTTTGTCGATGCCGATATTAAGTGGTAGAATCGGCAAGTGGATTTTAGCATTATCAGAATTTGAACTACGTTACGAATCGACTAAAAGGCGGTTAAGGGGCAAGTTATGGCTGATTTTGTCACTCCGGCATTGTAATCTGATGAACTCTCTCGGAGGTTGCTCCTTGGACACTTTTCTTGATGGGTCCACATGTGGTGAAGGAGCAGGTATCGACATTGTGTTGATTTCACCTCAAGGAAGGAAGTATGAGTTTTCATTGCCGATTGTTGCTACATCGACAAACAATCAGGTGAATACCAAGCCTTGATAAAAGGGTTAGAATTCTTTGAAGGAGATACGTCTTGCGATCTTTGTTGAAATCTTTGGTGATTCTATGCTAGTTATAAATCAATTGGCTGGGATTTATGAATGCCGAAGTGAAGTTTTAATTTCGTATTATGAAAGATGTTTGCAATTGTTGAAAGGGTTTAGAGATTTTTCGTCTTGAACATATTTCTCGATTGCATAATGAGGAGGCTAATCGACTAGCTCAAAGATGCTTTGGTATCGACCTATTCAAGAAGTGCTAACATCGGGCAATCGATACCGATGATTTGGAGAAAGGAGATTGTCGATTATTTAAAGGATCCATATAAAAATGTTGAAAGGCGTATAAGGTTCCAAGCTACCAAGTATGTGCTCCTCGATGATGAATTATATTATCGAACTATAGATGGAGTTTTACTCGGATGTGTTAGCGATGATGAATCGAAAAGTTTGATGGGTGAAATTCATGAAGGAGTGTGTGGAGCGCATCAATCGGCTTTCAAGATGAAGTGGATGATCGGAAGGAATGGATACTATTGGTGACTATTCTTGAAGATTGTTTTAAATATTTTAAAGGATGTCGGGGTGTCAAAAGTTTGGTAATATTCAAAGAGCGCTTTGATCGGCTATGAACCCTATAATTAAACCTTGGCCGTTTCGGGGATGGGCTATCGATCTCATCGGTCAGATTTATCCGCCATCGAGCAAAGGACATAAATTTATTCTAGTTGCTACCGATTATTTCACAAAATGGGTTGAGGCAATTCCTTTAAAAAAGGTGACATCGGCTAATATGATCGATTTTGTGAAAGAGCATATATGTTTACCGATTTGGTATTCCTCAAACTATCACTACCGATCGTGGTACTATGTTTACATCGGGAGAATTTGATGAGTTTTTGTAGGTATGGGAATTAAAGTTTTAAATTCTTTTTATATTATGCTCAAGCTAATGGTGGTGAGGCTTCTAACAAAGGGATCATCAAACTCATTAAGCGCAAAATTAAAGAAAATCCTAAGAGGTGGCATCTGATATTAAATGAAGCCTTGTGGTCATATCGGATGTCATGTCATGGTACAACCAAAGTAACATATATCGGTTAGTATATGGACACAACGCAGTGATTGCCTTGGGAAATTAAAAAGCGGCTCTAGGCGAATACGTTCTCAAAATCGGTGACGACCGATGATTATGATACTCTTATGAAGGATGAGTTGGAAGATGTGGCGGGTCATCGGTTAAGGGCTTTAGTTAGCATCGAAGAAAATAAGAAAAGAGTAGCGGATGGTATGACAAGAAGGTGAAGGTAAAGGAGTTTGCCGATGGAGATCTGGTGCGGAAATTGATTTTACCGATTGGGACTAAAAGTTCAAAGTTTGGAAAGTGGTCTCCTAATTGGGAAGGTCCATATCGGATAAATCGATCACATTCTCGGTAGCGATATATTCTAGAAACCCTAGAAGGGGTTGTGTTTCCCAGAGCATTAAATGGAAAATATTTAAATAAATATTACCCTAGTATCTGGATGGATGCATAAAAGTATAAGTGCCGATAACAGTCCTATTGGCTAAAATTATACAAGGATGTCAATGTCTCATAAAGTGCCAATGCAATAGACAAGATTTACAAGTTTAACAAGGATTGGATAGCCAATATCGCACGTAGGCGAATCTGGTCGGCTTCCTTCATTTCTTTGATGTCTTCATCGGCAGCACCCTCCACAGGCTTGAGTTTTTTCTTCATGGCCAAGGCTTTGCGAGCCTGGATGTCTCTTTCTTGCTGAAGGGCCTTGATGGCATTGGGTAGCTGGCTTTCTTCTTGTTGGGCATGAGTTAAGGCTGCCTCGACTTCTTTCAATTCAGCCAATAGAGCCATCCTCTTTGCCGATAAATCTAAGATTTTCTGCTTAAGTTCAGCGTCCGAAGTCTGCAAGTTGCCGATGCCCTTGTGCTTCTCATCGGCAATCTGTTTCAGGTGTAGCATCTCTTCTTTGAGTTGAGCCTGAGCTGCTCTATCGGCAATGCATTGAGCAGCCCGTTGATATTGTAGTTGGCGGCTTTCTAAATGGGCTGCTGGGAAGAGTGCTTCTTCAACATCGGCAGGGACCTGGCCACGGATTGTTTTGAAAATTGCCTTTGCGGGGTTCGAGTCATCTACTAGTTGGGCGGTATCCTGCTGTAACAAGTCCAGGAGAGCTTCCAACTTGGACTTAATTTCTGCCGATATTGTTCCCGGTGCAAGGAAGAACTTGTTTCCTCTCCATCATCGTCGTAAAGCGTCAATGGCAAAGGAAAATAGGCTGTTTGGGGAGTCTTGTTCACGAGAAAAGAAAAGAGGTCGATTAAGGATAAGTATGAATATTATAAATCGACTAGGTCAATCGGCTTACCTGTTTCAAGGCAATTTCCTGTACTTGGCTGGAGGAAGCAGCCTGGAGTATGCCGTGTGGAGGATCGGCTGAGCTTGCCGATGGGATATCCTCCGTGGCCTCATCGGTGGTTGGCCCTTGGGGTATGATGACCGATGGTATGTCCTGTACAGGAGGATTAACTGCTTGCTCAGTTGCATCGACTGATTCTGGCCGGCTTGCAGACGTTGGGGCAAATGTGGGGATCGGCATGGACTTCTGTCATTTTGGCTATGCCTCGGCATCTGTTAAGGCTTTGCGCTTTGCTTGGGCCTCAGCAATGGTTGGCTGGGGGGCATCGACACTTGTTGGTTGTGGAGCTTGAACATCTGGTACGCTTGCCGATGTACCCATTTGTTCTTTGCAAAACAAGTGTAAGGTATGATATTTAACAGATAAAATGTAAAATCAAAGGAATACCTCTGAAGGTTTGTCAGAGGTAGTGGTGCTTGATGTCGAAGGAATTGCCGATGATGATCCAGCAGCGGCTCTTACACCCTGATGATTAATGTTAATACAGTTTGTGATCGGCATGAGTAGAAATAAACAGGGTTGTTACCTTGAATGCCTTGATCAGGGTTGTAGCAATGACCAATGGAGTGGCCCTAGCTGTAGCCAATTTGGACTTAGAAGTGATGGTCTTGGCACGGGTCTCTCTGGTGAGTCAAAGCGACTAAGGTGGGCGTTGTAGCCGATCGGTGATATCGGGAAACAGCCGAAGATCGAAGGGTTTCCACTTTTGCTCATAGATGGTCTTTGGGTTGTTAAACCTGTCACGAAAGTTAGTTACCGATATATGAAAGGAAAAAAAGCGAAGGGAGTTAAAAGAAACTTCTTTGCATCATCGGGAATGGCGTATTCAGTGGTCGATCATGTGCCGATATGTGTGAGCAGGTGTTTCAAACAGTTGTTCCCTCCACTCTCGCCACCATTGCTTATATGATTCAGTGATGAAAGATGCTGGCGTCCAGATGGATATATCGACATCTGTAGTATCGGCATCGGGGGAGAGTCACACTACCCTGCTCCAATCTATTCCGCAGGTGATTGTTTCTCTGGGTTTGATCACATCGGCAAAACAAAGTTTGATTGGCAGTTGCCCAAAAGCCAATTGACGGGATACTACCGATGGATTGTAAAATTCATACGTGATATTGGTGTTTTTCCCGCTACCGAATGTGTTTACTGGGATTGCCCTGGGAGTAATGATGGCCATCATGAGTTCATTATCTTGATTCAGAGTGTCATCGGCAAAGTTGAAAAGAAGGGGGAATCTGTTTTCTTCGTCAATATAAGGTACCCAGGCCCTATGATCACGAGAAAGACCATTGTAGAAGCTTTGGAAGAATCTGCCGATCTGGTCTTCATTGGCCTCTGTTCTAGGGAGGACAATTATGGCTTCACCAAAATTGAGGGGTGAGCGTGTTGCCGATTCCTCATCCCCAAGCACGCGGTCTTTAGCAATTTCTCATGGGAATTGTTGGGCAAAGAAGTCCCATTGCAGACGTTTGTGCATATGGGCATTCAGCCACATGTTGATAAACCACCACGGGCCTCCTAAGTTGCCGATGGGTTCGCCAAGCAAAAGTTTCTGAGACACTTGATGAAGAAGATGATAAGTGGAGCTCATAAGGTATCGGCCAAGAGGGAACCTTACACCATTGGCCAAGAGTTCAGCCGCAGGGAGGAAGGCGTTGGTTGGTCCTACTGATCGACCACAGAAGATAAATTTTTCTAACCACATATTCAAGAATGTGGCATGTTCCGTCTGGTTAACTGTCCCGGTCCTCTGGCATTCTTGAATATATCCCGTCCAACCACCGATGTTGTAGGTATTCACCCTATATTCAGATTTTCTGCCATAGATGAAGCCTTCATCGGCAGTTGAAATGTCCAAGCCAGTGAGCATGTAGACATCGGCAAGTGTGGGAGTAGCTGGGCCATGTCCAAACATAAAAGTGTTTGTTGTGTCTGACCAGAAGTAAGCAGCTGCAATCATCATTGACTCGTTCTTTTGCATATCGGCAATGGATAGCCTAATGCATTGGTCTAGCTTCCGTTCTGCCTAGTGTACTTGCATCGACCTGTTGACCCTCAAGTACCAATCTTTCCACCCTTTGGTGGTTTTGGGCCAAGATCGGAATGTATCTTTCCATAAATTCAGAGAGAAATTTTGGGCTCTAAAAGGGATTCTGTTAACCTCTGCATTAATCAGATCAGTTGGATCTGGGTTGCCCATTGGTCCTAGGCATTGGAAATGCGGCTGATCGGTTGGAATAACTAATTTGTTGCGAAGTTCCTAAGTTTAGAGGATCCGAAGAACAAAGAAAAAGAAAAATTACCAAGCTGTATGAACTCATAAAGACCGGAGGAATCGAGGTAAAAAGTAGCGGAAGTGGAGCGAACCGCAGGGACGTCAAAGTTGATTGCCATTATCTTGAGGTAGATGGGGCACGAAATTTGGAGACTCGAGGTCGTATTTGGAGAAAAGTTCTTGTTGGTTGAGGTCGCGTATGATTGTTCGCGTGAGTCGCCCCTTTGGAAGAGAATGCCAAAGATTGGAGTCCGAGGGTAGAAGAACGAGCGCCCGGAGAAATCTATTCATAAGCCGCATGGAGTAGGGGTATTCGGACTTATCTCTATGCCGCACGCATGTGGGTCGAGGTGGTTCAGATGGATATGGTAACTGTTCGCACGATAATCAAGGGATTGTACAGATGATTTGATGGCAATCATGACTTGGAAGAGATCTCGGTATAGGATATTTTAATTCTAAAAATGGCGGCATTATTATGTTAGGATCTTGCCGATGGATTATTGTTTCGGTATCTTAACCATAATCAGGGCAAGAGTGGTTGGAAATTGTGCGATATTTACTAAGGTGCGTGAATCAGGACTAGATTTGATTAGATTTGATAACAGATCAAGTTTTGGCTTGGAGGATGAGTTACGGTAATTGGCGAAGAAGGCAAGCGTTATCTGGAGTAAATTTCGAGCATTAATGGTTTTATACTCCGAAATTGGGGGCATGTGTTGACACCATTTTTGCGCATGTCAAAATGATCGAGTGGGCTAATCGGCGGGAGAAAAAGTTCAGATATCTGGCGACAACCGATGAAAATCAGCTTGTAAAGATGGTTGCCGATGAATGGTGGTGATCGATGGAAAGGTTGATTTAGACTCGGGCGTTGCCGATAAGGTTGGAGATGTTAGTGTCGATGCCGATGAAGGAAGGCTTGAAAACTACTGCCGATGAAACAGGAAGTATGCCGATGGAAAGGAGGTCGGTGAGAATTCCATCGTAATTGAGGTGGACAGGGAAATAGATAGGAGTTGATTTCCTTTTCTATATTTGTTAGAGTATGATTCATGTAAGAGTCACGTGTTTCCTTAGATATGGACTTGGTGTCCTAGTCGTATTTGGTTATGTCTCTTTAGATCAGGGTATAAATATAGATTGAGGGGCAATGTAATATAGATCAATCAATATCAAAACCAATTTTTACTCCTATTTGCATCTACTTACTTTTCGGCGACTTCGTCAATTTGCATATTTTTTCCTTTTTACGAGTTCTCATTGATTCGGCGAGTTGCATCGCTTCAGTGCGACCTTCGGCGATTCTCGAGTTCCGCATGAGTACCTCTTGGCCGTGACTTCCGGGCGTATCACTGTTGTCAGGACCAAAGTGCTCGTATCTTCATCCTTGTCGATTAACAGGTCAAATCGACTGGCACGCTTTGGATATCGATTCGGGTATTAGCCCTTTGTGTTTGCAGATCCACTTTTGCATCAACACATAGTGAGCACTTGACTTGAGTTACTTCATCGTAGTAAATGTTTATGGAACACTTGGACAATTATAGTGAATATGATAGTATGGAAGTTGTTTAATGATCATTGGTTATCATTATCTGCTTAATCATATGTGTGCTCTAGTATAGGTGCAAATCTAGTCGACAGGTTAATAATAATTAACTTGACAATAATGCTTTTAGAAAGGTTCTTGAAATGCTAAAAATGCTTCTTTTTGCAAATGAGTCAATTTGCACTACTATAAAGCCTTCATAATCCTTGGTGTCATTTATATTTTCGGTTATGTCGGGTAAGTCTAGTGAGTACCTTCTCGTACTCGTGGTTTTATTCCCACTTGTTGCGAGATGGGCGAGATGTATTATGGCTCTTTGTATCAACCGCCTTTATCCTGCGATGGGTGATGCTTAGGACCATGGGCATGGTCATTCCTTACGTCTCGTCTAATGCTTTTGTTGGAGATGATCATTCACCGGCACTATATTTGAACTCCGGCGTGAGTGTGTGTGTGGTTTGAACAAATGGCTTCCGCTACTTTTATTGAACTGGTTTTGTAATAACTATGTTTAAACTCGATGTATCCGAGATGCAAACTTTTATGTAATATGTGATGGTGACCGCTAAACTTATTACGATCTTGTTTGGAATGGAAATTGGTTTGAAATCCTTCGTGATTTCACGGACTACTGTGTAATGTCTGGGCTTAAGTTTGCTAAATCGTCCGCGCGCTCTGGCGGATGATTTTCTTACTTAATTTCGTATAATTGGTCGATTTACATTACGGTGGCATCGAGCATGGTTTAGCGTGTTACTGTTCACAAGTGTATTTAAAACAAAAAGGCATTTGAAAAACGTGATTTCCAAACTATAAAGTGTGCTAGTGGTCATATCCTTTATGCCCAGTTAAGGACTCTAGGTGGCTTAATTAAGTACTGACTTGGGGTTTTTGCATCATATTTCTCTTTCGTCGCTCATACGGCGTGCTATTGTATGAGTGCCACTTGTTTGAGTGGTAATGTATGGATCAATTGCCTCTACGCCTCGGTAAGTGTGAGTTGTGAGAGCAGGATCGGATACACCGCCGATCTAGGGTGAATGCTTATATGATGCTGGAGTAATTACATGTTCTACGCATGTTTTACAAAGGTATCTCATGTATGGGTCTTCCGTCTATGGAGGCGATGCCGTCAATAGGACGATGGTTCGGGTAGTTACTGTCGTTGTACACGTATCTGGGGATTCGTGTAGAGCGTGTAGATAAAACTTTACTGCTTTTATGCATTCATTGGGAATTGGGCTGAAATGAATCTTCTGCAGGTACATAACAACGCTATCATGTAGAACATATTAGTTACGTATTTGAGAGATCGTTTGTATGCCACCGAATTCGTCGTTAGAAATTATTTATTCCTAAGTTTGTGAGAACGTACGGCACGTACATACATCATGTTACTTGTGCATTTCATTCATGTCATGCATTCCTCCCCTTATAAATTGATTATCTCAATTTGATAAAAGTTGTATCACCTAAAATATGTTTCCCCATGGTAATAAAAGAACTTTTGCTACAGATGGCCCGCACGAAGCAGACCGCCCGTAAGTCCACCGGAGGAAGAGCACCTCGACGTCCGTTGGCCCTGAGGGAGCACCGCACTACGGACACCTTCTTGAGCGAGTTTGGCATGCCGACTTTGCTTTGGAGAGTGCTCCATGATGTGGGGTACCTAGAGGGTCAAGAGCCGGTGTACTCCTGGAATGAGAGCCAGTTAGCAGAGGATGGACTTGCAGTGGTGGAGATCACGGTTCCTGCTCTCGGTGATGCTCCAGATTGGGATGGTTGGCATTTGGAGTTTGAGGGTCGCACTCCAGCTGAGGGTGCAGAGGGAGCAGCCTTCCGTGTCATCAGGGACATTATGAGCAGATTTCCCAGTGAGCTTGCGGCAGCTCTAGCTGGCATTTTTCCTAGGGATGATCCTCGTGATGCCATTTGGGTTTAGCCTCAGGGAAGTGCCCTGGTCAGAGGTCCAGCTGAAGGACAGGCTAGCGACAACCAGGCAATGAGTGCTATGTTCACCTCCATCAGAGCGTATGAGGGTCTCGAGAGTACCTACTGGACTTTGACTGGCTTGCGTAGTGAGGATAAGCTCAAGGGGAGAAAGCAGAAGAAGAGACAGGCACGTGCTATAGCTAGCTTGCAGGAGCAGTTGGCTGATATGAACTTACAGCAAGATCAGGCGGTTGAGAGAGGCGATAGAACTATGCAACGGGTGCATACGTTGACTCAAGCCAACAACAATGCAGACCGCATGATTGGATAGTTGGTGCAGGAAAGGAATGAAGCCTAGGACGAGAGAAACCTTCTGCGACAGAGGGTCGATGAGCTAGAGGAATACAACGGCAACCTGCACGAGGAGTTTCATGCGCTCTACAATGGGGTTGGCCCATATGCTCCACCAGACACCGCTGGCATGGATATCGACGACAACAACCAGGACGAGCCTGTAGTTTCACCTGGGGGCGATGGTGACGTCTCCGATCCCGACGATGGCCCCGAGGAGTAGGCTAGTTGCCTTGCGCTAGTATCTAGGTCCTGTCGCGACGACCTTTCTTTTGTTGGCATGTATCCTATTGTATGTTGCTTTGAACATATGAGACTTGGCATATGGTTGGAACTTGATTTAGAATGCGATATCTGAACGCATAAAAAGTCCAGTGTATGTATGCTGGCAATTGGATTGTATGGACGCGATGTTTGCCGTTGAAGTAATTTGATTAAGTGTTGTTGTTTTAATTGGGATGCGATTGTTGTGCCTATGTTTTATTGTATGAATTTATTCTCTCCAGTAAATTCAGTACGGCATAATTTTTCCTTCACTCGCAATTATTATAGCTTCACTCAATCATTACTTGTTGCTGAAATATGCAGATGACAAACACTCGCCGAACCACATATGAGGCCGCTAAGACCAGTGCTAACGGTGCGGGGACCGGTGGTGGTGGAAACCACGGCACCAACAATGAACCTCCCCATGAACCGCATTTGCCACCTCCTCCCCCGTTTACCCCCGAGATGTTCCTCGCACAGCTGCTCGGGAGTCAGCGCAACGCGGAACAATCCCAGAAGAACATGGAAGATTTTCTACGCACCATCGCCAACAACGTTCAGCGTGGTAACAACAAGGTGGTGGTGGTGGGGAGTGAACCAATATAGCGACTTCAAAGATTTCATGGACACAGGCCGCCAAGTATTCAAGGAAGCAACAGAGCCACTCGATCTTTGAGGAATGGATCAACACGATGGAAGATAAATTCCGTGTGTTGAGGATGGTGAGGTTACGAAAATGGAGTATGCCGCAATTCAATTGCGAGGGACCGGCGGGAATGTGGTGGAAGCACCATCGCACCACCTTCCCTCCAAATGCTCAGATTTCTTAGAGAGAGTTTGCTGAGGCCTTCCGTGGAGTCTATATTCCACCCGGGCTGACCGAGATGAAGTTGGGAGAGTTTCTAGCATTGAACCAGGGCACCAAGACCGTGACTTAATATTTGCATGCCTTCAACAACTTGTGTCGCTATGCTCCCAACATGGTTGACACGGATGCTAAAAGAATAGCCGATTTCAAGAGGGGACTCAATCCAAAAATGATGAAGCATGTTGGTACCAACAACGCGTCAGATTCAATGACTTCATCGGCCGATCCGTGCAAGCGGAGAGAAGAATAACAACATGACGCATGAGCCAAGACATGCAAGAGAGCCCTTGAAGGTGGTCCGTCGCAAGCTAGAGCACCTATGGGAGGTCGTCCTCCATATCGCCCATCGGCTTTTTGGCGCTAGGTTCAAAGCCACCTCAAAGAAAGAAGTCGAATTTCCGTGGACCCGAAGCCTTACAAGATGGCGGTGCGGTCCAACAAAGCGATCCACAATCTGCGGTACAAGGCGATTCAAAGGGCGTGGGATCTCTTAGGAGACGGTGAGGGGACCTGCTATAGCTGTGATCAACCCGGCCATTTTTCGAGGTTTTGTCCGTACCTACCAAGAAGAAGCAAAGCAGACTTATAATGCTAGAGTGCATAGTACGACGGTGGATGAAATTCACGAGGAGAGCCCATCACTTCTTTGGTAAGTTTCCTGTCAACGAAAACCCTACATTTGTTCTATTTGATTCTGGATCATCGCATTCTTTTATGAGTCAAGCATTTGCACAGAAACATGAACAACTACGCACAGAATTGGGTTATGGTTACCGTATAAGTTCAGCAGGGGTTGATGTTTTGACCAACCGGATGGTTCGAGGGGCAACCCTTGAATTAGGTAGCAGGAAATTCCGGGTGAACTTAATAGTTATGCCTGGATTAGTGTTGGATGTCATTATAGGGATGAATTGGATGAAGGATTGGGGAGTGGTCATAGATACTGGAAGTCGAGTACTTATCCTTAAGGATCCCCTGGGTGAGGGTACTTTCCAAGTACCATTGCCTCGGAGAACAGACCTTATAAGTGTTACATGTGCTACGGAAGTCATTCCTATTCATCAGATTCCGGTAGTGTGTGAATTTCCGGATGTATTCCCGGATGAGCTACCTGGTCTTCCGCCGGATAGGGAGATTGAGTTTGGAATTGAGTTAGTCCCCGGAACAGCTCCGATTTCAAGGAGACCATATCGGATGCCTCCAGATGAACTAGCTGAGCTGAAGAAGCAGTTAGAAGATTTATCAAAAAAGGGGTTTATACGGCCAAGCAAGTCTGAATGGGGATGTCCCGCTTTGTTTGTGAAGAAGAAGAAAGAGGGCACGTTGAGAATGTGCGTAGATTACAGGCCACTCAATGCCGTGACCATCAAGAATAAGTACCCCTTGCCTCATATTGATGTTCTGTTTGACCAATTATCCAAGGCCAAGGTGTTCTTAAAAATAGATTTGAGATCCGGTTATCATCAAATCAAGATTAGGCCACAGGATATACCGAAAACTGCATTTTCCACCAGATACGGGTTGTATGAGTATCTTGTCATGTCCTTCGGCTTGACAAATGCTCCTGCATACTTTATGTTTTTGATGAATACAGTTTTCATGCCAGAATTGGATAAGTTTGTGGTAGTGTTCATCGATGACATTCTGGTGTACTCCGAGAACGAGAAAGATCATGAAGAACATCTGAGAACTGTCTTGACCAGACTTAGGGATCATCAACTGTATGCTAAGTTTAGCAAATATGAATTCTGGTTGAAGGAAGTTCCTTTCCTTGGTCACATTCTGTCAGAAAATGGAGTTTCAGTCGATCCAAGTAAGGTGCAAGAAGTTATGAATTGGAAAGCACCGACCACAGTTCCTGAGATTAGGAGTTTCTTAGGATTAGCCGGTTATTACCGTCGTTTTATACCAGATTTCTCGAAGATTGCCAAACCGATGACGAGTCTCCTACCGAAGGATCACAAGTTTGTGTGGACAGAGGAGTGTGAAGCAGCTTTCCACACTTTGCGGAAACTGTTGACCACTGCTCCTGTTCTAGCACAACCAGATATCGAGAAACCATTTGATGTGTTTTGCGACGCATCGAAGACTGGATTGGGCTGTGTTCTTATGCAAGAAAGGAGAGTCATTGCTTATGCATCACATCAATTGAGAAAGCACGAGGTCAACTATCCAACACATGATCTTGAACTTGCTGCAGTTGTGCACGCTCTAAAAATTTGGAGACATTACCTACTTGGTAATGTGTGCAACATTTTCACAGATCACAAGAGTCTTAAGTACATCTTTACCCAACCAGAGCTAAACATGAGACAGTGCAGATGGTTGGAATTGATCAAGGATTACAACTTGAATGTGCAATATCATCCTGGAAAAGCCAATGTAGTGGCAGATGCTTTAAGCAGAAAGTCACATTACTTGAATGTGCAACCATTACTTGAAGATGGGTTCGATCTAATGCATCCTGTTGTGTTACATAGTATTCAGATTAGTTGCTCTTTGGAGAGTAAGATAATAGAAGGCCAGAAAACCGACAAGGGCATATTCCACATCAAAGAGAAAATAAAAGAAAAGCCGTCTCAACACTTTAAAGTGGATGAACAGGGCGTGTTGTGGTTTGACGACCGTCTTGTGATTCCTAAGGATCGAGAGCTTAGGAATAAACTCATGGATGAAGCTCACCTTTCTAAGCTCTCTATCCATCCCGAAAGTAGTAAGATGTATCAAGAACTAAGATCTCGTTATTGGTGGACCAAAATGAAGAAAGAAATTACAGCATATGTTGTCAGATGTGACACATGTTGTCGAGTGAAAGCCATTCACATGAAACCTGCTGGTATGTTGCAACCCTTGTCCGTTCCTAGTTGGAAGTGGGACGATATAAGTATGGATTTTATCACGGGTTTGCCCACTACTCAAAAAGGACATGATTCGATTTGGGTAATTGTGGACCGTCTTACCAAGACCGCTCATTTCTTGCCTGTCAAAACAGATTATCGACCACCTCAATATGCCGAGAAGTATATCGCAGAAATTGTGAGGTTGCATGGTATACCAAAGACCATAGTATCTGATAGAGGCTCACAGTTCACGGCTCACTTCTGGGAACATTTACACAAAGGCTTAGGAACTAGTTTGATTCGCAGTACCGCTTATCATCCTCAGACAGATGGTCAGACTGAACGAGTGAATGCTGTTTTGGAGGATATGTTAAGAGCCTATGTATTGTCTTCTAAGGGATCATGGGAATCATGGTTACCATTGGCTGAGTTTTCTTATAATAATAGTTATCAAGAAAGCATCAAGATGGCTCCATTCGAAGCTTTATATGGCAGAAAATGTAGAACACCATTAAATTGGGTCGAGCCTGGCGACAGAAGGTATTATGGCATTGACTTTGTAGAAGAAGCCGAGAAGAGAGTTCAGATTATTCAGCATAATATGAAACCGGCCCAATCACGTCAGAAAAGTTATGCAGACAGAAGAAGGAGACCCCTTGTGTTTGAAGTTGGTGACTATGTTTATCTGAAAGTCACACCGATGAAGAAGAAAAGGTTTGGAGTCCGAAGAAAGCTTGCCGCGAGATTCGTAGGACCATACAAGATCTTGGAACAAAGAGGTCCGGTAGCCTACAAGTTAGAGTTACCTGAGACAATGAGTACTATTTTTCTAGTTTTCCATGTATCACATCTCAAGAAATGTTTGCGTGTTCCGGAGGAAAGAATAGAACCTTGAGGTATCCAACTCAAATCAGATTTGGTGTATCGTGAGCAACCAGTCCGGGTGTTAGACACTAAGGAACGTGCTACTCAGAATAGTGTGGTGAAAACATACAAGATACAGTGGGATCATCATGATGAGGGAGATGCAACTTGGGAAACAGGAGAGTATCTGCAAAAAGCTTATGAAGATTTTTATAACAAATGGTTCGTAACCCAAATCTCGGGACGAGATTTTTATAAGGGGGAGGGCTGTAACACCCCGGTGTTATGCCTGCATCTAGTCACTACAAATCATACATATCATGCATCATCAAGCATTCTAATCATACATGCCTAATCATGTAAATAACAATTCAAACACTGCTTCGAAACATTTGAAACATGTGTGAAACCTGAATGTTGCATACACCTGTTTAAGAGTTGTTTTGCCCTGATTTTGCTTGCTAGGTTAGTGAAACATGTTTGGCTACTATTGTAAATCATCTAGCAATGTTTAGTTGAATTTTTGGAGCAAAGTTTGTATTCAAATTAATTCAAAAATTTGGCTTCAAAAATAAATTCCCAAAAATTAGGGTTTTGAGTTAAACGTGGACTTTGACCTTACAATTCAAAATCTAGAAAGAATTTGGCTATGGTCATAAAAGCAAAGTTGTAGAAAATTAAATTCTAATCAACTTTCATTTTGGTACATTTTCAAAAGATGTCATTTTCTTGCTCAAAATAATATTTGAAAGATGGCATGTAAAAATTCCTTGAAAATATATTTGGAAAAGGACTTTTTCTCATTCGTGGGCCGCCGCCTCACTCCAGCCACGACCAAAGTCGGCCCAGATCAGCCTCCTTGGCGCCTCGCCTCGCTCAGGCCCAGCCCAGCCACAGCCAGCGCCGCGCCAGCCTGCCTCCCACCGCTGCCGCAGGCTTGTGGCCCGACCTTGGTAGAGCTTGCTCTCAGTAGAGCTTGCTCATGCCGGCGTGGCGACCATCTCGTCGGCGTCCCGCCATGGTGACAGACGACCAGCGACCCTGACCCACGCCGCCCGCCTTCACTGCCGAAGCGGTCGCTCGCTAGCTCATTCCCACACCGCCTCTCCCCTCCACAGAGTGGCGCCGCAGCTGACTCTGCCTCTCGCCTCGCGCTTGCGCAGCACCATGCCGGCGAAATCCACCGTGGCCAACAATCACGCACCCTCCGCTCCGCCTCGCCCTCCTTCAAGTCGCGCTCGTGTTTGCGCCGCCTGCTGAGCTTAGGTAGAGCCATCTCAGCCTCGCCACCGCCGGCCATGGCGCCGCCGTGCTCGGTCGCCATGGAAGGCCCCTTCCTTCTCTTCTCCAGCCCCGCCTAGCTACCCAACCGCATTCGCCATCTTCTCACGCATCACGTGCGCCCGCTAGCTCGCCCTGCCATGGCCAGAGATGGCCGCCGGTCTCGTGGCCGAAAGCAGCGCCGCAGCCTGGCCAAGAAGCGCCCACAGTAGCCGCCTCGGCCGAGCCGGTAGCCGTGGGTCGACTTCTACCAGGCCGTCTTCCCCCTCCCTTGCACTCGGGCCGCGCAGGCCGAAAGCAGTCGTGGGCCGCCTAATCTGTTCGGGCCGGCCCAGTAGCAGTAGGATAAATTGTTTTCAATTTATTCTTTATTATTTGAAAATAGAAATGGTTTGAAAAATGTTTGGATACTCAAATTTGCTCCAAATCTGTTGAAATAAATTTATCTAGGTTCCTTATCATCAGATCTACTTGGGAAAATTATGGCATGTCATTTTTGAGATACTTTCCTATAGAATTTTATTTAATCATGTATATTGCTGATAACTTGAAAAATATGTAGAAAAATCTATAGGCTTCAAAAAAATATGATTCCAAGTTTGTTAATCTTCTTATGTCATGTACTTCCTAGGAAAAATATGTTTCATGCATGTGCTGTGGGAAAATTTTGAGGTGTAGTTCAATTGCCTTTAATGGCTGATTTTTGTTATTTTAGATAGAGAGCAAACTTTGTATAAAACATGCATGTGATAATTTTTGTACAGTCATTGTATGCTATGAAGAACCTAGGAAAAATACTAACTCTGTTGTTTGACACTTTTCACAGTTCAAAGTATTTTTATGTTCATAATCCTGCCATGCCTTGTCATTTTTGTGTAGACTATTTTACTTATCCAAACGCCATGAAAATTTTATGGTAGTCTACTTAGAGTAGTACTATGCTACTGTAATTTTCTTAGATTTTTATAAGCACCAGAAATATAGGTTGCTGTTGTAGCCCCAGTTTAAAAATGAATTAAAATAATCCTCTTTAATGCAAGTTAGTTAATAATGTTAGCTTTGGTGTATCTTTGAAGCATTTAATAAGATGTGTTGACTTAACATATTAGTAGTAGACGAGAATGCAGTAGATGACATGTGCTTGTAGTATATTTTCTTGGATGATGTTGACTACCTTGCATTCAAACATATCCATTGTATTCATCTCATCCGATGCACCGATTGCATAAGCACTTACACACATTGCATCATACAGGATCGCAAACCAAGAACCCAGTCGTCATACCCGAGGAGCCCGAGGAACAGTTCGAGGTACTGACCCAGGAAGTGCGAAGCCGACGAGGAGGGCGTTGAGGAACTTCCGGAGTGCCCCCGATCACCGTCCGAGCTCCTTGAGAGAGGCAAGCCCGGAGCATTTTTCTCCCGTTTTGCAATTATTAATTCAAGGCTTTACTTTAATTGATGCATTACGTTTAGGAGTTGTTTGCAACCGTTCTTTGCATTATACCTTGTTTACCTTTGTTATACTATATCCTTGTTACCACGGTATCCATGATGAGTCAATGCTTATTTGGCTTAGACGGTAGAAGTCGAGTGAATTTCTGTCACCTGCGAGCTATAGGTGGTTACCTAGATCTCGCTTGGATGACTATGAAGTCATGGTATAACTAGTGTTAAATGAAGTTGAGACCGGACGGAGACTTGCGAGTTTTGGACTGTAGTGTTTTAAAATGCGTGGTCGATTAAGGACCGACCGTTGTTGGACCTCGAGTCATGTTGAATGCATGCCTTACATTTAGCTGGCGGATAAAGTACCTTCCGACCGCAAAAGTGGGAGATTTTTTCGGGCCGAGTAGATTGCCTGCATGACGCCTTGTGCGGGAAAGGTGTGGTAGGACACGGGGTGAGATGATAAGACCAAAGTGCGATCGGTCGGCCCCCGGTACATGTGGTTCTGGCAAACTCGAGATACCTGGAAAGTTGACTCGGTGATCAATATCTCACTTTAGCGGGTGAGTGAGGTTTGTGTAAGGAATAATCACCAGCTGGTTAGGAATCGATTCGAATCGCCATCGCTCCTGGATAGTGTTGACACCGTTTTTTGCACGTGTCAAAATGATCAGAGTGGGCTAATCGGCAGGAGGAAAGTTACTGTATACGCTGACAGCCGATGAAAATCAGCTTGTAAAGATGGTTGCCGATGAATGGTGGTGATCGATGGAAAGGTTGATTTAGACTCGGGCGTTGCCGATAAGGTTGGAGATGTTAGTGTCGATGCCGATGAAGGAAGGCTTGAAAACTACTGCCGATGAAACAGGAAGTATGCCGATGGAAAGGAGGTTGGTGAGAATTCCATCGTAATTGAGGCGGACAGGGAAATAGATAGGAGTTGATTTCCTTTTCTATATTTGTTAGAGTATGATTCATGTAAGAGTCACGTGTTTCCTTAGATATGGACTTGGTGTCCTAGTCGTATTTGGTTATGTCTCTTTAGATCAGGGTATAAATATAGATTGAGGGGCAATGTAATATAGATCAATCAATATCAAAACCAATTTTTACTCCTATTTGCATCTACTTACTTTTCGGCGACTTCGTCAATTTGCATATTTTTTCCTTTTTACAAGTTCTCATTGATTCGGCAAGTTGCATCGCTTCAGTGCGACCTTCGGCGATTCTCGAGTTCCGCGTGAGTACCTCTTGGCCGTGACTTCCGGGCGTATCGCTGTTGTCAGGACCAAAGTGCTCGTATCTTCATCCTTGTCGATTAACAGGTCAAATCGACTAGCACGCTTTGGATATCGATTCGGGTATTAGCCCTTTGTGTTTGCAGATCCACTTTTGCATCAACACATCTTTTGGCACGCCCGGTGGGACCAATCAATCCGATCAATATGATCAATCCCGAGATCGATTCAGGGAACATTATCGCGGTATCAGAAGAAGATCTTAAGGAAGAGCAGAGGCAGGCCATGGAAAAGGCTATAGAAGAATACAGGCAGCTTTGTCTAAGATCGTTTAGCCTGAACAAGAATGGACAAGTCATCCAGAAGCAAGATTTGCCGTTGCCTCGGCAGGTTACCTTTGACTCCAATCCTGGTAAACTTCAAGAGATGGTTAATTCTGCAGTAAATCATGCTTTGATTAATCATTCCAATGTGCTGTCCAATCTTTGTTCATAATCTTTGTGGTTCGAACTCTCAAAGAAGGACAAAGCGTCACGCATTACGTTGGGCGCCTATCACCAACCGAGCCCGGCATCTGTCAATACTCCATCGGCTCCCTCGGCCGTTATGGGGTACTGAAGTTACTTCTCCTCCGATGTCGGCGGAGCTTACCTAATATTCAATCTACACCGACGATCGGATCCGGTACTACCGGAGGACGAGTTCAGCTTAATATAGATCTATCGGCATCGGCTATGTCGAGCCCTCGTGTCTCGAGAATAGCGATTCCCGCAATTGGTGGGGATATGGTATGCCTCCGGAGTCATCTGCTTTCAATCCTAGGTTACCTCAAGTGTTTGATGCAGTAGGA
The DNA here is from genome assembly GCA_904845875.1 of Miscanthus lutarioriparius. NCBI lineage: Eukaryota > Viridiplantae > Streptophyta > Magnoliopsida > Poales > Poaceae > Miscanthus > Miscanthus lutarioriparius. The sequence goes on from CAJGYO010000011.1 coordinate 71,294,469, forward strand.
AAAGCTCCTATACCATCGGCTGTTTTGCCGATGGCTCAAGTGCCTCAATATGCCACAGCAACTACCGTGCAACCAACTCCAGGAGGTTTCCAGATGCCTTTGGTTCAAACACCCAATTCAAGTCCATCGGCAAGCTTACTGCCGATGCAGCAGAAAGCCCCTGCTATGAGTCAAACTGGGGTTCAGTTCATGCCTCAAGCTGGTTATAATTATCCAACAATGTCAGCAAATTACCAGCCATCGGTAAGTTTTGTACCGATGAGTTCTAATAATGGTTGGTCAGGACAGTTACCTGTTCAACATACAGTTCAGCAAAATCAGCAGGTTGCAGGGATTCAACAAGGTCATATGCAAGCTGGTTTCCAGAATCAAGCATCGGCTGACTCGGTAGATGAATCCTTTCAATGAGTTAATGGACCATAAGTAACGGCAAATATGTCGATTCTTTGGAGATCGTGGAGCCACAAAGATATGTGGAGGGATATCACAGGTACCTCTGTAGAAATTCAGCCGATTAAATAGCGAGGAGGTCGATGCTTTTTGGGCCGATAAGATAGCGAAATTATGAAGGATCGGTTTGGGATAAAGCCCAAGGTCAATACTTATTCTTATCGGACTCCATACCCTCCCGCATATGATTTAATTCCTCTACCAAATCGGTACAAGGTACCAGATTTCACTAAATTCTCTAGGCAAGATGATACATCAATAATGGAACACATCAATCGCTTCATTATTCAATGTGAGAGGCTGACTAGCAGAGATGAATTAAGAGTTCGATTATTTTCATCATCTTTTTATGCGGATCGGCATTTACATGGTTCAATTCATTACCACCAAATTCTATTATTACTTGGGCTGATCTAGAAAAACAATTTTATAAGTATTTCTTTCTTTGGAATCCATGAAAAGAAGCTTCTTGATTTAGTAAAATTGAGACACGTAATGATGAATCGGTAGAAAGCTTTGTGCAAATGCTACGAGATGTAAAAATAAGTGCTACTGACTGGTCTTTGGATGATCGGTGACTTGCCGATCTGGCTTTCAAGGGTTATTGCCACATCTTAAAGAGCAGATATGCTTCTTCGGGAGTTTGAAAGCCTCGGTCATCTTGTGCAAAGGATCTCGATCAAGATATTAGGGTTTTTAACCTAAAAAGAATTGGAGTAAAAAGTATCATTTGTTGAAGAAGTAGGAGATTTCGATTACGATGAAGAACCGAGTTATCGGCTTAGTGAGTGGGTTAAGAATAAAAAAGGCGATATCTTGTCCCTTTGGTCAGAAAGAGCCAAAAAAGTTTACCTTTGATATCACCAAGGCCGACAAGATATTTGATCTTCTGCTTCAAGAGGGCCAAATTAAGCTGTCACCTAATCATGTGATCCCATCGGCAGAAGAGTTGAAGATCTTGTACTGCAAATGGCACAATGCAACTTCACACAGTACAAATGAGTGCACTGTAGTGTTTTCCGTCTGTGTCGATTAAGGACCGACCGTTGTTGGGCCTCGAGTCATGTTGAATGCATGCCTTACATTTAGCTGGCCGGATAAAGTACCTTCCGACCGCGAAGCTGGGAGATTTTTCGGGCCGAGTAGATTGCCCGCAGCGCACTGTGCCAGAGCAGGTGTGGTAGGACACGGGGGCGAGATGATAAGACCAAAGTGCAGTCGGTCGGCCCCCGGGTACATGTGGTTCCTGACAAACTCGAGATACCTGGAAAGTTGACTCGGTGATCAATATCTCACTTTAGCGGGTGAGTGAGGTTTGTGTAAGGAATAATCACCAGCTGGTTAGGAATCGATTCGAATCGCCATCGCTCCTGGATAGTGAGCACTTGACTTGAGTTACTTCATCGTAGTAAATATTTATGGAACACTTAGACAGTTATAGTGAATATGACAGTATGAAAGTTGTTTAATGATCATTGGTTATCATTATCTGCTTAATCATATGTGTGCTCTAGTATAGGTGCAAATCTAGTCGACAGGTTAATAATAATTAACTTGACAATAATGCTTTTAGAAAGGTTCTTGAAATGCTAAAAATGCTTCTTTTGCAAATGAGTCAGCTGCACTACTATAAAGCCTTCATAATCCTTGGTGTCATTTATTTTCGGTTATGTCGGGTAAGTCTAGCTGAGTACCTTCTCGTACTCAGGGTTTTATTCCCACTTGTTGCAGATGGGCAGATGTATTACGGCTACTGTATCAACTGCCTTTATCCTGCGATGGGTGATGCTTAGGACCATGGGCATGGTCATTCCTTACATCTCGTCTAATGCTTTTGTTGGAGATGATCATTCGTTGGCACTATATTTGAACTCCGCGTGAGTGTGTGTGTGGTTTGAACAAATGGCTTCCGCTACTTTTATTCGAACTGGTTTTGTAATAACTATGTTTAAACTCTGATGTATCTGAGATGCAAACTTTTATGTAATATGTGATGGTGACCGCTAAACTTATTAGGATCTTGGCTGGAATGGAAATTGGTTTGAAATCCTTCGTGATTTCACGGACTACCGGGTTATACGGGCTTAAGTTTGCTAAATCGTCTGCTCTGGCGGATCATTTTCTTACTTAATTTCGTATAATTGGTCGGTTCTGTTACAACACCCAGCTGATGGGTCCCAGTGGAGAGTGATAGACAGGGAATTTCCAGAGTTTGCAAATGAGGCTAGAAACTTAAGGTTCGCCTTAAGTACAGATGGTATGAATCCGTTTGGAGAGCAGAGCACTAGTCATAGCACTTGGCCAGTTACTCTATGTATCTACAACCTTCCTCCATGGTTATGCATGAAGTGGAAGTTCATTATGATGCCGATCCTCATCCAAGGTCCGAGGCAACCTGGCAACAATATTGATGTCTATCTGAAGCCATTAGTTGAAGAACTTCTAGTTTTATGGAACAAACCAGGTGTACATGTCTGGGATGAGTACAAACAAGAACACTTTGACCTACGAGCAATGTTGTTCGTAACAATCAATGATTGGCATGCTTTAAGTAATCTTTCAGGTCAGACTAACAAAGGATATAATGCATGCACACATTGTTTTGATGACCTTGACAGTATATATTTGAAAAGATGTCGAAAGGTCGTGTCCCTTGGCCATCGTCGATTCCTTCCTTTGAATCACCAAGTAAGAAAGAAAGGGAAGCATTTTAAAGGTAAGCCAGACCACCGGAAGAAGCCTCATAACCGAACCAGGGAAGATGTACTCACAATGGTCAAGGATGTGAAAGTAGTATTTGGAAAGGGACAAGTCAGTGAATCTGTTCCCAAAGATGCTAAGGGACACGCACCCATGTGGAAGAAGAAGTCCATCTTTTGGGAGCTACCTTATTGGCAAGTCCTAGAGGTCCGCAACGCAATCGACGTGATGCACCTGACAAAGAATCTTTGTGTGAACCTGTTAGGATTCATGGGTGTGTACGGGAAGCCAAAGGATTCACTTGAAGCACGCCAGGACTTGTAGGGCATGAAAGAACGAGACAACCTTCATCCAGAGAAGACAGATGATGGACGTCATTACTTAAGTCCTGCTAGCTACACATTTAGCAAAGAAGAGATGGACAGCATGTTCGAATGTCTAAGCAGCATCAAGGTTCCATCGGGATTCTCCTCCAATATAAAGGGTATAATAAATGTGCCAGATAAGAAATTCCTAAACTTAAAGTCCCACGACTACCACGTGCTTATGACGCAATTGCTTCCAGTTGCTTTAAGAGGAATTCTACCTCCACATGTATGTCTAGCCACCGTGAAGCTATGTGCATTCCTCAATGCAATTTCTCATAAGGCAATCAATCCAGTGAAACTAGCTACTCTACAGAATGATGTGGTTCAATGTCTTGTCAGCTTTGAGTTGGTGTTATGACTTCACAATTGTAGACCTTGCTGAGATGATCAAACTTGGTATTCAGAGTTTTTTCATCTGAGGTCATTTAGTGTCTCATTTGAGCAAGTTTGACCAAGTCAAATTTAGTCAAATGAAAAAATAACACTTTGACTCTAATATTATGAACTCTAAATGACTTTAAATTGAAAAGTTTTGAATATCAAGTTTGTTAAACTCATCAAGATCTACAATTGTTGTTTTGGTTAACTTTCCATTTGAGAAAGTTTGGATGGTTCAAAATTGTGATTTTTAAATTTCGACGCCTACAAACTAGTTTTCGGAATCCCAGATTGTCTAAAATTGAAAAGTTTTGAATACCAAGTTTGTTCAAATCATCAATATCTACAATCCTTATATAGGTCATTTTTTCATTTGAGAAAGCTTGAACAAACTGTAGTTCAAATTTCACAAGTGTGTGACATAGTTTTAGAAAGTCTATATGAGATTCAAGAAGTTGTGACTAGTGTTTGATAAAAATTTCTCAAATGGAAAAATGAGCTATGTAACAATTGTAGATCTTGCTGAGATGATCAAACTTGGTATTCAGAGTTTTTTCATCTAAGGTCATGTAGTGTCTCATTTGAGCAAGTTTGACCAAGTCAAATTTGGTCAAATGAAAAAACAACACTTTGACTCTAGTATTATGAACTCTGAATGACTTCAAATTGAAAAGTTTTGAATACCAAGTTTGTTAAACTCAAAAAGATCTACAATTGTTGTTTTGGTAAACTTTCCATTTGAGAAAGTTTGGACGGTTCAAATTTGTGATTTTTAAATTTCAACGCCTACAAACTAGTTTTCGGAACCCCAGATTGTCTAAAATTGAAAAGTTTTGAATACCAAGTTTGTTCAGCTCATCAATATCTACAATCCTTATATATGCCATTTTTCATTTGAAAAAGTTGTAGAACAAAAAATACTACATTTTCTTTATTTTTATAGGTTCAACAAAAATTTCCTGTCAATTTTGGTCAAAAACCGAGAAAAAATTGAAACATTGACGTTACAATAATGTGATAATAAATTTCCTATCGAATAATATTAGTTTTATTAATTTTAAGTTACAAATATATTTTTGCATTAACAAAATACTTAGTATTAGTAACATTTATATTCTATATTCATAAAAGAAATTAAAAACTTTAGGTTACAAAATTTTCCTATTTACAATAAATAATTAGTTAATCAATAGTATTTTTTAAAATAAATATTGCAAAGTATTGAAGTTGCTATGGAATTAATTGATTAACCTGGTATTAAACAAAATCAAAATCACAGGCCTTTCCAATTACGTTGGCGGGTTGCCAAAATTTTTCGAGCCTTGGTCCGGCCTAGGCCAAGAAGCGGGACTAAAGGGTGGGCGGCAATTTCGGTGCCGTCAAAAATACCTTTAGTCCCATTTGGTAACACCACGGGACTAAGATTATTTAGTCCCATTTGGAACAACCGGGACTAAAAGTGTTACCAACCGGGACTAAAGGGTCCCCGCTATATATATCGAACGTCTGTTACTGTTTCATCTTCGATCTCGCCTCCGTCGCTCGCCACCGCCTCGCCGCGCCATCCGCCGTCGTCGAGCTGGTCTGCTGCCATGCGCCCGTCGTAAATCTACCCCCGCCCGGCCGCACCATTCTCCCGACCCGCATCGCGCGCCGCATCCTGTCTCCGCCGCCGCACCAGACCCCACCCTCCGTCGCCGACACTTCCCGCGCGCCCACCATATACCCTCCGTCGAACTATCGTGATCTGCTGCTCTCGATCGGCCATGTTTTTTAGATTTTTTTACAAAGTCTCGGTTGTATGTTAGATTAAAATGTATTAAAATTTAATTAGTAGTTTATTGTTAGTTTTTTTAGTTAGTTTTTAGATAGTTTTTGATATATGATAGATTTAAATGTATTAAAATTTAATTAGTACTTTATGTAGATAGTTTTTTAGATAGTTTTTTATTATAGTTTTTGATATATTTTAGATTAAAATGTATTATCTATTACTAGTTTATCTAATTTCATGTTAGATTTATTTAATTAGATTTAGTAATTATATATTATATCTCTCTCTATATATCTAGAGAGAGATTATTCTATATGTATACATATGTACTTAATTATTTCTATATGTATATATACATGTACTTATTTTCATGTGTTGAGAGAGAGAGAAAATTGTATCTAGAGAGACATTCTATGTGTTATCACATGCATATCTAGAGATATAGACATATGCACTTATTTCTATGTGTTGAGAGAGAGAGAAAATATATTGTATCATTCTATGTGTATATATATACATGTACTTATTTCCATGTTTTTGGATCAAAAGTGTTTTTGATTCGATTCCAAAGCCTATACCTTATTATTGTTTATCCTTGAAATATTATGTGTTATTATATTTAATTGGATTTAGTAATTCTATATGTGTTATCACATGTACTTATGTTATGTACCATAGTAATTCTATCTATGTGTTATCTTGAAGATACAAATGGCTGCTCCGGATGATGACATAATGGCGGATATTATCAATGCCGGCACCAATGTGCATGTAGATGACACGAGTCAGTACTTTGCTGATTATGAGGATATCCTGAATATGCCGGTGGTTGAAGATCAACAAATTGTCGCGCAAGAAAATACTGGCGAGGTATATTCGATTATCTATCATATCTTATAGATGCATGCGTACGTATATTTGTTGTTAATCATTGTGTTTCTACTCATATAGCCGGTCTCTGGATCTACATCAACCACCGACAAAAGTAGGAAAGTCCGAGGGCCAAAAAAGCCATTAGAGGGCCGTTTCATAATATCAGAATTCGACACCGACACCGGCAAACCATTGGGACCACATGCTCAGACATATGTCAATCAATGTGGGTTCATTGTAAGGATAGGATCCCGATTAGTGCTCGTGAATGGAAGCGAAGATATCCGCTCCTAATGTTAGTTTTGTATATGATCGTGACAAGAACCTAGCTTGAGAGATATCACTCAACATTTCACATTACAAGCGAGATGATGCTTTGAAGGAGCTAGTGAGGATTGGACAATGAAGAAGATGGCAACATTGTTCCAGAGTTGGAAGAAGACATTGTATAAAAAGTTTATCTTGAAGAATGCTACACCGGATTTCAATGCTAAGGCGTTTGTCAAGTTGGAGTCCCATTGGGATGCCTTTGTAGAATACAAGACATCTCAAGACAGTGAGGAACGTGTGATGAGGAATCGGCAGAATGCCCGACTGAAGCAATACCATCATCGCATGGGATCAGGTGGTTATAGGAGTGCTATTCCCAAGTGGCAGAACCTAGAAGCAGAGATTACTGCCAAGGGAATCATACCTGAAACAATAGAGAAGAACTGGCCTCAACGCACAAAGAATTGGTTCTACGCTCATGGGGGAAGCCTAGATCCAGACACTAGCAAGCTATTTTTCGGCCAAAAAATTGAGAGAGCAACAAAGAGACTAGCTCGTGCTAGGGAAGAAGCTGATAGTGGTGTTTTCAAGCCCAACAGAGAGAAAGATGAATTGACATATGCCCTAGAGAATCCCGAACACGGTGGTCGAACAAGAGGCTATGGGGTGGTTCCGTGGCTACACGCATTCCCAGCAGACAAGGATACCTACAGAAGCTGCCAGAGAAAGAAGGATGAGGAGGCAGAATGAATCCGTGCATTGGAGCAATTTGTTGATGAGTCACGACAAGCATTGCTTGAATCACGTGAACGAGAAAAATCTCTTAAGGCAAGAATGCAGGAGGAGATCAAGAGGCAAGTGCAGCTAGCAATGAGTCAAATGCAATCGCAATCAACGTTGGGAGTCACCATTAGCCCCGTTGGTCAGATGAAAAGCAGTTGTGCTTCTACGGAGCTGCCAGTTATTCAAGACGACGCTGGGTTGCGCTTCCCTGTTGATGACATTACCGAGCCTCTAACAACATGTGAGCTGCACATTCCAGATGGTAATAATGCATCAATCATGGTGGTTGTCGGGGTTGTATCTCCAATAGACCAAACGAAGACACCAAGAATCCATGGGTCAGTTATTCAACCTGGATATGCTAGCGTCTCGATCGATAGAGTGCTCAAAGGTTACAGACAATGTTCCTCTTGACATTGAAGGCGGTGATGGGAGAAGACACTAGGAGAAGCGGAGAAGACATTTATTCAATGGCGCAAACGCTTCATCATCATTCTGGGCGCCACCGCTTCCCTACCTCACCCTAGGTACGAATGAAAGTGAATGAAATATTATTTTCCATTAATTTTCTATTGGCTTCAAAAATAATTGACACACAACTTGTTTTTGGAGCAGGTCTCCCACCTAGCCTAATCATTCATTCCCCATCTCATCACAATGTCGCATGGGCGAGACGACTTCATCCCCACGGCAATCGCCAACTCCTACACCGCCCCATCGCCTCCACAACGATCTCCAACTCCTACACCGCCCCACCGCCGCCCCACAACGATCTCCAACGCCTCCACGCCGGTCTCCAACACCGCCCCACCCCCTCCCAATGACGCACTACAAAGGCGTCTAAGGTCCCGTGCAAAGAAGACCCCGAGAGAAAGAGTTATTTCTCAAGAAATACTTCTGAAAAGACCGATGAGCAAATAGCGGTGAAGAAGATAAAAAGTGAAAGATTTTTTTTATAGATATAAAAAACAAGAGTCAAGCGAAGCTTAAGGAGAAGCCGTACTTTTTTACATACCACGAGATGTCTTTGAAAGGGAAGGTCGATGCTCACAAGAAAAAGATGATTGAACTTCGTAAGTCTTCGCCACTATCGGACTATGACCGCGCTCCCTCGTGAAGTCACATGATGCAGATAAGAAAAGGAAAAGAGCATCAGGGAAGGATGTCCCACAGCTCGGACAACAGAAGCAACCAATGCAAAATCTTGTTGTTGCTAATGAATATGGTTCCAACATAGAAGTCTATCGACCAGACAACTCTGGAGAAGTGTCGGTTCAAGCCCTTAATGCTTTTTTTGAAGATACTGGTTTAACCTTGGATCAATTGACGGGCAAAGCTCCAATCCAGAACCTGAAAATTGATGCCTAGAAGACTTATAAATATGGCAAAAGTCTGTACAACCCTGCTCTGAATGAATTGGGTACGCAAATGTACTTACTCAACAAGTGGTTCATGCAGGCGTGTGGCAGGGGTGAGCAGTGGATCTTTGTCAGATTTAGAGACCATCATTACTTCCGTGGTGATGACATCTTACATATTAGTTTCGAAGAATTGCATCAACTATACCACTTGGACGCTCTGGACAAATCAATCATTAGCTCCTTTTGTTTGTAAGTGATTCTTATTTTTATTTAATAAACTCACTTCCATGCATACGTATATATAATTATCCTCACATGTAACTTATATTTATATACAGATTCCAGATGTCAGAGCTCCAAAGAATACAAGACACCAGTGTTGGCTTCATTGATCCTTATATCGTATTCAAAATCGGTATTATTATCAAGGAGCGGTGGGTATATCCGAAGCACGAGGAGAATATCATGATGTTCTTCGTGAAGCAAAGACGACAAGACAACAATACTTTTCCCGTACAACTTTGAGTAAGTGTTAATAATAATGTAGTCTACACATTTTATGTAATATCAATACAACTTATATGCATATACGTGTGTGTATAAACCAATGCAGTTTTCACTGGATACTCATTGTCATTGAGTTAAACTCAAGTCGGTTAGTAATCTTTGACTCGTTGAGAAAAGAGCGGGCACTATACCAAGATATGATAGACATTATTCAGGGGTAATTTCGATCTCTCGCGCACAACTATTATTGAATAGACTTTGCCATAATTTATTAACGATCGTACATTATTGGTCGCACAGGGTTTGGAAAGAGTTTATTCGGCAACATCGCAAGGATTACAAGGCACCACTTAATGTAGTTGAAATACAAGTAAGTTGTACTATATACACTTCCCCACGTGTTTAATTACTATATCGTACTTCAATTTACGTGTGAGATGATGAGAATAATCTTCTTCTCTAAGACAAATTGGTGTTTTTGGCGACAACTGTGTAATAACTTGTGTGGATACTACGTTTGTGAATTTATCATCTGCAAGCACATAAGAAGAACTCCTAAAGATGTCCTCGAGTAATACGTATATATCAATTTTTATTTATTTTTAAATGAATATATATATATATGTATTAATAATTTTCCTTTTATTTCAAATGCAAGACTGAATGGTTGAAACGAAGGGTCATGCAAAAAGACCATCTGAAAGCAGTTCAAGAGTCAATAGTAGGATTTCTTCTAGAAAAAGTGCTAAATCCCAACGGCGAGTTCTACTTTGATCCTAAGGAATAAATTGTGTAAATTAAATGTTTATTGATATCGTTATTTTCGAGAACAAGATTATGAAAGTGTTGTATATATACATATATATATATATATATATATATATATATAGGTTCATACTTTATTCGAATATAATAGTGCTCGAGATGAGAATTAGATGTAATTATATGCGTGCGTGTATTTATATTAGCAGCGTAGAATACGTACATAAAAACATATTATATATTAAACAAATACGTGTAACTGAACTGAAAACAAATTAAACAAAAAAAAAGAAAAAGAAAAGGAACCTTTAGTCCCGGTTGGGGTTACCAACCGGGACTAAAGAGTGCGGCCACGTTTGCTCGGCTGGAGGGCCTTTAGTCCCGGTTGATAACACCAACCGGGACTAAAGGTGGCACCTTTAGTCCCGGGATCGTTGTCCCGGCGATGTAATCGGGACTAAAGGCCGTTACCGCCCGGGACAACAAGTCCAAAGACCATAGTTTCTGAAAACTAGTATAATATCAAATAATCCTCCTAGATCACCTAGATACATAGAAATATACTCAAGGTTCACCCATCAGGAACACATATAATGATCCTAGACATTAGTGACAACCAAACTCATAGTCTGAGAAGAGGGTGTGAAGGCGAAAGGTGGTAGGCATGAAAAGGTGCAAGAATGGTGATAGGGTCGGGTTGCCTTATTTTTCTATTGTTTGTCCAGATGAAATATAAAAGAATAGTCTATTGTTCACTGATCTGGGATTATTCATATTTTAGTGTTCTAAGGTCCCTTGAACAATGTACTCACTGATTTGAGGGATCTTTTATGAAATAGTCAGCAGAACTGTCTTAAGTGCTTAGTTTTTGCAGTTTAAGCATTGATGTGGGCACGGGTTATGTTTTTATAATGCTATGATTTTTTGGTAACTGGGTTATACATAATTTGTTTAGGTAGGTCAGAGAAATTTAAGGCTTGGATTACACATTTCCCCCTTCTTTCAGGGCCACGGATGTCCTGGGCTATCAGAGACCGCTTATGCTGTGTGCATATCAGAGTGTTGCTCGTGTGGATGCAAGCATAGCCTCATTCTGCTTGGTTCAGTCATGTCTTGCCATGCTTTGTATTGGTATGTACTAATTTATTGCTTGCTCACTAAGTCCCTGTGGTTCAGTATGAGTATATATATATGACGTTCACGACATTGACATGGTCTATTAGTGTGGTACTTTGACTGGCATTTTCTATGAATAAAGATGATTAATCATGGTCAATCAAGTAACGCATATCTTACATTGTTAGTCTATGTATTTTTTATGTATTACTGGTTAATTGTAGTTGTATAGCAACTATCAATGAATACAACATGCTAGTGCTCGATGGTGTTCTGCTTCGAAGTACTGGCACTGTTAGGAAGGAATGGAAGTTTTAGTTTGTGACTTTAATTCTTCTTTAGGTTTGTGGACATGGGAATTTCAATGCGATAGAGAAAGATAGTTTTAGATTAATATAGATATATACTGTTGGATGGTGTAAGATTTACATGTGTGTATGCATGTGTCTGTATATGTGGTGATCAAGCAACACAAATGGGATCTGAAGCACAGAAAGATAAATATTTGCCGTCATTGAGCAAACAGCAGAAAGTCTGTGCTTATGTAAGTCAAACAATCAATCCCATGGCACTTTGGCTAATTTAAGGGTTGGCTAACTAGCAAGTTTTTAACTGTCATTGTACATTTCCAGGCCTTGACAGAGCCGGACTATGGTAGTGATGCAAGCTCTCTGAACACTGTGGCGACAAAGGTGGTTATTTGACTAGTAGGCCCAACATATATAATTGCCATCAAGTGTGCATGTACATTATTTTGTGAAAAACATATATGCCCACATAAGCTTATAAGATCCAGTTGTTTCTGGATCTCCTCGTGTCTAACAAAATGCCATGGGGTTAGCCAAGCTAAGGCAAACTATTAAGACCATGCCAAGAAATCTGTCGTTAAGTTCAAATTTCTCGATTGTTGTTGACACACTGATTTAGACTTACCATCCAGTCTGTTTGGTCTTGTGAGTTGATCTGAACTTCTTGGATAGGTTCCTTGAGGGTGGGTCCTAAATGGTAGGAAACGGTGGCCTGGGAACAGCAGTTTTGCAGACGTATTAGTTGTTCTTGCTCGGAATACCATCACCAATCAGGTCAATGGGTAAGGAAGGCTATATATGCATTGGCATTGTCCATTGTTCACACCCCTATATAACTATGTATGTTAAAAGTATTTATGTTGAACGGAAATCGCAGTTTCATAGTGAACGGAGGGAGCTCTGGTCTGAAGATCAACAAGATCGAGAACAAGGTGTTGATGAGAATGGTTCAGAACTGCGACATCCAGCTGGAGGACGTGTTTGTCCCCGATGATGATCGCTTGCCCGGCGCCAATTCTTTTCAGGATCTTGTTGATGTAATAAATGGCCTTACTGTTAATTTTTTTCTCACTAATACATCTTAACAGAAAAATCATGTTAACAATAGCTTGATAGTCAAGAATTGGTCAATGAATATCATTAATCTATCTATGTTGTTCTTGTGTGCAGTCGCTTTCTTTCAGTCGTGTCATGGCTGCCTGGGTCAGCATTGGGATTGCAGTAGGGGTGTATGATGCATGTCATAGGTAATTCACTCCATCAGCAGCTTCCATTGCCAGTGGTTTCAGCTAGCATTCTTGCTGCGACTGTGTTGAACTACCCGGCCTATGTTTGATCAGGTACCTTGGAGAGAGGAAGCAGTTTGGTGTGCCACTGGCCACGTTCCAGCTGAACCAAGAGAAGCTCGTCAGGATGTTGGGCAACATCCAGGCCATGTGGCTTCTCGGCTGGCGCCTCTGCAAGCTGCATGGCTCTGGCAAGATGACCACAGGCCAGGCTAGCCTGGGCAAGGTCAATACTCAGTACGTTGGTGGCCTAGCTCTAAACTCGCTTTCTTTTCGCAGGCATGGATTACGAAGCTATCGGTTGATGTTGCATGCAGGCATGGATCACGAAGCAGGCAAGGGAGACGGTGGCGCTCGGCAGGGAGCTGCTTGGCGGCAACGGCATCGTCACCGATTTCCACGTGGGCAAGGCGTTCTGTGACATGGAGACTGTGTACACGTACGAGGGCAGCTACGATGTTAACGCGCTCATTGTCGCAAGGGAGATCTCTGGCATCTCCAGCATCAGGCCCACTAGCAGCAGGCTCTAGTGCCTGCTGCCCCGGCCCCTTCAAAAATATGTACATTTGTTGACAAAAATACATTTGTTTTGTTGTGGGAACAAGTGAGATTTAATAAACGTGATAAATTGTTTACAGTAGTGATAATAAGAATCATTTATTAATTCCCTCAAGTAGGTGAACCAGGAAACTATAGCTATGCTTGTATGCATGCATGTCAAGATTATTTAGGTGATGTTTTAGTTCAGCGTCGTGTAGGCAATGGTAATTAATGCGATCAGTTGCCGATGCTAATTGCTAACGTCCGCACGGAGCGTCCGTCCGCCCATACCTACAGTTTCCCGTGCCGTTTCGCGCGTCTACACGGGGACCGTGCCACCCCAAACATCACCAGCATCGATAAGAGGGGGAGGGGACGGACGATGCCCAGCCGGCGTTGGGAGAAGACGAGACACCGAGGCGAGACACCATAAAGCGAGGGTGATGCAACACCCGATCTACTTTTGAAACATTTAGATGTAACACTTGCAACATATGTTCAAGGCAGATAAGACACTTAGAACATGCATCTGAAACACTTGCAAAAACACCTGAAAAACACTTGAAAACCATTGTAAAACATACGCAATATCCAAATAAACACACTTGCAACATATGTGTGAAACATATACAACATCCAAATAAACACACTTACAACATACGTCTGGAAAAACAGATGAAACATTGGGAACAGAAACTTGCAACATACGTGTACAACCATTGCAACATCCCGGTCTATTTTTACAACATCCGCATGAAACACTTGCAACATATCTTTGAAACATCTGAAATACTTAAAACATACGTTTGCAACATGTGTTTTTCACCGTTCTGCCCTACGACATAGCGCAGAGCTGGGGATGGGCAGGCGGAGGGCAGCGCCGTCATGGCCGCTTCTGGAGGCGAGCCGAGGGTGCGTGTGGGGACAGGCTGCCGGCGAGCTTTGACCGCGCTGCGGGCTACCGTCGTCGCAGGCGGCCGGAGAGGGAGGTGGGGACATGGCGGCAATGGACTCTGTCCGGGAGGAAGGGGCCGGTCGCAGGCGCAAGCGGCTGACGGCGAGCTCTGGTCGGGCGAGGGCGGCTGGGAAGAAGGGGCTAGCGGGGAGCTCTGGCCGGGCAAGGGACGGGAAGAAGGGGCTAGCGGCGGGTGCAGCATCCAGCGGCGGACGCAGCAGCTGGTGGAGGCGCCGCAGGAGAGGTGTGGGATGGAGGTGCCATGTCGTAGGATGGAGGTACCTTGTGGATTTTTTTTAGAGCGTGTCCGGACTGGGAGTCACGTGATTGACGTCCGTGGTGTATCATTATCGAATTAGAATCGCTACTTGTTTGGTTCGCTCCTACAGTGCTTTCCATTTGCGTTTGGTTGGAACCACACAAAAATGAGTGATCAATAATAACAAAGACAATTTCTATTCTGTGATAGTACTGCACACACAAAGAGCACAAAAGCATCTCACACTTTATCTATGAAATAAAGCATCTAACACTTTATTATCTACACATTGCCAAAACTTTTCTAGCATAATAAAAAGAAATCAAAAAATTTCAGAACTTTGCATGTGCAAGAGAAAGGACTTCAGAAATTTGCACCCTTTTACGAATAAAAAACTCAATAGATGGTTCAAAATTTTGATAAACGGTGAACAAATTTATAACTAGTGTTTCTATGTTCATTAATTAGGGTACCAACTAAGTAAAATGATGTGGCATTGGAATGAAAAAAAAAGAGATGGAAAAATAGATTCTTCCATAAGAAAATGTCTACATGAGAACCAATATATGAAAAGATGTAACGGATAGATAATAGAGAGAAGACATGATTAGATACAAATTATTTTGAAGAAATTATCCATTGGAAAATATGGTTCCTATACATGATTTAAGAGGCATAGAAACTAGTAGCTGTGATTCTAGCACTGGGACTGTTCTAACCAGATCCTGATTCGGAGAACTAATCACGCCCTGAAGATGTCGGAAGCTTATTTTGGCTGACCTGCTCTGCAGGCATTATTCTCCAGTAAAAAGCACTACTCAAACGAGAACATTACATACGTAACAAGCTTCCTGATTAGCAAGAATTGCAACGTGAACAACTCAAAAGCTGGCCAAATAGGCTTTCTCATAGACTCGTGTAACATCAACCCAACAGATTTCTTCAAGTGCTGTACGCTGAGCAAGTCCTGGAGCTAATCTCAGCTGTTTAAATACTGATCGGCCCGACGTTCAGAGCATGGCCGGCCAGATGACAGATTCATCTAACCTATTCTATAACCCATATGGATTTCCAATAATCAGAGCAGAATTCTTACTATTTCCTAAGATCGACCTGTGGTCCTCTTGGCCAAAAAAATATAAAACATTTATTCCCACCAGGTTCGTAGGGGATTGTGGAAAGAATAAATCACTCCATAGTAACCATGTTCCGATGGAAAAACATCTCTCAATGGATTCACTTCTCCGCAGGAGGTTGAGGTGGTGGTGGAGCTGCATGGGACTTGCACGCGGTGCAGTCTGCTGGTGGCGGAGCAGGTGTGTTGTCTGGAATGCTTACCCTCATTGTTCGGTGTTTACCATCTTCAGTATGAATATCAAGGATGGCATCCATTATCAGTATCTCCCAGTCAGCGGGCTGCAGAAATGAATACCAAGATTCATCTGCAAGAAACAAAAAAGCGATAAGATACATATTAAGTTGCGAATAAAAACTAACCGTCACTCAATATGTTCATACCAGTGGCCTAATACAAAAATCTCTTTAGTTAGGTGGCTTGTGCTTCTGTATCTACATGACGTCCAAAAAAATGCCGCGAAAAAAATAAGCAATCATTTTATTCCAAGGAAACATATTCTAGTTGATGAACTGAAGCTCTCAGAGTATCTTTGAAGTGGAAAATCATAACTCAATAGGATCAGAAGTAGGCACAATGACTAGTATCACTCCACTGAGCAAATCACAGCACCATGATAGCCTGTCTTAACCACAAGTCATACAATTTCAAAAATAAAGAATGAAATAGTGGAACACATTTAGGCCCAGACGTTTTCAGCTCTGGCATTCTGTACCCTTCTTGAGCAGAAAACATGGAAGCTTATTAACAAGTGTGGACGCAGAAAAAGGAAATACAAAGTATGAAGGTTGATGTGGACATTACAGTCGGTGTTCAAAAAGGCGACGTTCCGCGGCCGCCTAGGCGCTAGGCGAAGGGGTCCTGCGGGGCCTAGGGGGGTAGGCAGACCCCTAGGCGGGCGCAACGCCTCCGCGGCGCCGAAGCGGCCGAGGCAACGCAGAGGCGAGCGCGTGCACTTTTTCGGCCAAAGCAGAAGTGTGCGCGGACGCGGGAAAAGAAGGCACGGGGAAAGAAGTCAGTCGCGTGAGGACGAGCAGCTCCCGCCGTGCGCCGCCTGCGACGTCTTCTTCTGAGCTGCTCCTGTCGCCCGCAGTCGTGACGCCGACCAGCTTCCTCCCCGATGGTCTGCTTCCTCCCTGGCCCAAGGTAAGTTCCTCTCCCCTGCTCCTCTCTCATCTGCTGCTCCATGCCTCCGCCCTACCCTGCTCCTCTCTTCTTGTCCACTGCCTCCACCCTCTCTGCTCCAGTCTCCCCTGCTCCCTGTCTCTGAATGCCTAAAGTCTTATTGCTCTGAACTCTGATTGTCTGAACTCTGAAGTCTGAAAGTTTGATTGCTCTGAACTGATTGCTCTGAACTCTGAATGCCTGAACCTGAATGCCTCTGAATACCTGAACCTGTCAACCTAAATGCCTGAAAGTCAAATTCCTGATTGATCTGAACTCTGAATGTCTGATTGCCTGAACCTGAATGCGAAGTCTGAATGTCTTAGACAGTTAGACTTACAGTGTTTATGTTAGTGTGTTACTTGTTTAGTTGTTTTTTGTTTAGCATGAAGCTGATTGCCTGTATCTATGCTAGAGTTACTTGTTAGTTGATAGTTTTTATAGTACTTGTTTAGCTGATAGTTGTTAGTTTGTTATACATGTAGGATGTCGACATCAGAGCATGACACTCCTGAAAATGAGGCAGTGAATCTCCTCAAAAGAAATTCAGATGATGTGGGATAGAAATATGGAGTTTTGGTTGATGCTAAGAACAAGGACAAGGTGAAATACAAGTTCTGGAATCATCAGAGCCAAGGAGGAATTCATCAGTTGAAGCAACATGTGGCCCAACAACAACAACAACAAAGCCTTCAAATCCTAAATAAGTTGGGGTAGACTAGAGTTGAAACCCAACAGAAGCAATCAAGGTTCAGGCACGTGAATAGCTGTCTTCCAAGCACTCCTATCTAAGGCTCAGTCTTTGGGTATATTCCATCCTTTCAAGTCTCCTTTTATTGCCTCTACCCAAGTCAACTTCGGTCTTCCTCTACCTCTCTTCACGTTACTATCCTGCCTTAAGGTTCCACTACGCACCAGTGCTTCTGGAGGTCTCCGTTAGACATGTCCAAACCATCTAAACCGGTGTTGGACAAGCTTTTCTTCAATTGGTGCTGCCCCTAATCTATCACGTATATCATCGTTCCGAACTTGATCCCTTCTTGTATGACCGCAAATCCAACGCAACATACGCATTTCCACGACATGTCGTCTTTTCGTAGGCCAATATTCTGCACCATACAACATAGCAGGTCTAATCGTCGTCCTATTAAACTTGCATTTTAGCTTCTGTGGTACCCTTTTGTCACATAGGACACCAGATGCTTGCCGCCACTTCATCCACACTGCTTTGATTCTATGGCTAACATCTTCATCAATATCCCCGTCTCCCTGTAGCATTGATCATAAATATCGAAAGGTATCATTCCTAGGCACTACTTGACCTTCCAAACTAATATATTCCTCCTCACAAGTAGTAGTGCCGAAGTCACATCTCATATACTCAGTTTTAGTTCTACTAAGTCTAAAACCTTTGGATTCCAAAGTCTCCCGCCATAACTCCAGTTTCTGATTCACTCCTGTCCGGCTTTCATCAACTAGCACTACATCGTCCGCAAAAAGCATACATCAAGGGATGTCCCCTTGTATATCCCTTGTGACCTCATTCATCACTAAGGCAAACAAATAAGGGCTAAAAGCTGACCCTTGATGTAGTCCTATCCTAATCGGGAAGTCATCCGTGTCTCCATCACTTGTTCGAACTCTAGTCACAACATTGTTGTACATGTCCTTAATGAGCCCGACGTACTTCGTTGGGACTTTATGTTTCTCCAAAGCCCACCACATAACATTCCTTGGTATTTTATCATAAGCCTTCTCTAAGTCAATAAAAACCATATGTAGGTCCTTCTTCTTCTCCCTATACCGCTTCATAACTTGTCTTATTAAGAAAATGACTTCCATGGTTGACCTTTCGGACATGAAACCAAATTGGTTCATAGAGACCCGCGTTATTTCTCTCAAGCGATGCTCGATAACTCTCTCCCATAGCTTCATAGTATGGCTCATCAACTTAATTCCCTGGTAATTAGTACAACTTTGAATATCCCCTTTATTCTTGTAGATCGGTACCAATATACTTCTCCTCCACTCATTAGGCATCTTGTTCGATCGGAAAATATGGTTGAACAGCTTGGTTAGCCATGCTATAGCTATGTCCCCGAGGCATCTCCACACCTCGATTCGGATACCATCCGGTCCCATCGCCTTACCTCCTTTCATCCTTTTCAATGCCTCTCTGACCTCAAATTTTTGGATTCTCCGCACAAAGCGCCTATTGTTGTCATCAAAAGAGTCATCCAACTGAAAGGTTGTGTCAATATTCTCACCATTGAACAATTTGTCAAAATACTCTTTCCATCGATGTCGGATCTCATCCTCCTTCACCAAAAGATGCTCCCTATCATCCTTAATGCACTTAACTTGGTTGAAGTCCCTTGTCTTTCTCTCACGAACCCTAGCCATCCTATAAATGTCCTTCTCTCCTTCCTTCATACTCAAATGTTGGTACAGATCCTCGTACGCTCTACCTTTTGCCACACTTATAGCTCGCTTTGCA
This sequence comes from Miscanthus lutarioriparius, assembly GCA_904845875.1. NCBI lineage: Eukaryota > Viridiplantae > Streptophyta > Magnoliopsida > Poales > Poaceae > Miscanthus > Miscanthus lutarioriparius. The sequence continues at coordinate 71,313,955 of CAJGYO010000011.1, forward strand.
GTCTTCTTTGCCACCTTGTACTTCTCTATGTTGTCCACGCTCCTATCATGGTACAAGCGTCTATATCATTCTTTCTTCTCCTTAATAGTCCTTTGGACTTCCTCGTTCCACCACCAAGTATCTTTAGCCTCGCCTCCACTTCCTTTGGCTACTCCACACACCTCTGAGGTCTCCTTCCGAATGTTGGTTGCCATCTTCTCCCACATGTTGTTTATGTCCTCTTCTTCCTTCCAAGAGCCCTCTTTGATAACCCTTTCCCTGAATACCTCTAACGTCTCCCCTTTCAGTTTCCACCACTTTGTTCTTTCAATCTTAGCTTGTTTATCCCTACGGGCACGCACTTAAAAACGAAAGCCCGCCACCAAAAGCTTATATTGAGAAACAACACACTCCCCTGGTATCACCTTGCAACCCAAGCATGCTCGTGTGTCCTTTCTTCTTGTGAGGACAAAGTCAATCTGGCTAAAGTGTTGTCGCTACTGAAGGTCACTAGATGAGATTCTCTGTTTCTAAAGAAAGTGTTGGCTATCATCAGGTCAAAAGCTACCGTGAAGTCCAGAACTTCCTCCCCCTCATGATTCCTACTACCATACCCAAAACCTTCATGAACTGCCACGAAACCTAGGCTTGTAGTACCTACATGCCCATTAAGATCTTCTCCTATAAAAAGCTTCTCACTACTAGGTACAGCTCTAATCAGACCATCTAAGTCTTCCCAGAACTGTCTCTTAGCACTCTCGTCGAGGCCTACTTGGGGGGCATACGCACTAATTACGCTCAAGACCATATCACCAACGACAAGCTTGACCAAGATAATCCTATCTCCTTGCCTTCTCACTCCCACCACACCATTCTTGAGGCTCTTATCAATCAAAACTCCTACTCCATTTCTATTCGCGACTGTCCCTGTGTACCAAAGCTTGAAACCTATATTGTCCACCTCCTTCGCCTTCTGGCCCTTCCATTTAGTCTCTTGAACGCATAATATATTTACACGCCTCCTAGTCGCGGTATCAACTAATTCTCTTAACTTATATGTAAGCGACCCTACATTCCAACTACCTAAACGGATCCTAATTGGTTCGACTAGCTTCCTTACCCTTCGCACCCGTTGACTTAGATGTGAAGACCCTTGCTCATTTTTCACTACACCCGGGCGCCGATGTAGCGCGCCACTAAGGAAGCGACGACCCGATCCTTGCTTACTTGACACCATTCCTAGATCACAACATGGCGCGTCACCAAGGGGGTGCCGACCCGGCCCTTGCCCATTTAACACCATACCCGGGTTTCGATATGGCGTGTCGCTAAGAGGGTTACGCCCCAACGATTTTCTTTCAGGTTTCATCTCCATTAGAATGGCTAGATTTAACGTTGGCTCGCCACGCCTATTACAGCCCTCCTTCTTTACTAGGGCTTGGGACCTGCTATGTTGAGACAACATGTTGGATAAAATGTGAAGAAATGCAGGAAGAGCACACAGGAGGCTAAAGACAAGTGCAAGAAATCACTAGATGAATCAAAAAGGAAGAGGAAGGATGTGAAGTTGTGTTTGAGCATTTTTGAGCCATTGGTCAAAGTTCTACTTTTGGTTGATGGGGATGTGAAGCCATCAATGGGTTTCCTATATGGAGAACTATTGAAGGCAAAGAGAGAGATCAACAAGGCCTATGGCAATGTTGAGTCCCGTTACAAAGATGTTATTGCTAACATTGACAAGAAGATGAAAGGAAGACTTGATTCTCCTTTGCATTTGACTGCCTATCTGCTAAATGCATACTATAGTTATGGTAACCCATCAATCTTTGATGATGCCATAATAACAGAAGGAATTATCAGTTATCTAGAGACTTTTTATCATCATGATGAGGATAAGCAAGATCAGGCTGCCAACACTGAACTAAAGAAGTTTCAGAATAGAGAAGGACCATTTAACAACAAGCTTGCAAAGACTTGTGAAAACTTTTATTACAACCTAGGTAACTGATATCCCATGGATGTTTATGCAGTTTGCTATTTGCATCCATTGTAACTGATATTACAAGCTATTTTTCATTTATTTCAGCATCTTGGTGAAGGCTGTATGGAACTAAAACACCAGCTTTACAGAAGATGGCAACAAGTATCATATCTCTGACATCAAGCTCTATGTAAGACAAAATCTGCTGCTCCCAAATTCTCTCTTTGCTACAGATTAGGATTAGATTTTGGTCAGCATGGTTGTCCCCTCCCTAGTCCTATAGCTTGTAAGGCAATAGGCCATCTAGTACTTGTAGTTGGTAGAACTACATTAGCCATGTCTTGGTAGCGGGCTGATAAGCCAACGTACTAGTAGAACTTAAGAGTAGGTAGTTGGTGTACTCACCATACCTCTCTGTATCTAATAGAGGTACTAGCTTATGTATATATACTATGCCAATGCAATGAGAAAAAGTAGTTCAGTTGCCACAACCAGAGGCAGAGTCTTGGCCAGCGCTGGAGCTTCTGCAGTGTATGTGTGTGTGCTGTGCTCACCTCTTCTTCTACCTCTAGCCATACTGAGTGAGTGTGTGTGCTGGTAAGCTTACTGCTTACCTGGGCAGGACAGCGAGGGACCAACAAGTGGTATCGGAGCCATACAGCGGCGTCGCCGAACTAACCGCCGGCAACGATGGCGGGTGATCATGGCTCAGAGACGAGCGACAGCAGCGGCGCTGCTGGGGCTTCCCAACCATGACAGAAGGTCGTGCGTGCGGTGCGGGAGGTCAGTGGCACCAGTTGGCTGACGCTGACTCGCACCAACTATGGCGAGTGGGAGATGACCATGAAGGTCAAGCTCAGAGCTCGACGGCTCTTGAATGCCATTGACAAGAGCATCGATAATGAAGAAGATGACATGTCAACAATGGAGGCTATCCTCACTACCATGCCAGTGGAGTACGGGGAGCCGTTGGGGGCAAAGAAGTCTGCTAAGGAGGCGTGGGAGGCCATTACGGCGATGCGCATTGGTTCCGACCTTGCAAAGAAGGCAATGGCCCAGCTACTAAAACAGGAGTACGCCAACCTCAAGTTCTGCGATGGTGAATCGGTGGAGTACTTTTCCCTCCGCCTGCAGTCGCTCATCAGCAAGCTAGGGAGCCATGACATCACCATCAACGAAGAGGAAGTAGTGTCCAAGTACCTCCACTCCGTACCGGTGAACTACATCCAGATCGCACTCTCAATAGAGAAGATGCTGGATGTGTCCACCCTCACCATTGAGGATGTGACCGACCGTCTGCGGGCGGTGGACGAGCGCATGGAGCAGGCCACGGCAACGATGGACAGCGGCAAGCTATTGCTGACGGAGGAGTGGGCGGCCTGGATGAAAGAGAAGAAGAAGAAGTCACGTCAAGGGCGGTGGCGACGGCAAGCGCCACGTCAAGGCTTCTTCGGAGAAGAAGAAGAAAGTCGACCCCCACGCCTGCCGGCGCTGCGGGACGACAGGCCACTAGGCGAAGGAGTGCCCAAGCCGCAAACAGGAGAAGAAGGCTGAGACCCATCTAGCGTAGGCTGATGATGAGGATGAGGCCACTCTCCTGATGGCATCATTCTGTGCCCTGCACAATGTCGAAGCGGAGGAGAAAACAGAGGAGGTGGTGATGGCGGAGCAGGGGAAACTCTGAAGGTTGTCGACCTCGAAGAGCCGCGCGCTCAAGTCCATCTCGAACGTGTGGGCGGCGAGGAGCAGAGGCAGTACCTAGACTCCGGGGCCAGCAACCACATGACGGGCTCCAAGGAGGCCTTCTCCGGGCTCAACGGGGACATGACTGGCATGGTGAAGTTTGGCGATGGCTCTAGGGTGGTGATCCGATGGCACGGCATCATCATCTTCAGGTGCCAGAACGGCGAGCACCGCGCACTGACGGATGTGTATTACATCCCACAGCTGCGTTAAGGATGGCGTCCTCAGGATCAGGGATCGGGAGCAGTGGCTTCTCACTAAGGTGAAGAGGTCCCGAAACCAGCTGTACCTGCTCAACTTGAAGGTGGAGTAGCCCATTTGCCTACTGGCGCGGCGCATCAGAGGAGCCGTGGCTGTGGCATGCCCGGTTCGGCCATCTTAGCTTTGACGCCCTCGGCAAGCTAGAGAAGATGGTTCGGGGACTACCTCACATCGAGCACGTAGGCGAGCTGTGTGACAGCTGCCTGGCCGGGAAATAGAGGAGGCTATCTATCTCGAAGACGGCGAAGTACCGCGTGGCAGAGGCCCTCGAGCTGGTCCATGGTGACTTCTGCGGGCCGATCACACCGATGACGCACGGCGAGCGCAAGTACTTCATCTTGCTTGTGGATGACTACAGTCGGTACATGTGGCTATAGCTTTTGACGAGCAAGAGCGAGGCGGTGGAGGCGATCAAGAGGTTCAAGGCGCGTGTAGAGGATGAGAGCGGGACGAAGCTGCGCGTGCTGAGGATGGATCGTGGCGGTGAGTTCACCTCGGTGGAGTTTGCCGCGTACTACGCAGATCAAGGGGTGGTGTGCCACCACACCGCGCCGTACATGCCACAGTAGAATGGTGTGGTGGAGCGGCGGAACCAGACGGTGGTCGGCATGGCGAGGTCGATGATGAAGGCCAAGAAGATGCCAGTAGAGTTCTGGGGCGAGGCAGTGACCACGGCGGTGTTCATCCTCAACCGCGCGCCCACCAAAGCCCTGAAGGGCAAGACACCATTCGAGGCTTGGCATGGGTGCAAGCCAAACATGTCATTCTCAAAACGTTCGGCTGCATCGGCCATGTGAAGAACACCAAGCCTCACCTCGGTAAGCTGGAGGACAGGAGCATACCCATGGTGCTCCTAGGCTACGAGGAAGGCAACAAGGCTTATCGGCTCTACAATCCCAAGGGAGGCAAGGTGATGATCTCCAGGGATGTGGTTTTCAACGAGACGGTGGCCTGGGATTGGGAGGATTCAGGCACGGGGGAAGCCGGTGGCGTCAGCGGCACGTTTGTTGTCGAACACCTAGTGATCCAAGGAGGAGATGCTGGCGTTGGAGAGTAGACTACAGATGGCCAGGCCCGGCAGCAGAGGCGGCCGAGGAGGAGCCACCAAGTCAGGCCATGACAAGCGCGGGGGAGCAGTCTCCACCGGCAGTAGCGCACTCGCCTCCACCTCAGTCCCCTACTTCGGCAGGATAAGGGACACCTCCGCTCGAGTTTACTTCTTCGCCCACCGACATCAGAGAGTACGTGGACGCCTTCCACTATGGTGAGGAGGTACGTTTTCGTCGAGTGGACAACATCGTCGGCGACGGAGGAGCTCCTGGGCAGGCCACTCGCATCCTCGACGATCCAGAGTTGCTTCTCATCAGCGCGGAGGAGCTGCCCACATCCGCGGTGGCCGAGCGCAATGCCAATTGGCGGCGAGCGATGCTGGAGGAGTCGAAAGTGATCGAGGACAATGGGACTTGGGAGCTGGTTGATCCACCGGCTGGCTGTCAGCCGATTGGGCTCAAATGGGTCTACAAGGTGAAGCGGGACGAGCGTGGCGCCATCGTCAAGCACAAGGCACGGCTCGTCGCCCGCGGCTTCGTCCAGCGCGAGGGCATCGACTTGGAGGTCTTTACTCCGGTGGCGTGCATGGAATCGGTCCACCTACCATTGGCCATGGCAGCAGCGAAGGACTGACGCGTCCACCACCTCGACATCAAGTCGGACTTCCTCAACGGCGAGCTCGTGGAGACGGTCTTCGTCAAGCAAGCTCCGGGCTTCACCGTCAAGGGGGCAGAGCACAAGGTGCTCAGGCTGCGCAAGGCGCTCTATGGGCTCAGGCAGGCCCCGCGGGCGTGGAACACCAAGCTCGATGCCACTTTTGGGTGAGCTTGGGTTCACCCGCTGCGCCATGGAGCACGTGCTGTACACGCGGCGACGGGGGAAGGAGGAGCTCGTCGTCGGTGTGTACGTGGACGATTTGATCGTCACCGGAGTGCGAGCAGAGGACATCGACAGTTTCAAGCGTGAGATGGCGGCTTGTTTCAAGATGAGCGATCTCAGCGTGCTCTCCTACTACCACATCATCGAGGTGAGGCAGGGGAAGCAGAGCATCTCCCTGGGTTAGGGTGCCTACGCGGAGAAGCTGCTAGAGCGCCGCGGAATGGCGGAGTGCAAGCCGTGCGCGATTCCGATGGAAGAGCGGTTGAAGCTGTCCAAGCATAGCACAGCGGCGAAGGTGGACGTGTCGTGCTACTGAAGCATCATCAGCGGGCTGCGGTACCTCACGCACACTCGGCCAAATATCGCATTCGTGGTCGGGTACGTCAGCCGATTTATGGAGGACCCGCGCGAGGATCACTAGACGGCGGTGAAGAGGCTGCTGCGCTACATCAAGGGAACGCTCGATCAAGCGATCATCTTCCCCAAGCACGACAGCAAGGGTGGGCTGCGCCTCACGGTCTTCAGTGAGGCACCCCCCAAAACAAAGGAAGGTGAGCTGGAGCTCACTGTCTTCAACGATGCGGACATGGCGGGCGACATCGATGGGCGACGAAGCACCTCCGGTGTGCTCGTCTTCCTTGGAGCAGCCCTCATTGCTTGGCAATCGCTGAAGCAAGAGATCGTGGCGCTGTCGACGTGTGAGGCGGAGTACGTCGCAGCGGCCACAGCGCCGTGCCAGGCTGTTTGGCTGCGCCGGCTACTAGGCGAGCTGACCAGCGAAGAAGCTCACCCGCCAGCTTTGATGGTGGACAACCAGTCCACCATCGCCCTTGCCAAGAACCCTGTCCTCCACGATCGGAGCAAGCACATCGACATCAAGTTTCACTTCCTCCGGTACTATGTTGATGGAGGACAGATTGTCATCGAGTTCGTCGAGACTGGCAGAGAGCTCACTAACATCCTCACCAAGTCACTTGGGCGTCTACGGTTCATGGAGTTGAGGAAGATGATTGGCATGGATGAGGTCAAGGCTTCGGGTTAGCAGCAGGATTAGGGGAAGAATTGTAAGACATAATCCGCTGCTCTCAAATTCTCTCTTTGCTGTAGATTAGGATTAGATTTTGGTCAGCATGGCTGTCCCCTCCCTAGTGCTATAGCTTGTAAGGCAATAGGCCATCTAGTACTTGTAGTTGGTAGAAGTACATCAGCCATGTCTTGGTAGTGGGTTGATCTAAGCCAACGTACTAGTAGTACTTAAGAGTACGTAGTTGGTGTACTCACCATACCTCTCTGTACCTAATAGAGGTACTAGCTTATGTATATATACTATGCCAATGCAATGAGAAAAAGTAGTTCAGTTGCCACAACCAGAGGTAGAGCCTTGGCCAGCGCTAGAGCTTCTGCAGTGTATGTGTGTGTGATGTGCTCACCTCTTCTTCTATCTCTAGCCATAGTGAGTGAGTGTGTGTGCTGGTAAGCTTACTGCTTACCTGTGCAGGGCAGCGAGGGACCAACACTCTTCTGGTTGTGAAAGAAATTGGAGCACATTTGAAATGGTTAGTCCCTATCTAATGTCAAGATTTCAGCACTAAACTTACAGGAATGGAAATGGTTATGCTCTCATGTTTAATTTCATAATTTATAGGTACACACTAAGAAGAGAAATAGGCTTACCACAACCCGCCTCAACAAATTGGTCTATATTCAATTCAACTCCAAGATGATTAATAAGAAAGTAAAGATCAAGTCAAAGAAAATCACTGATGTTCTCTTGTCTAGTGATACAACTGAAGCTCAAGGTTTTCTGAAGAGGAGGGAGATGATTGTGCAACTGTTGTCTTTAGAGATAAGGAAGATGAGGAGATGCCAGGTACAGGAATACCTTGGTCTATTATTAGAGATGCAATGGGAGCACAAGCGGACTGCACAATGTCATGTGCTTTGTTATGACAAGTGCTACCAATTCTAGTAAAATACAGTTGTTTTGCTTTTCTGAGGCCACTGACTAGCTAATACTAGTAAAGTGCTGAAAAAATAATAATGCGATAAAATAGGCCTATGCAATCGAAAGCTGATGTTAAAGGGCAGACCAGACCCAATTGTGAAATAAATGGAAGGTGCATAACTCATCTTTGCTCTCGTTATTAACTTATTCCACACTTAGCGAAGCATTAGTAGTCGAAGTATCTTCATTAGTAATCTGTAACACTGTCTGAGTTTTTCTTTGTCTGCTCTCTCACATTCTCATCCAATAAGTATCTCCTTCATTCTCCGATCTCATCTTCTCTCCTTTGAGGCTTTGACTCCATGAGTTCAAGATTCTAGTAGCGACCAATGCCGAACAGAGCGCTGCCAGATTGGGGAGGAGGGGGGTTCCACTCAATCCTACCTTGAGTACCATCTATTTAGTTTCTTTAGTTTGTTGTGTGGTTGCAATTGCCCTCTTTCCCTTTAGACTCTACTACTCTAGTGTCTCGTGACAGCCTTACTTTAGATGTGCTAAATAAGAAAATCTAAAATTTTAGTGTATGGAGAATTTTTGTGTATGCCACTAGAAATTCACTGATTCATGCAATCCAAAACTTTTCACTATGTGGGTATATCAATATAATATATTTGCATCTACATTGCATCAAGTTTGCTTTCGAATAGTTTGCTTCCTTATGTCACCATGTTATCGCATGAGCTAAAGCGAACTTCTGGATGAATCTTGTGACAAGATTTCATCCTACTAGAATAAGAACATGACATGAAGCACTTAATCAATTAGTCAGAATATACAAATGGCAAATAATCACCATTACATCTACATAAGAACTTTCATGAACTTTAATCACCATGGGTATCCAACAGCTAACACTAATATTTTAAAAACCAATCAGGAATGGCTACAGAAACGTAACCAGCCAAGTTACAACTGGTCCATCAGGTGGGTACTGGTAGGTGGTAACGCTGTACCCACTACTGGAGACATCAGTTTGGATTTTTTTTCCCAAATAAATGAAACTAGTATACATCCTTACATGTTTCAAGGTCAAGATAAGTTTAAAGAAAATCAAGATAAAATTGTGACACGACTTGTTCAGTCACCCAACTAGCATCAGTTATACAACCTATTTTATTGGATTAATGTGGCTTGACAAATGATTTTACAGTAATATTTTGGGGCATTTGTCGTGCATATGGACTAACATACCTGCTATGCCCAAGGAATGACGAAACTATATTAAAAGTTGCAAGCAATCGGCTAAGTCAGCAGATGATGTATATTAGTATCATAGTTTTCCTTTCCATTAATGCAAACACATCTACTGCAACACTTTATATGCAGTGGAAAAACTAAAGGTCATGTTTAATATTCAGCATCCAAATGCCAAAAATCATCATTTATTGGTTCAGTTTTCCAGAGGCATTGAGGCGACGTAGCTCAAAGACATATTCGAAAGAATATCTTATTATAAGTATAAGCATATCACAAGAAAAATGTTAGCATACTAGCAAGTCCAATCAACTCACTCATAAGGAATAGATTTGTGAAGTTAGCGGCACGCACCTCCCAAGCGCATAGCCTTGAGCTTGAGAAGACCATTTCCTTGGGGGCCCGACACCAGGAAAGTGCAGGAGACAGAATGCTTCACGTGATTTATGGCAATGGAAGCACTGTACCAGGGCCCCCGCACAATCGGCTTACCAATGGCATTGACTATCTACTGGTTCTGGGTGGCCTTCTCTATTGCCTTGCTGCAGCACGGGCACAAAAGGAACAAGGAAGTGAGCCATAGCAATTACTCTTGTGGATAAAGGAAACCAAATCCAACAACGGCGAGCACAATAGCACATTACATGAAGAAGAAAACATCACTCAAAGGTACATGATGTTAGATACTTTGGACCATCTAGGTGTAGATCAGTGGATAATTTCTATTTTTTTCGGGATAAATAAGTGGATGAACTTGGGACATGAACTAGAAAGGGAGACTAGAGAAGAGAGAGAGAGAGAGGTGCAGAGGTATCTGACCGTCAGTCTTGGAGGAGGAGTCCGCCGTGGTTCCCACCGTGGTGCTGGTGGTGAGGTCGTAGACGTCTAGTGGTGGTGAAGAGATAGCAGTGACGTCCCGGCAGCGGCGTGGACGTCGGGGTGGTGTAGGGGAGATGGTGAAGATGCTAGCGACGCTTCCTGTCGCTGGCAGCGCCTCCCTCTCGATCGGACTAGGGTTAGACGGTGGGGTTGTGGTGGCAACAGTGAACCTCTCATCAAGAGCCGTTTACCCCACCTCCTCTTTATAGGCACTGTGCAACGGGGGCCCACCAGCCACTAGATGGCTGGACGTCCCCGATCAGGACGCGGTCAAGGGGTCTGTCTCGACCGTTGGGTCAAGACGGATGAGATCAATTCTAACATTCTTCCCCTTGATCTCAACTCATACTTTAACTTTAAACTTTGACTTTAATCCCTTTCACTTTTATTTGTTCCATCATATATTAGTGCATAGAGCATGCTTCATCGTCACGGTCAATCGTCGATAGACTTAACAGCTACAATACACATCTCTGTTCTGAAATAGATTCTTTAACTTTTGGGCCCTTTATTGTCCAGAAATCATAGGCTATACCATAAACCCATGTCGACTGTGTGTTCTCTAAACACACTGGGTGGTAAGCCTTTTGTATGTGGATCCGCAAGCACTTGCTTATTACTTTAATACTTTTAGTATGATTCTGGACTTTCTCCTTCACAACGTATAACTTTAACATCAATGTGTTTGGCAGCACACTTGACCCGTTGTTATAGGAGCGAACTACTTAAATGGTTATTGCTGTTGTATACCATTATCAATTCCGGATGTAAGTTCTTTTAACCATTTCGCCTGTCCTTAAGCCTCATAACAAGCTATACTATGGGTATGCATCTTTGATGACACCACAACTATTTATTTGGAGCTTTTCCACAATAAAACTTTAACTGCGAGTGTTAGCTACTATGTGGGTTTCACTAAACATCTTGTCAAAATTTAACATTTGTACCCACAACTATTTGAGAGTACTTATTTTTTCTTACTCACCATGAGGCCTATAAATCTTTGCACAATTGCAAAACATTCTCAACTCCATTCCAGTGATCTATATCTGGATTGGACTTCTGCCAAAACATCCCGGATACATGAACTATGTCAGGGTAAGTTCTTACTTATAAGCACTCATTAAGCTTCCAACAGCTGAAGCATATAGGACGTCCTTTCGATCTCACATTGGTTCTTGGAACACTGAAAGTTCCTAAAACTATTACCCTTTACTATAGGAACAGGCGCAGGTTTACTCACGTATATACTTTATTTCTTTAGAATCTTCTCTAAGTATACACTTGAGATAGTTCTAATACCCCTTTTTCTTTTGTCTCGGTAAGTTCCAATTTCTGGAACGAATGACGCTTTACCAAGATCATTCTCATTGAAACTTAAGGAAAAGAACTGTTTCTTCTCCAACAGTAGATTAACACCACTACTAGCGAGTAAGGTGCTACCCACATGCAGGATTAGGAAAATAAATTTCCCATGTTTAAACTTTGCATAAATACAATTGTCCTCTACATTCTCTTTAAACCCAAACTTTCTTATTGTACTGTCAAACTTCAAGTACCAATGTCTTGAAGCTTGCTTTAATCCATAAATGGATTTCTTTAGGCAACATCCCTTACGTTCTTTTCCTTCCACGACAAAACCTTTTGAGTTATGCCATGTAAACTTTTCCATACAAATCCCCGTTGAGGAATGTGTCTTTACATCCTTCTGATGTTACTATAAATCGTAATGTGCCACTAACACCATTATGATTCTAAAAGAATCCTTGCATGCTCATTATAATCTATTCCTTCTCTTTGTGTAAATCATTTCGCCACAAGTGGTGCTTTATAGCTTTCAATATTCCCTTTGGATATCTTTCTATATTCCCTTTGGAGTCACCTTTGTCTTGTAGACCCATTACAACCTACTGTTTTGGCTCCATTAGGAATTTCGTCTAAGTCCCAAACATCGTTGGTATTTATCGATTTCATTTCATTGTCCTTTGCTTCTTGCCATTTAGACGAGTGAATGCCTCCCATGGCTTCTTCAAATAAGGTGGAATCACTCTCTATTTGAATTTCTTTCTTAACTTTTACTTCTTAGTCACTAAAATATCTGATTTCCTTATTCTTTGAGACCTATTAGGGCCTCGTGGCACTTCTTTCATATGGGGCTATTATTGCTCTTCAAACACTGTAGTGGATATGTAATCTCACTTCTATTCAAGCCTTAGGTATCTGCATACCATGCTCCCCCAGATTACTCTATCTTTTGTAAAGATGGTGTATCTTCAAATTTCTTATTTTGGGTTTAATCTGCTAAAACCTCATATGGCGCGTTTAGCACCGCCTTGATAACTCTGAACTTGTCCAGTATAAATATTAGCCGACTATGCTATCTTCCTATTGGAACTGTAAAAGGTCTAGGAATTTAGCTATTTCTTTTCTTTAGGGGTATCGTTATTATGACCGTCTTACTCCCTCAATGATCACATTCATCTTTTATAGATCACTTTTACCTTCAATGCATAGTATGCATTGCATTATCTGAAGTATGGGGAAGTATCTTTCTTAATTGTCTTTCTTAATTAATCTTACATTTCTCCCACTCGAAATGTGGTATGAACTTTTCTACCACAATTTCGAAACATTCAGAACTCTTGTGAATGAGGAAACTTTGATTACTTACTTCATTCACATGATTACATCATGCAAACAAAATTCGTATGGGAGTACATTTTCCTCATTACACTTCAAAACTCAACATAGTCTATTATTATCAATACTTCTGCAAGTCACGCTTGCATATCATTCTTATCTTTTGGTTCACATGCAACTTTCTTTTGTTCTTAAACTCATTGAGTACTTAACGACCATGACACAATCAGAGTGTACGGTCAATACTAGGATAGCATAAGAGCTACCCCAAACTTCTCTCCATGTGCGGGATACACTTAGAGCACATGAGTCATCACATCCTTCTCCCGCCATGCGGGATAAGTACTATGCCAACTTTACCCCGTCATGTGGGTATTTTCTCAAACTTTTCCCGTCATGCGGGTACTATCACAACTTTTTACCGTCATGCGAGATAATTCCCTTAAACGGGCATAAATGCCAGGATTGGCTCATGTTCAATCATCAAATTTAGAAATAAATCCGAATATTCTTTTAACACACATGTTTAATCCAATGTTGGTTAAATTAAACATGTATATGACTTTTACAACTCTCATAAGTGAAACTGAAAATAAATTCTTCTTCACACAGAGAGTACATAAAAGACATTTCTCAATGAAGGCTCTCATTGATCTATCTCTTTTCTTGGATCAATATCCTAGAATTCTTTTCTTTTAAAGCCATTCTTTAAAGAGAACACAATCCCTTAAACAATGGCATTCTTTCATACATAACTTGCCCTTAGGCATTTCATCATCTGAGTCACAAGTACCCAGCTCATTTCTCTTACTGCCTTCAAGAATGAAAGCATGGAGATCTTTTGTCTGAAAAAATATTCAACAATAATGCTCATTAAACTTTGAAATCTTTATGTTCTATTCTATATCACTGTTGGGCAGAAATAGAATAAAACATCATTCTTCTACATTAATTCCACTTCACCGTTGGGCAGAAATGGAATTAATGTATAGAACCTCAATAATCTTTAAAACATAGAACTGCTCCTCAGAATTAAATTCTCCTGTTGGTTCGAATTTAATTAGAAAACAATCAATTCCATTGCAGCGGAAACGTGAAAATACATTTCTCTAGTTTAGGAGCATTCCTTGATGTTTATCTATTCTCTGAAAAATTAGTCACTCTGATGCAAAATTTATCAGAGATTTAAACTTTAAACATAAAACTCATAGAATTATAATATTGTTATCATCAACGTTGGTCAGAAAATAACAATACCATAATTCAATTTTAACTACCAACCGACTATTCCTCCAATTAAAATTTTCCCGTTGGTTCCAATTTTAACTGGAGGATCAACTTTTCATCATTTATTGAATAACTATAACTGCTCTTCAAATTAAATTCTCCCGTCGGTTCGAATTTAATAAGAAGACAATAAACTTTAACTTTGCAGAGGAAACATGTAAATCTTAAACTAGTGAATTTTGCCCACAGGAAAATTCTCTTTTCTAATTTTTCTTGAGTCATTAATCATTTTCCAGGAAATAACATTTTACTGGAAAAAAAAGAAAAAGAAAAATGGAATCATTTGATCACTGTCTGCTCGGCCCAGCAGCAAAACCGGTCCGGCCTTGTTCCCTCACGCGCGCGCTGCCACCCAGGCCGCAACGTGGGCCTGGGCCGGCAAAGCGCCGCGGCTGCGCGCCCCGCCTGGGCCTCATTTGGCCCAGCGACTCCTCGCCGTCAGATCAAATCCGACGGCCGTCCGGCCGTTTCGCCCGATCAAAACTCACCGCAGCCGGCCTCCCTCGGAACCCTAGCCTCATTTCTTTCTCCCTTCTACTCTCTCAGCCGCGCGAGCTCGACGAAGAGCAGGTGACGACGAGAGCGAGCAGGGCCTTGGCGCCGTCGTCGGCCCCCTCACCGGCGTGCGCGCTCCCCAACGGGTGAGCGCACTGCCGTCGAGCGGCCTGGCCACGGCGCCCCTTTGGCTTGAGTCCGGTGAGAGGCTTCTCCTGGCGCTCAGCCTTCTTCTCCCCGCGCGTCGGTGAGGCAGCAGTGTTGCGCAGCGGCGAGATAAGCCCACTGACTCTTCCTCATCCCCGAGTCTGTAGCGGGTTAGGGTTCAGATCTCATCGTTTTCTTGAATCCGAGCCCTCTATTTCCATCTTCACCCAGTTAGGGTTAGGGTTAGGGTTAGTGAAAACCCTAGTCTGTATGCTCAGATCTGAAAGGATCTAATCCGTTCTTTTCTTTTCTGTTCTTTTGATTCTCTTCCCGCGCGTCAGCAAACCGGCTGCGGGTGCTCCATCCCGCGTGAGGCGGTAGTGACGGCGGTGGGGAAACCTTCCCCGGACCGTCCAATTTCTTTAGAGTTAGGGTTCTTTAGGAGGGTAATCCGAATTGAATTCGAATCCCCTTCTTTCTTTTTCTTTCTATCACCCGATTAGGGTTCCGGGTTCGATGAACCCTCTGTATTTCTTTTCTTTCGATCCAAACCAGATCTAACTCATCTCCTTCTACACTTCTACCCCTAACACAATCCACACACTAGATTGGCTCTGATACCATTGTTAGATACTTTGGACCATCTAGGTGTAGATCAGTGGGTAATTTCTATTCTTTTCGGGATAAATAAGTGGATGAACTTGGGACACGAACTAGAAAGAGAGACTAGAGGAAGAGAGAGAGAGAGGTGCAGAGGTATCTGACCGTCAGTCTTGGAGGAGGAGTCCACCGTGGTTCCCACCGTGGTGCTGGTGGTGAGGTCGTAGACGTCCAGTGGTGGTGAAGAGATAACAGTGACGTCCCGGCAGCAGCGTAGACATCGGGGTGGTGCAGGGGCGATGGTGAAGATGCTGGCGGTGCTTCCCGTCGCTGGCAGCGCCTCCCTCTCGATCGGACTAGGGTTAGACGGTGGGGTTGTGGCAGCAGCAGTGAACCTCTCATCAAGGGTCGTTTGCCCTACCTCCTCTTTATAGGCACTGTGCGACGGGGGGCCACCAGCCACTAGATGGCTGGACGTCCCGATCAGGATGCGGTCGAGGGGTCTGTCTCGACTGTTGGGTCAAAACGGATGAGATCAATTCTAACACATGAATCCTACATGTTGCCACAAAATCGCCATCCATCCTCTACATGGGCACCAAAAGCATTTAAGATATGTGTCTAGCCATCTAGGTTACATTACAGGTCAAGAAACCCTGAACTACAGGAATAGGTGAGGTCAGCTATATATACTGCTATAAGAAAATGGCTTAAAATCCCCAACATTCAAGCGCTACAGCCAAGGTGTAGTTGATCTGATGCTAAGCGTCATGAGGACAAGTAAATACTTGATGCAAGACGCAATGGGATTCAAGGGTTCGACCAGGAGCATGAGAGTAAGACGGAGAGGTCGGCGACAGTATTGGGCATGACAGCGCCCGCCGTCGAGCCCGATGAGAGAGCACCACTGCATGGCGGGCCCACGCTCCCGGCCTGAATCGGTCACCACCTCAGATGGGCTGCGCTGCCGGTGATGCCGTGGGCTGGGTCTGGGTGGAAAGGCGGCGGAGGAGGAGTGGAGAGGTGGAGGCGGCGGGAGAAAATTGCAATCATAGGACGCGAAACAATGCGCTTCGTTATTATAGGACTCCAAACATCGACTTCGCTAAAACGACCCTTGAAACGTTGACACTTTGTTATACATGACATTTAGTCTTTTTAATCACTTTTCTCAGTTAAAATACATGTATTTTGCCATGATGTGACCGTATTGCCCTCAGGGCTTCAATTGACGTGGGATGGGACTGTTGGCGCTCGCCTGGCCTGCTGGCCCGACTGCGGTTGCGATCCTGTTGGAGTGGGTGATGGCGCGGATGGTGCTACACCTGGGGATCCAGTCCAAGATGTAGGTGGAGCTGGACGCCGTCGTGGGCCGCGGCCGCGCCATCTCCGATGCCGACGTGGCTCGGCTGCCCTACCTGCAGCGTGTCTTGAAGGAGACGCTCCGCGTGCACCCGTCTGGCCCGCTTCTCTCATGGGCGCACCTCGCCGTGCACGACGCGGTGGTCGGAGGCTACCTCGTCCCCGTGGGCACCATGGCCATGGTCAACATGTGGGCCATCGCGCACGACCCCGCGGTGTGGGCAGACCCCTCCGCGTTCCGGCCCGAGCGGTTCGAGGAGGAGGACGTGAGCATGCTAGGCGGGGACCTCCGGCTCGCGCCGTTCGGGGCCGGGCGGAACATGTGCCCCGGCAAGACGCTGGCGCTCGCCACCGTCCACCTCTGGCTCATGTAGCTGCCGCACCGCTTCTAGTGGGCGCCGGCGGATGGTGGCGTCGACCTGGCTGAGCGCCTCGGGATGTCGCTGGAGATGGAGAAGCCCCTCGTGTGCAAGCCCACGCCCAGGTGGTGATCACTGAAAGCACAAACTACGCATGGCTGGCGCGATCGAGTTCCATGCATAATTATATTATTAGCGTTTCATTACGCCACATAATTTGTTTTTCTGGTCGAGAGATGGTGTTCAATCTGCATTTGTGGTTTTGTCTACGTTACTGTTTTTGTTGTTTACGATTGGTAAGGAGTGTTCACAGTGCTCCACTGTTAGGAGTACCGGATATGTGATGAGAACTATGTGGAGAAAATGTTTCAGTAATATTACAATGTGTTTCTTACTGCATACTTGATATGTATCTTTTTCCATTTGTTTGAAATTGATTTTGTCAACGTGGCAAAGAATTTGATTTTTTCTGAAAGGAGAGCATATTCATGGATAAGGAGAAAGTTAGCTCCACCTGCGTCTTGGATTGGATCCCCGGGTGTAGCACCATCCGCGCCATCACCCACTCCAGCAGGATCGCCACCGTGTCGGTCAGGCAGGCCAGGCGAGCGGCCAGCAGCCCCATTCCACGTCAATTGAAGTCCTGAGGGCAATACGGTCACATCATGGCAAAATATATGTATTTTAGTTGAGAAAAGTGATTAAAAAGACCAAATGTCATGTATAACAAAGTGCCAACGTTTTAAGGGTTGTTTTAGCGAAGTCGATGTTTGGAGTCCTATAATAACGAAGCGCATTGTTTCGCGTCATATAATTGCAATTTTCTCGGGCGGCGGACAGCCGGCGACGAGCCGCCAACATTTTGGTTTGCGGAAGGGGAAAGAAACAACAAGCCCAACAGGGGCGAACAGGTGATACTGCACAGTTCTTGGTCTGCAGCAGGTGACTGACTAGTGGGCCCAGCAAAGAAAAACCAAGGATTCCATTGATGCATTGCAAAGTACTTCTAAAAAAATGAGTAAATGAGTAAAAAAATATTCTGAAAAAATCGTAGTAAATTTACTACTATTCTGAATTTCATGTTAAGTTTAGCATATCGACAAAATTAATGTATAGTTATCTTAAATATATCATTTACTACTCCAAAATCAACATCAACAATATGTTATTACTACTCCTGTTTATTAGAGGCATATAAGATTTATGTATTAGGATATATATCAATATTCGTTACATCCAACAATATCTATACGCAAATTCTATCACACGACCATCGTGCGGGAGCTTGCTGCACGCGACCCCGCGGCCTATGAGTCCTCCATCGAGTTGCCGTAGCCAAAAATAGGTCAGTGGCGCTAGGGTTCCGGTTACGGATTTGGGGGGGTTTAGGGGATCTCCATTGCCATTAACCTTAGAAGGGAGAGGGGGCCTCAAGCGGTGGCTAGACTGGCGTTGCTGGCGAGTTAAGGGGTGGTGAGTGAGGTGGTGGGGACGTCGCCAAATGGGCGGCGGGAGACATCCGGTTGGGAAGAGCTCTGTTATGGTGGGAAAGGTGTACCACCGCCGTAACAAGAAGAGTGGCTAAGGTAGTTGGGTGGGAGCTTGCACCAGAGTGCGGCCACCGGGGCCAGGCGTGGGAGCCGGTTTGGGCTCCAGACGGTTCAATAGGAGATAGTTAGTAGGAGTGCTATTTTAATTGGAGTTTGTTAAGTCAAGTTTGTTAGCCCTTAGATTTAGGAGAGGTTTGTTATTGAATTGGTATAAGTGTCAAACAATCTAAAGGAATAAAGATCAGCCTGGGATTGAGTTTATCTCACCTTAGGCCCTCGGGCGTTACTGTTCACGGTCTCCTGTTGCCACCGAGCTTCCAGCCAGGCGCCGAGCACGGCGCCGCCAATTCATCGTCGGGGTTTCAAGCCTAGGCCTCTCATCTCCCACTCCTACGCCCTCAGATCCGTAAGCTCCAACAACCTGGTATCAGCCATGTCTGGTCCTGGGTCGTTCGCCGCCGCCATCGCTCCAACCACCGCCGCCGCCACCACCGCCACCACCACCTCCGCGTTCCCTGTGCTCACAACCTCTGCGCCGATTGTTGCCACCACCGCGTCGCTGCTTAGTCCGCCATCTGCGACCCCGCATCTCCCACCAAGGCATTCAACGCCTTGACGATGGCCATCTACACGATGCAACTCTAGATGGGGGACATCTCCTTGCGTCTCGCTGCTGTGGAGCACCGGCCCTCGTCTTCGGGGCAACCGTTCTTCCAGTACAGGCTGCCGGGTTAGGCGGCATTCGGCATTGCCTGCGTCGGGCCTGGCCATCTCGGAGTTCCCGTTATCCGCACCATCTTTCCAGGCCGCACCACTAGTGCCGACCACCGGAGTCACCATCACCTGTGCCCTATCTCTACCACCGCTACTGCCATCCACGGGTGTTCCCATCACCTAGATTGCCTTTCCACACTCGCCATCGCCCGTGCCTTCACTGTCGTCCATCATGCAAGGGGCAGGGGTCGCTACGCCGCCACCTTCGCCACGATGCACACACCGCCGCCACTACCTCATCTACCGCCAGAGCCGGAGGGCCCTGCTGTTCCACGCTACCATAAGCTGTCCTTCCCAACCTATGACGGCAAGGAGGACCCGCTCGGCTAGCTGCTCAAGTGTGAGCAGTTTTTTTGTGGCCAGCAGACTTGCCACGTGAATTGGGTCTGGCTCGTGTCCTACCACCTCACTGGCACAGCCCAGATGTGGTACACAATTCTAGAACGTGACACCGGCAGGCCCGAGTGGGAAGAGTTCAAGCGCCTCTGTCATCAACGTTTCGGACCCCCGCTCAGTACCAATCACCTGGTGGACCTGGCACACCTACCATTCACGTCGTCAGTTGATGCATACTTGGATGCGTTGCAGAAGCGCGTATGGCGCACGCCGATCGCCTCTCGCCGTACCAGCAGGCGTAGCTATTCACCGGCGGTCTTTCGGACCACATCCGCGTCGACATCGAGCTTCATGACCCTCAAGATCTCCAGCGGGACATGCGGCTGGTACGCGCGTATGAGCGGCGGAATGCTCCTGCACCGCTCGCCCTGCTAGCGCCGCCGGCTTGACCGCCTCGCCACAACGCAGAGGCTGCACCAACACTAACCATGCCGGCGGGTTCCCAGGGGAGTTCGGCATCAGCTTCACCCGCGCCGGCAGCCACTACAAGACCATTCAAGCGGCTATCACCTGAGGAGATGGCTGAACACCGCAAACAGGGGCTCTGCTATAACTATGATGAGCAGTATGTTCGCAGACATAAGTGTGCCCGGCTCTTTTATCTGGAGGCACCGGACTACATTGTAGAGGAACCAGAAGACGCCGATGAGGAGACAGCGGCACCTGCAGCAGCAAACCCGCCGCCCTTCAACCTCGATGCCCCCATGACCTCGCTCAACGCCATTACTGGCATTCGGACAGAAGACACCATGCATCTCTACATACAGATTGGCAATGAGCAGTTTGTTGCGCTCTTGGATTCGGGGTCCACACATAATTTTGTGCGCGGCAACGTCGCCCGACGCGTTGGCCTTCAGTTCCACCCCTGCTCGGGCGCCGAGGTCATCGTCGCCAACGGTGACCGCGTGACCTGTCGTGGCCTCACGAAGGACGTCGCCATTCGCATCGCTGATGAACAGTTCTCCATCGACTGGTACTCGATCCCGATTGACGGCTACGACATGGTCCTCGGTGTCACTTTTCTGAGGACGTTGAGGCCCATCCTCTGGGACTTCGATGATTTGTGTATGGCATTCTCACGCGGAGGCCACCGCGTGTTCTGGCACGGCATCGGCTCGACACGGCATGATGTACAATCAACTCAGCGCCTCCATGCACTTCTCCAAGATGGGTTGGCTCTGATGGAGCGCTTACTGCAGTCCTTCGAGGACCTCTTCGTCGAGCCCCAGGGCTTGCCACCGGTCCGTTCATGTGATCACTGAATACATCTGCAGCCCAACACGGCGCCGGTAGCAGTCCGCCCCTACCGGTATCCACAGCTCCAGAAAGAAGAGCTCGAGTCCTAGTGTGCTGCTATGCTGTCCCAGGGCATCATCCGGCCAAGTACGTCGGCGTTCTCAGCGCTGGTGCTGCTGGTCAAGAAGCCGGACTCATCCTGGCGCTTTTGTGTGTATTATCGCGCCCTCAACGACCGCACAATCATGGCCAAGTTCCCCATTCCAGTGGTCAAGGAGCTCCTGGATGAACTCAAAGGCGCCAAATTTTTCACCAAGTTGGATCTCCATTAGGGCTACCATCAAGTCCGGATGCATGCTGATGACATCGAGAAGACGGACTTCCGCACGCATCAAGGGCACTTCGAGTTTTTGGTCATGCCGTTTGGCCTGACCAACGCGCCGGCGACGTTCCAGAGCCTCATGAACATGGTCCTTCGGCTGTACCTGCGTAAGTTCGTCCTAGTTTTCTTCGATGACATATTAATCTACAGCCCTTCGTGGACGTCGCACCTCCAACATGCCAAGGCCGTCCTCACAGCCTTGCGTGAACAGCAGCTGCGCATCAAGCACAGCAAGTGTTCGTTCACCACGTCCTCCGTCGCGTACCTGGGCCACATCATTTTCACGGATGGGGTGGCCATGGACCAGTCCAAGGTGGAAGCAGTGACGTTGTGGCCTCAGTCGCGCTCAGCGCGGGGTCTCCGTGGCTTCCTCGGCTTGGCGGGCTACTACCGCCGCTTCATCAAGGATTTCGATGCCATCGCTGCGCCTCTCACGCAGCTCTTGCACAAGGATGCATTTCTGTGGTCCGAGGCGGCAGCAGCGGCGTTCACGGCGCTGAAACAAGTGCTGGCTGCAGCTCCGGTTCTCCAATTGCCAGACTTTGAGTTACCCATCACGGTGGACTGCGATGCGTCTGGGTTAGGTTTTGGTGCTATGCTGCACCAGGGCATGGGCGCTATCGCGTTCTTCAGTAGGCCGTTCTCACCAAGGCACATGAAGCTAGCTGCATACGAGCGGGAACTAATTGGGTTGGTACAAGCTGTTCGGCACTGGCGGCCCTATCTTTGGGGGCGTCGCTTCGTCGTGCGCACCGATCACTATGCGCTCAAGTTCCTCCTCGACCAGCGCCTCTCCACCCTGCCTCAACACCAGTGGGTCTCCAAGCTGTTCGGCTATGACTTCGCCGTCGAATTTCGGCCGGGGCGCCTGAACGTGGTGGCCGACGCGTTGTCCCGATGTGACGATGCTGCTAATCATCTCCATGCCCTGTCAGGACCATCCTTTGACCTCTTCGACAACCTTCGCCGCGAGCTCGAGGGGGACACAGCCCTGCGCGCGCTGTGGGACTCGATAGCCGCTGACCGCGGTGCCCCTTGGCGCATCGTGGATGGCCTCATTCTCCACGGCACCCGAGTCTTCGTGCCGGCGCAGTCGGCGCTACTGCTCACAGTGCTGGAGCTTGCCCACTCGGTTGGGCATGAGGGCGTTCAGAAGACCCTCCACTGTCTACGCGCCCAGTTCTACGTTGAGGGCGATCGTGCACAGGTGCGCGACTTTGTGCACTCCTGCGCCGTCTGCCAGAAGTTCAAGGTGGACTCCCTTCGGCCGACGGGGCTGCTGCAGCCCCTAGAGGTGCCATCGCAGGTGTGGTCCGACATCTCGCTCGACTTCATCGAAGGACTGCCGCGTGTTAATGGCAAGAGTGTCATCTTGACGGTGGTCGATCGCTTCTCCAAGCATGCGCACTTTATAGCACTCAGTCATCCGTATACAGCGGCGTCGGTTGCCAAGGCATTCTTCGAGGCCATCGTTCGCCTGCACGGGTTCCCCAACTCCATTGTCAGCGACAGGGATCCCGTGTTCACTGGCAATGTGGCAGGATCTGTTCAAGTTGGCGGGGGTCAAGCTCCGCCTCAGTACGGCGTTCCACCCGCAAACTGACAGCTAGCCAGAAGCAGTCAACAAGACCATTGCCATGTATTTACGCTGCATCACTGGCGACCGCCCCCGTGCTTGGTTGGAGTGGCTACCCTGGGCAGAGTACTGCTACAACATGTCCTACCACACTGCCTTACGGACTTCACCATTCCAGGTTGTTTATGGCCGGCCTCCGCCTGCCTTAATTCCCTATACTGCAGGCATAGCGCACCGACATCGTCGACGCGCTTCTCTAGGATCGAGACGCCTTCCTGGCTGAGGTGCGCGAACGCCTTCTCCAGGCCTAGGAATATGCCAAGCGCTACTACGACGGCCACCACCGCCCCTTGGAGTTTGCAGTGGGGGATTGGGTGTGGCTCCGTATCCTTCATCGACCGGTGCAGTCGCTGCTGTCGGGGCCACGGGGCAAGCTCAGCCCACGGTTCGCTGGGCCGTTCCAGGTGACCGAGCGCATTGGCGACATCGCGTACCGGCTGTTGTTGCTAGAAGGAGCGCGCATCCACAACGTCTTTCATGTTGGCGTCCTCAAGCCATTCCGGGGTCTCCAACGGTTGTTGAGTTGGTATAAGTGTCAAACAATCTAAAGGAATAAAGATCAGCCTGGGATTGAGTTTATCTCATATTGGGCCCTCGGGCGTTACTGTTCACGGTCTCCTGTTGCCACCGAGCTTCTAGCCAGGCGCTGAGCACGGCGCCGCCAGTTCGTCGCCGGGGTTTCAAGCCCATGCCTCTCATCTCCCACTCCTACGCCCTCAGATCCGTAAGCTCCAACAAGCTCACAATGAGGAATGAGGTGCTCGAGCTCTAGCTCCTCCGGTCAAGGTTAGGGTAGAGCGGCGGGGCCAGCGGTAAGGGAGCCACTGACCAGGGACGGCGGTGGAGGCTGGGAGAGGAAGCGGGCCGATGCAGTTCCACGGAGAACAACAGGGTGGGACGACTGGCGGTCTGCTTCCATATCTATGCCCGACTCTAAGTCCTAGTAGAAAAAAAATTAACTATATGCTTTTATAGTATCATAACATTCTAAGTGAAGCCGTTTCCCGCGGAGGATGATGCCAACTCGCGAAGCGTGCAAGCACACGGCGACGTGACGCTTCAGAAATGCTCATTTCTCCTCGTTTTGCCATGAAACTTATTCATAGAACCATACATAAAAATTGTGCTACATTATTGTCATGTAGACTGAGCATTATGTGTTTCTGTTACTCCCTTTTCCTGTTTCAGAAAAAGCTACCATAAAACTCATGTGAGACTGAAATCATAAAAATTACACAGATTATTTATCTTCGAAATTAATTTCAGAATTTAATATACATAGAAAAGAAAATAATCGGCAACACTACAGGTTTTACTGGTTATATAAACCGCAGATAAAGCCATAAAAGGACCATTGTGGTCTATAACGAAAGCATACGGAAGTAACACTCGAGGAATGACGGTTAAATTAAATCAGATCTCCCATTACATACAGACTAAAATAGCCAAAAATTAGTTTACACGATGAACTTTTTATAACCCAAATGCCAAGTAGCTTAACTGGACTAGGATTCAGATCAGGAAAGAACGCGATCACACTACACGACCCCAGTTGTATAATATAACCACGATATTTGCTGCCTACTTATTCCGATACAACAGCTGTATTCTCACTCTGCAAAAATAAAATAATCACGAGGACAAATATTAACAGTAAGAAGCTTTTTTTGGCAGCCAAATGCTGCTTACAGGACGGCCTATTGGACCGCTGGCTTGTGAATAAGATCTGCCATGGGGTTGCTGAGATTGATTTGGAACTGGCAGCAGCTGAATCTACATTCTGCAGCAGTTTACACTAAGGCAAAAATTTCGAGCATCACTTCCTGTTGGTTCTTCGTCATTAGCTTTGTGTTTGACGGTGAATTTGCAGTATCCAATCAACGTAACTGCTTGTTCCAGCCATCTGGTCCTCAACAAGGTTAGATAGAAGCAGATAGCCTTCTCTTGGCTGTTCACCCTGTCGCACCACACGGCATAGCTGGTGATAAGAAGGATCCTTCTCCCGCAGGGTTCTTAGTATTTTCATGAAATTTCTTGACAACTCATTGTCACTCTCTCTCAATTGAATCTGCAACACACCCCAGTTTAGTGCACATGCAAACCCAAATAATATGGTACACTACACATTTACTGTAAATTTTCATACAAGAGCATTTACTGGGAAAAATGATAATGCACATGGAAGAATGTAAAACAACTCTGTTGAAGACAACAAAGATGTAAAAAATCTGCAGCCAGCAGTATTATTACGGAGTGGAAAAGTTGTACCTTTGATAGGTCAGGGAAGTTTGCCAAGCTCAATCCAAGAATGTTGTTCACAAGTTCAGGTGGGAGCATCCTACCTAACCACACTAAGAAAGTGAAGCCATCATCAAGGAGGTACAAACCTCCAGTATCTAAACACTGAAATGTTAATGGCAATCGCTTCAATGAAGCATCAATCTTATTTGGTTCCTGCAAAACACAAAAGATGGTTTTGAATCTTTTATTTAGTGTTTGGTAAACTTGCTAAAACTACAAAAAGGATAGACTTAAACATACCAGGAAAATAGCTGACCAAATGATGTATCATAGTGCAATTAAGCTAAAAATGTCTGGCTCTATCACATTTTAAACTATAAAAGAACTTCATTTTAAAAGCATAATAATTGAGGACTTGTGAAACTATTTCAACAGACTAAACAGATCTTGTGAAAGTGAACATACTGGAAATCATTTTTTTTTGTTGATGTCAAATTTGATTTGGGTGGTTTGGGCGCGGCAAATCCACAAGCAACACTGGCTAATAGCAACTAAGTCAGCTTAGTGGGAAGGAACAACATACCATTGTTAATACTTCATCAACTCTGTACAGAGAAGGATAGATAAAATTGAGCAGCCTGTTTACAGGCAATATCATCATGCTGAAACCAGCAGCACATCGTTCATCAAGAGAAACATCTGCATAACCTCCACGGAGAGCAAGAGATTTGCAGATAGCCAGGATGTATAATGGCAAAAACCTTAGAGATTCGGGAAAAATCAGTCTCCCGCCTATCCGGTGTTGTACAACATATAAATTGCGGTATTCCTTCAGACTTCTGACGAGCTTTAACTGTAACTGCTGCCGGACACTGTCCAGCTTATCAGACAGTGAATTTTCAACCGCTGCAGGATGTGATAATCAGTAAACTGTGTAATAACCATATAACATGTATATCGACATTTACAAAAGAGGAAGGGCATCCATATATTACTAACCAATTCTACCCAACAATGACACAATGGCACCAGTATCTGCTTGACAATACATTTCACTAAGATCTGTGACCACAGGTGCAGCTGCTGTGTGGACCCTGATACGCCTTTCACCAGAGGATGATGTGTATCTAATGGGGGTTGAGGACAAAATAAGCAAGTACCACATGAATGCATAATATTCTCAAAATATGAAAAGGACAAAAAGTGTACATATGCCAAAAAAAAAAAAAGCAAACAACATGGTGGCCAACTGTGTTAAACAAATGTTTAGCCTGATCAAATGGCCATGTAGTCCACTTTTTCACTAAACAAGGACGGCTGACTCTTTAGCATTTTCTGTTTAGGTGAACACTCAGACATTGTTTTTACTATATTTCCCATTAAATGCCACACTATGACCCATATGTATTGCTATCTGAACAGCTTTTTGCTATTGACAATTTGAAGGAGTGATATTCCGATGTAAAAATATCATCTATAACAACAATTTTTTGCACTGAAATCAAGGAATATGCGCAAGAATGCATATAATCATAAGAGTAGTGCAAAATCAGATTGAGAGGAAAGGATGCAGCAATGCCACTTGGAAGTATACAGTCTGGGTGGTCATTAATGTCTCCTCCAGCGACAGTTGCATTGCAAAAGCTTTATCAGAGTCAACAGCTGGAAGGGCTAACAGGTCTGTGGACCGAAGCATGAAATGACCATGATAGGTTGTGAACCGTACTCCTGAAACAGATGTTATGGGAGTTAGATCAAATCATAAACTACCAAAGACAATTAGAAAATGAAGATAAATGCAGCTGTGGATGAACCTTTTCCACATCTGATACGCATAACAGATTCCCAGGCAGTCTCTCGTGTAAGGTCCCTATTAAGCTCAAGTTTAAGTTTGTCTCCATGTGTAGGTGCCTGGAATGATGGATAATGGTACACCTGACCACCAGTATACTTTGCCAAAGACCCTAAAAAATTCATATATAGCATAAAAATAGAGTACAGCAAAAAAAAGCTAATGTACATCAATTCAAACATTCTGCCAGCAAATTCTCACCCAAAGAAGCTATATCAGAGTACTTTTCGCTGAAAGAAAATATGTCCACTGCGATCTGATTTTTTGTGAATTCAGCAGCCATCTGTTTGTAGAAGGGGTCTTCTGGTACCCTCAGAGTATGCTCCTTATCCGTTCCATATGCACGAACATCATCTCCTCGAAGTCTCAAACGACCAATACCAAGAGAGGGCAAAGTACTCTGGAAGACAAGCAACTTCCCCCCAATTTGACTCTACAAAGGGATTTCATAAATGTCCTTAATTTTGGTGCAAATAATAAGGTGATAATGGTATACAGGAATAATTAAATATTTATTTTAATGAAAATTCTCACATCGAATATAATATGCATAGAATAGAAATAAGAATCATACCATAACCATGAAAGCTGCTTTAAGTGCTGGACCAAGAGCAGACTCCACATTTACATTGTCATGAAACATATTTGGCAAGCTATCAAGAAATGACTCCACAACATGTCTTGAGTCGACCAAATTAACCAAGAGGTCATCAGGCAATGGCAGAAAAACATCATCCAAATCAGCAACCACCATCATTTGAGGCTGTGACAAAGAAGACTGATACAAGAAGACCATACAGGTTGTTTCAGTACAAATTGAATGCGACATTCAAAAATTGCCATGTATTGCAAAACAAAAGGTGCAAGTTTGAGTTGAAGAATGACTATGCGAGAGATGTTGAGCATGCCTTGAAGTTATGAAAATGCAAGGTGCTGTCAAAGGTTAAGAATCCAATCTGTGTTCGCGGAAAGCCTGGAAGTTCATCGAGGCATGATTTGATGGTCTTTGCAACAACCTAAAGAAATAAGTGGCAGTAATAATGTGAGTCATTAAGGAAAAAATAAAAAGATGACAATCAAAAAATTTTAAACGCAGATAAAACCATACCTGAAGCAATCCGCTCCGAACTGCAGATACTGACACATCAATAAGAAAGAAATAGGAAGGTGGCATCGGTGGCCGCACCATATATTCTGTTGGAGCAACAAACTCTACAGTTCCCTTAGAGAGTTCAGGTCTTTGATCAATATCATACCTTCTGCCACTAGCATCAAGTGCACAAAAGTACTCTCCAGGAACTGCAATAAAAGAAAGCACGGGTTTTCATAAAGCAGTTCATGGGAGAGGGTTTCTAGGGAATTATGTAGCACTAGAATGAAGATTGTATGACAGAAGAGTTTTTGTACTTCAAGTGCTATTTCTATGAACAATAGTGAACTCTGATGACCAACTTTCTTACAATATTAGTTCATAAGATCCACCCTTTCTTTTCTTGTATATAATCATGAAGGACACAATAAAGCAAAATACCTCTTGCACAGAAGACATACTATAACTACAGCATGCTTGATCTAGCTCCTTTGGTCTCAAAATACATCCTAAAATATATGATCAATAATATGAGGTACTACCTACCTCCATCCAGAAAGGATACTATTCTAGCTTTATTCCTAGTCAAACTAGAAAGTTTGACCAAGTTTATAGAAAAGAGTACCAATACTTACAGCATAAAATAGGCATACTATGAAAATATATCTCATGGTGAATCTAGCGACACTTATTTGGCATCATAAATATTGATACTTTTTCTATAAACTTGGTCAAACTAAAAATGATTTGACTCGGTACTAGAAAGACTGCAGGGGTAAATAAGTTTTCTAATGAAATAAATAAGTTCAAAAAGATTAAATTCTGGAATGACCTTTAATTGAATAGCAATTCTTGATCTGCCAAATCTCAAGACACTATACATCAACATTAACCAAACAAATCTTAATTTTACTAGAAATCCTAAATGGTTCTTTATCACTAGAAATTTTTCCATAGCATGTATTAATGTACGACTGCTGTTACCATCTGAATAATAGCAATCGAAAAGTTGATCACAAATATAACTTTTTTTCAAAAAAAGCAAAAATAGAAAAGACAAGTACCCTATTCATTGACACATGTTTCATGTAAAAAAGGTGTTGCTTCTTTGGTATGGGATGCTGCTTAAAAAATCACATCCTGTATAGAATGGCCACTTGGCTAGAAGATTTCACCAGCTAATTCTACATTTCAGTTTTTGTGTAAACAGTCCTACATCATAATATTCTCTCCTTTCAAACTATAGGGCTTCTTCAGAGTATGTGAAAGAACTAAGAAGGATGAAACAAGAGAAAGGGAGAAGGAAATAACCATACATCGCCCATTTAATCACATTGGAAATATGAGAGAGAAGAGTTAAGATTGTATGTAGGTCAGCAAGGAGGTAATAGGTGAGGGAAAAGAAGGTAACATATAAGAATTGTATTTTGAAAAGCCAGAGAAAACTATGTGCCTTATAATTTTGGAAGGCATGGAGTAGTATGCTATGCGAGTCATCACACTACACCAAGAACATAGTACAAGGAAGTTGAGGAAAGGTCCTTAGTGGTTTCTGCATCTAAACTGTGTCATTCAAAGTAGCGAAACAATCTTTCTCATCTATCACAAAAATGGCATATATAGTTACTGCTGCTAGGAAATAATATGATGGCTGGTTGAAACCAATAGTAATCAGACATGAATAGTCATTTGTGTACCAGTAAGTTCATTTTCAGCCATTCCATAACAAAGACTGGTACTTGAGCTGAAGTTCGGGATAGCTATAATTACCGTCATTGAGCAACGTGCAAAGATTGCAGCGCCATTTCCTTCCAGAATCTGCAAATGTTGCATAAGGATTTATATACGTCCTGCATCTTCGACAACGAATGACGCCGGCGGACCCAAAGTTGATAACTGGCACTTCCTCCTGAGTGACGAGAAAGAAGCATGTCAAGAAAAGAGCCCATTCAATGGAAAATAGAAACAAATTAAAACATTAATAGTTCATTACCCCATCAGGTGATTCTGCAAGAGGGTGTACCACAGCTCCAAGAGGCAAATGCCACCTGGAGACCAATGACTGAGATGCAGGGATCACATGGGTTGTCAGCCGGAAGTACCTCGGGTGGCAATTCAATGGGTATGCCTCCATAAGCTTAACTGGCTCCTCATCACCATCCAATGGCCTTGGCAGGCCTTTTACATCAACACCAGGGTCAAGTGACCCAGGTGCAGAACTCAACGCTAACGACTGGAAGTCCTCCACTAAGCTCTGAAGTGTGCCTCCGACTGGAGGCCCAGCATACGCTGCCTGGTTACCAAACGTGGCAGCTGGTCCCATTGGAGGAGGAGGCATAGTCTGCACTGGTTGTTGAAATGCTGGCCTTGACATCGGGAATTGAGGGTTCGCAGGTGGTGCACCAGTGTAATACCCTTGCGTCGGCCTTGCATATGTCGGTGGTGGAGGCAAAGCACCTCCCGTGGGAGATTGCGGCTGCGCAAGGGACGATGGCGGAGGGCGAAAAGGTGCTGGTGTAGCAGCAAAGGGGCCCGTCGGCGGTGGTCCAGCAGCAAAGGGGACCTGAGACGGTGGAGGGGACGTAAAGGGACTCTGAGATGGAGGAGCAGTGGCAAAGGGGCCCTGAGACGGTGGAGCGGAGGCAAAGAGGCCCTGAGACGGTGGAGCGGAGGCAAAGGGACCTTGCGACGGCGGTGCGGAGGTGGTGAAAGGGCCCTGAGGCGGTGGACCGGCTCCAAAGGGTCCCCCCTGTGACGGCGGTGGACCCCTGAACCCACCCATTGCGGCGGGTGGCGCAGCCCCAAAAGCGGGCGCCGTAGCACCAGACTGAGGAGGCCGGGCGAACGGGCCACCGGCGGCAAACGGTGGAGGCGGGACAGCGGCGCCGGGCACGAAGGCTGAGACAGGGCGGCCGGGCGGCGGCGGCCTCTCGTTCCCCAGCGGCGGCTGCATCGCGTCGAACCTGCGGAATCGGGCGGCGGCGGACGCGAGATGAGACAGGAGCTTTTCTGTGCGCGTGATCCGCGTGTTTCCCGATCGGATCCTGCCGGCGCGGCCGGATCTGGCGGGAGTGGTGAGATTCGGGGGGAGGACGTACCGGGATCAGGGCGTTGAGGCGGCGCTCCGGCGGCGACCAGGGCGCCGAGGCGGCGGGGGCAGGCTCAGGGGCAGCAGCCGGATGCGGAGGAGGAAGAGGAGGCGACGCGAGCGAGGGTTAAAAACCGAACAAAAGAGAAGCAGACGAGACGAGGGAGAAGAGAGAAGGCCGGCTTCGTATGTCGCTGTCGCCTCCCGTCCTGAATTCAGATTTCTATCAAATTCGTAAAATCGTTTTAAATCAAATTATTTAATTTGAGTCCGTGAATGTTGTACGTACTTGCCATACCCCATACCCACACGCAGCCAGCGCACTAAATCAGGATACAATTTTAA
Organism: Miscanthus lutarioriparius; assembly: GCA_904845875.1. Taxonomy (NCBI): domain Eukaryota; kingdom Viridiplantae; phylum Streptophyta; class Magnoliopsida; order Poales; family Poaceae; genus Miscanthus; species Miscanthus lutarioriparius. The sequence continues at coordinate 71,345,406 of CAJGYO010000011.1, forward strand.
CGTATTTTGTCGTTTATTATCCTATACCTCTTAGTAGGGTAACTTGCCAACTACTACCTCAATTCTCACGTATTAAAATTCATACTTTAAAATCTTTAACCAATAATTTAACTAATAATTTTTAATTATTATAACATAATCTTGATATAGTTAGATTTGTAATTAAATCTACTATCTAATTATCATAAGTTTATATAAAAATATAAAATAAAATAAACAGATGGTCAAAGTATAATTTAGAAGATCATGTCATGTTAAGCCATGTCTTATAAAAGAGAATGAGAGAGTAATAAACGAACTTATGTCACATATAGTTTGAATGTATTTAGCCTTTGAGGTATTTATTATTGTACGATTTTTTTTCTCTACGGTCGATGTCGGTTAACTTATTGAGATCTAGATCCTTATAATGTAACTGACTCATCTTATTCGACTGGCTATACAATCGATGTGTTTTGTCTGCTTTGTTGGTTGCCTGTTTAATAGGTATTGATTTTTGGGTGTGATTAATCGTAGTCTATATCATGTTTTATATCCTTTAGTTTTAGCATGCTAGTTTCAACTTCAACTCGATAATGTTATGCTTGCGTGTCTGACTTCTTAATCCTTTTACATATAGGAAGAGTTCACCGTCAAAGCTGCAAACTACTAACTCCACATTTCTTGCCGTAGGTTCATGATCATGAATTTCAAACATAATACAATTCCTTCATTTTTTTTCTCCCTTCGATCCAAATGACCCTTCGTGATGTGACACATTTTTCTGTCTCGTGATAGAGATAGTAGCATTGGAGGAAGAGAGTGGCTAGTTGAGGGTAACAATGCTAGAGATGGAGCGGTAAACCAAGCCAAAAAATTTGTATAATCCACTATAAATGGTGTGCAATATCGTAGCATTGTGTAAGATACTAATTCTATCATTTGGTCTTTGGTGACAAGAAATAGGAATACATGGAGTCCAATAAGGGATCCTTTGGATTACAGGATTTTCAAAGGAATTTGGAGAAATACTGTTGACAATGAAAAGTTTCCTATCCTATGGTTTGGCTGGCAAGAAGCACAACTACTATTCCATAGGATTTCATTCCTTTGTGTGTTGATTCCATAGGATTTGTAACATCCATCTAGAGTTCTTGGAAAAATTTCTACGCACGAAGTACAAGAAGTTGAATGTTGATGCTAGCAACTAATGATCTATTATGGCTTGTTCTACCCAATCAAAGAGAGGAAGGATATGCAAAGTATGCACTTGGTGTTATTTTTTAACCTTGACATTCCTGCAAAACAAATCCTTTGGTTTTCCTATGGTGTTACCAAAGAGCTTCTCATCTATTTTCATGTGCTTTTGAATCCTATAGGATTAGATTATAGGAACAAAACATATCAATTCCTACATTTTTCCTATTCCTACATTTTTTCTTATCATGTGTTCCAAAGGGGGGGCTAAGTGGGTTATTACGTATTCAATAGATTCTAAACAAATAAGTAAACAAATTTTATTTTTGGAATGTGAACAAAAGTTCAAACAAATTCATGAAAGAGGATCATCAAGATATTGTTATGTTCCATGAGAAATAGGCCACATAGCTACTCTAGTGCAAAAGGCTCCTAAAAATGTTCAATGGTGGAGCCTCACCTCAACTATGCGCCATGCTTTTAATTAGGCACATCCTTTTAATAATCCTAGAAAAATGATCAAGTCATAATTCCCTATAAAACATATGGAGTAGCATGCTTGTTTTAGATTTATAAGTGTCTAAGTAAATGTCTTTTTTGTGTGCAAAAGTTGCAATATCAACTTCATTAGCTATACAGTGCACTGCAAAGGGTGAAGTTGGTGTTGGTGTTGGCATCCACACACCAGTAGGTGTTGAAGGCAAAGGGGTGTGCGCCGGCATACCGTATCCTGCCGGAAGCATGGCTCCATGGCTGGATTGAGTCGCAGTCCGCCTCCAAGCTGCAAGCATAGTCCATGGCCCGTTGCACAATGGTCCTAGGCAGGTAGGCACCAACGGCTTCGCCATGCACCACTCCAAGTTCGCCATCCCCAACGATGTCATCACGAATTAGGGCGAGAACACTACCAGCAACAGGCAGCTGCCCCGACTCGATGACTGTGGCACAAACTCTGGCTCCAAATTGATTGCAAGAGCAACACATCAAAGCGGAAGCCAAGAGGACGAGGAAGGAGGAACGCGCGACAAAAAATCTTGCCCGTCTAGAAGAGCCGATTCGGCTCACCTAGTGGGCAAGGTTATCCTTGCTCAGGTGGGCTAGGTTTCTAGGCAAAACTAGTTCTTGCCGTTTTATGAAACATGTAACCTTGCTTGTGAAAGGATCTAGCAAGTGGCCTAGAGGGAGGGGGTGAATAGGCCTTTTCTAAAATTTAATCAACTTCACGAAACTAGTTAGAACGCGGAACCTCCAGGCCTGAGTATGGAGGTTCTGGGGCGTGGAGGTTCCGGGGCTAAGCGTGGAACCTCCAAGATCAGAGTAAGAAATTGTTCTACTGCGGAATTTAATGAATGAAAAATAGATCGAATGTAATACAAGCCTTCATGCGAAGTGTGTTGAGCTATCCAAACAGTTGGTTGCACCTAGAGGCTAAGGGATTCGTAGATCGGATGCAAATCCTAAAAATGAATTCAAATCACAAGTAATAGCAACAACAACAGCAATCACAGTGGACACGAGGATTTATCCTGTGGTTCAACTCGTCACAAAGGCTTTTCAACATCCACGTTATTGAGGGTTCCACTAAGTCACAAAGGGTAATACAAACATCCCGGTGCTCAACCACGGTGGATTGGGAGCTACCGGGCGACCGCTAGCCATCTAGGAGCCAAGCTCCAAGAGTAATGAACACACCAAGCGGCTTGGGCTTCACCAAGTGCACAAGAACAGAGAAGAATGATCTTCTCGAGCTTTCTCACACTCTCTAGAGCCAAATCCCTCAAGGAATCACAAAGATTTGAGCAAAGAAGTTTGGAGCACCAAGCTTGGGAAAGAGAGCGCTTCTGTTCGTCAGGAATGAAGGAATGGAGAAGATGACCCTTTGGGGGCGAAGGGGTATGGTATAAATACCACCCATGTCACCCACAAAACAGTCGGGTCTGATAGACCACGGAGGTTCAACGTCTGGGAGCGGAGGTTCCGTGCCGGAGCACGGAGGTTCCACGCGGGTTAGAGCATATAGTAATTTAGCTCGGCTGGCTTTTTGTGGCTGGGATTATTTGAGATGTAGATGGAGTTTTGAGCACTTGGTTCCACCCAGCACACTATTAGTATCCCCCTTGATAGTACGGCTTGTCCTATGACTCAATTTCAAAATATAAAATGAATTAAACTAGCTCTTGGAGCCATTGCAAGCCATCCATTCGAGTTGGGGTGTCCTCCTTTTTTTCTTTGCATCCACGATTAAAGATATGATGTCAAACACTTGTCAAAGCCAGTAGTCCTTTAATTATGTGGTCAACATCACCAAAACTCACTTAGAGCTTAATTACACTTACAATCTTCCCCTTTTTGGTAAATATTAACAACACAATTAAAGCTTATATTTAATAGAAAGATTGAGCTTTTGATAGCATGAATACAAGGCCCCCCTTAATATATGCAAGATTTGTTTGGAATTATAAAGATATCCCTTGAATACATACTTTGCATATATTAAGGGCAAGTGTGAAAGATACATTGTATTCATTCCATCGTGGGGTGCAAAATAAGTGTGTCAAATAATAATCTGTGATGCATATGATAGTCTATGCACAAAACAAAATATCCTAGGTCTACAGACCGCGGAGCCTCCGAGACAGGGCGTGGAGCCTCCGCGTTCTGCACACTCAGAATATTTTAACAGAATAGAAAGCATCACATATATATAAATAGACACCACACAGATCTAACATGCTAGTAACATATGAATATAAAGAAGTTCTACCACAGTTCTAGCATTCCATTACACATAAAAGTTCACATATCTATGTCCATGACCACCAATCACCACACAAAGGTGATACAAAGTAATATCACAGACCACTAAGATAGAAAGAGAGTTCGAAAATGACCTCGACTCTCACAACTCACAACGTCCACTACTACTACCACCATGATGAAAGACGATGACGACAAAAGAAACATCTCAATCTTGCCTCTCTCCCCCTTTGTCAACAGATGCCAAAAAGGGAAAGAACAAGAGCGGTAAGGCACGGTCGTCTCACTGCTCACTGCTCTAGTCACTGTCATCATCATCTACCGGGTTGGTCTGCTGCCTATTGCCCAAAACAGTCCTCTCACCGGACTCCTCGTCACTGTCACTCACAACAGCCCTACCGGCTCGATGAGTAGTCACTATGTGCCTCTGTGACCTGAACTGCCCTCTCCAACGTCTAAGGATGTTTATCCACTCACCAAGCGTCTCTTGATCATGAGGATACTCCATCTCTTCCTCATCCTCACTAGTGTCCTCATAGGGTGGAAACACCGGCGGTGGCGAAATCTCTCTAACCTCAAGTCCCAAATGCCTCTTCATGTCATTGATGTCCTTCCTTCCCTCATAAGCGGCATCCACGGCATATTGACACATGCAAAATATGTTCTTGAGCAACTCCTTGAACTTACTCCCCCTGGACCTATGGTGGGAAGAGGAAGGCCTGCTGCTGCTAGGTCTCTCTGTGGGTGTAGCCCCTGCTGTAGTTGACATGCCAGCAACCCCAACTAGTGCCTCCTAGCATGTGTGCTACCACTGAGTCAACATGTATGGCCTATGCGCCACATCCTTCTTAAACTCGATGCCTGACACCCTCTCAATGATGTACATTTTGTAAGGAGCATAGGGAAGGTCATTCCTAGCATCATCTAGTGAGGTGCTCAACTAAGTCCAAATGAACCTACTAATAGAGAAAGCATTACTACCTAGAGCCATCCTAGCAAGCAAGTTCTTGGCATAATTCCTCAATGAAGTGGAGTCACCTACTTTTGGGTTGATAGTCTCTCTGAACAAGTTGTTCATGTCATAATAGAATGACTTCAAACCCACTGTCCTGCCATCAGCTAAGTCCCTCCTCTCATATGCAAAGACAATGTCCTCTGCCTTTAGGACAGGCTGTGTCTGGATGCTGTTAGCATACCTATCACCACTAGCAAACCCAAGCAACCGAGCAAAAGTGGTGAAGTCAACCTTGTAGTGAACACCTTCCGTCATCTAGTGGAAGGTTTCATTTGCCACATCATAAAACAAGGTGGCATGAAACTGAGCCAAAATCTCTCAGTTCCAATCATATTAGAAACCCATGATATCTTTTAGCCCATGCTCAATCACTGCCTCAATGACTCTCCTAGAGTCTGGAGTGTTCATGCTCTCAATATGATCCTAATCTATGTATTTCATCTGAACAATCTTCTTCTCCTTGGTAAGAATCACTGTCTTGTAGAAGTCAAACTGAAATAGTGACCAAAACTTGTAATCAATCCCTCTGTCATTTAGCCAAGCATAAGGATTTGCTACCCTAGCTCTCTTGACTTGCACTCCCAAGTTGTGATAGTTACTGTGCTGTCTTTGGACTCCATGATCATAGATCACTGGCTCTCTCCTCACTGGAGCACCCTGATGCTGAACCATATAGGACTGATCAAACTCTAAGAACCGAGGGGGTGGGTCTGGCGCACCAATTGCAGGTATGGTCTTCCCTTCTCTTCCTCCATAATCGGTCAGGTCTTTCTTCATGTCCAGTAGCACCAACACCATGGCCACCCACCATGACTGGCATCACTACCACTGCCTCTTCTAGGTTGAGCTTTTCGGTGCCTCGACCTCTGGCCTGCTGCCCACTGCCTTGACCAACATCTTCACCACCACCAGTAAGCTCTCGAACAACTATCCCTCTGATCTGGTGGTCGACAGGATCATTGGAGCGCTTCAACCTCTTCTCATTTCTTCGACCTGGATCACCTTCCATCTAACGAAAAGAACATGTAGAGAAAATAAGAAACAATGCTTAAATAAAATAGCAACATCATAGTAGGTTTGAGTTGAGTTTTGAAGCAAATCAAGGCACTCAGTTTGTCCAGATCACGGAGCCTCCGCGCTCAGACATGGAGCCTCCGAGGTCCAAAGCCTCCGCGTAGATACCCAGAGCCTCTGCGTTCTAGCGGATGAGCACTTAATTTGATTCAACCATCAACTTGAATCTAGCACAATGAACTATCAAATCCAACACTAAGGAACTAGAACAACTCTGTCTACGCAAGAAATCGATCGAAAAGATAACCCAAATTGAATCCATGGTGGAATTAGGGTTTCACCTTGGATGTGAGAAATCGAAGGGGAGGAGGATGATGATGATCATAGATGGCCTCAAGGACTGCTCCTCTGTTGTGGGCATAGCCAGGGAGCCAAGGATTTTGGTCGACGATGACTGCACTTTCAAAAGACAGCAAAGATGGCTTCTTCCTCCTCCACCGACTCTCCCTGAGTCCCGACCTCCGACACCACCACCACAAACGCCCGCGTGACATGGGAGAGCGGGGCGACGGCGCGGCGACAACGGGAGCGGTAGCGTGACAAAGGCGACGGCAAAGGTGAGTGTGAGAGAGAGAGAGCAAGAGCGAACGGGGGGTGCGGTGCGGTGAATGAGAAGCCCGTTAACTCAGGATAGTTACTAGGAGGGGTAAAACGAGAAAGATGAAAATCGTTTTTGATTTTACCCAAACCCTTGTGAAACCGTCAAGGCGCGGAGCCTCCACGCTAGGCCGTGGAGCCTCCGGGCCATGGAACCTCCGCGTAGAAACATGGAGCCTCCACGATCTAACACTGAGCAGAAACTAGGTCTGTATTACAAGGAATTTCTAAGTGTTTTAATTAGTGGTCATGGACTTCTTGTCTCTTGTAGCTAGCCAGCAAAACAACAGTACATAACAATAGCTACTAGATACAAGATTGGACATAAGAACCAACATTGTCAAACACTTATGAAAAATTTACAAGCCTAACTAGTTGAAACATAAAGCAATAAATAGAGACGTGCACGATTTTCAAACCATGTTATGAGAGTCAAGTATATTTAGTTCACTCCTCAAAGCACAGAACCTTGACTCATCGAGAGGCTTTGTGAAGATATCGGCTAGTTGCTTTTCGGTGCTCACATGGTGAATTGCAATATCTCCTTTGGTTTTGTGGTCTCTCAAGAATTAATGACTAGTGTCTATGTGCTTAGTTCTTGAGTGGCTTACGGGATTGTTTGCAAGCTTTATGGCACTTTCATTGTCACACAAAGGTGAGATTTTAGTAAAGCGACATCCGTAATCATTGAGGGTTTACTTCATCCAAAGTAGTTTGGCACAGCATGCACCGGCCACCACATACTCGGCTTCAGCGATGGAAAGGGCTATAGAATTTTACTTCTTAGAGCTCCAAGACACTAGGGATCGTCCAAGGAATTGACATGTCCCCGATGTACTTTTTCTTTCTACTTTTCAACTGGCGTAATCGGAATCTAAATACCCAAGTAGATTGAAATTGGAGCCCTTAGGATACCACAAGCTAAAGTTAGGAGTGTGTACTAAATATCTCAAGATTCTCTTAACTGCCATAAGATGGAACTCTTTCGGGTTAGCTTGAAATCTAGCACACATGCACACGCTAAGCATAATATCCGCCCTAGATGCACATAAGTAAAGTAGGGAGCCGATCATGGAACAATATACCTTTTGGTCAATGGCTTTCCCATCTTTATCCAAGTCTAAGTGCCCATTTGTTGGCATAGGTGTCTTGATGGGTTTGGTATTTGCCATGTCAAACTTCTTGAGTATATCTCTTGTGTACTTTGTTTGACATATGAATGTCCCCTCCTTCAATTGCTTGACTTAAAACCCAAGGAAGAACGTCAATTCACCCATCATAGACATCTTAAACCTCTTTGTCATAATCCTACTAAATTCTTCACAAAAAGTTTGATTAGTACTACCAAACATTATGTCATCGACATATATTTGGCACACAAATATATCATTCTTAATCTTTCTCATGAAGAGAGTAATATTGGCTTTGCCTATTTCAAAGCCTTGCTTGAGCAAGAAATCCTTAAGGCATTCATACTGTCAGGTTCATAAACCCGGGGTCCCTCATGGACCAGCTTCCTAGCAAAGGCTCGACCCAACAGACGACGTTGCGAACGATGCACAACTCCTAGGCCGGCCCAAAAACATAACAACAGGATAGAAGGGCGAACCAGCTTCTGACCGGAAGGCCTAGCCAAGGAGGAACAGCGCCCTCTTCCCACTCTGGCTCACCTCTCCGACCGGAAGGCCTCGCTTCTGACTCCGGCCCGCCTCTCCTACCAGAAGGCCTGGCCAAGGAGGAATAGCACACCATCTCCAAATCCGACCCGAGCCTCTGACCGGGGATGCACCGAACCCCTACTTACAGCTCTTCTCCGACCAGCGCAGTCAGAGCTGACTAGAACCAACCGACCGGGATGCCCGCTCAGTGAGGACTAGGAAATGGACAGAGCAAGTAAGGCAGGGCACTCAAGTCAACTATAATACCGAGGACCATACCCTGTACACCTACAGAACAGTACCGACAGGACATGTCAGAAGAGTGCCCTGCAACCTTCCAGGCATGTTAGAACCCAAGCAGTGTTGTGGGCACCGACATTTGCCCTATAGTGTTGTGGGTGCCCGCAAACTCCCATACCAGATGAGCATGGTAAAACCCCTTGCATACCTCTGGGCATCAATAGTATGGCAGGCACCGACGTCTACCATACTAGAAGAAGACGATGCAACCTCCCACATGCATCTGACATTAACAGTGTTATGGGCGCCTACAATCATCTTATACCCGATGGCGTGGGCAACAAGACTTAGCATACGTACACTCTCTCTCTCACTTATAAGGCCATCCCCTTCATCTATAAAAGGGGATGCGCTCTCTCCCAACAGGGGGATCCATCAGTTCACTCACACACCATAATAGAACCACTAGGTTCAAACCTCGAGCACATGCTCGAATACTTAGGACATAGCGGAGCTCCCGTCACTCTCGGCCCTTCAGACCAGAGTCCGACCGGACCTCTTACACCCCCATCTTTCTCTCTTCCGTTTGTAACCTCCACAGCAAACTTCGAGCACTTGGGCTCATGAATAAAGTCACCGACCGACTCAAACTAGACGTACGGCACATTGCCTGAACTAGTATAAATCCTGTGTCATTGAGTGCTAGGCCACATTCGATCACAACGTATGGCAAAACTACAAATATTTACGTGTTGGTCACTTTCTGCACCGACACATACCATACTCTTGGTGCTTGCTTAAGCCCATAGAGCGCCTTATGGAGTTTGTAGACATGATGAGGACGCTTAGGATCTTCAAATCCCGGTGGTTGCTCCACATAGACTAGCTCGGAGAGTGGGCCATTGAGAAAAGCACTCTTCACATCCATTTGATATAGCTTGAAATCATGATGGACAGCAAAGGCTAGAAGCATCCAAATTGCTTCAAGTCTTACCACCAGTGCAAATGTCTCTTTGAAGTCTAGCCCTTCAACTTGAGTGAACCCTTGAGCAACCAGTCTTGCCTTGTTCCTTGTCACCACACCATGTTCATCTTACTTGTTTCAGAAGACCCACTTGGTGCCAATCACATTAGTCTTGGGTCTTTCCACCAACTCCCACACTTGATTTCTCTCAAAGTTGTTCAACTCTTCTTGCATAGCCATCACCCAATCCAGATCCTTAAGAGCTTTAGCTACCTTAAGTGGTTCTAAGGAGGAAACAAACAAGTAAAATTGGTAAAAATTTGCTAGACGAGATCGAGTTGTTACCCCCTTTCTTATGCTCTCAAGGATGTTGTCAATGGGATGACCCCGTTGTACACTTTGATGCACTCTTGGATGAGGTGCCCTATCTGATGGTTGATGTAGGGATTGGTTGTCATCATCTTCATCAGCTTGAGGCTCATCATCTTGAATATGTTCATCCTCTTGCTGATTGTTGTCCCAAACCCCGGAGCCTCCGTGTCCTGGCACGTAACCTCCCGGACCCGGAGCCTTCGCTTTCAGGTCCGTAGCCTTTGTGTCCTACATGTTCATAGGACCTAGGATAGCAGTTGGCCCTTGGAGTGGTGTTGAAGCTTGGAGTGGAGGATCTTCTTCTTTAGTAGCTTCAACTGGTCTCACATCACCTGTGGCCATTTGCTTGATTGCTTCACAAGGCGGCTCTTCTTTTCCCACAACATCTAGATCAACTTGCTCCACTTGAGAGCCATTAGATTCATCAAACATCACGTCTACCATGATTTTAGTTCTTTCGGTAGAAAGATTGAAAACTCGATAGGCGTGCTCATTTGGACAATAACCAAGAAGAAAGCCTTCATCAATCTTAGGTGCAAATTTAGAGGTTTGGGGCTTCTTGTTAAGAATGAAACATTTGCACCCAAATACTCTAAAGTATGACACCCTGGGTTTGTTACCGGTTAGGAGCTCATATGAAGTCTTCTTGTAGTACTTGTGAAGATAGAGGCAGTTGATAGCATGACAAGCGGTGTTCATTGCTTCAGCCCAATAGTTGACCGGAGTCTTGTACTCATCAAGCATAGTTCTTACCATGTCAATGAGAGTGTGGTCCTTCCTCTCAACCACCCTATTTTGTTGAGGGGTATATGGACCCAAGAATTCATGCTTGATGCCCTCCTCATCAAGAAACTCTTAAATGTTGGTGTTGTGGAATTCGGTGCCATTATCGCTTTGCACCTTATTGATAGGTAGCCCGAACTCTCTTTGTGCTCTTCTAATGAAGGTCTTCACCTTCCCTTGCACTTCACTCTTATCATACATAAAGAACACCCATGTGAAGCGAGAATAATCATTAACAATAACAAGACCATATTTGTTACCGCCAATGCTAACGTAGGCAACCGGTCCAAAGAGATCCATGTGGATGAGCTCCAATGGGCTTGAGGTAGTGATGATGCTCTTTGGTGGTTGTGGTATGCTTACTTGCTTTCTGGCTTGGCATGCTTTACATATCCTATCTTTCTCAAATTGAACATTCATTAGTCCAAGGATGTGTTCCTCCTTTGGAAGTTTGGCTAAATTCCTCATCCCAACATGAGCTAGTCGGCAATGCCACAACCAACCCATGCTAGATTTTGCCCCTAAACAAGTCTCAAGCGTTGCTTTACTTTTGTTGAAATCAACTAGGTAAAGCTTGCCCTTCAAGCGACCCGTAAAAGCAATAGAGGAATCCTCCCTTCTAATGGTGGTCACACCCTTATCCGTAAAGTGACAATCATAGCCCATTGTTGACATTTCTTAGCATTGCTACTAAGAACGAAGTTTAAATCCTAACCCCTAGCAACAACCCAGAAATGCTTATTGGTATTTATTAACGTGCCACTTGGTTGAAGTACTTAGCCACCTATTATAAACCTACATCTCCTAACTTTACTAGGTTGTCATCCCTAGTGATGATACTAGAGATATGTGTTGGTACTACATAGTATTACTACTAGAATAACACTAAGCAGATCTTTATTAAAGTATGTGACTATATAAATCTATGAATAAAGAGTATCCGCAAGCGCACAGATAATATACCATTATATCATTTTACCCGAGAGTATTCTAGGTATCGTTATTTATATTTTTACTACTGGAAAGGTCTAGCATGTACATGTATTGATAACTTATATTATCAAAGGAGAAGTAAACCATAATAAATACTCTACTCATAATAGGGATAAGTCATAAGATAAAATATGTATATATGATAAGTAATGATAATGATAAGTCACTCAGAACACTCATTTCTATGACATTAGCATGGTCAGGTAGAATATTAGAGAAATAATTTCTAAGTCATTCTTAATTACAAGTCAAAGCATACATTTGATTAGTGCAATTATACCTAGTAATCATGGCTAAGATCATCATCATATCTACACAGAAGGGATATTACTAAGGAAGATTGAGGGCAGGGCTCATTCTACCTTCGTAATCGGACCGTACATGCGCCTATATTCTGAGAGTGGACTACAATGGACTCAATGAGAGTGTCACATCCATGATCTACCACATGACCCAGAATATAGGGTGTATCCGCAGGTAAACAACGTATAAGCACCACACATACACAATGTCGACCACCCACCCATGGTACCTTAGAGTGATCGCTATACGAACTTATGCATAAACATAATGATAAACTAGCTATACTAAGCATATAATCAAAGTAGACGATGAACATCATAATGAAGAACATGAATAAGATGAATATTGAGATTGTCATAACAATTGTGACTAGCATATAAAAATAATGGAGAAATAAAAGAGAGAGGGGTACAAAGTTTATACCGAACTACAATCTTGACAAGATCAGGAATACAAGCTAAGTCCTGCTTGCCTCCCTCTAGATCTATTCTAACTAGCTATACTATGGAGGAGGAGCTTTGAGGAGATTAGGGTTTCTATCTTCAAATGACTTGATGACTTATGATTCCTGGGGGAGGCAGGGGCTGGATTATATAGCCCTGAGGGTCCAACGTGAGCCCTTGGATCAAACTGACTTAAGAAATGGCCTAGATACATCCTCAAAGGCGGTGGGAGACCGCCATATGAAGCTAGCTGACAGGTGGGACCAGGGGGCCGGGCGGCCCCACCTGTCAGGGGGTGGCCCTCCGCTTCGGTGACGTGGCTTCTAGACCCTTCTAAAGTCTTCCCACGTAGGTACCACGGTGGAACTCCATATTTTCCTTTGATGATTAGGTCGTCATTGGCGGTTTTCTTATTAAACCCTACTGGAAACACAGATTCACCAAAACTTATGGAATTTATTAGTTTAAACCCCTAAACCTTCATTGGTGATTATATTTTTGCCCTTATGCATGTTTAATTGACTGTTTAAGTTGGTTGTTAATTATCGTCAACAACTCCCCCAAGCTTACCTTTTGCTAGTCCCTTAGCAAAACTAAACTTAGTAAATGGATCTGGAGTTTAAGGATTTTGAAAATATTGAAGCAACTCCTTAAAAGTACATATGCGTTCAAACAAGAATTCTCCTCCGGATTAGAATAAACCAATCTAACTTTCAAACTTACCCATATTATCTTTAACCATGGGGCTTGTATTGTTCACTTATGTCTTGAGCAATTGAAAGACAGAACAATCAAGTTAAGCACTATGTCTCAAGTTCTTTGCTCAACCATTATTCTAGAGTTTTTATAGGTTTTCAAAATAAAACTCAGAGCTCTTCATTGTATGACTCTCTCAAGTCTCTCAATATATGTGGTATTTATGGATCCTTACCAAGGCAATAGCAGTGTTATGCCTTTCCTTTCTTACAACTAAGGCTTATGTGGAGCTCATAGGAGTGGAGAAAGCATAAAAGAGCATACTTGCAATACATATATTATAAAGTCAAACAATGGATCTAAAAAGAGTTGAGCCATACAATCAAATCGAGATGTGCATGTGTATGGATATATGTGGTGGATATATATGGTGGCTAACCTATAATTCTACTTTGCTCCTTGAAAACATATCTCTCTTTTGAAACTTGAAAACAACTTTGCAAGAAAACATGGGCTATCTTATTCATCTCACTTTTTTTCAGGCGGACATCTGAGTACCCATTGTTTTAATAATTCGGACACTTGTCCATTTTTTTCATCTCTTTATTTTTATTTTTATGAATAACTTTTGCATAGCCCCATGCTTTTTTTCTGCAACAAAACTTTTGAGAGATAGCAACAAAAATTTTAGAGCATTTATTTGATGGATATCCTATCAAAAATATTTTTGGTGTTTACTCCCAGTGTAAGAGTAAAATATTTTTTGGTAGATCTAGATGGAATGGCATGTTGTTACGCCTACCTCCAGTGTAGGAGTAGTGCATATGTGGGTGGTGTGTACATGATCTTGAGTTTAAGAGCATGACAAACCTCTCATAAGGGTCAACAAAGCTTGACTAAACTCAATGCAAAACAAGCAGGATATCATTTATGGCTTTGGTCGGAATTCAAGCTTTGTCATATAGGAGCTCATCATGTAAGATTTTTATGTTTTTCAAAAGATAAATCTCCATAACTTTAGTATCACTAGGAACAAAATAAACAACAGCGCAGACCTTCTCATATCTTATCTGTCAATTACCTAGACTTAGATCAAGCATATGCTACCCACGAGTTTCTAGCTCAGAGTAAATTCTTATATCAAAACAGTCGTATTCAAAGCTCAAGAGAATTCAAGGCTAAAAACAAGGTACTTAAAAGGAATTATGATAGAGCAACTAGTCATCATTTCTATTGAAAGAGATTATCCTTAGAGCTCATTTTACTTAACTCCTAAAAACTTGAGAGAATTCAAGTACCACGAAGGGTCTCGATTAACCATCAACATACAACCAAGATCGTACATGATTCAACATACATGTCATATGTTACATAAAGTTCACAATTACAATTCCATACATCAGAGTACAATTAAAAGTTATTACAAACCAGGTTCAAATAAAATAGTAGCAAACAAATAAAGTTTGAAACCAACTTCTCACATCATTGTTCAAATACTATGCTAGCTTAGGATCACAACCATAAAAGCATAATAAAGGGATTAATGAGAGATGCCTTGCCCCGGGGCCCTACTCCTCGTCCACGGTAGGATAGAAGAAGTTCTTATAGTAGCCATGATACATCGTACTATCTGCAACAATGGGAAATAAACCCTAATTATAAGAAGGTACTCAGCTAGACTTTCCTGTCATAAACTAAAAATAAAGTGACTCCAAGGATTATGCAAGGCTGTATAAGTGGGGCTAGCTTGACAACATTTTGCATAAAAAGCTTACCAATTCAAGTATACAGTTATAATTCGGTCATCAAATTAATTATAGCTATTCATCTCTAGATTAGCAACTAACCTATGCCAAACATGTGGTATATTATTTAGTATCATATAATAGTAACCATAGTTGGTATAATAATTCCATGTTCATCCGAACCATCATATTCCATAACACAGTTACTATGATGTTGGTGTGAGTCAGAGTTTCTCACTATCCGGGAGAGACGACGATTCGAATCGATTTCAACCAGCTCAGAATTTATTCCTAACACAAACCCACACATACCTACGCTAAGGTAGTCTTAGGTCACCTTTGGTACAACTTAGCTCCAATTCGCGGGTTCGATCAGTGCCGCACAATCAGGGACAACCAGCTGCCAGGTCGTTCAGGCCCGGCCTACCCTTGGGCTCACGTCTGACTCCCCGCACATCCTTATTACCATCCAGAGTGCGCACTTTCATAGAACAGGGCCCGACCTGAGTCGAGCCACTCGTCTTCGTGGTCGA
This sequence comes from Miscanthus lutarioriparius, assembly GCA_904845875.1. Classification (NCBI taxonomy): domain Eukaryota; kingdom Viridiplantae; phylum Streptophyta; class Magnoliopsida; order Poales; family Poaceae; genus Miscanthus; species Miscanthus lutarioriparius. The sequence goes on from CAJGYO010000011.1 coordinate 71,360,755, forward strand.
AATGAGTTATTTGACTAGCTAAGTGAGAGGCATGCGTTCAAACTCAACAGAGTCACCAACAATGGTAAGGTCCTTAATTGGCATAAACGCAATCACATGAGTCAACCCACACATAGACTCTGCCCGGCCTCTAGTTACATTACCCTATGGTTTTGTCCCACGATAGCAAATATAGCCAACCGTGCTTCGGTATCCACCTATATCTCACAGGTGACAGGAAATCACCCGACTTCTACCGGTCTAAGCATGGCTAAGCATATATTCGATCCTGGACCTACACAGGGTTAAAGGTATATATCTGGACAAGGTAGTTCTATACATCAAGTGTTTCAAACCAACTCTTATAACCTAATGCATTAAACATAAAAGACTCAAGTGATATTTTGTAAAACATAGGAGGCTTAAAATGCTCTAGGGCTTGCCTTTGATAAAAAAAGTTGGCCTATGATCCAGGCACTCGGGTAAGTCTTCAAGAGTTTGCTCCTCTCCTTCTAGAGCTATAGCCTAAGGTGCCTCCTGTTGTTCCTCTTCTTCTTCGTTGAATTCTAATAGAGTTATCCCCACGGACAATCCTATAGGCATGAGTAGGAAATAAGATATCATGGATGCATATATAATGACATATATAATATAATATGATGTGATGAATGCATCCTCATAAAGTGTTCTCAATAGCATTGCAATAAGGTGATAACTAGTTACATTTTCTTTTACTGAGTAGGTACATATCTCTTCTCTGGTAACTTAAACAAATACTTATGTAAATCATTTTCTGGACTACAAGATATCAACCACTTGTTTTGAGCATAACTTGAGTTATACACATCAAAATAATATTGTTGTGGACATTCTAGAAATCTTATGAAATTTTCTATAACTTTCTTTTAATCATCTTAATATGATTCAGCAGTTATCTAGGTTAAACAATTCAATATTTCAGATCTGTCCTGAGAGCAAGTATTTTTGACAGCAGACTTCTAACAGCTATATTTCTCAAACCATAAGGCATATGACTATGAAAATTTAACACAAGGTATATAAGTAAGTTATACACAACTTTGTTATTAACCATCTTTACAAAAAAAATCATTATCATCATGAAATCATCACCACAACAGAAACTACACATGCAGTCATCAAGTTGAATTATAAAAGCAATAACGAACTAGTTGCCTATAAACAAATACTTCTAAGCCTCACTAATAGTACCAACAAATTATATGCATCACACACATCACAGAAAACATCATGCTTAAGCCTAACTAATTTATTTATATTCATTTATTAATTTCCTTAGATAATAAGATGATTTACAGAGTAAATATTTTCATTGCTTAATAAATTCCAAGAAAATTATATTAGGCTACACATGACCCTAATAGTCTACTTTACAAATTTCATGGCATTTGGACAAGTATACCTACCTCTACAAAAATAACAAGTTACATATGCTTATTTTAGCAAAAATAGTTTAGCATAGTGAAAAGTGTCAAGCAACAGATTTAATATTTTTCTCACTTTCCTCCTAGCATGAGAATATTGTGTAAAAATTTGTAAGATCATATGTTATTTATTTTTACCTTAATTAATTTCACTAGAATCTAGCAATTAACTAAGATTAAAGAGGAAGACCATATTACAAGTATGTTTACTGTAGGTTTAATATTTTTTCTAGCTATAGCATATCAACACAAGACCAACAAAATTAGAATCACAATTTTATCACTTTCCTAGCTCAAGTTATGCATTTTACAAGATATAAAATACTTTAAAAGCATTTTACAAGATATAAAATACTTTAAAAGCACTTATCTTGCTCAATTTAATTCTCCTAGAAAAATACCCTAAATAGTAGATTTCATATTTTTACTAAATAGTGCACTTCATGATGAATCCAACAAAATTTGGTTCACCCCATTTGGATACTCCTAGCTCTAGATATAATTTTTGTAATTTAGCAACAAAATCTGTGAAAAATATATAAAGAAAATCAAATTTCCACTCGGGCGCTACAGCTAGGTGCACCTGGTCCATACACCCCGCTACGACTGACACGCAGGTCCTATAGGTCAACCTTGCCCCACATGCCAATGAGACAGAGTAGAGCACCAGTGGTTGACCGGTGAAAAGCTCACTGACGGTGAGGTCACCGGCGGTAGCATCATCACCAACGTGTTCCCCAACTCATTCCGCACCTACGGGTGCCCTTGGTTGGTTCAGAGGCTCACTAGAGCTAGCTCGATGGCAGCCATGGTGGGCGGCGGTGCTACGCTTCAGTGGCTCATCATCTCCGAGGACGGCAAGCCAAGGCGAGCACTGCTGCGGCTTTAGGGATACCTAGTGAAGACCTAGGGTTAGGTGAGGGTGATGGTGGAGCGGCGGTGAAGCTTGGCCACGTGCATGGCATGGCAGCGATGAGAACATAGCGGTGAGTAGCTGCATTCTGGCACCGATGTGCCGACATTAGCTCGACGGCCAGCGGTGTGAGCTAGACATGACCCTAGGCTAACCCTAACGAGAGAAAAGCATGAGCGAGATGGCTCGGTGGAGCATGGCCATGGCGAGCGCATGCTCGATGGTGCTTCGGTGATGGCCACGGCGACGACGATGTGTAACACCCTTAGTGTTACACTGTAAATCATTTACTAAAATATGTTATGAGCATCATGTTTATGTGTTAATGCATATAATAAAGAGTGTAGATCAATTTTCGTAACTCAAAACGATCAACGGAAATGCGAAATGAAAGTTAATTCAATAGTCATGTTATATCACTTAGGGTTTAGAACCAATTTTTATTAAGCAAAAATGCTACATGATACTTGAATAATGTTTGAAGTATAAACTTTGTAGATGACAATGAAATACCTGCGATCAAAAAATGATATTACTAGCTAAGATTTTCAATAGCTTAGAAATGCAATTTGAAATAGAGTTCAACTCAAAACTTAGAAAATTTCTTGAACTTTGGAAAGGGTAGACATTGCTTTGTTCATCAATTTTTGTAGAAAAATCTAGTTACGAAGTAGAGTGGTGTCATGGCCTGTTTTAGTAGCCTAATGTACCCTCTAAAGTATGGTAAAGATGGTTTGGGTGTTTGGCCAACCAATTAGTTGTTTTGGATGCTTTAAAAAGTGTGCATGGCACGTCCTCGGTCAGTTTGCTCGTGTAGGCGTGGTCACCACACCCCTAAGCCATGATGTCGATGCGCCGGTGGCCCGTGCGTGCACTTGGCCGTGCTCGGCTGGCCGCTATAGCCGACAGCCCTGGTGCATAGCTACACCACCTCACTGCCGCGCTACTACCCCACCGCTAGCTCCTAGCCATGTGTCGTCACACCGTCCTTGCCCTGCCTCGTCCCGCGCTGTGCTACCATTGCGTCCGCCACTGCTGCCTCATGTCGCGACACTACTGCTGCCATTGTGTCGCTCCAGTATGCATGCTGCATCGTGCTACCCCTCCCTGGCCCGGTTGGGTGCCGTCCGCACGTGGCTGTGCGCGCCGCCGTCTCTTTGCCATTTATGGCACTGCGGCCGTGCGGGCCACGCCAGTCGAGCACGCATGCCCATCAGCTAGCACCGGCGTGGGGGTCTCCTGGTCCCACCTCTTGCACCCCGCCAAGGTGTGGATGAGCTGAACCCACTATCTCGCCCGTCTCTCCCTCCCTCTGCTTTCCGCCATCATCGTGTTGCGTTGCGGTGAAGCTAGAGAGCAAGCACCTCTCATCAATTCCTCGTGCTCGCATCTCTGCCTTCACACCGCCTCTCCATCCGACCCCACCCCGCCTTAACTCGTGTCACGCCAAGCTCCAATATTGGAATATTGTCGCCGCAGTGCCGTTAAGGCTCGTCGTCGCCCACATCGTGGCCAGTCTCCACCACTTTACCCTACGCTAATTCCTTTAAACCGTTAGATTGCCTTGGCTTCCTCTTCATCATGCGCACGCTAGTCACAACTTTTGTGCTGCCTCCTTGCAACTAACGCGGCCGTGCCTTAGCGGTCTGCTGTTCGCCTCACCGCGTGCACGCAGTTAGCCTCGCTCGGGTAGTCTCCAACCTAGCTGGCTTCTTGATAAGGTCACCGGTGAGTTGTCATTGCTCACCCGCTGCCCTACTGCCTTGATTGTTGCTGTGGCTCACTTGAACGCCGTCTCCATTACCGCAGGGTGTCCGCCACCATGGAGAGGTCCTTCTATGGCGTCCTGGCTCGAGCAACTGCCGCCCATCATCTCGCGTCGAACCCTAGGTGGGCGTCGGCCTCGTAGCTAGGTCAGCGGGGGTCCCACGTGGTTGGCATAGGCGCATGTGCCACCGCTCGCCGTGCTGGAGCACGCGGGGATGGCCGAGGGCCTCACCGTTGTAAAGAGGAGAAAGGTCTGAGGGTTCTTTTGCATAAATGTTGTCTCTAGGAATAGATACATGGACTACGGGTTGTTTTACTCATAGTCCAGGGGCGTTTTTGCATATGTGCTAGCGTGCGCAGGCCTCCTCGCCGCGAGCCGCCTCTGCGCATGGGCTGCGCCTCGCCTATGGGCCGAAATTGGTTTAGATTTTTCATGGAAAATAGAAATAACTTTTCATTTGTAATTCTGAGCTGAACTTTGGTAAATCGTATAAAATCATGTAGATGTCTAAAAATTGTGAAACTAATTTTATTAGGTTCCTAAAATTGTGCTCTATCTGTTAGTGTATTTAGTTCATATATATTTGTTGATACCAGCTGCTATTAAATCATTTGTGAGCGTTTAGTATTATTTAGATTAGTATTTGTAGGAATTTTTTAGGGAAATTGGTAATAGCTTTGACCATGAAATTTTAATAGTAGATTCATTGTATTATTATGTGCTCACTGTAATTTTTGTAGCCTTAGAATAGGTTGAAAAATATGAAAGCTAGGTACTCCTTGTTGTAGTATATAGGAAATCGTTAATAAGAGTAAGAATATATTTTAGTTGCTAAGTAGCCCTTGTAGGTGAAACCCTGCTGGTTTGATGGGAATGATGATTAGTTCGGTATCTTAGTCATTAGAGCTAGCTTAGTGGCTTAGTAGATGTATTCTTATTTTAAGAACTACTATTGCCTTGATATTGGGTGTTGCATCGTCATTGCATGCAAGTAGAGAACGAGATGGTGGAGTTTGTGACCGAGGGCGAGCAGGAGTACGAGGAGGTGATTGATGAGTACGAGGAGGAGATCCTCATGTAGGAGGAGGTCCTGGAGCCACCATGTACTGACTGAGCTAACACGTGCCTGCCCATGGCAAGCCTCGGTGCATAACCCTTATTTTGAATGATCACTGGATATATATATGTGATGTGCATTTACGTTACAGGCATTTTATGGAAACTATAGGCTTAGATAACCTACCTATCAGTCCTACTAGCATAGGTCAAGTAGCTGCTATGCTTAGGCTACCGGTAGCATGAGTAACCTACCGTTACTCATAATAGATGATTATTATTATCACTCATGATAAAATGGTGAAAGGAAATGGAGACCGGGTAGGGATATGGTATGGATATTGTTGGGTGTAAGAGGTTATGTCCCATGGCCAACGGGGCATAGCTTGGTTACACTATTTTCCCTATCCGTGTCGGTTAAGGATCGACTGTTGCATTGGATTCTAGCTAGATCATAGACTTATTATCCTGAGCAAATACTTGCTTATAGGAGCGGGAAGGCTCATTGTTCTCTTGTCGTGGGTTCTGGCTCTTTCTGGACCGACTGATTAGAGGCAGGGATGGTGGAGGTCTAAGCACCACACTGAGTTCGGGACTCAGGTGTGGGGGCTTGGAGTCCAAGTTTGGATAGGGACCTAGACCCCTCGACAAGAGAGTGGTGGGTTGGTCCTGCTTATGCCTGGGGGTACAAGCAGGGTGTGTGTTTTGGGGTACCCAATTGGGCACATTGATTCATGAATCATCGGGTAATCCGGTACGACTTGTCTATAATCTAGCACCGTAGTAAGAACTGAAAGATAAAAGATGGTGAAATCGATCTGTTTGCTCAACTCTTTCTTGAAAGTAGAATAGGTGCTTACCTAGAATGGTTAGATAATGAACTAATCATGACTGCTAATAAGAAACATACATAAGGATTCACTACCAGTATTGCTTTCCCCAAAAAGGAAACCCAGCAACCCAAGAAGCTTATCATATCCTTTAGAGTTGAGAAATTATTCCCACTAGTCGGGTAAGTCTTACGAGTACATTGTGTACTTAGGGTTTATTTACCCTATTGCAAGTGCAGCTTGAAGAGTAGCTATTGTGTGGAGGATTCTTCTGGTGGGCATAGACGGATCCTTATATTCTACCATTAGATGTTTATTGTAATTCCACTATTTAAATTCCACACTCTAAACTTGGTACTATAATAATGTATTTCTAAGAACTCTGGTTTTATAAAATGGACTAAGTTTTGTAAACTTGTTCTCATTATTGGATCCTGGAGGAAAAACGTGGATTATTCGAGTTCTCCCTTGGGGTGTGCTCGACAGAACCGTCCGATGTAGTCAGCTTTTGGGGTCCTTAGTGTCTGGTGGAAGACGAGCGCCTCCGAAAGCGTGCTATTTCGAGCGGTTCTGCCATAGGTGGTATCAGAGCCAATAATGAGTCTATGAGTTTCATAACTCCTTTCAAAACCTAAAATTTGACCAACAAAAGTTTTCTGAAAAGTAGGATGCGATAAAATTATGTAAATAAGTATAAGCCCTAGTAATATGGTTTATCTAGGATAGCGACACTGGTTTTATCTAATAAAGTTTCTACAGGTACACTAACTTACACTGCGTTAGAATTGTTTAGCAAGCAGAAAGTGAGTGTGCGATATGCCGAAAATTTTGCGAATGCCGCTATATTCCAGCTTGAGTGATGGGTAGGCCGATGTATGCATCATGAAAGAAGAATCTTGCTTAAACTAAACTCCCCCTACACGTATAATTTGGATTAGTGAATGGATAGGATAACCTAAAAGAATGCTTTAATAAAAGTCTTATCATTTCTCTAATATCTTGTTCCTAATCTGGAGGGTTGTCCCTAATGGTTGATTTCTATCTATTTATAGATGAACCTGAGGTCTGGTCACGTGAGTACCAGTGCTGGGGCGGACCCGAGCGATAACGGTCATGGTGAGGGCATTGGCAACACCAATGGGGAGAGTCATGAGGCCCCACTTCTAGCTCCTCCTCCTCCGCCACCGCCACCTTTGATGACCCATACAGAGATGATGGTGGAGATGCTGGCTGCTCGGCGTGAGTCGGCCCGTGCCTTGGAGATGCTAGCCCAGGCGATTGGTAGCTTCGCCCATGGGGGCCACGGAGGCAATGCTAGGAACGAGGGTGGTGCCCGTGGTCCCGAGGGGCCTTGTTCTTACTAGGATTTCTTGATGACGCACCCAGCCACATTCACGCCGACTGCTGAGCCTCTAGACGTGGAGCATTGGCTTCGTATTCTGGAACAGAAGTTTTGCTGCTCACTATAACTGAGGAGCAGAAGGTGCGCTTTGTAGCGCAATAGCTATTGGGTTCTGCCAGTGCATGGTGGGACACGTTCAATTGCATGCAGCCGGTGGATCACCGTATGACTTGGCAGGAGTTTACTGCCGCTTTCAAAGAGTACGACATTCCTACTGGTGTGCTGAATAGGAAGTTGACGGAGTTCCTCGACCTAAGGCAAGGGACCATGTCTATTATGGACTATGTAAACAAGTTCAACCATCTGTCACAATATGTTGGGACTCACGTTGATACGGATGAGAAGAAGAGTGACTGTTTCTATCGTGGTCTCTCTTGCAGTCTGCAGAAGGAGCTATACATAGAGAACTACCAGACTTTTGGTGCTATGATGAATGCGGCTATTGCTATGGAGGGACTTCAGCGTGACTCCTAGGCTCGAGTGCAAGCACAAGCGGGTGATTACTGGGTCTTCCAGTCACCCCCAGGCTCAGAAGGTGTAGGTTGTCAGGCGGGTGCCCTATCAGTTTTCGGGTGGGCAGTCGTTCCGTCAGCCTCAACAGACCTACTAAGCACCTCCCACTCAGTACCATGCTCCTACTCAGCAGGCGCAACAACAACAGCCTCAGGGATAGCAGGTTCCGCCATGTTAGGGGTAGGGGAACAAGCCTGGTGCTTGTTTCAAGTGTGGCAAGGAAGGCCACTACGCTTGGCAGTGTCCACAGAACTAGCCTGCATAGTCTTCTCAGCCCTCAGCCAACTCCCGTCTGATCATGCGAACGATCATCAAGAAGAAGGTGCCCGTAAGCCGCACTGTGCAAGTCAACTTCACTGAGGCTGAGGAAATCTTGTAGAATGAACCAGTGATGGCTGGTATGTTTACCATTGATTCCCACCTAGCATATGTGTTGTTTGATTCTGGTGTATCACATTCATTCATGAGCATGGGGTTTGCACAAAGGCACAATATATCTCTTATGGCTATACCTATTGCCTATAGAATCAGTACTCTAGGTGCGTAGTTGTGCGTTAATACTCAGACGGACATAGTCAGATTAGTGCTAGCCACTCACACTTATCGCCTCTAGTTCATGGTGCTGCCTGGACAAGGCATTGATGCAATTCTGGGCATGAACTGGTTGTGAGTTTGTGGGGTAGTCTTAGACCTTAAGCATAGAGTTGTTGAGTTATGGCTTCCTCCTTCTGAGGATAGGATGTCTCTTCTTATGCCCTCAGATCCAGCCTTACCAGTTGCTGCTCATGTTGAAGCTTCTCTTGATCTTGCCTCTATTCCGGTGGTCTGTGAGTTTTCGGATGTCTTCCCTAAGGATCTACCTGGGTTGCCACCAGATAGAAATGTGGAGTTTTCCATTGAGTTAGAACCTAGCACTACTCCTATTTCACAGCGTCCCTACCGCATGGCTCCTAAAGAACTAGCAGAAATAAAGAAGCAGTTAGAGGAATTATTGGAGAAGAGATTTATCCATCCTAGTTCTTCACCATGGGGTTGTCCAGCTATTTTTGTGAAGAAGAAGGATGATACCCTGCGGATGTGTGTGGATTACTGCCCTCTCAATGCGGTAACCATTAAGAACAAGTATTATTTACCTCGTATTGATACTTTGTTCGATCAGTTGGCTGGTGCCAAGATGTTTTCAAAGATCGATCTTCGTTCTGGGTATCATCAAATTAAGATCCGGCCACAAGATATACCAAAGAAAACTTTCTCTACTAGGTATGGGCTGTATGAATATCTAGTCATGTCTTTTGGTCTCACCAATGCTCTTGCATTCTTCATGTATCTCATGAATTCAGTCTTTATGCCAGAGTTGGATAAGTTTGTAGTGGTGTTCATTGATGATATTTTGATATACTCCAAGAATCAAGAAGAACATGCACAGCATCTTCGGATAGTGCTGACTTGATTAAGGGAACACAGGCTGTATGCCAAATTCAGCAAATGTGAGTTTTGGTTGGATCGAGTGCAGTTTTTGGGACATGTTCTGACACCTAAAGGTATCTCTATAGACCCAAGCAAGGTACAGGATGTGTTAAATTGGAAATCTCCCAAGTCAGTGCATCAGATCCGTTAGTTCCTTAGTCTTGCTGGTTATTATCAGTGCTTCATTCCTGACTTCTCCAAAATAGCCCAACCCATGACCAAGTTGCTCTAGAAGGATGTCAAGTTTGGATGGAGTCCGGCGTGTGAAAAAGCTTTCCAAGCTCTGAAGAAATTTCTTACCTCTGCTCCTATTCTTGCCCAACCAGATATTGACAAGCCATTTGATGTGTATTGTGATGCCTCAAGGATTGGATTGGGATGTGTGCTTATGCAGGATGGGCGTGTGACAGCTTATGCTTCATGCTAGCTGAAAAAGCATGAGGTGAATTATCCCATCCATGATTTAGAGATGGCTGCTGTGGTACACGCTTTAAAGATTTGGAGGCTTTATTTGTTGGGAAACAAGGTTCATATTTTTATGGATCACAAAAGCCTCAAATATATTTTCACTCAGTTCGAGCTGAACATAAGGCAACAGAGATGGCTGGAGCTAATCAAGGATTATAATTTGGAGGTTCATTACCATCCTAGAAAAGCTAATGTGGTAGCTGATGCTTTGAGTCGGAAATCGTATCAAGTTGAAGAAGCACCCTTGTCTCTCAACCATGCTGAGGTGCTAGCCCATATTAATCTAGTCTCGGGTTTACTTGAGCAAATTATTATAGAGCAAAGGCAAGATGTTTTGAAAATCCCACATATCAAGAAGTTAATTGCCGAAGGGCGTGGTCCTCATTTTAGTATTGATGACCAAGGTGTCATGAGGTTCAAGAATAGATTGGTTGTTTCGTCAAGTGAGGAGCTTAGAAGAAAAATTTTGGATGAAGCTCATCATTCCAAGTTGTCCATCCACCCAGGAAGTAACAAGATGTACCATGATTTGTGCCACATGTATTGGTGGTCCAATATGAAGCAGGATATCACCAAGTATGTCGTGGAGTGCGATACTTGTGGTAGAGTTAAGGTAGACCATATGCATACCCTGGGATTTTTGCAGCCCTTGCCTATCCCTGTTTGGAAATGGGAGGAGATTTTCATGGATTTCATTGTGGGTTTACCCCACACATCCAAGGGCTATACCTCTATTTTGGTCATTATGGATCGCCTTACCAAGTTCGCTCATTTTATCCTAGTAGATACCAGGTATTCCACCAAGAAGTATGCCAAGTTGTATTTTGACCGGATCGTGATCCTGCATGGAGTTCCTCTTACTATCGTCTCTGATAGAAGGTCAGTCTTTGTCTCTCGTTTTTTGGAGCAACTCTAGGAATGTCTTGGTACTAGTCTCCTTAGAAGTTTAGCTTATCATCCACAAACTGATGGTCAGACAAAAAGAGTCAATCAGGTACTTAAGGATATGTTGAGGGCTTGTGCCATTTCTTTTCCTGAAAAGTGGGACGAATGCTTGACTCTAGCTGAGTTTTCTTATAACAATAGCTATCAAGAAAGCATTCGTATGGCACCTTTTGAAGCTCTGTATGGTAAGAAATGTAGAACACCTCTTAACTAGGTTGAGGTGGGTGATCATGGATATTTTGGGCCTGATTTTATCAAACAAGCTCGAGAGCAAGTCAGTATTATTCAGAGCCATTTGAAGGCAGCTCAAAGTCATCAGAAAAACTTATGAGGGCAAGCGAAGAAGGCCTTGCAATTTGAAGTTGGTGATCATGTGTATCTTAAGGTATCTCCCATGAAAGGTGTACATTGATTTGGTGTCCATGGGAAGCTAGCCCCGCACTATGTTGGACCGTACAAGATTTTGGCCCGGTGTGGTTCTGCTGCCTACCATATCTAGCTTTTGGATATTTTGTCAATAGTACATAATGTCTTCCATGTTTCCCAGTTAAAGATATGTTTGCGGGTCCTTGATGAAGTGGTGGAAGTGGAAGGACTTCCACTCTAGCACAACTTGTCTTATATTTAGCATCTTGTCAAGATCTTGGACGAAAAAGAAAGAGTGACTAGAAATAGTGTGGTGAAGTTTTACAAAGTTCAGTGGCAAAATCACTCGGAGGATGAGGCAATGTGGGAGCTAGAAAGTTATATCTCGAAGCGTTATCCCCACCTTCTTTCTAGTTAACTGAGGTAATGGTTTAAATTGGAATTTATTTCTTATCTCTTTTTCCACACTAGGCACATGAAATCTCAGGACGAGATTTTGTTTAAGGGGGTAGACTTGTAACACCCTCAGTGTTACACTGTAAATCATTTACTAAAACATGTCATGAACATCATGTTTATGTGTTAATGCATGTAATAAAGAGTGTAGATAAATTTTTGTAACTCAAAACGATCAACAGAAATACGAAATGAAAGTTAATTCAATAGTCATGTTATATCACTTAGGATTTAGAACCAATTTTTATTAAGCAAAAATGCTACAGAACATGTATGTGATACTTGAATAAAGTTTGAAGTACAAAGTTTGTAGATGACAATGAAATACCTACGGTCGAAAAATGGTATTACTAGCTAAGATTTCTAATAGCATAGAAATGTAATTTGAAATAGAGTTCAACTCAAAACTTGGAAAATTCTTGAACTTTGGAAAGGGTAGACATTGCTTTGTTCATCAATTTTTGTAGAAAAAATTAGTTATGAAGCAGAGTGGTGTCATGGCATGTTTTAGTAGCCTAATGTACCCTCTATAGTATGGTGAAGATGGTTTAGGTGTTTGGCCAACCGATTAGTTGTTTTGGACGCTTTAAAAGTGTGCATGGCATGTCCTCGGTCGGTTTTCTCATGTAGGCGCGGTCACCGTGCCCCTGTGCCACGATGTTAACATGTCGGCCGCCCGCGCGCATGCCGAGCCACACACGGCTGGTCGCTATGGCCGACAGCCCTGGCGCACGGCTGCCCCTCCTCACTACCGCGCTACTACCCCGCCGCTAGCTCCCAGCCATGCACCGTCACGCCGTCGTTGCCCTGCCCCATCCTGTGCTATGCTGTCGTTGTGTCCACCACTGCTACCTCACATCGCGATGCTGTCGTTGAAGTCGTGTCGCTCCAGTACGCGTGCTACATCGCACTGCCCCTCCCTAGCCTGGTTGGGTGCCGTTTGCATGTGGCCATGCGCGCCGCCATCGCTTTGCCATTTATGGCACTACAACCGCGCAGGCCACGCCGGTTAGGCGCGGAGGCCCATCGGCTAGTGCCGGCGCAAGGGCCTCCTGGTCCTACCGCTCATGTCCTGCCAAGGTGTGGACGAGCTGAACCCACTATCGTGCCTGTCTCTCCCTCCCTCTGCTTTCCGCCATCGTCGTGTCGTGTCGCGGTGAAGCCAGAGAGCGAGCACCTCTCATCAATTATTTCTTCATGCAGCAGTGGCATCTCTGCCTTCACACCCCCTCACCATCTGACCCCACCCCGCCTTGACTCACATCATGCCAAGCTCCAAATTTGGAATCTTGCCGCCGCCGTGCCGTTAAGGCTCGTCGTCGCCCGCGTCGTGGCCAGTCTCCACCACTTTACCCCGCGCCAATTCCTTTGCACCATTAGCTCGCCTTGGCTTCCTCTTCGTTGTGCGCATGCTAGTTGCAACTTTTGTGCCGCCTCCTCACCGCTGACGTAGCCATGCTTTAGCGGTCCGCCGTTCGCCACGCCACGTGCACGCGGGCAGTCTCGCTCGGGTCATCTCCGGCCAAGCCGGCTTCTTGGTAAGGTCACCGGTGAGTTGTCGTTGCTCACTCGCTACACTACTACCTTGATTGTTGCTGCAGCTCACCTGATCGCCATCGCCATTACCACAAGGTGTCCACCATCGTGGAGAGGTCTTTCTACGGAGTCCTAGCTCACGCAACCGTCGCCCATCGTCTCACGTTGAACCCTAGGTGAGCGTCGGCCTCATAGCTAGGTCAGTGGGGGTCCCGCGTGGCCGACGTAGGCGCCTATGCCACTGCTCGCCATGCTAGAGGGCCTCACTGTTGTAAAGAGGAGAAAGATCTGAGGGTTCTTTTGCATAAGTGCTGTCTCTAGGAATAGTAACATGGACTGTGAGTTGTTTTGCTCATAGTCTAGGGGCGTTTTTGCATATGTGCCAGCGCGTAGGCCTCCTTGCCGTGGGCCGCCTCTGCGCATGGGCCGCGCCTCACCTGTGAGCCACCGCGCGCTCGTGCGCCCGCGTTGCGCCCCATGGGCCGCGTGGGCCGAAATCGGTTTAGATTTTTCGTGGAAAATAGAAATAGCTTTTCATTTGTAATTCTGAGCTGAACTTTGGTAGATCATATAAAATCATGTAGATGTCCAAAAATTGTGAAACCAATTTTGGTAGGTTCCTAAAATTGTGCTCTATCTGTTAGTGTATTTAGTTCATATATATATTTGTTGATACCAGCGGCTATTAAATTATTTGTGAGTATTTAGTATTATTTATATTAGTATTTGTAGGAATTTTTGTGGCAAATTGGTAATAGCTTTGACCATGAAATTTTTACAGTAGATTCACTGTATTATTATGTGCTCACTATAATTTTTGTAGCCTTAGAATAGGTTGAGAAATATGGTAGCTAAATACTCCTTGTTGTAGTAAATAGGAAATCGTTAATAAGAGTAAGAATATATTTTAGTTGCTCAGTAGCACTTGTAGGTGAAGCCCTGCTGGTTTAATGGGAATGATGATTAGCTCGGTATCTTAGTCATTAGAGCTAGCTTAGTGGCTTAGTAGATGTATACTTATTTTAAGAAGTATTGTTGCCTTAATATTGGGTGTTGCATCGTCATTGCATGCATGTAGAGAATGAGTTGGTGGAGTTTGTGACCGAGGGCGAGTAGGAGTATGAGGAGGTGGTTGAAGAGTATGAGGAGGAGATCCTCATGTAGGAGGTGGTCTTAGAGCTGCCACGGACTGACTGAGCTGACACGCATCTGCCCAAGGCAAGCCTCGGTGCATAACCCTTATTTTGAATGATCATTAGATATATATATGTGATGTGCATTTATGTTATAGGCATTTTATGGAAACTACATGCATAGATAACCTACCTATGAGCCCTACTAGCATAGGTCGAGTAGCTGCTATGCTTAGGCTATCGGTAGCGTGAGTAACCTATCGTTACTCACAATAGATGATTATTATTATCACTCATGATAAAATGGTGAAACGAAATGGAGACCGGGCAGGGATATGGTACGGGTATTGGTGGGTGTAAGAGGTTGTCTCCCACAGCCAATGGGGCATAGCTTGGTTGCACTATTTTCCCTGTCCGTGTTAGTTAAGGACCGGCCATTGCATTAGATTCTAGTCAGGTCACAGACTTATAATCCTGAGCACATACTTGCTTATGGGAGCGGGAAGGCTCGTTGCTCTCTTGTTGTGGGTTTTGGCTCTTTCCAGACCGACTGATTGGAGGTGAGGATGGTGGAGGTCTAAGCACCACACTGAGTCTGGGACTCAAGTGTGGGGGCTTGGAGTTCAAGTTTGGATGGGGATCTAGACCCCTCAATAGGAGAGTGGTGGGTTGGTCCTGCTTGTGCCTAAGGTACAAGCGGGGTGTGTGTTTTGGGGTACCCAGCTGGGCACATTGATTCGTGAATCGCCAGATAATCTGGTATGACTTGTCTATAATCTAGCACCGTAGTAAGAACTGAAAGATGAGAGATGGTGAAATGCATCTATTTGCTCAACTCTTGCTTGAAAGTAGAACAGGTGCTTACCTAGAATGGTTAGATAATGAACTAATCATGACTGCTAATAAGAAACATACATAAGAATTCACTACTAGTATTGCTTTCCGCAAAAAGGAAACCCAGCAACCCAAGTAGCTGTTGTGTGGAGGATTCTTCTAGTGGGCACATACACATCCTTGTATTCTACCGTTAGATGTTTATTGTAATTTTGCTGTTTAAATTCCGCACTCTGAACTTGGTACTATAATAATGTATTTCTAAGAACTCTGGTTGTATGAATGGACTAAGTATTGTAAGCTCGTTCTCATTATTGGATCCTAGAGGAAAAACATGGATTATTCGAGTTCTCCCTTGGGGTGTGGATGTAGTCAGCTTTTGGGGTGCTTAGTGTCTGGTGGAAGATGAGCGCCTCTAGAAGTGTGCTATTTCGGGAGGTTCTACCACACAACGCGAACTGCGACCTCACCTGAGCTCGGATGGTGGCATGGGTGAGTCGGTAGGGTTGAGCTGGGTGCGGCAGAGCTATGGGTGCAAGGAATCGAACAATGGCATGACGACAGTTGCGTGCGAGCTCAGCGGAGCTCAGCGGCGATGATGGCGGCGCTTCGGTTTCGCTCGGGCGTGGCGAGAGCGAAAGCGAGGCGAGGTAGAGAGAATGAGCGCGAGTGAGAGAGCGAGCGCGATGCGATGTCTGCTTCTGCATGCTCTGACCTGACTAGTGGGGCCAACATCGGTGTATGGCCACTAGGTGGCAGACGTGGCCTAGTGCGGTCGGCTATGATGGACAGCATCGATATCGGCTAAGTGCTGATTCAGTTGACTGAACCCGCGATCTTTGAGCCCCTAAATCTCCTAATCCGTGGTGAATTAGCAAAAACTTCGTTAATAGAAATTGTAGAGCTATGTGAGTACTACAACTTTGCTTTAATGATCATGGTCTAATTTGAACTGGTTTTCAAACTACATTGCTCCAAAGTGTGCTACTTAAAAGTATAAACCAGTTAGCAAAATTTTCTAAGTTACAAACAGCATTAAGCTGAAACTTGTGAGCTCTTTTTGACTAAGTTAGGCACTGAATTAGGTCATGACCCTTAAATAAAGTTTGTTACCCATGATGTGAACTACAACTTTTATTTAGGTCACATAGCCATGAAAATACTCTAAGCTATTGTTCAACTTTGGTCAAACTAGTATCATGAAAATGGCATTTCAAATGAAACCAACACTTAGAAGCAAATTTGGTCTATGTCATGAATATAAACATTGTTCCAATTATCATTCTAGGTGCGTATAAGGTAATTTGGTGACATCACAACCATTTCTTATATTGGTCACACATGATTACAACCATATGCATATATAATTAACACTACATGTGATAAGAAGAAAGTGATCAAAATGAAACTTCATATGCTCATGCTCATGAATGCTTGGATGATGCTTGTGCTCATGAAATGCAAATGCCAAATGCAATGCTTAACACTGGGATGTTACACGGAAATCAGATTGATTGGTCTGCCATCTACAATTGGATGTATGTATGGAACAAAGGTTCATTACCGAATAAATATTCATACGTTACCTTGGACATTACGTTGACTCCTGATCCAATGTCATAGCAGGTCTTGTTGAAGATTCTTTGTCCAATAGTACACTTGATCATTGGTACACCTGGATCATCCTTCTTAGCGAGGAGGTGGTCGTACTCTGATCGGAGTGTGTTGATCATTTCGACTGTTTATTCTTGTGGCTGCCTGGCTTTGTTCTTCCTCCTTCTCCGGTTGTTCTTCTTCTTGGTCACTGTTGTCACTTTGGGTAGGTACAGCGTTTATGGATGCCTAAGAGAATGGTGTATACGATTCTTGAACGAAAACTTCTCCTTTCTATCATTGATTGTGAAGCAGATCTTGGCACTATCCGCGTAGATGATGGCTTTTGCGATGCTTAGGAAAGGTTGTGTAACACCCTCGATGTTACACCCTAACAAACTACTGAACCATGTCATGAGCATCATGTTTATGTGATAATGCATGTGATAAAGTGTGTAGATAAATTTCTTGTAATCTAAAATGACTAATAAAAATGCTAAATGAAAGTTGATTCAATAGCTCATGTATATCAAGTAGGTTTGAAAACCAATTTTTATTGAGCAAAAATACTATAGAACATATATGTGGCACCTAAATAAAGCTTGAAGTACAAACTTTATAGATGGCAATGCAACCTTTGCTATAGA
This sequence comes from Miscanthus lutarioriparius, assembly GCA_904845875.1. Lineage (NCBI taxonomy): Eukaryota > Viridiplantae > Streptophyta > Magnoliopsida > Poales > Poaceae > Miscanthus > Miscanthus lutarioriparius. The sequence goes on from CAJGYO010000011.1 coordinate 71,378,124, forward strand.
AAAATAATATTGCTAGCTAGTGTTTCTAATAGCTTAGAAATGGAACTTGAAATCAAAACTAGCTTAAAGACTTAGAAAATTCTTAAGTTTAAAAACAGTTTGATAGCACCAGGTTTGTGAATTTATTCCAAGAAATCTAGTTAAAGATTAGTACTATGTTTTAGTTCTTAAGGGTAGCCTAATACACTCTCTTGAGCATGGTGAAGGTGGCTTGGTTCCAAGATCAATCGTTTAGATTTATGGGTGCTTTAAAATTCGTGCACGCACTTAGGCTCGGGTCGTCAGGCCTGGGCGCGTGGTCACCGCGCATGGTCACACGCCGGTCAGTCAAGGCTACGCTTGGTCTAGTCATTGCTTGGCCACCCTTGTCCACAGCGCCTGCTGCTAGATGCTGGCACCGCGCCCACAGACCACCCTGCCCCACCCGCTGCTATACTGCTGCCACTATGGCCCCATGTCCTCGTGGTGTTGCTGCCCTCCCTACTTCGTACCGTGGTGCAGCTGCTACCGGTGCCATCGCCTGTCCATCATATCCGCACCCCCTCCCCTACACTTCTGTGCCGCTGCTGGCCCGGTCCAATGCCGCCACTGCTGCACGCACATGGCTGTGGTCGCCGTTGTCTTGCCATTTATGGCAGTGCGACCATGTGGGCTGTGCCTGATCATGGACGCATGCGTTTTGTCCATTGCATCTGCACGCGTGTCTCCCCATTCATGTCAACCGTGTCATGCCAAGATGAGGTCGAGCTGAGCCCACCTATCTCTCTCTCCCCCTCTCTGCTACCATGGTCGAGCCACGCCATTAAATTCATTAGGGAGCGATCACCTCGAGTCAATTCACCACGTCGCTGGGTCTGTCATCAAGCTGCCTAGCTACCCGTCCCCGCCATACCTTGAATTGTGCTCGGTCGAGCTCCAATTTTGGAGTTTCCCCGCCGCCGAGCCGTTAAGGCCATGTTCAGCCACTATGGGTGCCGGCCCGCTCTGGTTGCCATTCGGGCTCAACCAGCTGCACCAATAGCCTCACCTTGACTCCCTCTTCACCCTGTGTGCGCTAGTGGAACCTCTACCGCTACCCCAAAGCTGCTGACATGGCCGTGTCCCCCATGGTGTGCCACCGCATCGCTCGGTCGCGCGTGGCTAGCCCGGCTCTGGTAGTCTCTGGCTGAACCATCACCTCAGCCAAGTCATGGTGAGTCTCGAATGCTTACCCGCTAACCTACTGCTCCTTTAGCGCTATGGCTCACCGAAATGCTACCGTCGTCACCATAGGTTGGCCGCCGTCGTGGGGGAGCCACCCTACTTTGTCTTTGGTCTTTGAATCGTTGCCCATTGTTGTGCGTTGGCCCGTAGGTGAGCATCGGTCCTCTAGATGGGTGGAGGGTCCCCAGTTGGCTGGCGTAGCGGCCCAATACCAGCCAATGCCACGCCGGTGAGAGCAAAGGCGTCGGGGACCTCTCCGGTGTGAAGATGGGTTAATACGAGGGCCTTCTTGCATAAACACTGTATGTAGAAATAGTGCGCATAATCGTCGTGTTAATAAAGGATAGCGTGGGGGTGTTTCTGCAAAAGCGCCAACACACGTGGGCTTCCCTGCCGTGGACCGCCTTACGTGCGTGGGCCGTGTCATGCGGGCCGCGCATATGTGGGCCGCGTAGTGAAATTGTCTTTCTTTTTTCTAAATGAATTAGTTATTGCTTTTCTAATTAGTTTCTGAGCTAAACTTGTATATTTAATATAAATTCGTGTAGATGTCCAAAAATTGTGAAACTAATTTTGTTAGGTTCCTAAAATCACTGTCTACCTGATAGTGTAGTTAGTTCATACATATCTATGTTGATGCTAAGGCCTATCAAATCATTTGAAAGTACTTAATATTAGTAGGGTAAATATTGTAGGAATTTTTGTGGTAAATTGGTGATAGGTTTAATCCTGAAATTTTTACAGTAGCTTCATTGTATTATTATGTGCTTACTGTAATTTTTGTAGCCTTAGAATAGACCAAGCACTAGGGTAGTTAAATGTTCTTTGTTTCAATATACATTAAATCATTAGTAGAAATAAAGATATATCCTTAATTTGTAAAGCTAGGTGTTTATTAGTTGAACCCCACATTTTGCTTGATGAAGATGATAGTTAGCTTAGTACCTTATTCATTAAAGCTAGCTTAGTAGCCTAGTATGTGTGTCCTTATTTTAAGAGTTGCTATTGCCTAAATGCTAAGTGTTGCGTCATCATCGCATCCATGTAGAGAACGAGTTGGCGGAGATCATGACCACCGAGCGATCATGAGTTCAAGGAGATCATCGAGGAATTCAAGGAGGAGATTCTCATGCAGGAGGAGGTCCTGAAGCTGCCACTGACTGACTCAGCTGACACCGCGCCTGCCCAAGGCAAGCCCAGTGCATAACCCCTTATTTTTATAATCATTGTATATATATGTTATGTGCATTTACATTACAGGAATTTTATGAAAACCATATGCATAGATATATCTACCTATGAGTCCTACTAGTACAGGTTCAAGTAGCTGCTATGCTTAGGTTTTCGAAAGCGTGAGTAACCTGCCGTTACTCACAATAGGTGATTATTATAATTACTCTCATGATAAAAATGATGAAAGAAAAATGGAGACCGGGCAGGGATATGGTATAGGTATTGGTGGGTGTGACGAGTTGTGTCCCACGGCCATGGGGCTTAGCTTGGTTACACTATTTTTCCTGTCCGTGTCGATTGAGGACCATCCGTTGATGTGGATGGTAGTCAGGTCACAGACTTATTATCCAGAACACATACTTGCTTATGGGAGCAGGAAGGCTTGTTACGCTCTTGTCGTGGGTTCCAGCTCTTTCTGGACTGACTAATTGGAGGTGGAGAAAGGTGGAGGTCTAAGCACCATATAGAGACCGGGTCTCAAGTGTGGGGGCTTAGAGTCCAAGTTTGGATGGGGACCTGGACCTCGTGACATGAGTGGAATGGGTTGGTCTTGTTTGTGCCTGGGGCACAAATAGGGCGTGTGTTTCGAGGTACCCAGCTAGGATACATTGGTTCATGAATCGCCATTTCCATAACACGGTACGACTTGGCTATGGTCTAGCACCATAGTAAGAACTAGAATATGGAAGATGGTAAATTGGTTCTAATTGCTCAACCCTTGCTTGAAAGTAGAACATGTGCTTACCTAGAATGGTTAGCTAATGAAGTAATCATGACTGCTAATTAAACTTGATCTTAAGGATGTACTTCTAGTAATGCTTTTCGCAAACAAAAAGAAAACAGTAAACCCATATTGCCTATCATACCCCTTGGAGTCAAGAAATTATTCCCACTAGTCGGGTAAGTCGTGCGAGTACATTGTGTACTCAGGGTTTATTTTACCCTATTGCAGGTGCAGCTTGAGGAGTAGCGCTTGTGTGGAGGATTCTTCTAGAGGGCACAGATGGATCCTTGTATCATTTCCACTAAATGTTTATTTTCATTCCGCTGTTTAATTATCTCACTCTGAACTATGGTATTGTAATAAATAATTCCCAAGAACTCTTGTTGTATGAAATGGACTAAGTATTATAAGCTCATACCTATTATTGGATTCTAGAGGTAAAACATGGATTGATTCGAGTTCTCCCCTGGGGTGTGCTCGACGGAACTGTCTGATGTAGCTAACTTTTAGAGTGCTTAGTGTCTAGTGGAAGACAAGCGCCTCTAGAAGCGTGTTATTTCGGACGGTTCTGCCATAGGTCGGCCCAAAATAATGGGTGCCCTTACATCTCCACCTGTTTCCAAAACCACAAAGTCTACGGGAACATATGATTGTCCCACTCGAATAATGTCATCTTCAAGAATTTCCTTGGGGTAATAGAGTGACTGATCTGCAAGCTGCAAACGCATATTTGTGTACAATAAAGCATCTCCATTAATTCTATCATAGATTACCTTAGCCATGATGTTGACGCTTGCCCCAAAGTTACAGATGACTTCTTAGAAAATGTGAGGTCCAATGACGATGGGGATGACAGGTCTTCCTGGATCACTCTTCTTCTCAGGCAAGGTATAATCTATCTACCTTCCCGTCGATGGCTCCATGTAGTAGTAAGATGCATTGTGAATATAGACAAGATTTGCATTTTCTAGATCTTCTGGCTGCCCCAGAATCTTACCTTTGTCGGACGGAGGAACAACAGTCGTCAGCTGAGCTATTTGTGATTCTATCATTTTATTAAAGCTATGCTGGTTTTAATGGCAAAAGCAAAGCTATCCATTCTATTATTTATGTTTTCTAATACTTTATCATTGGTAGCTACCTTCTCAAATAATCCTTCCATAAGTCTAGATTGCCCAGCAATTAATTCTCTCAAGGGTGGTTTATTAAAATTATTACCTTGATAGTTACCTTGGTAGTTTGGCCTCTGTTGCTGGTTCCATCCTTGATTCTATTGAGGATGAGAGTAATTGTTGTTGTTAACAAAGTTCACATCCTCTTGGGTTTTAGGACAGCTATTTCCTAAATGCCCAGTGCTTCCACACTCTTCACATGTCATGCGGGAATCATGAATGTGCATGACTTCTTTATTCTTATTGGCTCGGTCTTCGAGCTTCTTCATTGGCAGGTCCATCTTGGCAGATAGCATATCTACCTGCTTGAGTTGATACATACCTCCACCCCTCTTGTGGGTCTAAACTCGTTTTTCATTTCAACCTTGGATGGAGGCCATTTTCTCCACAAGAGTGGTCGTAGCTGGAAGTGTAAGTGACAAGAATGCACCTCTAGTAGCAGCATCCATAGTCTCATGGGTACTGTTAGTCAGCCCATGGTACAAAGTCTGCATGAGTAGCCAATTCTCCATCCCATGATGAGGACATTCTGATATATAGTCTTAAAAGCGTTCCCATGCCTCAAGGACAGATTCATCATATTGTTGCTGAAAACTTGAAATTCTCTCATGTAGAGCATTGGTCTTGCCTATGGGAAAGAACTTTGCTAGGAAGACAGTGGAGCAGTTATCCCATGTAGTATTTCTATCTTTGTTGGCATAGAACCACTGCTTTGCCTTCCCTAAAAGTGAAAATGGGAAGAGGCAAAGTAGTATGGCATCCTGGGTTACTCCTTTGATGGAGAAGGTGCTGCAGATCTCCAGGAAGTATTGGAGATGTGCACTTGCATCTTCATGTGCCTTTCCACAAAACTAGTTTGCTTGCACCATGTTGATGAGAGCTGGCTTGAGCTCAAATGCATTGTCTTCCACATTGATTGTGGGTCCAGTATGGATGTTGGCCCTAGTTGGAGCAAAGAATTCATGGAGAGTCCTATTAGCCATGGCTTCAAATTCTGGTGTTAAGCTCCGCCTATATGGTTGTCTTTCGATTCTAAAGCTAAAACTTTTTTGAGTTTAGCTTTAGTTCTCCTGATTAATGCTTCTAGATCTTCAACGTAGTTTGTTGGAAGGTCAAACCAGTCATACATTACCCTACATAAGATATAAAAAGTAGACAAAACAAGGGTAACTCTGCTTGAGCAGAGGTCAATGGTTATCTCAATCACATCAATAAGTATAAGTTTATCAATACTTCCTTTATTTAGCTACCTTCCCCGGCAACGGCGCCAAAAATGCTTGTTAACATTTCTTAGCATTGCTACTAAGAACGAAGTTTAAACCCTAACCCCTAGCAACAGCCCAGAAATGCTTATTGTTGTTTATTAACGTGTCACTTGGTTGAAGTCTTAGCCACCTATTATAAACATATATCTCCTAACTTTACTTGGTTGTCATCCCTAGTGATGATACTAGATGTATTTGTTGGTACTACATAGTATTACTACTAGAATAACACTAAGTAGATCTTTATTAAAGTATGTGACTATATAAATCTATGAATAAAGAGTATCCGCAAGTGCATAGATAATATACCATTGTAGCATTTTACCCGAGAGTATTCTAGGTATCATTATTTATATTTTTACCATTGGAAAGGTCTAGCATGCACATGTATTGATAACTTATATTATTGAAGGAGAAGTAAACCATAACAAATACTCTACTCATAATAGGGATAAGTCATAAGATGAAATATGTATATATGATAAGTGATGATAATGATAAGTCACTTAGAGCACTCCTTTCTATGGCATTAGCATAGTCAGGTAGAATATTAGAGGAATAATTACTAAGTCATTCTTAATTATAAGTCAAAGCATATATTTGATTAGTGCAATTACACCTAGTAATCATGGCTAAGATCATCATCATATCTACACAGAAGGGATATTACTAAGGAAGATTGAGGGCAGAGCTCGTTCTACCTTCGTAATTGGACCCTACGTGCCTATATTCGGGGAGTGGACTACAAAGGACTCAACGGGAGTGTCACAACCGCGATCTACCACATGACCCAGAATATAGGGTGTATCCGTAGGTAAACCATGTATAAGCACCACGCTTACACAATGTCGACCACCCACCCATGGTACCTTAGAGTGAGTGCTATACGAACTTATGTATAAACATAATGATAAACTAGCTATACTAAGCATATAATAAAAGTAGATGATGAACATCATAATGAAGAACATAAATAAGATGAATATTTAGATTGTCATAACAATTGTAACTAGCATATAAAAATAATGGAGAAACAAAAGAGAGAGGGGTACAAAGTTTATACCGAACCACACTTTTGACAAGATCGAGAATCCAAGCGAAGTCCTGCTTGCCTCCCTCAAGATCTATCCTAACTAGCTATGCTATGGAGGAGGAGGAGCTCTAAGGAGATTAGGGTTTCTATCTTCAAATGACTTGATGACTTATGATTCCTAGGGGAGGCAGGGGCTGGATTATATAGCCCTGAGGGTCCAAAGTGAGCCCTTGGATCAAACTGACTTAAGCAATGGCCTAGATGCATCCTCAAAGCTGGTGGGAGACCACCATACGAAGCTGGCTGATAGGTGGGACTAGGGGACCGAGCGGCCCCACCTATCAGGGGGTGGCCCTCCACTTTGGTGACATGGCTTCTAGACCCTTCTAGAGTCTTCCCACGTAGGTACCATGTTGGAACTCTGTATTTTCCTTTGACGATTAGGTCCTCCTTGGTGGTTTTTTATTAAACCCTGCTGGAAACATAGATTCACCAAAACTTGTGGAATTTATTAGTTTAAACCCCTAAACCTTCATTGGTGATTATATTTATGCCCTTATGCATGTTTAATTGACGGTTTAAGTTGGTTACTAACTACCGTCAACACCCATCTCACATAATTGTGATACGGACAATAAATTGTAACTTAACGAATCAATATGTAAAACATTAGAAATTAAATGATCTTGAGTTATAGAGATTTTACCGACACCAAGCATTTCTCCTTTTGAATTATCCCCAAATACTATGTTTTCACTTGGACCTTCCATTTGGGCATAAGATGAGAACATACTCTTCTTTCTGGTCATATGATTTGTACATCCACTATCAAGCACCCAACTTGATCCACCAGAGGAGTATGCCTATAAAACAAGTTTAGTTCCTTCTTTTAGGTCCCCAATTAGCATTGGGGCCTTGAGTGTTAGCCACTAGAATCATAGGAACCCATAGAGATCTTTTCAAATATATGTTGGGCTCATTTCCAACATACGTGGCAACAACTTTACCAAGGTTGTTGTGTCTCAACACATAGCTAGAGGACATGCTCTCATGGGGTGCATAGGTCTTGGGTTTGTAAGCATACTTGTACCTCTTGGGTATAATTGGGTTTTCCTTGACCTACAGACGAGTGTTAGATTCTTTAGGAGCTTGCTATCATGGTCGAGGTTGTTCCTTGGTCTTGTTGGTGCCACTGTTCTGCCAGACCCTGGAACCTCCACATTTTGGCGTGGAGCCTCCAGGGCACCAAACCTCTACGTTTTTGCATGGAGCCTCCACGGTCTGCACTGGCTACACCTCACCAATGGTCTCCTTCTTGAACCTGATATAAGATACTCCATTCACCATCTTCCTTTCACCGATCTTGCCACCCTTCTTGTGGCCTAGGCCATCTTTGATGAAAGGATGTCTTCCTTGAATGAACTTGGGCTTATTGCTTGCATCATCCATGCACCCCTAGCTATGATATTGTTGAGTCTTGCAATTTCCTTCTTCATAGCTTCCACATTAGCAAGGTTAGTAGCACAAGCTTCTAAATCAACATTGTAGCATCTATCACAACCCTTGCAAGTAGATGCATTAGAGATCTCACTTGCCTTCATAGGATGTGAGGTTTTATCCCAAAGGATTCTAAATTACTCTTCAAGCTCCTCATTTCTTGTCTTGAGGGCATTGTTCTTTTCTTAAAGAGTATTTAGATCATCCTTTAGGGTAGCAATGACACTTTCCGCTTGGTCAAATTCCAAACATAAAGTTTCAACCTCACTTCTTTCCGATGCAAGAGCTTTCTTGTAAGTAACATAGAGTTTCTCTTGTTTGGAAAGAGTAGCTTGAGTTCTCTCTAATTCATCTACCACTTTGGCTATGAAGTTCTTAGATTTTTTATCCATTTTACTTACCAAGTTGTTTACTTCATCATCGCTAGATTCATCACTAGAGTCTATGTCGGATTCATCACTAGATAGAGGAGAGGGTTTAGGCTTGGATTTTAGTTTTACCTTTTCTCCTTTGCCCATGAGACAAAAGAGTGTAGATCTCTCCTCATCATCGGTCAAGTTGGTGAAGAGCTTTGGTGAAGAAGAATGCTTCTTTATAGCAATTGTTGCAACTTTCTTTGTTTCTTCTTCACTTGAGCTATCATCATTTGAATCCCATTCATGACCAATATGAGCTTGACCTGAATAGTTCTTCTTCTTGTGTTGGGTCTTGTCATCTTTCTTGTAGTGCTTCTTCTTCTTGTCTTTCTTGTCCTCTTTGTTCTCAAAAGGACAATCGACAATGAAATGCTCTGTGCTTCCATAATTGTAGCATTTCCTCTTTTGCTTGTTGGAAAATCTCCTCTTCACAAACTTGCACCCTTCTCTTTTCAACCCGTTCTTGTACTTCCTCATGAACAAAGCAACATCACCAATCTCACTAGAAGACACTTCATCATCTTCATCATCACCTGAGTCACTTGATGAATCAACTTTCTCAACCTTGCTTGATCTTGATCTTGGTGGCTTGCTTGAGGTAAAGGCCTTGTTTGATTTGTTTGCCTTGAGAGCCACCTCCTTTTCCTTCAAGTTCTCCATCTTTGCTTCTAGCTCTCCAAACTTCTTCCTTTGTTGTATCTCCATCTCCATGAGCTCATGAGTGAGTATTCTTCCAAGGACATCACTAGGGGTGAACTCTTCAAGTCTCTTCGTCTCTCTAATCAATGTTACAAGAGTTGGGTTTCTTGGTGCAAATGCTTCTAACATCACTTTTACAACATGATGATCATCCAAGTCATCCCCACCCAAGCCTCTAATCTTACCAACTATCACCATCAATCTATCAAACATCTCTTGAGGGCCTTCTCCATCCTTGATGACAAACCTATTGAGTTGAGCCATCAATAGATCAATCTTGGACTTCTTTACCTTACTAACCCCTTCATGTGCAAGGTGAAGAGTGTCCCAAATCTCCTTAGCAATCTCCAAACCAATCACTTTGTTGTATTCTTTCAAGCTCAATACACTTAGAAGAGCACTAGTAGCTTGAGTATTGTGATGTATCATGCGAATCTCTCTTGGTGTGGGATTTTCGGGATCAACGGGATCTTCAAAACCTACACACACAATATTCCACATCTCCGGATGGAGTCCAATAAGATAAGCCTTCATCGTATGCTTCCACTTGGCAAAGTTAGTCCCATCAAATTGGGGTAACTTGCCCGCGGGTATGTTGATGTGAGTGTTAGTAGGCAAATTTATGGAATCATAATTAAAGGATACACTCAAATATGATCTCTTGGTGTTGGACTTGAGTGTCCTCTTTGGTAGCCTTTGAGCATAGTACTCATCATCATCATCTCCATTCTCTGACTCGCTGCTTGGTTGTGGGCTTGATTGCACCTTTCTTCTTGCTTTGTCTTTCTTCTTGTTGTTGTTCTTGTTCTTGCCCCTTTGCTTGTCTCCCTTGGAGGATCCCTTAGCACCAAGCTTGAGCTTTGGAAGTCACTCAAGCACTGTTGTGGGATCATCCTCAGGAGCTTCGGATTCCTCTTCACTAGGAACATCCTCAAAGCGTTCCTCTCCATCTTCCTCTGGTACCCTTTCTCTAGGACTTGTGATTTCCTCACACGGTTAAGTGCTATTACGAGAAAACCTGCTCTGATACCAATTGAAAGGATCTGGCAAGTGGCCTAGAGGGGGGTGAATAGGACTTTTTCTGAAATTTAATCAACTTCACAAAACCAGTCAGAACGCGGAACCTCCGGGCCTGAGCGTGGAGGTTCTAGGGCACGGAGGTTCTGGGGCTAAGCGTGGAACCTCCGGGATCAGAGTAATAAATCGATCTATTGCAGAATTTAACGAATGAAAAATAGATCGAATGTAATACCAGCCTTCTTGGGAAGTGTGTTGAGCTATCCAAATAGTTGGTTGCACCTAGAGGATGAGGGATTCATAGATCGGATGCAAACCCTAAAAATCAATTCAAATCACAAGTAATAGCAACAACAACAACAATCACAGAGGACACGAGGATTTATCCCGTGGTTCAACTCGCCACAAAGTCTTGTCTACGTCCACGTTGTTGAGGTTAGCTACAAAGGCTATGTAGTCTCTTTCAACTCGCTCCTCTTCTCGAACCTATCACCAAGGCAATAGATTGGAGGGTTCCACTAAGTCACAAAGGGTAATACAAACATCCTGGTGCTCAACCATAGTGGATTGGGAGCTATCGAGTGACCGCTAGCCATCTAGGAGCCAAGCTCCAAGAGTAATGAACACACCAAGCGGCTAGGGCTTCACCAAGTGCACAAGAATAGAGAAGAATGATCTTCTCGAGCTTTCTCACACTCTCTAGAGCCAAATCCCTCAAGGAATCACAAAGATTTGGGCAAAGGAGTTTGGAGCACCAAGCTTGGGAGAGAGAGAGCTTCTGTTCATCAGGAATGAAGGAATGGAGAAGATGACCATTGGGGACTAAGGGGTATGGTATAAATACCACCCACGTCACCCACAAAATGGTCGGGTCTGACAGACCCTAGAGCCTCCATGTCTGGGCGCAGAGGTTCCACGCCGGAGCGTAGAGGTTCCGCGCAGGCTAGAGGAGATAGGAATTCAGCTCGGCTGGCTTTTTGTGGCTAGGATTATTTGAGATGTAGATGGAGTTTTGAGCACTTGGTTCCACCTAGCACACTATTAGTATCCCCCTTGATAGTACGGCTTGTCCTATGACTCAATTTCAAAATATAAAGTGAACTAAACTAGCTCTTGGAGCCATTGCAAGCCATCCATTCCAGTTGGGGGATCTCCTCCTTTGTTTCTTTGCATTCACAATTAAAGATATGTTGTCAAACACTTGTCAACGCCATTAGTCCTTTAATTATGTGGTCAACATCACCAAAACTCACTTAGAGCTTGATTGCACTTATAGTTTGGCAAGGTGAGGCAGAGCTTTGCTTAAGAGCAACTGAAGCCCTCAAATCAGGCCCCCTACATTTGATTTGAAGGCTCTACTCATTTTTTTCATCTGCTCCGGCAAGAGCTTTCAAATTCATTCCACCGAAGAATGACAAGTAGGACCCACTTGTCATTCTCAAATTTCTCTCCCTCACGCTCTATTGACTGAGCTATGCACGTAGATGAGGAGACCACACGTGCGTTTCTTCGCGTATCTCCTTCTCCGGTAGTCGCCTGTGGCTTCTTCAACATGGGACAGAGGAGTGACAAGAAGGAAAGAAGGGGGTCACGACGGGGAGGAGAGGCGGCGCAGAGGAGGTCATGCCTAGGGGCTGCCAGATCTGGTGACTTCATGGCTTCTACTCTGTGCTTCATGGCTTCTTCAAGCGACGATAGAGGAACAATGAGGGGAGGAGGGTCAAGGTGAGGGGAGAAGGGGGATTGTGACACGGAGGAGGCCATGACTAGGGTTGCCAGATCTAGCGGCTTCGTGGCTTCTTCGTTCGACGATAGAGGAGCAACGAGGGGAGGAGGGGGCCATAGCGAGGAGGAGAGGCAATGTGGAACTACGAAAGAGGACATGCCCAGACGCTGTCGGATCTAGCTATAGTGGTGGAGAAGCGCAATGGGATGCCACAGAGATGAACCCACGCGAGATGTCACGACTCTTCTCTGCTTGATAGCCGAGACAAGGAGGAGGAGGCCATGCTTGGGGGTCTTCGAATCTAGTGGCGGCGGTGGAGAGGATATGGCATGACCCAGTGTCACCATGAGAAACCATTGGGCCAAGGAGGGACCAATTTTGAGTGAGGAGCGAGTCCAATAGCAAAAATCGTCGAGACAGAAATGAACACCGGAGGGGAGATTAGAGGCCCCCCTCAAATTTGAAGGTGGTAGGGGCTCACACCCCTTCTGTTTCATCAAAAAGATTTGAAGGCCCTACTAAGGGTTCTGCTAGAGTTCAATTTTTAGCTTCATAAATTTGACGACTTAAGACCATGTCCAACAGTTCCCAATAAGACTAATCATCCCCATAAAACTATCATATTGCGGGAGATGTGGTTGTTTTCTTGCTCCAACAGCTCCCAATAACCCCCTATTCTTTGTGGCCACTAAAAAACTCCTCTTCTCCCCTCAAATAGAGGGGGAGTTGCTATCACCTCCCTCCTCCCTCTCTCCTCTCTCTGCCTCCACTGCCATGGCATCGAGCATGCTCAAGAGCCTACCGCACTAGACCTGGCCACAGCCCATGCGTCATGCCCCTCAACCGGTCACGCTGGAGCCACCGGTTGTCGCGTGCCACCGTACCTCGTTCGACCGTGGTCCACACGTCGCTGCACCTTGATCTGCCGCACTAGAGCCGTCCGTGGCATGCGCGCTGCGCCTCGACCCCGCACTCACCTCGACCTACACTATGGAGAGGGGGGCACCGCAGCGGCTTAGACTAGCGACGTTAATGCGTTGGACCGTCGAGGTGGAAGAGGAGTAGGGCGCAATGGCGGTGTGCCATTGCAGCACGGCGGTCGCGTACGAGGAAGAACCTAGAGCCATGCAAGCCCGAGAGCGACGCGAAGCCGAAGAACCTAAAGCCGATCTGCTGATTGGGGATGAGATATTGGTGATCTGTTGCAGTATCTCTCCCAATAAATAGAAAAGAGGTATTGTGGGAGCCACATTAGTATTGTATCGAGGGAGTTGTATGCTCAAGCAGAGGCTTTACAGGAGTTGCTCTAAGAACCGAGCAGCCCCTAAAGTCTCTATTAGAATGCCCGAAAGATTTTCGTTTGACGGTGGATATTTGAGTGCTAAAAATCAAGAAATTTTGATATTGAACCCCCAGTTTGCATGCCTCTCTATATTTGACACCTAATTCGTAGGCCTTTAGAAATTTAACCCTGAGCACGTGAATTGTTTTGATACGATAGATTCCTCAGATTTTGTCGCATTTTCTATTTTTAAGTGCATCTTCTCACTCCTCAACACACGGCCTGAGCATCCTCATCTGCTTGTGTGAGTCACGCTTGAGGACGCTAGCGACCACAACACCAAGCATCGCCGCCCCCTATGCATCGACTCTGGCGGCCGCCTGCACCCACCACCGACCCCTTGTTTCGGTCCCCCGCTCAGCCAGAGTTCATTGGCGCCCGCTGCGCTCGCCGCCGGCCTCTTCTTCCCACCGCCGCCCGACCAGAGCTCACCGGTGGCCACCTACACCTGTGGCCGACCACTTCCTCCCGGCCCCCCTGGCTAGAGCCCACTGGTAGCCTGTGCCCATCGCTGGCCTATCCTGCCTCCCCCTCTGCCCGCCTGCGATGATGGTAGCCTGTAGCCTGGCCAAAGCTTGTTGGCGGGCTCCACCAGCCGTTGGCTGTCCCCACCCCTCTTCGCTCGCTTCCAGAAGGGGCCACGACGGCACTACCCTCTGCCGCCCGAGGGGATGCCAGCGCAGAAGCCACAAGGAGCGAGGCGTCTAGGTTCTTTATTGGTGGAGGGGTATTCTAGTCTTTTCGCATGGCATAAGTAGTGAAAAAACTGCTGAAAATAGAAAATGAGAGAAAATATGAGAAATCTCTCGTATCAAAATAATTCCTGCGCTCAGGGTTAAATTTTCAAAGCCCGCGAATCAGATGTCAAATGTAGATAGACGTGGGAATTGAGGTTAAATATCAAAATTTCTCGTAACTAGGATCATGCCCGTGCGTTGCAACAGGAACAAAATAATATCATAGTAATTTTAAGCTTAATCATGCATATTAGCCTCTGAGTGTTATTTCTTTATGTGATTGCAGCATTTCACCAGATTTCTTAGCTTTTCTTCAACAGTCTCCATAAGGGAACCATCAATCACCTTAAGAAAACACCTTAAACCATTGAAATATATACTCATCTCTTCTATTCCATAACCAGTAAAAAAATCTATAAGTCAATACCCAATAAAAGGGCAGCACTCTCAATGCAGCTTTCTTATATTATATTCCAGTAAAGTTAGAGAAGATGGTATTACAAGAAATTCATCTCATACAAAGGACAGTATTGATCTATCCTTCACATTATTTTATTCATGTTCCACTTCGTGCTGGTATGGCGATGCCCTACCAATATATAATGGCAGGAGTGGTAACATCCAGTGATTGTGGTGAGTGGTAACATCCTGAAAACTCTTCCTCATCCAATTGGCAAACATGTTTTACTTCTATTTTATGATCTCAGCTACAAAATTACAGCCACAGCTGGCAAGAAAGCCACCACTAACAAGGAACATGTTGCAGAAGTACCGTACAAAGAGCTAATCAACCCATCAAAGTAATCTACAACGGCCAACCAACAAAGTCAGGATCTTGTAGTCAAATCTCGTGAAAATGACTTGAATTCATGTTAACAAAACCATGACAAAGAACGAAATAGTTAGACCTTGCAACATGACAAAGTGCCAAAGAAGCCATGCAACAAAAAAATGCATAGAAATTCCTTGCATCCACAATTTTTTGTCAACCCGTGATATAGCTAAAATGATTTAGTCGCATCAAGCAGGTATTCCTCGACATAACCACATTTGAAAACTAAAATGATCTATTCAACTATTACTCTCCAACCAATAGCAGACTCACCTTGTACTCTCCAAACAAAAGTGGATCATGTCAGTGTACTCGAAGAAGATGGGCTCTCTGTCAAAAGTCAAACTCATGTAGTATTCAGTTAAAAAACTCATGTAATATGGTAAAGAGGACATCTTTTTTGTCCTTAATAATTAGTCACCATTTTCAAAATATTATTGTATTCATTTGCAGGGGCTTCCTACCTGAGAAAAGTTTCCCCCTTACTTGGTTATTACCTAATTCTAACAATGACATTGATAATCCAACAAACTACACTAATGTATTATCCAGACTAACATAAAGTCTAGAAACTTAATGTCAAATCGAAGGCGTTAGTATAGGAGATAAAAGCAAGCCTACTCACCAGATCATTGGAGCTCTTCGTCAGATGTGGCAAGAGGATAGCGACTCCCACCCGGCCACCCCAGTGAATGCGAGACAGCGGCGTTAACTCGGGGAGGGCTACATGGGCGCACGACAAAGGACTTCATCTGCATCCTACCACTCAATATTAAGGAAAAACATAAATAGCAAAGGATGGACAGACATAGAGTAACCCACATGATAAAGTGTCCAAAGAAGCCATGCAACACAAAATTCATAGAAATCCCAATGAATACATAATTTTTTTTTGACCCCAACAGCTACTTCAGTAGTGTAGTTGAAGCAGGTGGGTTCCAGAAAGATTGGCAAAAATGATAGTCTGAAAATGTAGAAGGATATTGGGGCATATTTTTTAGAAAATTCATGTGGTACCTTAACAATGATTTCACATGAGTGACCCTAAGGCCCATTAGTTACTGACTTGCCCAATGCATTTGCTAAGATATAGGACACTGAAATGAAAGAAATATAGAACAACCCTGTACACCATAGCACAAGTCTGACAAGACAATAGATGATATTTTCAGTAGGAAGGCACTAATAAGTGCTTCAGAATGCAAAACAAAAAATAAGATAGACACAAGCATGGAAGTAAAGAACATGCAGACTGCAAGCAGAAAGTAAAATGCATTCTACCATATAAATTGGTGTACAGTATAAGTCCTTTTTTTATGGTAGCTTCTTTTCTGTTTTTCTTTGTTGGCCCATATCTTCCTCAGTCTGCTGCACGATATATAAATTAGCCAGCTGATGTGCTATGTCTATATCTAAAATCAACTTTACTGAATTTATGATATGATTTTGGGAAAGAAAAGACGACTCAGTTGCTCTTGAATTAACGCCTACCAAGCTCAATTTAGCGTCAGTATTTTAAAAGTGGCAGTAACATTAAGCGAGCAAATTCAACAACATTTGCAAAGCCTAAATACCATACCTAATTGATGTATACAGTTATAAGCACCTCTCAACCTGAAATTCTAATGGACTGTGACTTTCAGTATATCTATGAGGACTAAGGACATGCTAGAAGGAATGTAAAAAGATACGACAGAAACCGTTGCACGGTTAAGATGAAAATGCATTACACTTTACCTATGGGATGTATATTAGTTTGCCAAAGTGAATCAAAGAGCTGGCAGTAGACCAAGTGTAGTATAATTTTTCTAAATTTTATTCATGCTGCACCAGGCCAAGCAAGTGCAGTAATAACTACATAACCATCTGAAGGCATATGTCGCTGGTTAGATGATAGGCACAGTTCTGAAAGAGATCTAACAATGTAGTGATAATTTTTTTATTAAAAAGCAAGGTACCTCAGTGAGCTGCAAACTATACTTGATCAGGAGCTCTTTTAATTGGCATTGCAATGAGATCATCCCTAAGCTTGATGTCATTGTCATAACCAATTTCCTCAATACAGTCCATGTAGTTTCCAAATGACCTTTTTCAATAAATAGGGCATGCAGAAAAAGGAACCCAGTCAAGGTAAGGCCACTTTCATTTATGCCTTCAGGCATCTTCTCCTGAACAACTCTCTTAGACTCCTGAAATTTTAGTAGGCTATAGAGGAGCACTAAAACATCAGACCTGCAAAGCAATAAGAATAAGAATCTCAGCATCGCCAGAAATATGCTAGATAGAAAGCATGATAGCCTTCATGAACACAAACCTGGAATTCATTGAGCTCAATGTCACTCAGAGCCTCACACATCGAGGCTTCAGAGATTGTAACTCTTGATCAAAGAGTGGAGCAGTTGGGTAGCCTTTTGGGCATAGTAGAATACCTCAGGCACCTGCCTAAAAAAGTCAACATCCATAATTATTAATCAGAACTTCCAAATGCCAAGAATTTTAACACATTAGGCAAACACACTGTTCATGTCTAGAACACTACCAGCCTTATTCTAATGTGTCTGACAAAAGTTCAGATATCCCCAAGGTAAGTATGAGACATTTGGGGGTACAAATACCCAATCAAGTATAATAAGATGTGGGGTAACCTGGATCTGCTGAAGAGGACCACTCAATGCAGGTCTCAAAATCTCGTGGAAGGACTGCATGATGGGCGCCATAACCTGCTCAAGGCTAACTCATTGTTTGGCGTCCCTCAGTCCAAATTTTGCACCCCACCAAAATAACTGGAGCCTTCAACTGCATCACACAAATCAGACAAGACAAATCACAATGGGGCAACCCAAGAGACAATCAAACGCAAGCGATCTAGACCTACACCATGAAGCCCCGCCACGCCCTATCGAGAATCGCACCTGGAGTCGCCAGAGCATTACTGAGTGCGGTGGGATGATTCGAGCGCTTCCGGCGGTGCGCCGCCTTGGCCTTCCCTCGGCGCTTGCGCTCGGCCTTGGCCTTGGCGCGCTGCATCTGCTCCCGTTGCTCGCGCTCCAACTTCTTCCGTGCCTGCCGCAACTCAAAATCCATACTCAAATCCTTTCCCTGCAATTTCTCGAGTCCTCCGATCCGATCTAAAATGAGTTTCAAATGATCTAAAACGGATCCAGCTGCAGAGAAGAGAGATGGGAGGGGAAGAGAGTACAACGTGCCACAGACGAACAAACCTTGGGGATGTGGGGACTCTCTCTGGCGGCACAAAGACCTTGCAAGCATTGGCGCGCCACCACCACCGCGCCACTCACTCGCGCTATGCGTGGTTGCGACTTGAAGGTGCACCGGCGCTAATGCTTGTGATCATGAAGCGCGATCGGTGGCGGGCCCTGGAGGAGGGCAGCGCCGGCCGTGGGGAACTCTGGATCGGGGAGGACGCGGTCCGGCTGTCGGACACCGGAGACGGTCACGGGAACGGGGCGGAGTCGAGGCGTCGCGCCTGGCGGAGGGCCCCCCGTAGCGGGACGCGCGGCCGGCGGGGTGAGGCCGCCACGACTTCCTCGCCGACTTCCAAGCCGCCGCGGACAGCGACCGGTCCTAGGATTTTGAGGTGCTCTGGCAAGCTCATCCCACGGCCCGACCACGTATATAAAATCTTACGACTTTGGTATCGCATCCGGTGATATATGGGAGCAAGCAATTTTGTGTTGCACGTGTGGACGGAATACTTATGAATGTTTTAGTTTTTTGAGAAAATCACATGTGAATCCGAGTCGCTTCTCTCCTTCCAGTATCCCCCTTCCCTCTGTCTCCCCTCAGTTTCTTGGTGACGACTACGCCCGGTGCTCTTCTTCGGGCCCTGGTCTCTGGCGCTGCCGTCCTACGTCAGGTGCCCAAGTCTTCTTCGGGCCATTCACCGGCGACGAGCACCACCAGGTACGCCCACCCTTTGGTCTTCCCTTCCTGCTGTGCAAAACCGAGCACTCAGACCCTAACTTACTATCTGTATTCGGATCTGACCTAACTACAAGTTTATATTCATGTATAATGTCTACTAACTTCGATTGTTTTGCAAATACTATCGGGTGTTCATGTTCACACCGATGCCCTTTACTGGATCCGCCCCTGCTTGGCTGCTTGGATGTGCAATTGGTAAGTATACCTGACTGTACAGTGTACAGAGATGGATGAATCATGAATTACAAACTGACAGTCATTTCTCATGTGCGGCCTAGTGTATTTTTGGAAACTATATATTGGTTTTTTGTTCTATACACAACAAAGACATTGGCCTGCTTCCCTAAGGATGTATATATGCACTTTTTAGACCAAAGGCCTTGGCCCTGCTTATATTGAAAGCAAATACGGTAACTGCTGGGAATACCAGCTTACTGAGTTTAGCACCATCAGAAAAGAGTATTCAGAAAGATAAACGACATTGGCCAACAAGAAGAAACCAAACAAAGCTACTAAACAAGAATTGGAAACTATAAAGGTAGCTTGATGCTTCATGTCCACCCAAAACGCTCTAACTTGATCATCATGGTATCCAACACCTCTATTTTGTCAACCAAAATTCAGAAAAAACTCCTGATTCTCTTGCGGCCTTCATCTTCATTCCCAGCTTTAGGATCCTCCTTCAGAAGATCAGGCTCACCACGCTTTCAGTCCCTCCTGCAGCTTCATGATCGTGTCTTCCACCTTCAACACCTCTTTTGGCTTCATTAGGCCTGCTTCCCTAAGGATGTATATATGCACTTATGCAAGCAAATTAGGATGAATTGTTAGTGTTTGAGACTTCAAATGTATTTGGAAGTGAAAGCGCCTTATGTGCCTCAAATAGGGAATTCTCAAATAGGCCTGACCTTCACCTGGTGCTGCAGAATGCTCGGTTCTGTACTATAGATGATTACTAGGTTGTACTGTAGTGGTTTTGATTATATTTTTATGTTATTTTGGCACTTGTAGTATCTTGATCATTAATTTAGTTTCATTCATTGCGTTAGGAGGTAATTCAACAGAAGGTCATGCTAGCGTGAATACAAGTTGGTAGCCATAACTCATAAACATGTGCCTAGTCTTAGTGCATAGGAGGGCCAGCAGGTGTTGAGTTGTTGACAGAGCTGAGGTAATTCAACAGAAGGTCATGCTAGCGTGAATACAAGTTGGTAGCCATAACTCATAAACATGTGCCTAGTCTTAGTGCATAGGAGGGCCAGCAGGTGTTGAGTTGTTGACAGAGCTAGTCTTGGTGTGTGACTGATCTAGCATTTTATCCTGGCTATTTGTATTTATTTTGTTGTCATCCCATTCAAAGGCTAATTTGCTAATGTCATGTCAAATTCAGAATGTTTTTGATATCATATATAGGGCATCTATTTTGTAATTGCATTTTCTGGTTGCCATTTCAAATAGAATAAAAAGCAGAAAAAAAGAAACACAAATAACACGATTGCAGTGATGTGCTTTATGAGTGCTTGTGATGTTTAGTCAATTAGTTGGTATTTCTGTTTTATTGAATCAGTCAATCAGGGCTGACACTGGACAGACCAGCTAAACCCAGTACAGAATTATTGCTTTTCTCTTGTATAAATATCAATATTTCTGGTCTAAGTGTTAAGTGATTTCATCCATTGTACACCATGTATATTTGATTGCTAAGTATATGAAATCAAGATCCAATATATGCAAACTAATTATCCTAGCTGGAACATGAGTTGTTCATAAATTTTATCAAAAACATGGGTCGTGGGTTGTGATTTGCATCAATTGAACCTTAAAAAATTCTTATGCTTTTTATAGCAATAATTACTGATGAAGGTTCTTCATTGAAGAATGAGAAAAGATCAATCAGCTTTTCCAAAGTTAACCCTGGTTAAGATAATGTCTTCTATTGTTTTGCCTGCTTGTAGAATACCAATATATCCACATGGAAACAATAACCATTATATATTATAATGATTATATGATCTAGCTTCATTGCTGAATGCAGATAGCAATTGCTACATATGTTTAGTCCATGTAATAATTTCTTCCATACTTTTCAGTGATTCCTGGACAGTTTATTGAAGATGGCAACTGCAAAGAAGTTGTTTAAGATGGGAAATGCAGATACAGATACTGCTGCACTGCACAAGGAGTGGGATGATGCTCTCTGTCCGATATGCATGGACCATCCGCACAATGCTGTCCTTCTGTTGTGCAGCTCCCATGACAAAGGATGCCGATCCTATATATGCGATACAAGCTATAGGCATTCAAATTGCCTAGACAGGTTCAAGAAAATGAAAGTGAATGATGGGGACAGTCCTTCACAGTCAAGCTCGTCCATGCCTAGGGGTACAAGAAACCAAAATGTTGTCCAGAGATCTCGTTCTGGTCTCACTAGAGAGAGCCCCAGGCTACACATGGACATATCTGAACCTGATGAAGCTTCCAATCATCAAGATGCCAGCCATAGACCTGCTGCCATAGCTGGAGAACAGGAAGAGAACAACTACAATGAAGGCCCAGATTTGACATTGGAAGCTCACGAGGTTGAGATCAATGGTCCTTCAGAGTCAAGTGACGTGTCAAGCTTAAACCAATTGTTGTGCCCACTGTGCAGGGGGGCCATTAGTGGCTGGAAGATCATCAAAGAAGCTAGACAGTATTTGGATGAGAAATCCAGAGCTTGCTCACGAGAAGCCTGCACGTTTTCTGGTAACTACAGGGAGATCCGTAGACATGCCAGAAGGGTGCACCCCACAACAAGGCCTGCTGATGTTGATCCATCAAGACGCCGTGCATGGCACCACCTGGAGCATCAGCGGGAGTATGCTGACATAGTAAGCGCAATCAGGTCCGCTATGCCTGGGGCAGTTGTGCTTGGTGATTATGCTATTGAAGGTGGTGAAATGTTTTCACATGACCGGGAAACCAGTGGCCCAAGTGAACCAAGTGGGTCTCTTCTGACAACATTCTTTCTATTTCATATGCTCAGCAGTAGTCCGATTAGATCAGGTGATGAGCCAAGAGGCGCATCAAGGGGCCTGAGAAGGCAGAGGAGACGCTATCTGTGGGGAGAGAATTTGTTAGGTCTCCAATATGATGATGATGATGGTAATGATGATGATGATGATGATGATGAGGGGGAGGAGGACGAAGGGGATGCCGTGGATGAAGAAGTTCAGAGACCAAGGAGTCGCCGGAGGTTCATAAGATCAAGATCAGAGGAGCGGGCGTAATACATTTGTAGCTGTGGTAATTACATTCTTCACTGCTGCGAAGTTCTTTTACCATGAACTCATGATGACTCCTTGCATGATCTTTGCATGCCAGTGGAGATGTGGATGATGTGCTTCCTTGCGTGGTTAAAATGCTGTGTGCACCCTTTGGAATCAAAGACCTAAAGGCGAATGGACCTCAAGTTCAAGTTTAGATGATTCGAATGTTCCATGGGTACCTCTTTAATCTGATGCTCATGAGAAACACTCATTCTTAGGGCAAAGCTGGAGGTGACATGGAAGCTAGCGTTTGGAGATGCTCGCTCCATCACAGCTGTTGCTGTCACTGATGCACCATGCCTTTTTTACCTTTTGCACTCCGTATCATCTGCATCTGTTGTATATTCTTTCCATATTACATTTCATTGAGTCCATGCTGCTACTGTTCTGGTTGATATCCTTGTTCAGCTGAAGCAGTTAGAGTTGCATTTCCTGCATCCGATTAACATTATGTGTATACTTATTTCCATAAATTTCAGAGCATTTGCAGACAAGGTGTGCGGGTGGTGTTGTAATTCAAATGGTTGCCATCATTGGCTTGTCAATCCAAACCTTAGGAAAGTTTGATGGCAAGGATATCCATTACTGATCATGTAACTCATTTTATTTTTTTAAGATAAGTTGCGAACAGGGTTCATAAATCACAACGCGGCAACTTAAATAGCAAGTGAACAATATCTGGCTGAACTTAATTTGACTTATTGAACAAGCTGTGTCGTATTCACACTTACTTTTGTATGTAATTTGAAAGATAATCATAGCAAACGCTCGGCTTCTAAACTGGCCTTGCCACTTTGCCCAGTTGGTCATCTCCAAGAGTATCCAAAACACTCTTCCAATTCAGAATTTTTAGTAGGATAGGAGAAAAATCATCTCCCACAACTCCTAATCTCACCTCCCAATCTTTTAGCACTTGGGAAAAAACTTCTCGTTGCGCGTAAAGATTCGCGGACTCCAGGTCGCGCGTATCCCCTCCCGTGCCGGACTCTAGGATGTGCGTATCCCCTCCCGCGCCGATCCAAACGGCGTATCCTGCAGCCAATCTAGAAGTGGAAGGACAGGAAAAGAATAAAGAGTAAAAAATGGTTCCTGATGCAAATGTACAAGAGAGAAATAATATATAAAAGTGATTAAGATAATTTAAAAATAGTATAGGATTCGTGTTATAAAATTATATTCTATATTTTAGGAGTGAATTATTGGAAACTGTTGAAAATTATCTTATTTATTTCTCCCAATACTTTTTGGCGAGTTAGAAAACTTTATAGTTTGGGAGGAAAATATTGGAAATTCTTGGAGATGCTCTTAGCGAGGGGAATCAAAAGGTCCTATAATTTGAAATGGAGGGAGCCCCAATTGGTCTTTAGCAAGAGAAATCAAAACGTCTTATAATTTAGAATGGAGGGAATACTTATATCAGTTTGCCACCAATGAAGTACTTCCTCTGTTAAAAAAATGTAAATCTCGTTATTTGATAAATCAATCAATTTACAGTTTATCTGGATTTATAAATAATAGTGTTTGTATTTATATTTCAAATAGATTTATTATAAAACATATTCTATAATTAATTTAATTATACTTATTACATATCATAAATATTAATATATTTTATTTGATCAAAACTTAGATTGATTTACCTCTCGAAAAGCAAGATTTGTATTTTTTTTTTGACAAAGAGAGCCGTAAAATATCCTTTGGATTTATGGGATTTCGTATCCTTTATAAAGTTCAAGCCTTCGCTGATATTATTATAACGCACATTTGAATTTGGGTGTTAATTAAACATGTGCGTCTTTTCATGATAACCTATATCTCTATCTCTATTTTTCTCTCTTTTCTCTATGTTTCTTTTAACCCCCTTGTTTTATTTCAAATTGAGCTTAGTTTCATCCGTCGCGGTTCGTGCATAGGGCATTTTTGTTTTCCGGTCTGTTCGCAAGTCCCAGAAGGGTGTTTTTGTTTTGTCACTTTGCCAGAAAAACCCCAGAGTGAAAGTAGTCTAGTTTCTTCAGAATTTTTTTTGGTATTTCCATGACCTATTTTAACTTATTTCATTTTTAAAAAATTAACTAAAAAATATAATTGCTAATACATAAGGGGCAACAATCAGAATCACTTGAAAACCAGCTGACCACCGTTTCTTCTTGCCAGGCTTAAAAAAGAGCAACGTTTCTAGTGATTCTTAGAAACCTTTTTCTCTCCTGATCCGTTTTGGCACCGCAAGTGTCAATCTGGAGCATCTCCAAGAGTTTTCTAAACATCCTCCTAATTCTTGTTTTTTATAAAGATAGAAAAAAACCCCTCTCCAATGACTCATAATATTTACTCCTAATCTTTTAGGACTCGGGAAAAAATGGGCCAACGCGCGCAAAGATCCGCGCTCTCCCCGTCCGCGTATCCAACCTGTCGCGCGTCTTCCTCCTTCGCACACCGCAGGGAAGATTTCCTGCGACCTTTTTCCCCGGCAATCTTCTCCAGAGACGCAGCGTGCGAGGTTGCAGCAGCTGCGGGCCGACTCCAGCAGCCGGCGTGGAGGGGCAGCGGCGCCGCATCTCCTGCACTGCGGCGGCTTCGGCCGCGTCGCGCACCTCCCGACGCTCCCCGGCCGCCGCCACCGATGAGGACAGCTCGCACGCGTCCGCGCCACCATGGAGGCACGGAGCTGAAGCCGGCCACGGTTCCGAGTGGTGTCCATGTAGATCCAGCGCGTGCGCAAGCAGATGGAGCAGGACGAGCAGCTTGCCACGCGCATGTGCGGCCTCCGCGTCCAGAGCAGTTCGCCGATGTCTGCCTCCGCCTTGTCGAGGTCTGTCCGAACTGCAACCTCCTTGATCCCACGTTAACTCAGCGTGCTTTCTTCTTCTATAACCACGCAAGTGGCCGTTGATTTCACGTGGGGATGCTCTCTTCCTACTGTGGCCGTCGTCAAGCAGGTGGCCTCAAGCAGGATGCGTGGAAAAAAAGAGGACTGCAGAAAAAAAAGTCAAATGGATTAGCATTTGATTTTTTAAAGTCAAATATTAGAAACTATTGGAGATAAACTTCTTTTTTTCTCCTAAAACATTTTTAGGAGTTGGTAAACATAGTCTTTTTAGGAGGAATATTTAGGGAACTTTTCGAGATGCTCGGCATAAAAAAAAACTCTATCCAACTCATATTTTTTTATCTCTTCGACCCAACACAAAATAGAAATAATCTCATCTTTGAATCAAATCAAACACAAAAAATAAGACGCTCGTCTAAACGCAGCGTACAGCTGTAGCCGCCTTTCCCAAAGTTTGGCGTCCCCCTCCTCGGAGTTTCAAAAACCTAGAAAAAAATAAAAATAAAATGTCATCTCATTTTCCGAATTTTTTGTTTTTTGACCCTTTTCTGAAAGATTTTCACAAATTTGCCACTGGAGGTATGCTTTCAAAATCTAGACCCTCAACTTGGTGCCGTTGTAAATAGCGCCGAGATTACACATCTCGCCGTCAGAACCTATGACGCCAAGGTCCTTAGCTGACGTAGGCGTTGACGCAGACGTGACGTTGACATAGCAACCACCATGGCGCCATAATTTTTGGCGCCGAGCATGGCGTCAATATTATTGGCGCTAAGGTCATTGGCACCGATCTTGGCGCCAAGATCTATGGCGCCATGGTGGTGTTTTAAACCAGCCCCTACCCTCCCTGCCCGAGGCTTCTTCCTTTTCTTCCTCCTCCCTCTCGAGTTTTTTTCTCTCCCCACTTCGCCCTACCTCACGAATCGGTATATTGGACCGTGGAAAGTTGGATTTGATCCGTTGATCTTCGAGAACAAGGTGTCATCTCTCCCCTTCTAGTTTTTTTCGCATCAATTCGGTATATATTAGTCGTATTTTTTAACCTAAGAATCGTCATTACTTAGGGTTTAATGCACTTTTTAATATTTGTATCTATTATACAACCGTAAGTTGCCAAGGCGTGGAAAAGCTATGAAACCAAGGTAACCTCGGCACCTCTTGCGATATTATGCGTTCATTGTTGTGCATCAAATGGGAAACCCTAGGTTTATGGTTTAATGTTCTTGCTTTCGGTTCTTAGAACAAAATTGATTGAATTGTAGTTATGGTTGGATGACCAGAAATGCCTTCGACCCATTGCCTCTGCCTAGTGGTGTTCCAATGCCCATGTGCTGGTGCGGTGATCCTTGCAAGGTAGCCAAGTCTAATGAAGCGGACACGTATAGACAGAGGTACTGGATGTGTGCCAATTTTGTGTTTGAGCCAACACTTCGTTAGCGCCGCATTAACAAGATGGTGAGAAATTAATGTTGTGTAATAATTATTTAGTGTCAACTGAAGTCTTGCATGATTTATTTGTTTTGTAACAATTGTATTTGTTACAGACCCCTCCACCGTTCTGTGATTTTGAGCAGTGGATCGACACTGAGATCAAGCCGGAAGACAAGGAGTAGATGCAGAAACCGTTGCGGTGGGAGGCAGAGGACAAGGAGATGATGGAGAAGAGATGAGGAGAGAAGGCTACAGAAAAGGAGCACAAGGAAGAGGAGGAAATGAGGCATGTTGCTGCGTACAGGGAGGAGAGGGAGAAGAAGCTTGAGCGTGCATGTTGAACGAATGCAGCGATGGAGGAGAATCCCGATGCTTTGAGGAAGGGAAAGTGGTCTCGTTGCACTCAGTACTCTGCATGACTTGCTAGTTCTATGGTTTATTTTACAACATTGTCAAGTCTTAGACTTTCCATTGTGTTGTCATGTAATGTACTTTAAGTATGGACATACTTAGGGCATGTTCTGCGTTATTTAGTTCATCGGCATGTACTTCTATTGTTATTTTGTTGTTTAATGTGAGCTAGTATTGGACTTTTCATAGTGTTGTTGGTTTTATTATTTGTGGTCAAAATATTTAGTTTAATGTTGCGGAGGTAGTGAAACGAGTTCACGTAGTGCAAATAAAATGTAACGAAGTAGTGTATTATATAATTCAACACTCACAACACATGAAACGGCATGTGAGAACGTGTACCAAACTAGGGTACAGAGGACTAAACCTAACATGCCTTAGACAATTGAAGCGAACAAAAGCACACGAAATGGCATATGAGAACATGTACCAAACAAGGTTACATAAGTCCTTTGACTAAACCTAACATGCCTTAGGTAATTGAAGCAAACAACAAACACATGGATGTCGCATGTGAATAAGATAGGTTCATCCTAGTAGTGTGGCCACATAGCAAATTGTGTTGCACCTTCTCTATAGTAGCCTCCCATTGTTGGTGGTGGTGGTGGCGGGGGTGGCGGCGGAGACCCCTTGTTCTTGTGATTAGGGCAGGTGCAATATGGATCATTGCAGA
This sequence comes from Miscanthus lutarioriparius, assembly GCA_904845875.1. NCBI lineage: Eukaryota > Viridiplantae > Streptophyta > Magnoliopsida > Poales > Poaceae > Miscanthus > Miscanthus lutarioriparius. The sequence continues at coordinate 71,405,615 of CAJGYO010000011.1, forward strand.
GTGCCTCCTATGAACCTGCACCATTGTTGTTGTCGTCGTCTTCTTTCTTCCTTGTAACCGCTGCTAACTTCCCTTTCTAGATCAAAGATATGGTCCTGCAAGTAGTAGATGTACTGTTGATGAAGATAGATTTGTTTAGGATCAACCCACCTAGTGAACCCATAGTTTTCTTCAGACTCAGAAGACTGCAATAAGTATGTCTTGTAAGTTGTAGTGCAATCGAGAAACATATTTAACAAACAAATAGTAATAACCCATGCTCGCGAGCATTTGAAGAAGCGACGACCTCCATCCATCCCCTCAATGAACATCTGCACTAAGCAGTCCTCACCATGCATGCTTTTGGCCAATCTTCTTTCCGGTTATCGTATCCTCTGAGGGGACACTCTTTGGTGAAATCACTCTTGCGCTCGGGGACAAAATGATACACTACTTCCTCAAAGAAATTAGGGCCAAGAGACCCCTCCCACACAATGGGAGTTCCCTTCATCCCCCCTTTCCTCTGCCATTGCCTAAACCCTTTCCTCTAGACGACCCTCTAGACATTCCTATTCCAATGAAACCAAATACTCGTTTGAAGTGAGTAGCAACGCATGTAGCACTACGTATATATAGGCAGCCCAAGATTTAGTAGCCGTTGTATTGTGGCATAAGTGCTCCTGAAAAGCCTGCTAGGTATCACTGAAAAGTCTATTTTGAAGGACACTGAAAAATCCTAGATTCGATTACTGAAAAGCCTATTTAAAAACTAAAAAACCTATTTTAAAACTCAACTGAAAAAGCTAGATTCCGGCGATCAATCCATTCATCTGTAAAAGTCTATGTATGATATGACAGTGACATGATAAATCACTGAAAAAGCTAGATGATATAGGTGTACTGCACAAATGTACTTCAGCCTTAAAATTTTGGTAGAGTTTCCCCTATTTTTTGATTCAATCCTTACACAAATATGACATGAATATATGACCACAATACAACATGTACGGATACACAAATATATACCACATTTATCTCAAACCATATCAATGAGCATATTAAAAGTCCATAGAGTTCATAATAGTCTATAAAGTCCATAGTAGTTCATACAGTCCATAATAATAGTCCATACAGTCCATAATAATAGTCCATACAGTCCACAATAGTCCATAATGAAAGTCCACAAAATCCATAATAACATCTACCACAAACTCTACCAGAAGTCCTCACTGCCTCCTAGTCTTACCCTTACCCTTGTGACCAAGATCATCGGTGCCTGGAGTGAAAGGGTCAGGTGGACGGCATCGCCTAGTGCCTGCAGGCTATGTAGACTGAGTCAAGGGAGCGTCCTGTAGCTAGGACGATCCAAGCTCCTCATCGTCCTCATCCTCGTCCTCGTACGCAATGCCTATGGACCCTGTAGGTGCTTGGCTAGATGAACCTAAGCCCCCTCTCCCTGCAGAAGGAATGTGGACGTCTTGTGTCGTGGCTGTCCTACAACCACAACGAGCAGCCAAACGGCGTAACCGAAGTGACAGTCTCTGTTGTACAAAATCATGTTAACTGAAAGAATTTAACGTATTAATATTATACTTGAAAGAGTTTTTAGAATCTTACATCTAGGAAGCTACACATGTCGTCGTCCCTGACTCTCGGACGAAAGCGCTCAATGTCTTCAACCAAGCATTTGAGGATGTTGTCCTACAAGAAAGTTCTCAGTAAGATTGTCTTGGTTTGCAACTCAACATAGAAAAATAAGACAATTGACTGACCACTCTATCCAAGATTGGTCCTGCCTCCATCTGCCTTCCAACACAAGTAGTTTGGTTGTACGCCGTGTCTTTGTCATTAGAGGACTTGATGTCGGCATAGTCATCTTCTGTCCATTGTAGCCTCAGCATGCAACGTGTCGCACCTTGGTACCAAGCTTGGTAGCGCATGTACTCATGGTTCGTGTGCGGCTCGTCGTTCTCATCCACATTGGCATCCAACAGCTCCCACTGTTCAATGTAGTAGTGGTGGTGCTTCTTCCAATAAAAAATCTTCCTGTTCTTCTGAGGATCCAACCTGCACGTTACGTACGCCATCGTTAGTGAAGTTTTTATACGAAGTAATACAAATTTGTGCAAAAAATTCGGCAGAACTTTGTTTTTTATGCAAACCAAACAAAAATATGACACGAATATATGCATTACATACACGCACATTCATCTCAATCTATATACATGTGACCATATTAAAAGTGCACGTACATCATCATTATTTCATGTTATATAGGAACTAATGCAAATGGATTATAATGGGACAATTGAAATAGCAGAACACTTACTTGTGTAAGTCAACGCTAGTCGAGAATGGATCCGTTGGCCAAAGCTGTCTCACTCTAAATTGGCGTGCAACTCTATCTGGCAGGTGGAACTTGACAGCATAGAAGCAGATTAGAGGGCACTTCATCCTGTATAAGTCATAGTCGCACCCATACATGTTGCTCAATAGAAAAGGAAGTGCCCTCTCTCCATCGTACGGCTCCCACGACACCTGAAACATGTTGAAACAAGATGTTAGATGCTATACTAAACCATTTCAAACTAGCATGGGAAATAAAATTTACTTATACTAGAGGTCGTGAGCGTGTCTAGCTCATTCGTGAACTCAATGTACGCCCGCTGTAACCTCGCGTGCAGAAATCTAACCTGGTCCCAAAGGTACGCCCACATCGGCTGCCGACATGGAGGCTGACCTGGGAACCAGTCATGACGAGCAAGAACCTCAGGATGGCCAACTAGTAGACGAGCCCACATCCACAACTAGAGTAAGTACACGCATCTACCAAGTGAGGCTGAGGACAAAGTCCAATGACATGCCTCGCAAAGCTGCCGGTAAAGAAAAGCCAACACTGCATAGCCCCAGCTGTACTGACCCGCCTGGTCCCAGTCAGTGAGGTAGTGGACCCACATCCATGATGTAGTGTCCCCCATTGCGTCAGGGAAGAGAACGTAGGCAAACAGATGTAGGATCCATGTCCTACAATAGTACCCAACTGTCTCGTCGTCTACCTCCTCAGGGCACTGTGCGAACTCTTGCTAGAGCCAGGAGATTAGAACTCCCAAAGTACAAGCCCCTTGCTCACCAACCTCACGCCCAAGGAAGGCCACTACTCATGCTCTCCAACCTTTTGACTTGCATGGCCTAGTCACTGCATTGTTATGAATCCTCAGACCTAACATCTTCTGACAGCCCTAGAGCGTGACTGTCATCTCTCTGAAAGGCAAGTGAAAGTTGTGAGTCTCCAACCGCCACCTACATTTTAGACAAAGCAAGATTACATATCAGAAAGGCAAGCACATGAACAAATGCATATGAATGGAGGCAATGGTTGAAGATAATACCTATCAACCAACACAGTTAAGGCCACTGAGTTGAACGTGGGCAACTCACAACGAACCTAAAAAGAGATGACATCTAGGCTAGCTCTTTGCAGGAAAGGAGTGTACCTGTCATCGTACTGCATGTCCAAAACCCCGTTGTGGGTTCTAGGACGAAGGAGCGGAAGGTCCTACATAGAATAAAGCATAGTCTCCCGTTACTTCATGAACACATGTATGCTTACAAAAATTTGAACAAGACGTATAGATTATTACCTGCCCCTCCACTATGAGACATCCTCGGTGGGTCTTTTCATACGCCGGGTCTAGCAGGTGGAATTGCGCCATCCTACAAAAAAAGTCAATGAAATAGAAATTCAATATACAATGAAACATAAACTTAGATATGTACAAGTAATTGACACAATTAGAAGCAAAAATTGAGACATGCATAATTAATGGAATGAATACGATAAATATGAAATAATGAAAACAACCAATAGTCGCACCTCACTAATCTGCCAATGGCAAGTGTGTGAATTGTGGCCCAGTCTACCACACTTGCCACACTCGTACTGCTCGGGGTCAGTAAGAAATGGGGTTCCTCTCCCATGCCTCATTCTTCTGGGTATCTGATCCATAACCATCCTGTGCCTTGTCCTCTTTCTGGATCCATGCTTGTTCCAATGGTAAGCTGGATCCACAATGTACTTTGGCCCATCATATGGAGGCCACTCTCTAGTGTCCTAGAAAGGCACGAAGTGGGGGCTCCATGTGTGCACAAGTGTGTTGACACTAAACTCGTGAGGTATCCTGCTCTCGATATTATAGTTGCGATGCCTAGTTACTGCCACCATATGAGAACATAGAAAGTGGTACTACCTTGGTTTACCACAAGTGCATGTGAAATCTTGGAGGACTACCACATGCATCCTCGACTCTCGGTCCTCGCCGTCGGACATTGTACTACCCCTATGCTTGACCTGATAAGTCCCTGTGGCGTGGTCAAAACATGTAACCTCATGTGTGCCAGCCCTTTCATTTGCCTTCTCTATGTGTGCCTTTGGTTTTGGAGTCCATATCTCTCCATCACTCTGCAACTTCATTGCATGGGCGTGTCTATCGTTGAACCAGGCAACAAGCTTGTAGAAGGTGAATTGAACGATTACATTCTCAGGCATACCATGTATCCCCAATAGCAACTTATTGAATGACTTTGCCATGTTGCTGCACTGAAACTCGTACCTCCATCCACCGGCATCGTGAGCTCTTGTCCATTTCTCCAAATCCCTCATCAAACCTGTGAACCATTGTCTACCTTCTATATTTGATGCGGTTCTAACCTGCTCCAACTTTTTTTGAAAGTACTTGTCCTCAAGCTATCGAGCAGCCTCCTAGAATAGATCAAAGTTATCCTTCACACCATCCTTTCGGAGTAGATTCTCGGCAAGGTGTTGAGTACACCAATGATGGTGCAAAGGTGCATACCCCTCTATCTGCTCTCGCACGACATTAAGTATGCCCTGGTGCCTATTAGATATGACGCCAACCTCCCTGCCAGGCCCAACCACATGTATCCGGACTAGCCTCAAGAACCATCCCCAATTGTCATTCTTCTCCTTCTCAACCAAAGCAAATGCCAAAGGAACCAACTTGTTGTTCGCGTCATAGGATATGGCTATAAGAAGTGTGCCCTGGTATTTGCCAATCAAGAACATACCATCAATGGACAAGATGGGATGACAGTGCCTAAAGGCCTCGACACACTGATGGAAGCATCAGAAAGCATGAAAGAATATCTACCTCCCATCCTTCCATGCATTTGGTTTTGGGATGTACTCATAATGCATGCTTGGATTCACTGCTTTGATTGCATTGAAAAGTACTAGCGACTACTCATACCCATCCTCCTAGTCCCCATATATCATCTTCCATGCTCGCTGCTTAGCCCTCCAAGCTTTACCATAAGTTATCACATAACCTCCATACAACGCCTCAATGGTCCTGATAATTGTCCTAACCTTCATGTTGGGTTCTCCCTACAATATTCCCATCAACCGCTTGGCAATGAGGGTAGATGTCAACTACCGATGCTTTAGTGTGAGCACATGGTCAGCACAACTGTGTGGCCCGACAACTTTTGTGATCTTCACTTTTCGGTGACCTTTTGCTTCCTTGCACAAACCCTCCATGGGCAGCGTTCCTTGTCACACACAACTGTGTAACGGCGCTCCGCATATGAATGCAAGACCTTGTAAGGTCTCTTTCAAATCACTGCAAACGCCTGCAACCACCTCTTCAATGTAGGGAGGTCCTTGAATACCCTACCCTTCTCAATTACCATGTTAGGGCTGTCCTCAGGAGCTTCTAGCAGCTCATCATCACGTCCTTCTGCACGCGCCTAATCAGAATGAGCAAGATCGCTAAACTCGTGAACTCTTGGATCACGGCGGCTAGGAAAGATACGCCTCAACATCTCAACGTCACTCTCCGTCAGCTCTCCAATAGGACAATCATCATCAGAATCAAGAGCCCTTGCCATCTCATATGGCTCCGAATCATTCATAATTTCAACACTATTAAAGCCACGGAATCCATCTCCACAGTGCACTTGCGTAGCAATAGGGGGCACATCCACATTATCAGGATTGTCTCATGCAACATAAGTAGAAATACAAGGAAAGAATGAGAAAAATGGATGTAAGGAAGGGGGTAAGCTCCCAATAATGATGCGAATAAGACACTTACTCGGATGATTCTTTGTCAAACGGATCTCATGAGGAGGATCTGCTACAACATCATGAGTCCAACAAGCATCTCCAACTACCTCATTGGGGTAGATTGAGCATCGGGAACCATAGGTGCAACCTCCACATCCATATCAGGTTCTGGGATGGGAGGGTCAAAGTGTGCCTGCTGACCCATTTCTAGGGAAAACCCATGAGGGATGCGATCAAGTACCACCCGATGCACAACCACATCCAAACTTTGGAACTGGCTCTTCATAGTCAATCTCACATAGTTCTCCCACTAATCCGCATACCCAATTGGGATCATATTCCTTAGGATGTTGGGAGGGGAACCTAGGTGAAGTACACCCTCAACTATGATGCCATCATCTCCATGGTAATGTAGCTCCTCCCGAGCCCTTGCAACCAACTCACTAAATGAAAGCTTCTCATTGAATAACATAGGCACGCTTTCCATATCAACAAACTCAACATATCAGTAGCGATTTCTTTCCACGGTGCCTCCATGATATATGCTCACTAAGTTGTCCATCTATTAGTTCATACGCAAATTCAAACACAGATCGTTTAGTCCAAAGTAGTTTCATATAGTACCTATCTAATACATACTAATTAACTACAACCTAAGTAAATAGATTAATAACTAAGTATATAGGTATAATCTAGTAACTAAATAGCTAAATCCTACCTAAATAACTAAATATACAAGTAGCTATCTAACTATATCTATGTATCTATCTACATACCTATCTCACTAAGTAAATCAACTACCTATGTCATCGCATTTACTAGTAAGTACCAAATAATCAAACTAGAGCTATAATTCAAGCTAACTAAGTACCTACATTGCACGTTCACAAATTATCGGTGTGAAAAGTGACCAACAAGTAAACATTTGTTGTTTTGTTGTGCATTGTGATCGGATGTGGCCTAGCATGCTATGACACAGGATTTATAGTAGTTCGAGCAACGTGCCCTATGTCTAGTTTCATTTGGTCAGTGACTTTATTCATAAGCCTAGGTGCTTGACATTTGCTGTGGGGTTACAAACGAGTAGGAATGAGAAGGGGGGTGTTAAAGGCCTGGTCAAACTCTGAACCGAATGGCCAAGAGTGATGGGTGCTCTAACGTGCGCTAAGTATTAGAGCATATGCTCTATGTAGCTGTCGAGTTCTAGGGCTATTGAGCTGTTCGAGTCCTCAGATCATCGAGTCCTCAAGTCATCTAGCCTCTTTTTTCTTTCGAGAGCCAGCTAGATTTTAGAAGAGAGCTCATCCCCTTTTATAGTTGAAGGGGATGGCCTTACAAGTCAGAGAGAGAGAGAGAGAGAATGTATACGTGTGCTACCTAGTCTTGTTGCCCATGCTGTTGGGTACGAGATGATCATCGGCGCCCACAATACTATTTAAGTCCAGACGCATTCGACAGGCTCTATCGTGTTCACCTAGTACGACAAACGTCAGTGCCTAGAATATTGTTTGTGCTCTGACATGTCTAGAAGATTGCATAGTGCCCGTCTGGCATGGCCTGGTGGCACTGTCCTGCAGGTGCGCATGGCATGGTAGGGTACGGTCCTCGGTATTGTGGTTGACTTGAGCGCCTTACCTTATCCGCTCCTGCCTGATCCTAGGGCCCTCACCGAGCGAGCATCCCTGGTCGGTCGTTTCTAGTCGACCCTGACCATGTTAGTCGAGAAAGGGCAGTGAGCAGAGGTTCGGTGTTTCCTTAGTCGGAGAAAGAGGTCGAAGTTGGACCGTGGTTCCACCTTGGCTAGGCCCTTCGGTCGGGGACCAGATTGTTGTCCCAGCCTATCATTATGTATCTAGGCTAGCCCAGGCGCATGTTGTCCCTGCGCCGCCTGCTGGGTCGGGTTTTGCAGGGAAGCGGGTCCATTGGGGACCCTAGGTTTATGAACCCGACAGGAGCCCATGAGCCCCTTTTGGACTTCTATGAAGTCATAAAGGGGCTGTTTACACTCATTTCATGAGCGCACCCGGTGGGTGTAAGGTTGTGGGTCGTCATCGGACGAGACAAAGCGCGAACCTAAGTGTCAGGCGCGGCCGAGGGGTTGGTCGAGACAGAGCGCGAACCGAAGGGTTCGCCCGCTGCCGAAGGGTCAAGCGAGGTAGAGCACGAACCCAAGGTTCAGCCTGCTACCAAAGGGTTGGGCGAGGCGGAGCATGAACCCAAGGGTTGGGTGAGATGGAGCATGAACCCAAGGGTCAGCCCGCTACCGAAGGGTCGGGCAAGGTAGAGCGTGAAGCCAAGGGTCAGGCGAGATGGAGCACGTACCCAAGGGTTAGCCTGCTGCCGAAGGGTCAGGCGAGACGGAGCGTGAACCCAAGGGTCAGCCCACTGCCGAAGTGTCAGGCGAGGCGGAGTGCGAACCCAAGGGTCAGCCCACTGTCAAAGGGTCGAGCGAGATGGAGCGCGAACCCAAGGGTCGGGCGAGGTAGAGCCTATGGCTGAGGGGTTGGGCGAGATGGAGATGGGCATAGCCCCTGAGCCTACAGCTGGCTGGAGAGTCCGACGAAGGCTGAGCACTTTGGTACTCTCTTTTGAGGCTGTGGATTCTTGTGTTCCTTCCGGTCGAGGTGTTTGCTCGTGTCCTTTCTGACCGCGACATGTGCGGCCAGCTGGACTCCTAAGTCAAGGTTGGGTGGCTCGAGTCCTTGAGCCGTGTTGGGCTTGGTATGGGTCGGTCGAGTTTCATGCATTACACCATCCATGGTTTCCACAACCAAAGGGGTTGAGCTAACGTCGCTTGCCTTGATGGCTCGAGCGACGTGCTCAGTGAGCTTAATAACGGGCATGTCCGAGTGGAATCTAGGTCCATTGTCCATAAAGGGGTTGGCATAGCCCTCATGTGGCTTTCCATTGCTCCTTAACCCACCTCCCGGTAGATGCCCGAGCCATTTCGGACACCGACTTAGGTGGCCCGCTGGCCTCCCCTCGATGGAGATTCTGTGGGCATGGCTTGAGGTTAGGATCGAACGAGAAGGTTGAGATGACCCTCTCTGCTTCTGAGCGGATCAGGAGGGGGCCACTGGGGATCATCTGCATTTTCTCCCCTGGCTCTATTTGATGTGAGCCAGCCTCAAGCCCTTTGTGGGCCAGCCTTTGAACCCCGATCGGTCATCGCTTATATCGAATGAGGCGACTACCGCTTCATGACACGACGCGAAGCGTTGTGATGCAACAATTGCACATGCAATGCTTGGATGTATAGGATGAATGTATGGATGAATGCATGTATGAGAATGAATGAATGAATGATCATGTACTAGAAAAAATAAAAGGGGGTTTGGTAAAGTTACCTCGATGGCTCGAGTGACGGGTCTGGGGAGCTCCTATCAGATATGTCTGAATGGGATCCATGTCTGTCATTCATGACGGGGTCGGCATAACCCACATGGGGCATCCCACTGCTCCTTACCTGTCCCTCAGCGGTGGCCCAAGTCGTCCGATTGACTCGGGTGACCCATTGGCCTCTCCTCGATGGAGATTCCGTTGGTGGGCCCTCCTAAACCCTGCCTAGGAAGGCGGAGGGTCATTTGCGTGCGGTTGCACCTTATTTCCTATGCCCGAGTTGTGGTAGTGGTGGGCCCCACCCAGGCCTTGTCCTGTTTAGCCAGGTGACGTTTCGTTGGGCAGGCCACGTCCCGTCAGCTAGGGCCACGTCCCACCGCATGCCTTTCCGCATTAAATAGGGGGAAGGGAGAAAATTTTCCTCTCATTCTTTCACCTTTCTTCAACTGCTGCCATTCCTCCTTCCTCCTATTCACCAAGTCTGTTCGTGTGTGGCGGCGGTTTCTAGGAGAGAGGAGGGCAGAGTGAGGGAGAGGAAAACTCACAGATTCGATCGCAAATCCGAGGTGCGATGTCGAACTGGAGGCCTTCCAACGTGGACGAGGAGGTGCTGGCCGCCTTCGCTGAGAAGGGGCTACTCCCATCGAAGGAGGTGGCACATTGGAGGGCTCCTATGCCAGGGGAGGTTGTTTTGCAACCTCGGGCCGATAAGGTTGTCTCCTTCCTTGCCTTCCATGAGCGTAGGCTCGGGTATCCAGTGCACTGGTTCCTGCATAGGCTCCTCAACGAATGGGGCCTAGAGTTGCAGCACCTCAACCCGACTAGGGTACTGCACATCGTTGGCTTCGTCACCATCTATGAGGCCTTTCTTGGGATGGAGCCGCACATGGACCTCTTCCGACGGATTTTCAGTGGGCGAGCCCTGTCCGAGGCGAAGCCACCTAGAATTGCACCGGTTCGAGGATTTGCCCTACAGAAGAGGCCAAAGCCATCGGTCCCCTACCCCGTGTACTCCCCCTATGACTCCAACCGGGGGTGGCACGGTGAGTGGTTTTACATTAGGAACCCGACGGAGGCGCCATTCCCGATGTTCACCGCGGAGAGGCCAAAGAGGAGGGAAAGCTGGTCGTGGGGTCCCACCGGTCGGTAGAACAAGTTGGAAATTATAAAGATGGAGCTTCGGAGGCTCATGTGGCATGGCCTCGATGGGTTGCAGGTCTTCCATACCTTCTTCTGCCGTTGGGTTACCCTGTTGGTGGAGAGAACGTGGCCAATGTGGGAATGATCTAGCCCGATGGATCCCGACCGTGCGTCACCGGAGGAGTTGCCAAAGGATGAAGTCTGGAGTCGTGTCAATCGAGTGTTGCAGTTGAGGGATGAAGATTCCCTTAAAGGGACACCTGGTCCCCTTCATGCTGCGAAGCTGTCCAATTTGGTATGCTTTTTTCTCGTGACCTTTTCCTTCTTATTTTGATGTTTTCATTGATTTTAAGTTGCCCGTTTCAAAGGGACTCGTGGGCTATAAATCCCAGCAGCAACTTTCGAGAGGGCCAGAAGGCGTGGCTCGGCAAGCTACCTAGAGGGAGGCAACGCTTGCCAAGAAGAAGAAGAAAACCAAGAAGTCTTGGAGGAGGTTCGATAAGGAGAAGGAGATCAACTGGCGGGTCCAAGGGGCAAGAGCCGGAGTGACGTGGAAGCAGAGTTCGAGTCGGAGGAGCCCACAGAGATGGGTGACAACACGAGTGCCTTAGAGGACGAAGGAGACAGGGGTGTTGCTGTGAGCTCGGTGTTGCACCATGAGCCCGCGACCACATCTATCGGTGGGGGGTGTGATACGGAGATGCATGGTGATGTTTCTGAGTCAAGGAAGTGTGCCACGAGTGAAGACACCGCCCTTGAATGAGAGGCGAACCGGGCGCGGGTTGGCTTCGTGCCCCCCTGCTCTGAGTGTGGCAGAGCACGCCAGTCGGTCAGGGGGACGTGATCGTTCCCCTGCATCTTTAGGGTCGATGCGTGTGCGTGACCCCCAACGAGGAGATGCCCCACCAGTTGCTTCGGTGGTTTCACCATGAGCTGGCGGTCACGGCCATCCGCGGGCCGATTGGGGACCGGCCAGGTTGGCTCCTCCCTCGGTTGATGCGAGGGGGCACGAGTCGCGACCCCCGAGCGATCCTTGTCCGATCGGCTTGTCGTCAGCCGATCGAGGCTTCAGGGTTCTATAACACCCTAGGTGTTTGGCTCCCACAAAATTGCATTTCATTCATAAACATGTGCATCATCTACCTCATCATGCCATTGTACTGAAACATGTATATGCAACATTCTCAATTATGTTCGTTTCATAATTGACTGCTTGTGAATGGTAGTAGTGCAACATGTGAATGCAACATGAGTTTCTCATACCTTGGAACATGGCAACATGGTAGTAATATGACAAGTTTAAAATTACAACCAAGTCATGAAACATGTGAAACATGGAATTGCAACATTAGAGTAAAATTGAGTGTTTTGTTGCTTCATCACATGTGATACTTAGAAGTTGGTGTAGCACTTGTGTAGAGTGGTTAATTATGGTCTAATACACCTTAACTACACTTAGGGTAATTGATGGGATATTGTTCATGTGGACCAAAATGACTAAATTGCCCTCTAGGTGGAGGTTTGACTTAGGATGACCTATAGAGTGCCACTGTTTGACTGATTCAAAAGTCCAACCTAGAGACCTTGCATGGATTTGCACCCTTTACCAAAGTTGTAGCCAATTTATCAAGGAACAAAAGTCTCAATGTGACCATCTCATGAAAAGGGCTAGAACATGTTCAAACAAGGCCCACAAGTCAGGTTTCCCTGCTGATTTCATACTTAGAAAATTTTCTAAGTCATAAATACCATTCTAGTTGGATCGAGCCAACTTTGGCTTGATGTAACTTCTGATTCATGGTGAATTAGACTATGATCCTTGAATAGAAGTTGAAGATGGAAGGTAGGGCTATAATTTTCATGTACACAGTTTTCGCTATTGATCAACGGTTTAGTCGTGTTAATGCGTTGAAGTTACCTTTGTCAGTTTGTTTGGGTCTTTGAATGGTGAGCTACGATTGCTCGGCAGAGTTCGAGTCCGACGGTCCGTGTGTGCTTGTGCGTTCGGTCGCCTCGATCGCATGCCGCCATGCGCCGCGAGATGCCTACGCACGGCCGGCCATGACATGAGCACCCCCCACGCGCCTGTCAACCAGCTCGCCAGTTCAATTTCTATTTCCTCGGCTTCCTCCATTCGCCCGTAGCTCCGCAGCAACAGCCGCAGCAACTCCGACGAGCTCGAGCTCGCTCGCCACCGCAAAAACGCATCGGCCAGCTCGTCCATAGCTTCGCCATGTTCTCCTCTATCTCCTCCACCTCTCATCCATGTCGATTGGGTCTTGGTAAGGGCGCATTCGCCGTTTCCACCACCGCCGCCATGACGGGACCTCACCGGAGTTGGCGCTCCACACGGCCAACTACCACCGAGGCCTTCCCATCCCCTCCTTTTTGCTTGGTTAGCATGGTAGTGACCTCCGGAAGCTCGTACCAAGCTTAGCCGCGCCCTACGGGGTCGGACCTCGCCGGAGCTGGCCAACCCACGGCCGTGCGCCGCCATGGCCATCGCCATTTCCACTAGCCACCATAATAGCCGCGATTGATGGTACCCCTTGGTGCGCACGGGTGGGGTGAACACGCCGTCTTGATGGCCTCATGGAGCTGCCACCGGCGATGAGCTACGCCGCGTCGTTCTTCCTCCCCTCTATCTGCTTTCTCGACCGTGGGCCCCGCTCGTCACCGCATGCATGCAAGGGGGAGCAGTCGTGGGCCGTGCCATTTCTGGGCCATGCTGAGTGCTGACACGCGTGCTTCGTGGGCCACCGTGTTCTTCCGGGCCGGCCCAGCAGTAGTGGTTAGGTTTTCCATTTTGTTTTGTTTTATTCTTTTTCACAGATTTGTGTACATATTCAAAAATGTATATCTCTTGGTTGGTAGATCCAAATGATGTGGTTCCAATTTTGTTGAGTTCCTAGTAATGTCTAGTTTATATTAAAAATATAATTTATGTCATGTTTTGTTATGAAAAATGGAGTTGCTGATTATCTCTTTTAATCATGTGGGAAATAGGGGTAATTATATCTTTTTCTGTGTAGCTCCAAATGGCATGACATTTTTATGGTGTACTGCCCATATCATGAATATCTTGTAGTTAAATTTTCATACACTTTGGACACTGTATGTAGGAGTTAGGTAATTCTCTTGTTTGTATGGATGGATCTTGTGTGAGTTTTCATAATTTTTCTATAGATCCAGTAAAGGTAAAAATTGGTGAATGCAATTCTTATGCTAGAATGATACTAGGAAAAATGAGAAATCTGTTGCTTAACACTTTTCAATAGGGTTTCCTAATTATGCTAGAAATAGACCTGCCATCTATTATTTTTGATACAGCAAGTTCTGCTTGCCTAATTGCTTTGAAATTTTTATGGTAGTCTATGTGAAGCATGAGGTACCTACTGTAATTTCTGTAGATTTTTCTCTACAGTTTTACTATATGTTGCTTTAATCACCTAATTAACTAAATAAATTAGAAAAGGACCTTAAATAATTTATTTAGAGGTTGGCACTATACTTTATGATGTTCCTCTAGTATGTACAACAAGTTGGTAAACTTGGTTTGGTCCAATTATGCTTTTGCATCATCACTAAATAATTAATTTAGTAAACCTGTCATTTCTGGATAGATTTTATGTTTACTTTAATTCGATTTGGTTAACGTAAGAATCATGCTTTGATGTTTACAAATGATTTGTAGAGAATTTCATAAGTTTTCTAGAATGTCCTCTTGCAAGTCATTTGAAATTATAGAACTCTTGTTGTGATTGAATTAAGAAACTGCTCGTTTGCATGTGAAACCTTAACTTTTGAATTAAGTATACCTTTACTATTCCTAAGCTTGTGGTAATGTTCCTAGGTGTTAGGCCTTTAACTGAAGATGAGCATCTTTATCTTAGGTTAGGCAAGTTAGGTAAGTTGATCTCGTTCTTCAAGTTAAGTTAGATAAATGTTTTAAAGTGATTTGAATAGAGCTATTCTTAATCGGTAAACGAGTGTCCAGTGATGTTTTCATTAAACACTTACTGTGATCCATTCATCATGAGCATCATGTCATTCCTTATGCATCCAAGATATTTATCTTGTGCATCGGCATGCAATAGGTGTACCGGAAGGAGTGACACTGCTGGAATTCAAGGAACCGAGCGGGGAGCAGCAGCAGCCAACACCGGAGGTTTAGGAGGTGCAGCCCTCAGGAGAAGTGCCAGACGAGGTCGCCGCTGAGTGCCCAGATCACCGTCCGTGCAACTTTGTGAAAGGCAAGCACCGGAGCATATTAAGCCTCCTAATTTCTAAAATGCAGTTAAAGTATTATTGTTACATATATATATATTGTTGCATTAAGTTTAGGTGTTGGATGCAAACACTTGCTGCATTGGTTATCCAATCCTTGTCCAGATATTGATACCCTGAATCCTATGTAGCTTAGGCTCGTATGGTGCTGAGCCCTGCTTAAACGCGGTAAAAGTCAGGTGATTTCCTGTCACCTGCGAGATATAGGATTATACATATGGCATGGTTGGCTATATTTGCTATCGTAGAAAAGAACCTGTCTTAATTTGAAATAAAGACCGGGCGAAGGCTTGTCGGTTTGTAGTGACTCCGTCTGTGTCGCTTAAGGACTGAATCTTGGAGCCTTTCCTATTCATGTTGAATGCATGCCTCTCTCTTAGTTGGCCGTGTCTGAAGACCGACCACGAAGCCGAGTAGCTCACCTCAGGTCGGGAGTCGATAAGTATAAAGTGCGTCTCGGAAGGGAGCCGTAGGCGTGAGTCCAAGGGCAGGTGATTTAAAAGTCCTGATCGTCCTGGCAGAAGGGTAATCCCTGAGAGTGTTGGCGCTGATCGAACCCACGAATTTGGTTCCTGAGTTGTCCCAAAGGTGACCCACGGCTACCCTTGCAAAGTATGCCAGGGTGACAGTTAGGAATACCCCCTCAGCTGAATTGTAATTCGATTCGAGCCGCCGTCTCTCCCGGTTAGTGAGAACTTGACGGGCTTATCTCCAAAGTGGATACACTAAATAACATAATGGTTCAGAAATGATGATATGATGATGACAGCCTTATTATACCTGCTATGGTTAATATTGATTGCTCCTAATAAGTGAGTGCTCTAGTACATGTGCTAATCTAGTGGACAGGTAAATGATGATAAGCTTGATGCTAAGTTTAAATTGGTCACTATATTCATAAGCTCTTTTATGCAACTGTGTCAAGCTAGCCCACCTCATAAGCCTTGCATGACCCTTGGTGTCTTTTATTTCTGGTTTTGACGGGTAAGTCTAGCAAAGTACCTTCTCGTACTCAGGGTTTATCTCCCACCTGTTGCAGATGACCAGTTCTACTTTGGTTGATGCAAGTATTGTCTTCTCCCAGCTGGGGATGAAGACTAGACCATTGGGCGCGATCTCTCCTAGTTCTTGTACCTGATAATGCTTTTGTAGGACATGACTAAGATCTGGCAATGTATTTGAAACTATGAAGTTATGTACTAAACTATGTTGCTTTCGCAAATTTGAACTTGGTTTGTAATATTTTATTTGCACTCTGATGGATGTAATCCGGATGCCACTTGTGAAATGTTGTAATGAATGATTTGTTATGTTCAATCACTACGGTCTTGGTTTGTATGTCGAGAGTTGTTTGAAATCCTTCGTGATTTCCGGACTACCGGGATTATGGGAGCTTAAGTACAGGAATTTGATCACTTCGGTGATTGTTTTTGTACTTACGTTCTTATAATATGGTCGGTTCTATTACAGCTGGCATCAGAGCAAGATTCGACACTAAACATGTCATTTGTGTATTTAAAACAAAAGTATTTGTGAAAATCCTAAATTAATTACTAAGTGTTGCCAGAGGTCATATCCTTTATGCCCAAATAAGGACTCTTAGGTGGCTTATTAAAGTACTAACTTGGGAGTTCCTACTTGTTTCCGTTTCATTGTCCATACGGCGTGCTATTGTATGGATGCCATCCGCTTGGGTGGTAATGTATGGCTCAAAATACCTCTACGCTCTGGTAAGTGGGAGTTGTGAGAGCATGACCGTCTAACCGTCGGTCTAGGGGAGAGTAGTGGTTGCTCGCATACTTACATGTTCGATCATGTATCTATGAGAGTACTTAAGTGTGGGTATCTCTGTCGGGTAGCTGTGATACTAGAGTATATACATCGGGGGATGTATGTATGAAAGTATTTAGTTTACTGCTTACTTTACATGCCTTTTTGGGAAATTATTGGGCTAAAATGAAATTTGCTGCAGGTACACTAACAACGTATCGTTGTAGATCGACTAGCTACCGTATATGAGAGAACGTATGTATGCCACCGTATATTTTGCTAGCCTTTAAATTTTTCTAGGTTTGTGAGGACGTACGGATCGTGCATGCATCATGTTCAAGCATACATGGCATTTCTTGCATTACTAAAAATTTGATGGTCTCGACTAATTAAATTTTGTATCCCTTAAATGATTCTCCCCTTACGTTGCAACTTGTTGCTACAGATGGCGCGCACGAAACGCACCGCTCGCAAGTCCACCGGAGGCAGGGCGCCTCGTCACCAGTTAGCTCCTCGTGAGCCCTGTCCGGAGCCTACTGAGGAGGAAAGGCTGAGGACAGAGCTAGCCCGGGTGACTGCTGAGAGGAGTGCAGCTCAGTAGCATTTGGAGCAACTAACGCAGGAATGGGATCAAGAGACCCTAGAGGTTCAGAGGTTGACGGTTGCTCACCGCAACTGTGAGTGCATGTTGATTCACGTGCTGAACCAGCGGAATGAAGCTTGGAACGAAGAGAATGCGTTGAGAGCGCGACAGGTTGAGCTAGAGCAGTAGTTGGCAGCTGCAGAAGAGTACAATGACAATCTCCATGAGGAGGTTCACCTGTTACATAATCAGCTTCACCCTCTCCTGCCCCCTGACGATGAGGATGAGATGGGCTCTAGTCTCATCATGGCTGAAGATGATGATGACATTGAGATTAATGGACCTGAGGACGTTCCACCTGGAGAGGAGGAAGATGAGGAGCTAGAACCTGCTAGTGATGAAGATGGAGGAGAGATCTTTAACACTGACTCTGAGGATGATGCGTAATTAGCTTACTACTTAGCTAATGCGCTAGAGCTAGTCTTTTGTTGATCCTCATGCATGAATGAGTAGCTTGTAATAAGTTAATCGTTGGGATGTAATATCGAACCCTATGTGATCCGTGATGTCAGTTTGGAACCCTTATGGCTTGGATGTAACCTATCAAACATGTTATGCTCCACGTATGTGAGCTTTGATAAATTCCATCTATGCGGTCTATAGATCTTGTTGTTGGTTAAGTTCATCGCATTAATGTGTCAATCGATGCGCTTGATGAGTTGTGTGATTGTGATGGATGATTGTGCCTCTGTTGATAGTATAAATTCATTTTCTCCATTGGAGTCAGTTTGGCATAATTATACAATTCATCTACAAAATTTCCACATCGTCAGTGCTCATTGGCTATACATTTTGCAGATGGCTTATAATCTTCGTCACGGTCATGGCTTTGGAGATGAGGAACAACCACCTCCTCCACCACCTCCCACACCAGCTGAGCTAATGCAGACAGTCGTCGAAAGTCAGCGCATGCTAGCTGAGGCTATGCGCCAACTAGCTAACCGTGATGATCGACATGTCCGCCAGGGACCAGAGCCAAACCAGTATAGCAGCTTTAAGGACTTCATGGACACAAAGCTTCCTATCTTTAGAGAGGCAGAAGAACCATTACAAGATGATGAATGGTTGAGTACGATAGAGCAAAGATTTGGATTGCTCCGATTGACAGAAGGTATGAAGGCCTCGTATGTAGGACACCAGCTCCAAGGCCCTATAGGCATCTGGTGGACCCATCACAGGACCACCTTCCCTGCAAATGTTGAGATAGTTTGGGACCAGTTCCAGACAGCTTTCAGGGGACATTTTATCGCTCCAGGTCTTATGGAAATTAAGCATACAGAGTTCATGAAGCTAACTCAAGGCAACAAGAGTCTTAATGAATACCTCCAGGCATTTAACAACCTGGCGAGGTATGCTCCCGAGTTCGTTGATACTGATGCCAAAAAGATAGCTAGTTTCAAGAGGGGACTTTCCCCTAAACTGATGAAGTATATGGGCAACTGTAAGTGTGTCACCTTCAATGAGTTTATCAGTGACACCCTGACTCAGCAAAATAATGATAAGGTATATGCTGCTTCCAAGACCCGTAAAAGAAACTTTGAGGCAGGTGCTTCTCAGTCTAAGACACTAGTGGTATCCAAAACCCAATATCGTCCACCCAATGCTAATGTCCGGTACCGCCCCCCTCAGAAGAAGAATCAAGCTAAAACTAGTTTCCGCAAGGGGTACACAATTTCCTTGCCAAAGAATACCTCTGGGCAGGGCAGCTCCAATGTCCCACCAGCTAACAGGCCGTGCTGGAACTGTAACAAGCCTGGTCACTGGGCTAGTACTTGTCTCTATCCTCCCAAGCAGAATGCTCAGGGAAACGTCTGTCAGGGGCGTGTTCACTACACTACTGTGGAGGAAATTCCTGCTGGTGAAGTGGTCACCGCTGGTAAGTTTCTTGTTAATGATCACCCTATAGTTGTGCTCTTTGATTCAGATGCCTCACATTCCTTTGTGAGTTCTACTTTTGCATCTAAGCATAAGATGAATGTGATTACAATTGTTAAGGGTGGTTATTGTATTAGTGCTGCTGGGAATAATATCATGACTGACCAAGTAGTTAAAGATGTAAAGATTGAGATTGGGGATCGAGAGTTCCTTGCAGATCTTGTAGTTCCGCCGGGGGTAGGAATCGATGTAATATTAGGGATGAAGTGGATGAGCGGGAATGGAGTGTTGATCGATACATCAACCCGTGTGGTAATGTTGAGAGATCCTGTGGATAAGAAGGGTTTTCTAGTGCAGTTGCCTCATGATATCACTATCCACAATACAGCCAATGCTACCCTAGCCAAAGCCATTGAGGATATACTGGTTGTCTATGAGTTTCTAGATGTCTTCCCTGATGACTTGCCTGGATTACCTCTGGACTGTGAAGTAGAATTCAAGATAGAACTTGTTCCTGGTACGGCTCCTATTTCTCGAAGGCTCTATAGAATGCCGCCCAATGAGTTGGCTGAGCTGAAGATTCAGTTGAATGAGCTATTAAAGAAAGGTTTGATTCGGCCTAGTTCTTCTCCTTGGGGTTGTCCGGCTATCTTTGTGAAGAAGAAGGATGAGTCTCTACGCATGTGCGTGGATTATCGCCCCCTTAATGCTGTTACTATCAAGAACAAATACCCTCATCCTCGCATCGATATCCTGTTTGATCAACTCTCCAAAGCTAAGGTATTCTCCAAGATCGATTTGAGGTCTGGCTACCATCAGATCAAAATTCATCCTGAAGATATACCTAAGACAACTTTCTTTACTCGTTATGGCTTGTTCGAATATCTTGTCATGTCCTTTGGGTTGACAAATGCTCCGGCACACTTCATGTACCTGATGAATTTGGTATTCATGCCGGAATTGGATAAGTTCGTCGTCGTGTTCATTGATGATATCCTTGTATATTCTTAGAATAAAGAAGAGCATGCTGAACATCTGAGAATTGTTTTAACTCGATTACGTGACAACCAGCTTTATGCCAAGTTCAGCAAGTGCGAATTCTGGTTGAACAAGGTACCTTTTCTAGGTCATGTGTTATCTGGAGATGGAATTTCGGTTGACCCTACTAAGGTGCAAGAAGTCCTAGATTGGAAGGCACCTACTACGGTCTCATAAGTTCAAAGTTTCCTGGGTTTGGCTGGCTATTATCGTCGCTTTATCCCGAATTTCTCTAAAATCGCCAAGCCCATGACTCGACTACTTCAAAAGGATGAGAAGTTTGTGTGGACGCCGAAGTGTGAAGAGGCTTTCCACACTTTGCGGACCTTACTAACTTCTGCTCATGTATTGGCACAACCTGACATTGAGAAGCCTTTTGATGTCTACTGTGATGCATGTGGCACCGGTTTGGGGTGTGTTCTTATGCAGGAGGGCCGAGTCATTGCTTATGCTTCGCGCCAGCTTCAAAAACATGAAGTCAATTATCCTACCCATGACTTAGAGCTAGCCGCGGTTGTTCATGCCCTGAAGATTTGGAGACATTACTTGCTAGGTAATGTGTGCAACATCTATACTGACCATAAAAGTCTCAAGTACATCTTTACTCAACCTGAGTTGAACATGCGTCAACGACGATGGTTAGAATTAATCAAAGACTACAACCTTCAAGTGCACTACCATCCTGGCAAGGCAAATGTGGTTGCTGATGCCTTAAGCAGAAAGGCCCATTGCAATTCCTTAGTTAGTGAAGACTTTCATCTTTTACACCTCCTTCATCCTATAGTACTCCACAATATCACTGTGGATAGCTCTCTTAGAAGTTGAATTATCGAACTCCAAAAGACTGATGTGGGTGTGTTTCACATCAAGCGGAAGATGAAAGAGCAGGAGACCAAGCACTTTAGGGTCAATGACAAAGGAATTCTCTGGTTTAATGATAGGCTTATAGTACCCAAAGACAAAGAACTTAGAAATCAAATTATGGCTGAAGCCCATTCTTCTAGATTGTCCATCCATCCTGGTAGCAGTAAAATGTATCAAGATCTCAAGCTGTATTATTGGTGGACCAAGATGAAGAAAGAAATCGCAGCCTACGTGGCAAGGTGTGAT
Organism: Miscanthus lutarioriparius; assembly: GCA_904845875.1. Lineage (NCBI taxonomy): Eukaryota > Viridiplantae > Streptophyta > Magnoliopsida > Poales > Poaceae > Miscanthus > Miscanthus lutarioriparius. Next base: position 71,426,881 of record CAJGYO010000011.1, read on the forward strand.
AACTGTTGTAGAGTCAAGGCTATTCACATGAGGCCAGGGTTATTGCAGCCACTCTATTCCTAGCTAGAAGTGGGAAGAAATTGTTATGGATTTCATTGTTGGGTTACCCACTACCAAAAAGGGTTGTGATTCCATCTGGGTCATCGTAGATCGTCTAACCAAATCCGCTCACTTTATTCCGGTCAAGTCTACCTATCACCCTCACAACTATGCTGCTAAGAGAAGAAAACCTATTGAGTTTGAAGTAGGTGACCATGTTTATCTGAAGGTATCCCCTATGAAAGGAGTAAAACGTTTTGGAATTAAAAGAAAGCTTGAGCCTCAATATGTTGGACCTTACCAAATTATCGAGAAAAGTCGAAGAGTAGCCTATAAACTCGATCTACCACGCGAAATGGGAGCTATATTCCTGGTATTCCATGTGTCTCAGCTGAAGAAGTGTCTCCGTATTCCCGAGGAAAGAGTAGCAATAAGGAAAATCAACTTGAAATCTGATCTTTCTTATGAGGAGAAGCCCGTGCGAGTTCTGGATACTCAAGAAATGGTGACTCATAGGCGAGTAGTTAAGTTATACAAGGTAGTTTGGAGTAATCATAGTGATCGGGATGCAACATAGGAGCGGGAAGATTATTTAAAGGAAAATTATCCGACTTTCTATACTGATTGGTACGCTTTTCAAATCTCGGGATGAGATTTTTTCTAAGGGGGGAGGGCTGTAACACCCTAGGTGTTTGGCTCCCACAAAATTTCATTTCATTCATAAACATGTGCATCATCTACCTCATCATGCCATTGTACTGAAACATGTATATGCAACATTCTCAATTATGTTCGTTTCATACTTGATTGCTTGTGAATGGTAGTAGTGCAACATGTGAATGCAACATGAGTTTCTCATACCTTGGAACATGGCAACATGGTAGTAATATGACAAGTTTAAAATTACAACCAAGTCATGAAACATGTGAAACATGGAATTGCAACATTAGAGTAAAATTGAGTGTTTTGTTGCTTCATCACATGTGATACTTAGAAGTTGGTGTAGCACTTGTGTAGAGTGGTTAATTATGGTCTAATACACCTTAACTACACTTAGGGTAATTGATGGGACATTGTTCATGTGGACCAAAATGACTAAATTGCCCTCTAGGTGGAGGTTTGACTTAGGATGACCTATAGAGTGCCACTGTTTGACTGACCTATAGAACGACAGCGTAGCACGTCGCCGGTCGCCTGATCGTCGCTGCCACGCGCCGCGGATGCCCTGGCATGGGCAGCCACGACATGAGCACCCCCCCACGTGCCTGTCAACCAGCTTGCCAGTTCAATTTCTATTTCCTCGGCTTCCTCCGTTCGGCCGTAGCTCCGCAACAACACCGTCAGCAACTCTGACAAGCTCGAGCTCGCTCGCCACTGCAAAAACGCGTCTGCCAGCTCGTCCATAGCTTTGCCGTGTTCTCCTCTATCTCCTCCACCTCTCATCCATGTCGATTGGGTCTTGGTAAGGGCGCATTCGCCGTTTCCACCACCACCGCCATGACGGGACCTCGCCGGAGTTGGCGCTCCACGCGGCCAACTACCACCGAGGCCTTCCCATCCCCTCCTTTTTGCTTGGTTAGCATGGTAGCGACCTTCGGAAGCTCATACTGAGCTTAGCCGCGCCCTACGGGGTCGGACCTCGCCGGAGCTGGCCAACCAGCGGCCGTGCGCCACCATGGCCGTCGCCATTTCCCCTAGCCACCGTAATAACCGTGATTGATGGTACCCCTAGGTGTGCACGGGTGGGGTGAACACGTCGGTACTGATGGCCTCGCCGGAGCTGCCACCGGCGACAAGCTACGCCGTCGTTCTTCTTCCCTCCCTATCTCTTTTCTCGACCGACGGCCCCGCTCGTCACCCGCATGAAGCGGGAGCCAGCTTTGTGCGCGCCCGTTTACAGGCATACTGAGTGTGTTGTGTGGCATAAGCCATGAACGCCGTGTTCTTTCGGGCCGGCCCAGCAGTAGTGGTTAGGTTTTCCATTTTGTTTTGTTTTATTCTTTTTCACAGATTTGTGTACATATTCAAAAATGTATATCTCTTGGTTGGTAGATCCAAATGATGTGGTTCCAATTTTGTTGAGTTCCTGGTAATGTCTAGTTTATATTGAAAATATAATTTGTGCCATGTTTTGTTATGAAAAATGGAGTTGCTGATTATCTCTTTTAATCATGTGGGAAATAGGGGTAATTATATCTTTTTCTGTGTAGCTCCAAATGGCATGAAATTTTTGTGGTGTACTACACATATCATGAATAGCTTGTAGTTAAATTTTCATACACTTTGGATACTATATGTAGGAGTTAGGTAATTCTCTTGTTTACATGGATGGATCTTGTGTGAATTTTCATAATTTTTCTATAGATCCAGTAAAGGTAAAAATTGGTGAATGCTATTCTTATGCTAGAATGATACTAGGAAAAATGAGAAATCTATTGCTTGACACTTTTCAATAGGGTTTCCTAATTATGCTAGAAATAGACCTGACATCTGTTATTTTTGATACAGCAAGTTCTGCTTGCCCAATTGCTTTGAAATTTTTATGGTAGTCTATGTTAAGCATGAGGTAGCTATTGTAATTTCTGTAGATTTTTGTGTACAGTTTTACTATATGTTGCTTTAATCACCTAATTAACTAAATAAATTAGAAAAGGACCTTAAATAATTTATTTAGAGGTTGACACTATACTTTCTGATGTTCCTCTGGTATGTACAACAAGTTGGTAAACTTGGTTTGGTCCAATTATGTTTTTGCATCATCACTAAATAATTAATTTAGTAAACCTGTCATTTCTGGACAGATTCTATGTTTACTTTAATTTGATTTGGTTAACGTAAGAATCATGCTTTGATGTTTACAAATGATTTGTAAAGAATTTCATAAGTTTTCTAGAATGTCCTCTTGCAAGTCATTTGAAATTATAGAACTCTTGTTGTGATTGAATTAAGAAACTGCTCGTTTGCATGTGAAACCTTAACTTTTGAATTAAGTATACCTTTACTATTCCTAAGCTTGTGGTAATGTTCCTAGGTGTTAGGCCTTTAACTGAAGATGAGCATCTTTATCTTAGGTTATGCAAGTTAGGTAAGTTGATCTCGTTCTTCAAGTTAAGTTAGATACATGTTTTAAAGTGATTTGAATAGAGCTATTCTTAATCGGTAAACGAGTGTCCAATGATGTTTTTGTTAAACACTTACTATGATCCATTCATCATGAGCATCATGTCATTCCTTATGCATCCATGATATTTATCTTGTGCATCGGCATGCAATAGGTGTACCGGAAGGAGTGACACTGCTAGAATTCGAGGAACCGAGCAGGGAGCAGCAGCAGCCAACACCGGAGGTTCAGGAGGTGCAGCCCTCAGGAGAAGTGCCAGACAAGGTCGCCGTTGAGTGCCCAGATCACCGTCCGTGCAACTTTGTGAAAGGCAAGCCCCGGAGCATATTAAGCCTCCTAATTTCCAAAATGCAGTTAAAGTATTATTGTTACATATATATATTGTTGCATTAGTTTAGGTGTTGGATGCAAACACTTGCTGCATTGGTTATCCAATCTTTGTCCAGATATTGATACCCTGAATCCTATGTAGCTCAGGCTCGTGTAGTGCTTAGCCCTGCTTAAACGTGGTAGAAGTCAGGTGATTTCCTGTCACCTGCGAGATATAGGAATATACATATGGCATGGTTGGCTATATTTGCTATCGTGGAAAAGAACCTATCTTAATTTGAAATAAAGACCGGGCGGAGGCTTGCCGGTTTGTAGTGACTCCGTCTGTGTCGCTTAAGGACTAAATCTTGGAGTCTTTCCTGTTCATGTTGAACGCATGCCTCTCTCTTAGTTGGCCGTGTCTGAAGACCGACCACGAAGCCGAGTAGCTCACCTTAGGCCGGGAGTCGATAAGTATAAAGTGCGCCTCGGAAGGGAGCCGTAGGCGTGAGTCCAAGGGCAGGTGATTTAAAAGTCCTGATCGTCCTGGCAGAAGGGTAATCCCTGAGAGTGCTGGTGCTGATCGGACCTATGAATTTGGTTCCTGAGTTGTCCCAAAGGTGACCCACGGCTACCCTTGCAAAGTATGCCAGGGTGAGAGTTAGGAATACCCCCTCAGCTGAGTTGTAATTCGATTCGAGTCGCTGTCTCTCCCGGTTAGTGAGAACTTGACGGGCTTATCTCCAAAGTAGATACACTAAATAACATAATGGTTCAGAAATGATGATATGATGATGACAGCCTTATTATACCTGCTATGGTTAATATTGATTGTTCCTAATAAGTGAGTGCTCTAGTACAGGTGCTAATCTAGTAGACAAGTAAATGATGATAAGCTTGATGCTAAGTTTAAATTGGTCACTATATTCATAAGCTCTTTTATGCAAATGTGTCAAGCTAGCCCACCTCATAAGCCTTGCATGACCCTTGGTGTCTTTTATTTCTGGTTTTGACGGGTAAGTCTAGCTAAGTACCTTCTCGTACTCAGGGTTTATCTCCCACCTGTTGCAGATGACCAGTTCTACTTCGGTTGCTGCAAGTATTGCCTTCTCCTGGCTGGGGATGAAGACTAGACCGTTGGGCGCGGTCTCTCCTAGTTCTCGTACCTGATAATGCTTTTGTAGGACATGACTAAGATCTGGCAATGTATTTGAAACTATGAAGTTATGTTCTAAACTATGTTGCTTCCACAAATTTGAACTTGGTTTGTAATATTTTATTCGCACTCTGATGGATGTAATCCGGATGCCACTTGTGAAATGTTGTAACGAATGATGTGTTGTGGTTAATCACTACGGTCTTGGTTTGTATGTCGAGAGTTGTTTGAAATCCTTCGTGATTTCTGGACTACCGGGATTATAGGAGCTTAAGTACAGGAATTTGATCACTTCGGTGATTGTTTTTGTACTTACGTTCTTATAATTTGGTCGGTTCTGTTACAGGTTCTACCGCTCTCATCTGGGTATGTATCCATGTTCCCTTTTGTTCTCATAGTTAAGTTTTTGAGTGTGACTAACTAGTGTTTGTTTGACAGCAGCCAGGGGCTAGCAGGACTAGGGATCTCCTCACCTCCCGTGCTAGAAGAGTGGAGACCCAGCCTGCAGTGGGTCACGATGAGTGACGGGCGAAGCAGGTTGGTGGCGGCATGACCTTCCTTAACATGGGTTGCATTCTCCCGGCCGGTCGTGAGCACAGCGGCAGCGGTGATGGCGGCGATCCCCATGGTGACTGCGGAGGTTGGGTCAGAGGTGACCCTTATGGTCCCTCCCTTGACGGTTGTGGAGGAGGAGAGGAGGGAAACTAGGCTCCCTGTCTCGCCCGGTGGAGGAGCGCATGGTTCGCCCGCCTGGTCAAAGCTCGAGGGGTCCAGAGGAACTATGGCTAGGCTGAAGGTAGAGCAGCCACCGACAAGCCATGGAGTCTTGGCGGTGGACATCCCCTTCTCTAGCAAGGAAGACACTAGGGTGGAGCCACCAGCATCCCGCCATCCCGGGAGTTGGTGATGATCCGGTCGTCATATGATACTATGATGGTGGGATCTTCCAATGGGTCAGGGGTGACCCGCGAGCTGGTGTGGCCTGGTTCGTCCTTCGTGACGAGGAGGAGGTGAAGCTCTAGCACCTGCTCAGGGAGAGAGGACTATCGATGGAGTCTGATCTCGCCCTTACCAAGGCAAGGCTCATGGAGGCCTTGGAGATGGTTGAGCTTGTCCATCAGGCCATGACAGTCGACCTACCATGCATTGCAGAGGTAAGTTTTCTATGTTCTTGGTGTTGTCTTTGATTCCTGGGCTTTTAAATGGTTGTCTCAGCACACCTGCTTCTTGTCTTATAGGACCTAGAGATGATGTTGATCCGTAAGCCCCAATTTCTTCAGAAGGAGCACAGTCGGATGGAGCAAGAAGCGGTGACATCACGGCAGGTCGACAAGCTCAGGCATCAGCTAGAGTCCACCCGCCATGAGTCTTAAGATCGGGCGACTGAGGCGACGGGAGCACGGGCGGTGGAGCTACATGCATTTGAGCGGGCGACTACTGCCGAGCGGGAATTTGACATGGTGAAGGCCCACTTGGTGGAGACCGAGGCGACACTCCAAAAGTTCTTGGAGGCTCTAGAGGCAGAGGAAAAGGCTCGGTCGGACATCGAGCAAGAAGTGGTCGCGCTCTGGGCAGAGGAGTCAAATGCTCGACTGCTCGAGAGGGTGACGACAAGAGGAAGGGCTCTCCATTCTCAAAAGCGCCCGCCTTGGTACGTATATATTCCGCCCTTGATTGATGCCTTGATTTTTCCTTTCCTTTGCTTCTGAATTTGTTGTTTGTTCCCAGAACTAGGTGGAAAGATTGGCTCTCTAGAGCAAGAGCTGGAGATGGTCAAAGCAGCGATCGGTCGGGCATGGAGGCGCTAGCCCAGTCCCTTGAGGAGTGATCTGTCAAGGGAGAGCTTGACCAGATTCGCAACATTGTGTAGGTGGTTGTCTCCGAGGTGTTCGGGTCAGGACCGAGCACCAGTACGCTCGCCGTCCAGCTGGCGAAGGTCTCGAATGAAGTTTGGGAACTCATCTTTGACGGCATGTTCTACGGGACGTCGGGGTGCGGACCTCGGTGGCGACCCATCACCCCGATCTGTACTTCACGGCTATCTATAGAGGATACGCCGATGGGTGGAGCGCAGACGCAATCCATGCGCTGGGGGAGAGTTTGGTGCCACATGCATAGATGGTCGCTGAGCAGGTCATTGCGCAGTGGGTGATGGAGGCTCACCGTTTGACCGTGGCCAAAGACATGTGCTGGGAAGATGTCATCTAGCCTCTAGAGGGAGCAGAGACCGGGTCGGAGGCAAGCGTCGTCCCGCCCCCAACAGAGCCGAACATCGTCCTGACCGAAAGCAAGCTGCCTTTGTCCTCATCAACCATACCATCAGCCAATGCCGGCAGGGGGCCATAATAGAGTTAGAGTAAAAATAGTCAGTTCATGTAAAAGATGAGTTCATTGGGGAGCCCCCGTGTGAACAGTTTTACATTCGTGAATATTATAAGTTTGTTTTGTGATGAAATCAGTCATAAGGGGAAGCTTGTCCCATCTGCCCTTTTATTTATCCTTGCATAATTTTGTCTTTTGTCCTTTCCCTTTTGCATCTGCCCATTGATCCGTAGGCTGCAACCTTAAGAACCTGGGCATGGACCGCGAGGCACAGTTGCTCATAACCATAGGTTGTGGTGGGGTGTGATCGGTTGGGAGGTTAAAGCGCAAGTTACGTAGGATAATCAAAGGAACGGAATGCCCTTTCGTTTGGGCGACGCCCTTTCGTTTGGGCGAAAAGTATTACTACATGATAGTAAAAAAAGGAGGGTGGTATCGCACCACCATGGAGCCCCCGAGCGACCCAGGCCAAGAGTGCTCGGGCTAGGGTGTTGTATGAGCAAACACTAAATAGAAATAAGCGGAAAGATCGAGCTTTAGGGAAAGAAACGACATAACTGTTCGATGTTCCATGGGTTGGTGAGAATGTTGTCGTTGTTGTCCTTTAGTCGGTAGGCGCCCGGTCGGATCACCTCGGCCACCGCGTATAGTCCTTTCCATGGTGGAGAGAGCTTATGTTTGTCCTTGGTTGACTGGGTCCTCCTGAGTATGAGATCACCGACCTCGAGGATCCTCCCCCTGATTTTTCTTTCATGGTACCTGCGGAGAGTTTGTTGGTAACAAGCAAAGCGGATGACGTTCGTCTCACGAGCCTCCTCGAGCAGGTCGACCGTGTCCTACTGAGCCTCCATGGCTTGGACCCGGTCGAAGGCCTTTACTCTAGGTGCACTGTGATTGAGGTCAGAGGGCAACACTTCTTTAGCTCTGTAGGCTAGGAAGAAAGCGGTGAACCCTGTGGATCAGTTTGGGGTTGTTCTTAGGCTCTAGAGGATCGCTGGGACCTCTATAACCCATCGACCAGCATACTTTTTGAGTCGATCAAAGATGTGGGGCTTGAGTCCTTGGAGGACCATGCCATTGGCCCACTCGACCTGACCGTTAGTACGTGGGTGTCCGACCGAGGCCCAATCGATCCTGATGCCGTATCCGTCACAGAAGTCCTAGAACTTCTTCCTGGTGAAGTTTGTTCCATTGTCGGTGATGATATAGTTTGGAACACCAAATCGATAGATGATGTTGAGAAAGAACTTGACCGCTTCTTTTGAGCAGATATTGGTGATGGGCTTCGCCTCTATCCACTTGGTGAACTTGTCCACCGCCATGAGTAGGTGAGTGAAGCCACCCGGGGCCTTTTTGAGGGGTCCAACCATGTCGAGGCCCCAGACCGTGAATGGCCAGGTGATGGGGATGGTCTGAAGTTCCTGCGCCGGCAGATGAGTCTGTCGAGCATAGAACTGGCATCCTTCACACTACAGACCACCTCCTCTGTGTCTTGTAGCGCAGTGGGCTAGTAAAAACCTTGGCGAAAGGCTTTCCTGACCAGCGACCTTGGGGCCACATGATGTCCACAGATTTTGGCATGGACTTCGAGGAGGAGTTGTTTCCCCTAGTTGGTCGAGATGCACTTCATGAGTACTCCCGACGGACTTCGCTTGTAAAGTTTGTTACTAATGGTAATGAACGTCTTGGCGCATCGAGCAATTCATCGTGCTTTAGTCTTTTCTGGTGGGAGAACCTCCTCGAGGAGGTAGACGAGCGATGGTACTCTCCAGTCGACCAAATCGAGTCCCATCACAACGATGCTGGTGGGCGACGTTGCCATGGAGGCACCAATGTTGGAGCCCCCGAGCACTTGGTCAGGGTCAGGGCAAGTCAGGGGGTTAGAGCCCCTGGGTACCAGATTGGTGTTGGAATGGGTCTAGGTCAGATCCTCTAGAACACGGGCAGATGACTCATGGAGATCGTTGATGAAGACCTCATCTAGAGATGGAACCTGCCTGACAGCTAATTTTGCAAGGAAGTCGGTGGCATCATTGTCCTTTTGGGGGACATGATGCAATTCGATCCCTCAAAATTTGTCCTCGAGCTTGTGCACCTCCTAGTAGTACACTGCTATGAGAGGGCTCTTGCAAGAGGACTCCTTCATGACCTGGTCAATGACCAACTCTGAGTCGCTGCAGACATATAGCCGTGTGGCGCCGAGCTCGACGGCGATGCGTAGTCCGTTGATGAGGGCTTTGTACTCCATGGCATTGTTTGAGGCTAAAAAATAGAGACGAATCGCGTAGTGGAGCCTGCTCCCATCTGGGGAGATTAGAACCACTCTAGCCCCTGAGCCAGGAGCCATGACCGACCCATCAAAGTACATCGTCCAGTACTTGTGGGTGATGTCTAGGGTCGGGAGCTAAACTTCCGTCCATTCGGCGATGAAGTCAGCGAGAGCCTGATACTTAATAGTAGTATGGGGGATATATTTGATGTCATGGCCCATGAGCTCGAGAGCCCATTTAGAGATTCGTCCCACGGCATCGCGATTGCGGACGATGTCTTCCAGAGGGTACGAAGTGATGACGATGACCTCATGATTGGTGAAGTAGTGCAGGAGCTTCCGGGTTGCCATCAAAATGGCATATAGAAGCTTCTAGACCTAGGGGTAGTGAACCTTGGCATTGGTGAGTACCTCACCGATAAAGTACACCAGTCATTGGACCTTCAGGTGGTGTCTCGGCTCCTCCCTCTCGACGATGACGACAACGCTTACAACATGGTTGCTTGCCGCGATGTAGAGGAGGAGGGATTCTCCTCGTTCAGGAGCGACAAGGATTGGGGCCGACGTCAGTGATGCTTTGAGGCTTTCCAAAGCCTACTGTGCTTCTTCTGTCCCAATGAATGCATCTGTCTTCTTGAGAAGTTTGTAGAGAGGCATCCCTCGTTCACCTAGTCAGGAGATGAACCAGCTCAAGGTGGCCAAACAGCCGGTGAGCCTCTGTATGCCCTTGATGTTGCGTATAGGGCCCATGTTGGAGATGCCCATGATTTTTTTAGGGTTGGCTTTGATGCCGTGCTCGAACATGATATATCCGAGCAGCTTCCCCTTTGGAACCCCAAAAACACATTTTTTGGGATTCAATTTAACGTTGAACCTTCGGAGGTTTGCGAATGTGGCGGCCAAGTTTGCGATCAGGACGCTAGCTTGAGCCGTTTTCACCACTATGTCATCAACATTGACGGCGATTGTTGGTTTTGTCCGCTCGACTTGGTCAGGTTGGTCGGGCAGGTCAATTTGATCGGCGAAGTATCGCTGCATGCAGCGTTGATAGGTGGCACCAGTGTTATTCAGACCAAAAGGCATGGTTACGTAGCAGTATGAACCATACGGGGTGATGAATGAAGTCACGACCTGGTCGGACTCTTTCATCGTGATCTGGTGGTAGCCTGAGTAGGTATCCAAAAAGGAGAGGATTCGCATCCTGAGGTGGAGTTGACTATCTGGTCTGTGCGTGGCAAAGGAAAATGGTCCTTCGGACATGCCTTGTTGAGGCCAGTATAATCAACACACATTCTCCATTTCCCATTCTTCTTTTTCACAAGAACAGGATTAGCTAGCCAGTTGGAGTGGTATACCTCTTTGTTGAATCTGGCTGCCAGGAGTTTAGCGATCTCCTCACCTATGGCCCTACGTCTCTCATTGTCAAAGTGACGTAGGCGTTGCTTGGTGGGCTTTGAGCCTGGGACGATGCATAGTGCGTGCTCGGCGACCTTCCTTGGTATGCTTGGCATGTCAGAAGGTTTCCATGCGAAGACATCGCAGTTGGCATGTAGGAAGTCGGCGAGCTCACTTTCCTATTTGGCTAGGAGCTTGGTCCTGACCCGAACTGTCTTGGTTGGGTCGGTGGGGTCGATCTCCATCGCCTTGGTTTCCTCGATCGGATAGAAGGCACTTGAGGAGGTCAGCTCGTTGCAGTCAGGGACTGTTGGAGTCACCAAATTCCTGAGCTCTAGGAGCTTGGCGGAGTTGATGACGGCTGTGGTGAGTTCGTAATGCTCGCGGTCGCACGCGTAGGCGCGTGAAAGGTGCTACCCATGATGATGATGCCATTCAATCTCGGCATCTTTAGCTTGAGGTAGGTGTAGTTGGGGATTGCCATGAACTTGGCGTAGCATGGCCGCCCCAAAATGGCATGGTAGGACCCTGGAATGTTCACTACCTCGACGGTTAGGACCTCCGAGCAGAAGTTAGCACGGTCGCCAAACATGATGGCCAGGTCGATCTGCCCGAGTGGGTACGCCCGTGCCCCTAGGATTACGCCGTGGAAGGGAGAGCTCACTAAACAAAGCTCTGACCAAGGGATGCGCATGGCATCGAGGGTGTCGACGTAGAGAATGTTGAGGCCGCTGCCTCCATCCATCAGCACCTTGGTGAGGCGCTTCTTATGGATGATGGGGTCGACGATGAGTGGGTAGTGACCCGTCGGGAGACATGGGAAGGATAGTCTCTCTGATCAAAAGTGATCGGGGAGTTCAACCAGCTAAGGAAAGAGGGGATGGCCGACTCAGCGATGCATGCCTCTCTATAGCATACCTTGTGCTAGTGCTTGGAGTGGATGGCGTCGGATCCCCCAAAGATCATGAGGCATTCCTCGGGGTCAGGGAAGCCATCTTCATCCTTGCCCGCCACGCCTTCTTTCTTGGCCTCCTCCTCCTTGCCTTTTTCTTCCTTTGGCTTGGCGGCTTGCAGGAAGTGCTTGAGGAGCTCGCAGTCATTGTAAAGGTGTTTAACGGGATAGGAGTGGTTGGTACATGGACTCTCCATGAGCTTATCGAAGTGGTTGGGCTAGCCCTGCTAGGGCTGCTTGCCCGCTTGGTCAGCCGTAGCGACCAAAGCTGGGTTGGCCAGTTGACGCAGATCCTTCTTATTCTTCTTGCCCATTTGTGTGGAGGGGCCCTCGACTTGGTCCTCGTGCTTGGTCTTGCCCCTATCCCGCCCGCCACTGAAGACTGCCCCGATTGCCTCCTCGCCGGATGCATAGTTCATAGCGATGTCAAGCAGGTCGCGGGGGGTACGGGGCTTCACACAGCCGAGCTTGTGGATCAAGGACTTGCAAGTTGTCCCAGAGAGGAACACGCTGATGACGTCCGCGTCGACGACATCAGGAAGGGAGTTGCACTACTTTGAGAACCTATGGATGTAATCCCTCAAGGACTCATTTGGCTCCTGTTGGCAGCTCTTGAGGTCCCAAGAATTCCAGGGATGGACATACGTCCCCTAGAAATTTCCAACGAAGACCCTCTCAAGATCTGCCAAGTCGCGGATGTTGTCGGGTGGAAGGAATTCGAGCCATGCTAGAACATGCTCTCCCACACAGATGGGGAGGTATTGGATGATGAAGTAGTCATCATCCACTCCTCTAGCTCGACAGGCGAGCTAGAAGTCTTCGAGCCATATACCGGGGTTTGTCTCCCCGGTGTATCTAGCAACGTTGGTGGGCGGTTGAAGGCGCTGTGGGAACGGCCCTTTCTGTATGCGACGACCAAAGGCCCATGGGCCTAGGCCATCCGGGCTAGGGCTCTGATCGTTTGGTCAGCCACCATGCCTAGGGTGCGTGTCCCCACACTCCTCGATGGTCAGGCCAAGGCCCGTGTCGCCTGCTCTCGCCGCCACTCGATGGACGTCATCATCGTGCCACGCATGGCACTGATTGTTGATGACGCTACGAGCATCACGGTTTGGCCTGAGCTGTTCATGCACAGGTGGTCATTGTGGAGCGGGCACCGAGTCAGGCCACGGTGCAACCACGGCTTCCCACACTGCTCCCGGCAATAGCAGTGGTGAGTGGACAGAGCGATTTGACTAGTGCGGCCCTAGTCCTCTGGTTGGTCAAGAGGCCATGAGCCAGTGTCGCGACACGGAGCTCTCTGCCAGTTGAACAGCGGCGGTCTCCACCAGCGCCCAGAGGTTCCGGTGGATTGCCTGTTCCTAGGGGTCGGTAGGCTCGTGGAGGCCACGTAGAAGCATCGTCACAACAGCGATGTTCTAGCCAGCCCAAGTGAACTAAGGGGGGTCATTCCCTTCATCTAGGATATTACGCTGGACCTGACATGCGTGACCCCGAGCGCCACTCACCGGGTAACGCGCATGTGGCGCAGCATGCTGTGCCGAGTGCGCCGGCGCAGGTGGCGGCTGGCTATGTTGCCTTTGTCGTAACTCCTCGCCGTGCTCCTGCGCACGCGCCAGGGCCTTCACACAGGGGTCCAGAGGGGTGTCGGTCTACATATACTCCACTACCAACGGTGGCTGTCCTGGGATGTCCGCCATAGCACACTCCTAGGACAGAGGGTGGCCAGGTGCCACAACGTCGCCAATGCTGGAGCCGTCACTTTCAACCTCGTCATCGACGAGGTCGTGAAAAGAGGTAGGATCATAGCCCGCCATCCCCACGAACTCGGATGGGAGAGGGGGCAGCGTCAGCATCCTTTGGAGCCCCCACACGCACGTGTCCACAGGGGACGTGAAGCTGTAGGGGAACTAGTCGCACGACAGTAGTGATGGAGACAATGGGGTCCCTCTAGAGAGTCGGCGAAAGGTGTTAAATAGTGAGTAAAGAACAATATGTACATTTCTAATCGTGAGGTTTGAGCCCAGCATGGGCTCGAGGCGGAGCGCAAGTGTCTCGATGTTGGGGTCATCGAGTGTCCTCAGGCTGATGGAGGGCCCTCCTCCTCCAGTGGACGCCGGGACGAGCGCCTCCTCGTGGAGGTGGAGTACGCCGAGCTGGTCAGCGACGAAGTCCAGGCTCCCGAAGAGGAAAGTCTATAGCGACACCAAGACAGGAGGAACCCACATCCCAATAGGTGGGAGCGTGGAGAACTTCAGTGAGCCAAAGTGAATCATATCGCTCGAGCCCACCATGCCAAAGATGGTGGAAAGGTGGGCCATCCAATGACCAAAAGCGTGAACGCACGGCGTCCTCCCCACGGACGGCGCCAACTGTCGGTGCAAAAAGTGACCAACAGGTAAATATTTGTTTTTTTGCCATGCGTTGTGATCGGATGTGGTCTAGCACGCGATGACATAGGATTTATACTTGTTCAGGCAACATGCCCTACGTCCAGTTTCAGTCGGTCGGTGACTTTATTCCTGAGCCCAGGTGCTCGAAGTTTGTTATGGGATTACAAACGAGTAGGAATGAGAAGAGGGTGTTAAAGGCCCGGTCAGACTCTGAATCAAATGGCCGAGAGTGACGGGTGCTCTAACGTGGGCTAAGTATTGGAGCGTATGTTCTGTGTAGCTGTCGAGTTCTCGGGCTATTGAGCTGTTTGAGTCCTTAGGTCATCGAGTCCTCGAGTCATCTAGCCTCTTTTTTCTTTTGAGAGCCAGCCAGCTTTTAGGAGAGAGCTCATCCCCTTTTATAGTTGAAGGAGATGGCCTTACAAGTCAGAGAGAGAGAATGTATACGTGTGGTATCTAGTCTTGTTGCCCACGCTGTCGGGTACGAGATGGTCATCGGCTTCCACAATACTGTTTATGTCCAGACGCATCCGGCAGGCTCTACCGTGTTCGCCTGGTACGGCAAATGTCCACGCCTGCAATACTGTTTGTGCTCTGACACGTCTAGAAGGTTGCATAGTGCCCGTCTAGCATGGCCTAGTGGCATCGTCTTGTAGGTGCGCAGGGCATGGCAGGGTACGGTCCTCGGTATTGCGGTTGACTTGAGCGGCTTACCTTATCCGCTCCTGCTTGATCCTAGGGCCCTCACCGAGCGGGCATCCCCGGTCGGTCGTTCCTAGTCGACCGCGACCGTGTCTGTCGGGAAAGGGCAGCGAGCAGAGGTCCGGCGTTTCCTCGGTCGGAGAAAGAGGTCGGAGTCGGACCACGGTTCCACCTTGGCCAAGCCCTCCGGTCGGGGACCGGATTGTTATCCCGGCCTATCATTATGTATCTGGGCCGGTCCAAGCGCGTGTTGTCGCTGCACCGCCTGCTGGGTCGGGTTTTACAGGGAAGCGGGTCTATTGGGGACCCTGGGTTTATGAACCCGACACAAATTTTACCTGTCCGATGAATGGAACAAACAGAGCAGGCAACGTTGGAGGCGAAAAGCTCTAGTCAAACTTGCCAGGCATGGCGGGTGCTGCGGCCTTATAGCCGGACACCAGCCCCTCCCCTCGTCCCTTTCCAAGGGCCACTGCTCTCGACACTTTGAGGTCCAGCGGCAGGGATCGGGCGGCCGACGAGGAGGGGCCGGCTCGTGGACGCCGAAGCAGGGGCCGGGGTCACGCCCGAGTAGAGCAGACCTGCCACGTGGACTGCAGGATCGACAATGAGGTCGTGGTGCGCCAGGAGCAGGAGGACGGGGTCGTCGGGCGGGCGGTCATGCATGGCGGAACACGGACGCCCGCCAGCGGCTCGGCGAGCCTGGGCAGGCGGGCGTGTCGCGGGCGTGAGGTGGGGGCGGCACGTGGGGGCCAAGGTGGGGGCGCGCTTGCAGGGGGGGGCAAGGTGGGGGCGGTGCTGCAGAGGGGCTTTACGGGCTGGCTCGGAGCGGCTCACGTGGAGGACCGGGCGTGGGCATGGTGGTGCGGCATCGGCGGTGGGCGGAGAAGGAAAGAGAAAGAGGAAGAGGAAGAAGAGAGAAAGGAAATGGAGCCCACATGTCAGGCAGGCACGCCGCCAAAGATGTAGACGCCGAGCTTAGCGCCAAGATCTATGGCGCTGAGCTGGCTGCCACGTTTGCGCCACGTCTGCCTCAGCGTCAACGTGGGCACAAGACCTAGGCGCCAATTATTATGGCGCTGACACGTGTAATCTTGGCGTCAATTATTACGGTGCCGAGCTGAGGTTCTGTATTTTGAAAGCATGCCTCGTGGGTATTTATTTGAAAAACTTTGAAAAAAAAGGGGAAAAAACAAAAAATTCGGTCTCATTTTCCGCAGAAAATAGGCTCCGCCGTGCTCGTGCTCCAGCGAGCTCGATGGCCATGCATCCCGGCGCCGGCGCCGGCGCGCCCCCCGCGTCGTCGGTCCACGGCAACGTTGAGTACGACGACTTCCACTGGGACGACGCCGCCGAGGCGGAGCTTCAGGCCATCGAGGCCGCCTACGCCTCGGCTTCCGCCTCCGCAAAGCGCCGCCGCCTACCCGACTGGACCTACCCATCCCCTTCCCCCTCCTCCCGGCCCCGGTACAGCCAAAGCCCGATGTCCGGTGGATCCACGCCGTCATGGGCCCTCACGCCCCACACACCCCAAGGTGCGCTCCTGGTTTTATCGCCTTTCCCATTCCCCATTTCTGGCCTAGCGGAATTAAAGAACCCTCCTGCTTCTTGAAAATGGGGGCAAGAAATTGCTTTTGCTAGCAATTCGCCACGCATTGGGTTTGGATCACAACAGATTTTGAAAATGCGGGCTAAGAAGTACCTGATCCCCACCGCCGTGTCTTAGGCGCGTAAAAATTCATTCTTTTCTGGGTTTTGATCACATGGCTTCTTGAGTTCTTGTGTAACTGAGATGGGAATCATTTTCCTCTTCATCCTGATTACAGGCAATGTGAGGGCAAGACGCCAACAAATATCATTCAGCGGTAAGATAGTTTACTGCAGGACACCTTCAGAGGCGGAGAATGCTGCAACTGACATCTTACACAAAATTGAGGGGATGAAAGCGCCCGGCCAGGTTTCTCTTGGGTTTGATCTCGAGTGGAGGCCCTTTCCAAGAAGAGGTTTGTTGTTGGAGTCTTCACTATATCTAAATCAAATGAAGTTTGGCCATTCCTCTTTTGTGAACATGTGGTAACTTCTTTCTTGCAAGTAGTTCCATCTGGTAGAACATAACTGGAGCTGTGGTCTTTGCAGGGGAACCACGTTGTAAGGTTGCTGTAATGCAACTATGCATGGAGAAAACTGTGTGCTATGTCCTGCATATTGCTCACTCTGGGGTACCACCTATACTGAAAACTCTTTTGGAGGATAGTTCGTCCATTAAAGTCAGTGCTTTTGCTTGTTTTTACCCTCATATTTTTTCCATTATTTTTTACCTAGACACTATGCTCTAGTTAAATCATGTTAGTCACGGTTCTATGTCTTTTCAGGTTGGAATATGCATAGACAATGATGCAAGGAAAATGTTGAATGATTATGATGTCTGTGTACAACCACTGATGGATTTGTCAACCCTGGCAAATGTCAAGTTAGCTACTCCTCCCAAAAGATGGAGTCTTGCTTCTTTAACTGAAATGATCACATGCAAAGAGGTATATTGATTACACTAAGTATTTATGTCTTTTGTAGCTCCATTAGTAATGTGTGTGGGCGACAAAGTCCAATCTCTGTTCAATTTAAATTTGTGCTCTATTTGTGAATTACACTATCCTGAAAATTCCCACTTTGTAGCTTGTTATTTCTTATTTGTTAAGTTATAGATTTGGTAGGAAGAAACCCAAATTACTTTCTAAATGCCTGACGCTAACTGTGAACTTGAAAATCCTTTTGGTATGCATGTTTATTTGGACTAAAAAAGATCAACGTCGCAATGCACTTTATCATATGTAGCTTTGTTGCTTGTCTGTAGTTGCCGAAGCCGAGCAACATAAGAATGGGGAATTGGGAGGTTGATGTTCTCTCCAAACAACAACTTCAATATGCTGCTACAGATGCTTATATCTCATGGTATTTATATGAGGTACATGGATAAAATAATCAAACTAATTTTGTTCTCATGATAGCCTTTTATTTCTCCTTGATGTTGATAGCCATTAATACTCTTCACTAGGCACTGCAGACTTTTCCAGATTATACTGCTGAAGCTGAAACTGAGTCTGTAAAGGCACAATAGCCTCAAGTGGACATTCTATTGGGAACTGTAGTGTTAATCTATCAGACAATGCCTGGTGCTCTTTATCTTCACATCTCAATCAGGTCAGAACCCTGGATTCCCAGTCTTGTACCCATACAGTAGTTTTCATTATCACCTCTATGAAGCTGTAGTAAGTCCTTATAACTAGAAGGCATTTGTGTTCATGCCCCTACTTTGAAGGACAATTGTGATTTTGCCCTTGTTAATTCAACTTTGTGATTTTGCCCCCGCTCTTTCAAAATGAAGATTGAGTTTGCCCATATTCTGTTTCATTCACTTAACGGTGTCAAATCAGCTCAAAAAAGGCAAGTTTGCCCCTGCAGATCTTCCCCACCTTTTCTGATTAGTTTGTGGTTTCACCCCTGTTTTGATATGAAACATTTAGATAGCATTTTGATAGATTTTTTTTTGAGCGAGAATACAGCAGGGGAAGCCCCCACTGTAAGATTTTTTTTTATTAAATAAAAAGAGGAAAAAAGAACAAGTCTGTACAACTATACAACAGCCACCAAAACAGAAAGAGCAACAGGTCTAAGGATGATGGAAGAGGAAGAAACTAAGCTAGGGAGTCTATACAAAGAGAGAAAGCCGGTCGTTTAGCATCACTGAATCTCAAAGCTTGCAGTTTAGCTTCCTCCATGAACAGGCTCTTCCAAGAACTAAAGGAGGGACGTCCTCTATCAAAGATGAAGTCATTTCTTTGCTTCCAAATTTGCCAGGCTGCGATGGTGAAGATCTCCATGAAAAAAGGGCTCTGAAAATGCTGCTTTGCCTGTGATAGCATCTGAAAGAATTCATTTGCATAGTTCCACTGGATACCCAAATACTGCCAACACTCTTTACTGAAAGGGCAACTAAAGAACAAATGAAAAGCAGTTTCTTCCACATTATTAGTGCAAAGAACACAGTTGTAGTTGTTCCCTTCCAACTTATGTTTTTTCCTCTTTAGAATGTTTCTTGTGTTCAACCTATCCATGAATAGAAGCCATGAGAAAACTCTCAGCTTATTGCAACACTTGGAATCCCAAATCCAAACAAAAGGGGCTGGGGGCTGAATGTTTTTGTAAGGAAAATTGTAGAAACTAGACGATGTATTGATGTTGCTTCCCCAGATATATCACCAAGAATCTTTTGAGTCCTGCTGTACTTGGATTGTTTGAATGTATTCTTGGAGGCTTTGAAATTCCTGATAGGCTTGCTCAGAGAGGGGGAGATGAAACTGAGACTCCAGGCTGTTATTTAGCAAGAACTGCGAAACTGAAATCCTCTTGTGTTTGGCGAAAGAGTAAAGCCTAGGGAACTTAACTTGCATAACATTGTCATTCCAGAGATCAGACCAAAAAAGGACAGTGGAGCCATCTCCAATCCTGCAATTAGCAATACCTCTGAAGAGATCACATAATTTTAGAATATCCCTCTACCAAAATGACCCCTTGTCAGTTGTTGCATGGGGGATTTCACCATCGGAATAATGAGAAAACCAAACCCAGGGGATTTCCTTTTTGTTATAAAACTTGTCCAAGTGTTTGAGAAGGAGAGCAGTGTTTTGGCTTCTGAGGTTGATAATGCCTAGCCCACCCTTTCTTTTGGGCTTGCTACATTTTTTCAATGCAACCAGTGGCTTCACTTTAGCGTTACTGTCAGAACTTCTCCATAAGCAGTGTCTTCTGGTTCTGTCAATGTAGTCAAGGACTGATACTGGAAGTTGTAATGTGCACATGGCATAAGTTGGTAGGGAAGAGATAACTGAGTTTACTAACTGCAGCCTACCAGCATGAGATAGCAGATTTGACGTAGCAGTAAATCTTCTTTCAACCTTATTCATGATGAAGCCGAAGTGCTCAACTCTGGGCTTGGTGGTACTCATTGGTAGACTAAGGTATGTGAAGGGAAGTGATTCAAGCTTGCAGCCAAAGACTCCAGCCAATTGCTGTGCTTTTTCAGCGGAAAGGTTTAGAGGCACCAAACAAGATTTTCTGTAGTTAACCCTGAGTCCAGTAGATTGAGAAAAAAATTAACCCTGAGTCCAGTAGATTGAGAAAAAAATTCAAGGAGCCCTTTGAGGGTGAAGAGCTCACGTTGTGATGCTTTCATGATCAAGATGGTAGCATCGGCATATTGGATTATAGGATAGTTAGCCATTTCGGTAACTCAAACAATCCATCTCTATGACCTCTGTTGATAATGCATTGTAGTAAGTCAGCAGCCAGCACAAAAAGGAGGGGGGAGAGTGGGTCACCTTGCCTGACCCCACGTTTACAATGAAAGTGTTTACCAGGGACCCCATTGAGGAGATTTCAAAATCTTGTGAAAATGTATCAAGCTATATCATCAATTGGTCTATAAATCTGGTAATTTACACAAGTAGACGTCATCAATCAGTCTACATCTTCACCTATACATCTATCTCCCTAATAATAAAGTGAATAGCTTTCTTCTTCCATGCGTGTTATGTGGGCCTATTTATGGCACCCCATGCCTGACAACGTATGTCGTAAACCTCAGGTGCGAGTAGACATGCAAGCTGGATACAAACGAGTTTGTGTAGGACACCATGAGTATGAATAGGTGTCCAAGGTACTTTGTTTGCTAACACCCATGTTGGTTCCCTAGCTAGAACCAGAAGTACAATCAACGGATTTTTTTGTAAAAAATACATGGGCTTGCCTAAAATTTGACCATTAATTTAATTCTATCTGAAGTATAAACCATTGAATAAATCATTGAGCCACAAGTTGTCCTGGTGACCGCGCAACAAGCTGTACATTCCGTTGCAACACATGGGCATGTTTGCTAGTTGAGAAAAAAAAGAAAGAAACATGAGAGCAGAGGCCGGCTCAACTTGTGGAGGAGCAAGAGGGCGGTTGTGTTGCAGCTTCCTGCAAGGCTCACAGGGCCAGCCAATTGGGCGACTAGTTTGAGCAGGGATGAGGCTGAGGCATGGCATGACGGCAGACTCATGACCTACAACTGTGGCATCCTAGAGTAGGGTGGCCTGGTGCAGCAGACTGAGGCAGCAGGTCAAGCCCGTTCGTCGCCACCTAGGCGCAGACAGAGCGGCATGTGCTGAGTCTGGGGAGCAGATTGAGAACTGGATTGGGTTCTCCATAGGGCGATATGGTGAGGACGAGCATATGAGCAGCAGACAGGCGAGCAGCATGGCACCAACTCACACACGCAGCAGCAGAGTACCACTTCAAAAGAACAGAAGGCAAAGCATCTCATTGGCAGCGAGGAGCCCCGCAGCCCCTCATAGCCACCAAATCCTCGAGATGATTGGGTCGAGGATTGGGGATCGAGGAACGTGGTATGCTACTTGAGGAAGGGTTTCCCAAGGCCCGAGATTTTCTCATGTTCCCGGAAGGGGATCAATGTTCTCGAGATGAGGAACATGACATCGTACCACGCCCAGGTGACAGCCCTTGTCATGCCGTTCACCCTCGTTGCTCGCCACTGTCACTATCGTTCGCATGGTGGGTCACAGGAATGATTGGATAAGGTGGGCAGTTTGGTCTTTGCCTATTTTCCAAAAGTTTTACTGTTTAATCTGGTTCCATGACGTCCATCTAACAGACATCCAAAACAGGGGTAAATGGTAGCTTCAATTCAAAAAGGCGTGGGCAAAATCACAGAGTTAAAACAAGAGGGGCAAAAGCACCGTTGAACTCCTGAATACGAGCAAAATCACCTATGTCCCTAGAACAATCTAGCTAGTTTACCTTTATTGGCATAGCATGCTCTGGTGAAATTATCTGTTATGCAATGGTAATTATTGGATTTGCATTCAATTACACATGGAAGTCTTTAGCCTACTCTTCCCTTGGCTTAAGGAAACTTTAGGTTCCATTTTGGGCCATACCGCCATAGCTAGTTTCGAGTTGATTATTAGTTTCATGCACTGAAATCACATTAATAAGTCAATTTCTATGAAAGCATGCCATTGACCTATTTTTAGAACTGTACTCATGATACTATGTGAAATCACATTATCTCGAGTTATTCAAAAACGGAAAATTTTTAGAGCGGTTGCCAATAATCATGATACTATGTGAAATCACATTATCTCGATGAAGCCCCTAAAAGTTATTCAAAAATAGTAAAAACGGAAAATCTTTATTGTTAAACAGTTGACATGCCAATAATGTTGAGTTTAAATGATTACATAGATTAGTCCATTATACTAGTGAGGTGCCTACTAATATGTAGCAAAAACTTCTATCATCAATCTATCTAAAAGGTTGCCATTCTTGGTTCTATGCATGCAGGGTTGAGTAGGAACTACGAAGATCCTTTGTCACAACCAATGAATGGTGAATTCTGTGTGAGTGCGTGTTGTGCGCTTCCAGTTTTCACTTGTGATTTATTCTTCTGATGATTTATTCTCCTCGTATGTTAAGGGTGTGTTTCTACTTTCTTTATTTAAAGAACCTAGCAGTGTGTGTGTGTGTGTGTGTTGTATGGGTTTTTACCCATTTTTCTTAATATAATGATACGCAACTCTCTTGCATATCCAAGAAAAAAAAAAGATGGTTAGTTCCTTTGTCATTACTTAAGGTAAACATGAATTAGAATGTAGTTTGCTTGGGACTATTGAAATTTCTGTACGATAACCTATTTGCTCTCTATTAATGTAAAAGTATGCAGTTCTCATATGTATTGTTCAAAATGAAGAGTGATTTGTGAAGAGCGCTACCATACAAACAACTCATTTGTACAGTGGCGTTATAACCAGGAAATCAAATGGTTCACATCACTTGGGGTGGTGGTTCACTTGTTAAACTGAATGATTTGGATTACCTGGTGGCGATGCTACTGTATAAATTGATTCTATTTGAAGCACTTCATATTTGTAAATTGGTTGTGCACTTTTTTTTTTTTCTAATTCATAGTGGATTCAGTTTGCTATAGTAGTGTCTCAGTACCCAAGTAGTCCTTGTGCCATTCCGGGCCTTAAAACCTTTTGCATCATCAAGTTGATTAAGTTGAGCTTAGGTAATAGGCCAACTTCTTATTGGCCCAATGATATTTTTTGTACTAGTCCTTGGGCTGAGAGGCATGAGTTGAGGCTTGGTTGGGCCACAGATCTTCTCTCCTGTGCTGGTTGACCGAGCAGATAGCCCAGATAAGTCACTTTGAGATCAGCGCGTGGAAAGGAGCAGATAGCCCATATAAGTCTGGATCTAAATGGACCAGAGGTTAGATGAGGAATTGACCAAACGGTTTAAAAGGGATATCCTGATAAGAATTGTTTGGAACCAAAAAGGATATCCTGATAAGACGGATGATTTAATCCTAGGCTCTTCATCCTTCCACTCTTCTATATCTCAAAACATTTTTTTTATTTTTCCTTTAAACTCATGTCTCCATCACTATCACATCTATCCTGCAGTAAAAACTATGTGGTTTCACAAAATGAGGGTGACACTGAGAAATGACTTCCTAAGTACTAGTGAGCAAATACCTAGATTAGAAATTCAACTTTCTTGGTATGGTCAGGTCAGATGACATGGATTTCCACGGGCTACATTCTCAGGCCTTGTTTGATGCGCATGTAATTCATCTCAATCCACATGTGTTGAAGTAGATTGGAGTGGAATTAAATTAAGTTCTATTCCATTTCACTCTAACACATATGAATTGAAGCGAATACACATGTATCCGAACAAGGCCTTAAGGGGTGATTGGAGAAGGGATGTTGCTTTGTAATTTTTCGGAGATTTATTTGCAAACAGGCCCTTTTGTGTGCTCTGCTCTTAGAACTGATAACTGATACACATTGACTGTTGGTATGCGAAGGAACCAAACATTTTTTCAACATTCTGATAAGACTGGCATATACATTACGAAGTCTGTTTTATTTTTTCACACCCAGGTTCTATGCCAATATATGCCATCATGCGTCTTCAGTTCGCGGCATAACAAGTGGCACATTTTCGTCAGTCGCTTGTGCTGATTTGTTCGGCCGGTCTATAAGTCGCTTGTGCTGATTTATACGACTGATTTGTTGGAGAGAAAAATACTGTACCATAGCTGATAAGCTGGCTTATAATGGCAGCCGAACAGAGCCCATACAACAAAGAAATTGGATTCGACTCTGCCGACTCAGATCCTGTGACCGTCAACATTTTGACCCACTGTATTTCTGATCTACGCGACACGTATTCAGGTCTCAGATCTTTTTCTTTAAGAACCGTTTAGCCCATGCTGTTGGCGATTAGTTCAGAACTAACCCCACATTAACTAGAATCGAGAGAACATATATGCTCTCATGGCTGGCAGACAGTGCGCATGGGTCGGCCACGCATGAATGTTAAGTTTTCTTGCCTGGATTCAGTCAAACGAACATTTGGTGTTTGAATTTTACCAGTCAAAGATTCATTCTTGTAGATATATAGACAAGGATATATACCATTTCTTATCCCTGTTTGCATTGATATATACTCGCACAAATCTGTGTACTGAGGAAGTAGTGCTAGAGGAGAAAGAATCAGCAAGATTCTTGTAGCCGCCTGCCCCACATGGAAAAACAGTAGTGCTAGTAATATATGCGCACTGGTGGAATCTTCGGCTCCATCTGGGCTGTACACTTGTTTCCAGGTGCACCTGGCGTGCATCCATTAAGCCCGGGTCACTTGCACCAGCACAGAGTTTGGTTTGTTCATGTCACATGGATTTGTTCTGGTCAAAGGGAACCAACATGGCATTGTGATCTTGTGCACAACACAAGATTTGGCAGAGGAATCATTCCCTTGAATATGTTGTGCACCATGCGGTAAAACGATGAAAAAATAACTTGTTCGATCAGGAAAAAAATGGCAGTGTGGAAAATGAAAAATATATGTTGATTTCTTTATGTGGTCTTACGACTGGGATAGTGAGATTTCATTACTGAGGCTATTCTCGCCACACTTTAGAGACCACTCCATTTCCCTCATCCCCTGCAACTGCATCAGCTGGTCTTTTCCAGTACTGGAGCCAACGACGACGACAACAGGAAATCTTTTGTGATTGCCCAATTTCTATTTAACTAGTAATGTTTTGCACTCTTTCACATTATTCTTGTGTTTTGCACTCTTTCACTGTCTGCAAATTGAGCTTTCTAGTGATTTTTGTATCTGTGTGGACACTTTGTGGTACTTAATTGAGGACAAAAATATCTACAAAAGTGTTAAGTTCTTGTCAACAAAGATTAATTTGCCTTTAAAGACATATATAGGCAATGAAATGGAGTTTATATATATGACATGATTAATCTGTCCAATTCTTGGATGATATGTAGGAAATAAAACTGAGGTCTTGCCTTAAAGAATGTGGCCTAATCTGAATGCAGTAAGCAAGCTGTCATGCATGGTGTGTATGCGAACATGAGGTAATGCACAGAGCACTAAAGATAAGAGTGGCATGATCATGAAAGCACACTAGCTAGCTGGAGAGGCTGAGTGCTAGGATCTCTCAATTGAATCTCTTATCCTTGTCAAAATCATTTGACAGGGACACAGATGCATATTTTTGTTTTTGTCTAACCTATGACAGTTTAACCAGTGTTTGTGAGTGGTCCATGTCATGCCAGTTCTGGGCCAGACCGGTTTAGTATGGTTCTAGACACTTTTACTGCAAACATTACATCAACCTGGGATGCCAGCTGATGTTGACTTTGTCAGGAAAAGCTTGGGGGGCAAACGCAATTGCACAAATTGAAGTGGCCTCCCAATCATGGTTTGCCCCTCTTTGGAGACCATGCATGCGCGCATATCTTGTCGCCATATATTCTTCCACTAGTTGTAGAGAGACAGCTTCTTGTCGCCATACATTCGAGGGCAATACTGAGGAGAGCAGAATGCCACCAAAACTGTCAGATCAGTGTGGCACGGTGTTTGTTCGGTTTCATTCGGCAGATACTACACCCCTGATGATCCTCACTTGTTCAAAGGGATCTCTTATCCTAGGACACATACTGGATCCATATTACATCAGCCACCCATTATATTAGCAGGGATACACAAGAAGGCAACAGATAAGATTTGAGTGATACATGCTTGCACGCAAGATTGATCCATGAACGAATCGAAAAACAAACCGACGATACATATAGATAGATAGATGGGAATGATGCCAAATACCACTAATGTGACAAGCCTAGCTATTTAGCATATTTGGAAGTGGGGCAGGGAATATCATTGTACGTCCATGGTGATGCTGCTGTACTCATTGGTTAGTGTTAGCCCACAGGATCACCGGCTCAAGTGGGTTAATCACTTACCAGTCTTATCGAGCACCCGCTAGTGTTGCCGAGCACCCACTAGCTAAGTCGACTACGAACAAGCATTGTCTGTCCCCATGCACTATGGCTAGAGGTTGAAGAAGAGGGAGAACAGAGCATACACACACAGTACAAGACACCAGCATTGGCCGAAGCCCTGTATGGGAGATGGCACCAGCAAATCTGAACTCTCTTTACTGAGTTGCCGTGGTAGTCTATTTATACAACTCTATTCATCTAGTCCTAGTACAGCGCACATGCTGCAACAGTAACTAGATAACACAGCAGGGCTGACTCTGCGCTGGCCTCTGCATGTGGCTACAGTGCTGCAGGTGAGCCATTCGATGCCTGAACATGCAGCGGCTACAATATCACAGTAGGGAGCCTTTTCGACGTCGCCTTCCACTTGATGTATGTTCACACAAGGAAGCAGTAGTTTATTCTAACAATTCTTCCCCTAAACCTACTGTTATCCCTTGTACTCCTCCATGTCGATCATCTCCTTCAGCTCCGTGAATCGAAGACGTCCGAGCGGCTTGGTAAGGACGTCCGTGAGTTGCCGACCAGTTTCGACGAACTCGATGACGATCTGCCCTCCATCGACACAGTCCCTGAGAAAGTGGAACTTCACGTCGATGTGTTTGCTTCGGTCATGCAGAACTGGATTTTTCGCGAGGGCGATGGCGGGCTGATTGTCCACCATCAGTGCTGGTGGGTGAGCTTCCACGTCGGTCAGCTCGCCCAGCAGCCAGCGTAGCCACATAACTTGGCACGCCGCTGTGGGCGCCGCTATGTACTCTTCCTCGCACGTAGACAACGTCACCACCTTCTGTTTCAGCGACAGCCATGAAATTGGAGCTGACTCGAGGAAGACGAGCACGCCAGAGGTGCTCCGTCGTTCGTCGATGTCCCCCGCCATATCTGCATCGCTGAACACAGTGAGCTGCAGCCTACTCCTGCCAGTCTTAGGAAAGATAATCCCTTGATCTACCGTTCCCTTGACGTAGCGTAGTAGCCGCTTCATTGCAGCCCAGTGATCCTCTCTGGGATCCTTCATGAAGCGACTGACGTAGCCCACGACGAACGCAATGTCCGGCCTCGTGTGGACTAGGTAGCGCAGACCGCCGATGATGCTCCGGTAGAGTGTTGCATCCACCTTCGCCGCGGTGCTGGCCTTCGTCAACTTCAGTCGCTCCTCCATTGGAGTCACGCATGGCTTGCACTCAGCCATGTCGTTCCACTCCAACAGCTTGGAGGCATACGCGCTCTGACCGAGCGTGAGTTCCTCCTTCCCCTGTCTCACCTCGATGCTGAGGTAGTTGGAGAGTGCGCCGAGATCGCTCATTTGAAAACGAGCCACCATCTCACGCTTGAAGTTGTTGATATCCTCCGTGAGCGCGTCAGTGACGATTAAGTCATCTACATACACGCCGACGACGAGCTCCTCCTTCCCCCGTCGTCGCGTGTAGAGCACATGCTCGGTTGCGCACCGCTGAAACCCAAGCTCACCCAGCGTGGCGTCAAGCTTGGTGTTCCATGCTCCTGGGGCCTGCCGTAGCCCGTAGAGCGCCTTGCGTAGTCGGAGCACCCTGTGCTCCTCTCCCTTGACGGCGAAACCTGGAGGTTGCCTGACAAAGACCGTCTCCGCCAGTTCGTCGTTGAGGAAGGCCGATTTAACGTCCAAGTGATGGACACGCCAGTCCTTTGCTGCTGCCAAGGCTAGTAGCAAACGGACCGACTTCATACGCGCTACTGGCGCAAAGACTTCCTTGAAGTCGATGCCCTCGTGTTGAACAAAGCCTCGGGCGACGAGGCGTGCCTTGTGCTTGACAATGGGGCCGAGCTCGTCCCGCTTGACCTTGTACACCCACTTCAGTCTGATCGGCTGGCATCCTAGAGGTGGATCGACGAGTTGTCATGTCTCGTTTTCCTCGATCGCCTTCATTTCCTCCAGCATCGCCCGTCGCCAGTTTTCGTCCCGCTCGGCTAGCGTGAATGTGGGTGGTTCCTCTGCACTGATGAGCAGCAGCTCTACGTCATTGAGCAGCCTACCCGCCAGGCCTGAGGGCCTTGTGCCACCGATGATGTTGTCCAGCCTGCGGAACCGCATCTCCTCACCTTCGTGGAAGGCATCCACGAACTCAATGATGTGACTTGGAGGTGAGGCGAACTCGATTAGTGTTGATGGAGTTCCCTATTCCGCCTGAGTGCTCAGCTTCAGTCTTGGAGTGGTCGGCACCACTGCAAGACATCTTGGCTCCGCCATGGGAGTGCTTGGCACCCGTCCCGGAGTGATCGCCACCACTGCAGAACCTCCCGGCATCACTCCTAGCGTGCTCGGCATCCCTCTAGGAGTGCTCGGCACTCCTCCCGGAGTGCCCGGCATCCCTCCCAAAGTGCTCGGCACTGCCCTAGGAGTGCTCGGCTCTACCACTGGAGTGCTCGGCACTCCTCCCAGAGTGCTCAACACCTCTTCCCCAGTGTCTCCACCACCGTGGATGACCAAGTGCTCGACGACGAAGGTGCTAGTGAAGCCGCCAGCTTCTCCCGTGCTCGGACTGTTCCAGTCCCAAGCCGCCTTCTCGTCGAACACGACGTCATGTGAGACAAGCACCTTGTCTCCACGTGGGTCGTAGAGCCGGTACGCCTTGGTACCCTCCACGTAGCCCAGGAACACCATCAGTGTGCTCCTATCCTCCAGCTTGGTGAGGATCGGCTTCGTCTTCCTGACATGGCCGATGTAGCCGAATGTCTGAAGGAAGAACACGCTCGGCTTGCGCCCATACCTAGCTTCGAACGACGTCTTTCCCGTTAGGGCCTTGGTCGGAAAGCGGTTGAGGATGAACACCGCCGTGATCATCGCCTCACCCCAGAACCTTGCCGGCATGCCTTTAGCCATCGTCAAGGATCGGGCCATGCCGACCACCGTCTGGTTCCGCCTCTCCACCACGCCATTCTGTTGTGGTGAGTACGGCGCGCTGTGGTGTCGCACCACACCATGATCCGCACAGTATGCAGCGAACTCCACCGAAGTGAATTCGCCGCCGCGATCAATCCTCAGCATGTGGAGCTTCTTGCCGCTCTTGGTCTCCGCGCACGTCTTGTAGTAGGCGTGATCGGCCCATAGAGGTCGCCATGGACGAGCTCGAGAGTGTCCTTGGCGCAATACTTGGCCGCTTTTGGGAATGGTAGCCTCCTCTGCTTTCTGGCCAGGGAGCTGTCACACAGCTCGCCTTCGTGCTTGATGTGGGGTAGCCCTCGGACCATCTTCTCCAGCCGACCAAGCCCGTCAAAGCTGAGATGTCCGAACCGGGCATGCCACATCCACGGTTCCTCGGTGTGCCTTGCCACCAGGCATATGGGCTACTCTACCTTCAGGTCGAGCAGGTACAACCAGTTCAGGGACCTCTTCACCTTGGCAAGAAGTCGCTGCTCCTGGTCCCTGATCCTAAGGACTCCGTCCTTGATCAGTACCTCGCTACCGCGCTAATCCAACTGACCAATGCTAATGATGCTAGAACACAGCTGTAGGATGTAATATACATCCATTAGCGTGCGATACTCCTAGTTCTGGCACCTAAAGATGATGGTGCTGCATCCTTGGATTGCCACCCGTGAGCCGTCACCAAACTTCACCGTACCGGTAACATTGTCGTCGAGCTCAGAGAAGGATGCCTTGGAGCCCGTCATGTGGTTGCTGGCACCAGAGTCCAGATACCACCGCTGCTCCTAGTCGGCGCCCATATGTCTAAGGTGGACAGTCTTCAGGGCCTTCCCAGGTCCTTCCACCGTCGTCGCCTCTTCCCTCTCCTCGGCCTCGATGTCGTGCAGTGCACAAAACATCGTCATCAGGATAGTGACCTCATCCTCATCATCAGCTTGCGCCAGATGAGCCTGAGCCTGCTTTTCCTGCTTGCGATTTGGGCACTCCCGTGCCCAATGGCCCATCTTCCCGTAGTGCCGACAGGCGTTGGGGTCGACCTGCTTCTTCTTCTCCGAAGAAGCCCTGCCGCGGCGCTTGCTATCGCCACCGCGGTTGGAGGAGGTTGCCTTCCCGGAGTTCCTCCGAGCAGCCCACTCCTCTTCCGTCAGCAGCAGTTTGCCGCTGTCCTTCGTTGCTGTTGCCAGCTCCAGGCGCTCGTCCACCACCCATAGACGGCCTGTCACATCCTCAATGGTGAGGGTGGACAAGTCCAGCATCGTCTCTATGGAGAGAGCGATCTGAATGTACTTTGCCGGCACGGAGTGGAGGTACTTGGAGACCACCTCCTCTTCGTCGATGGTGACACCGTGGCTCTTCAGCTTACTGATGAGCATCTGTAGACAGAGGGAGAAGTCCTCCACCGTTTCACCATCCTTGAACTTGAGGTTGGCGTACTCCTACTTCAGAAGCTGGGCCGTCGCCTTCTTTGCGCGATCGGAACCGACACGTATCGCTGCAATAGCCTCCCACACCTCTTTAGCAGAGCTATTTGTCCCCAACGGCTCCCTATACTCCGCCGGTACAGCAGCGAGGATAGCCTCCAACGCTGACATGTCATCTTCTTCATTGTTGGTGCCCTTGTCAACAACATTCCAGAGCCGTCGGGCTCTGAGCTTGACCTTCATGGTCACCGACCACTCTCCATAGTTGGTGCGAGTCAGCGTCGGCCAACTGGTGCCGCTGACCTTACGCACCGTGCGAACAACGACCTCCGGTCGTGGTTGGGCAGCCACAGTAGTACCATTGCTGTCGCCCATCTCCGAACCACCCGTCATCGCCAGCGGTTAGTCTAGCAACGGCGTTTGTACGGCTCTAATACCACTTGTCAGCTCACAGGTCACCGGCTCAGGTGAGTTGACCACTCACCAGTCTTGCTGAGCATCCGCTAGTGTTGCCGAGCACCCACTAGCTAAGCCGACCACGAACAAGCATTGTCCGTCCCCACGCACTATGGCTAGAGGTTGAAGAAGAGGGAGAACAGAGCATACACACACAGTACAAGACACCAGTGTTGGCCGAAACCCTGTACAAGAGATGGCAAATCTGAACTCTCTTTACTAAGTTGCCGTGGTAGTCTATTTATACAACTCTATCCATCTAGTTCTAGTACAGCGCACATGCTGCAACAATAACTAGATAACACAGCAGGACTGACTCTGCGCCGGCTTCTACATGTGGCTACAATGCTGCAGGTGAGCCGTTCGGCCCCTGTACCTGCAACGTCTACAGTATCACAGCAGGGAGCTTTTTTGGCACCGCATTCCCCCTGCTGTGTGTTCAGACAAGGAAACATTAGTTTATTCTAATAGTTAGTGCACGCATTCTTTCAGGGACGTCGGATGAGAAACTGATGCTCTAGATTAGCCAGCAATGAGGCTGGTCAGTATCTTGTGGTGCCTGGAATGCATTGACAAGCTAGCCTCTGGATTGATCTGGACCATCCAAAGCTATTGCTTAGCATCCATAGAAAGGTGCAATTAAAAGTCATTAGTTGCCAGTACAAAATTCAAGCACAATCTAACTGATAGATTTGGGTCTCTGCAAAGTTTCAGTGTTCACCTTAGTACGCTAGGTGTGGACTTTGGAGCCTGAAAACGATGCAAATTGCAATTCATTTTTGCTCATAGATCTGGTGTTGGATCTTTCATCCTTATTTGTTAGAGCATCTTCAAGAGTTCCCTAAATATTTCTCCTAAAAAGTCTATGTTTGTCAACTCCTAAAAATATTTTAGGAGAAAAAAAAGAAGTTCATCTCCAATAGTTCATAATATTTGACTTCTAAAAAATCAAATGCTGTCCCATTTGACATTTTTTTTTCTGCGGTCTTCTTCTTTTCCATGCGAACCTCTTCGTCGCCGCGCGTATCCACGCTGCCGCCGCCTACATCCGTCGTGTTGCCCTGCTTCTTCCACCTGCTTCTTCCAGCACACGCCGGCGCTTCATTCTCCCCTCCGCTCTAGAATTGATGGCGCCGCCGCCGCCGTGCTTACCGGATCCTTGAGGCCTGGCTTCTTTGCCGGCGACTAATCGAGCACCATCTGACTGCACGGATGGAGGTGGCACAAACGGCGGCATCACGCGCTTGTTGACTGGCAGGCAAACCGAGGCAGAACGCGCGGCGTCCTCCCGACGAGCCGGCGAGTGGGGGCGCTTCTTAGCCGAGACGCAGACAGAAGCAACCGTATCCACCGGCAGCGCGGTGCAACCGTGCCTGTTTGTGGTAGGCACGCCGGAACAGAACCGGCGGCGTCGCCCCGAGCCGCTGGCGCGTGGACGCGCTTCTTGGTCGAGACGTGGGACAAAGCGAACGCACCCGGCGGCGGCGGCGGCGGAGCGCACGGGCGTTTCTGGGCCGGAACGCACACCGACACGGCAGCATCCGCCGGCGCTGCATAGGCACGCTTCTTGACGGGGAGGCACGCGGGCGCCGCGTCCTCCGTCGGCGGCGCCAGGATGGATCTTTTCTTCGCTGGGAGGCAGAACGGGGCGTCCGCCACCTCCACCCGCGGTGGCTCTGCTGCTTCTCCTGTGCCGCGGGGGCGGCGGCGGCGCTGAGGCACGCGTCCTCCTCACGCTCGACGACTTCGGCGCCTTCGGCGACGGCATTGCCAACCACACCTAGGCTCTCTTGAACGTGTGATCCACCGCGTGCACCTCCCGCGAGGAGGCCGTTCTCACCGTGCCAGTCGGCAAGGCCTACCGGATCTGGCCCGTGCAGCTCTCCGGGCCCTGCAAGAAGAAGCTCAAGCTGCTGGTACGTCACGTGCCCTGCCCCGTCCTGTCGATCGATCCCGGCGTCGCGCGTCGTCTAGGGCCAGAAGGTGGGAAAAGGCGCAGGAAGAAGGACTCCGTGGGAACGGCGTCTCCGCACGTGGCTTCCTCCGCGTAAAGTTACGCGGAAGGGGGCGGAATTTCCCAAGTCCTAAAAGATTAGGAGTTGTTGGAGAGGGTTTTTTTCCCGTCTTTCTAAAAATCAAGGATTAGGAGGATGTTTAGGAACTCTTGGAGATGCTCTTACCCTCCTCAGATACATCTACTTACTTCTGAAGCTCGTTGCGTTTGTAGTACAGGACAGCTTGTACATTTCCCTAGTAGGGAAAGAGGGAATGCACCAAGCACATGAGAATCCTGTCAATTTCATTGACCAACTTAAACAAACACTTATCTAAAATCAAAGACCACAGATAACCACTAGAATGGGGATTATCCTGAATAAAATAATATAACTCATATGTGTCTGCATACAAAAGTAAGCGTGCCTATAATATCGTCTCCTGTTACATACCATGTGATGCACCAAAGAGCAGTTGATGCCATGCCACAAACTGAAGTATAGAAATGCCAATTTGTTTCCAGTTTCAGTAGAATATGTATTAATTTGCACAATTACCAAAACATTGTTATCCTAATCTCTTCTGAAAAAAAACTCTGTTGCTGGGCATTACAGCATGTATGCTTATTAGGCCAGAAGCATTCAGAATATGACCACTATGTAACTATCAATATGCATTGTAGCATGTTTGTGTAGAGAAAAACAAACAAAAGAAGAGGCAGGGTTCTTCAGGTTTTCTATCTTGTCCACAGTATAGATATTTTATAAGTGACAGTTAATCCTGGTAAAAGAATATGATGATTTGTTTACATGGCACTTGAGTGGTAGCTCATGGGTCATGCATGCATGAGGCTGCCACATGAGAAACCTGACACTGCTTCATGCATCCTCCGCCGTCTGACTGAGATTCTCAGCCTCATATATGACTGCATTAAACAAAAAGGTCGCCTAGCCGAACTGAACTAAATTTGTGTCAGGCCCTAAAATAATTCAAGAATCTTCTACCACATGGTAGTTAAACCGTTACAACCGACCAAGGAGAAAACAGTTGGTGTGAGGTCAAAACTCCTTGGGAAAGGGACAAGTTTCAGTCAAGCTTTTTTTTCAACAAAAAATGATATTTTATTCTGGTTTCTACAGGAGTTTTGCACCCATCAAATCCATTACTCCAAATGCCATTGAAGACTCTTCAAACAAGTCTTACCAACATGACAGTCAAATAATAAGTGTGGAATGATTTCTCTATTGTCACAAAAATTAAGCAAATTCAATTAATTTCTAAAAACTAAGGCACCAAAACAAGAAGCCACATATGAGATTTGTATATACATCTTGAATAGTAATATGCAGGATAGTATAGTATTATTATATACCATGAGTATGAAGTGCCTGGGGGAGGCTGTACTTACATGTTGGGGTTAGGGGGTTGTGAACTGCGTGAATGTACGTGCTTCGAATGAAATGATTCTTGGGATTCTGTGATGCCATGTGATGCACCGTGTGGGCGTTGTTCTCGAACGGCTGTCTTCTTTTTCTTAAGAGAGAGGAGCTTCAACTGCCGGGGTGCTACCCCTCGTTACCTGTAACACCATCTGTTTCAATTATGTAACAATGTGTATTAGAATTCTAGTCTAGCTAGGAGTATATGCAAACGAGATGAAATACAGAATTCTAGCCAGTTTCAAATTGATGAAAACGAGATGGGTTGATTTAGCATATGCATAAAACGGGTGGATTTATGCTTTAATTTCAATATAAGCAGTGTCATTGTCTTTGGTCTAAAACAGGGCTGGACTTATGTTTTCAATATAAACAGGGTCAATGTTTTGGTCTAAGACAACGTGGTGGATTTTGGTATTTGGCAACCTTTTTAGTATGGGTGGTCATTTTAAAAATGGCTTATTATGTGGAGAGTCAAAATCAATGACATATAGAGTTTATTTTGTAATTTTTTCCTTGTATAAGTTTTTCGATCTTGGCATTTTTTTGTAAATTTTGTATTTCATTTTAGTCTAAAACATAGATCCCATGTTATATTCGTTGTAATATTTCAATGGTTTCAGAGATTTATTTTTACTTTTCTGCAGTGTTACTCTAAACACTAAATGGTAAATAGTCGGTCAATTTAGACTGTCTAGATGATGTTTAAGCAGAGTTAAACGATCTAAACAGTTTGTATACTAGCACTAAAATATATAATTTTATATATGTAGAAGTCAAATATGATAGAAACTATACATATTTATGCATATACAAAATTAAGTGCTCTATCAAATAATTTTTTGGAGGCCAACTAAATCTCACTTCAGCTCATAGACTTACGATGTTAATTACCTAGGTGTCAACGTCAGAGGCAGGAGGGAGTGAGGATCCATTATTTTTAATAAGTTTTTTAGTAGATCGAGTCCTTAGGTCAATCAGAAAAAAATTAGTAGAATCGAGTCCAAAAGGCACCGCATTCACATCGCACTTTATTAACATACTACAATCACACAAAATTCACATACTACAATCACCCCAATTATTCTCCATGCTGCAATCACAAATGGTATGTTTACCTGAAGTAAAAGTTCTTGATCACTTAATTACACCTTCACCCTCTGGACCTCCTCCTCCTCCTCCCTCCATCGGAGCAAAGTAGTAGAAGCCCAGCGCTAGGAGGCGGGGCGGGACGCCGGGCGGCGTCGGGAGGCCTGCAGTGAATGAGAAGGGTGGAATTGCTTTGGCACTCTGCGTCTGTGTGGCGGCTATGTTGAAGATGCGGGTGCGACCAACTCCTCATGAGACCTAGGGCGTCGGTGCGTCGCGTCAAACAAATTGGGGAGCGAATCCCTTTGGTTGCCTATTGGGCTTAGGGAAGCAGGTGTGCGACGGTGGGCAGGCCTCTCACCTCATTGGGCTGAACAATATGAAAAAAGCCCATCTTCTGGTTTCTTCCTCCGTTCAGGTCGCTCTGCTCGTGCTTGCGACTCCTCGCCGCCGGGGACTGAGTTTAAGGAAGAAGAAGCGAGTGCAGGGGGTCTGGACGAGCTCATGCGGTGGCTGGGCGGCCGCCCCATGCTAGGGTGGCTCATGATGCCTTAGGTTAGTATCTCTCCATGTCAAATTTTTTGGTATTGGGGATTTATCTCCTCCTCCTCTCGCGACGGGCGAATGAGAAGGGTAGAATTGTTTTCTCCATGGCGGCTATGTTGAAGATGAGGGTGACAACTACAGCGTCAACAACTTCACGGCATGGCGACATGGAGACCTTTCTTTCCGGACGGTGACATTAAGGCGGAGATGATGTTACCGCCGTTGAATAATTTTCTCCGGTCTCTTCTTCGTTTTGTCGTGGTTAGATCTGGCCATGATGAAGGACTAGGGAGAATAATTTTCAGATCAGTCTTCCGCATTCTTTAGTGGCAGAAAGAAGAAGGAAGACAAAAAAAAGAAGAATTTTCTCAACTCCGCCTGCAGGAATGTTGGCCGTCGTTCGTTGGGCATCTGTTCTCAGGCCTTTTGCCGAGTGTTTGCCTATGCGGTCATCCACACGAAGCGTCATACATGTTTGGTTTTGAGACTTGGAGCTATTCACAGCGTGGGTACAATTTAGATAAAAATAAGTTTCTGGATATATGCATTGTATTTCAGAGTGCTTGTAATGTGTTGATGTACCCAGCTATTATATAATATAATTCTTCTTTCATCTCAAAAAACAAATGTGGTAGCTGTAACCCACCTATTGACTAAATGGTAAAGTAAATGGCCATTTAGGTCATTTAATCACGTTCAACTCATTTTTAGACTGTTTAGAAAGTTCATAACAGTTCAAAGGGTTTTAAGCGGTCCAACCATTTAATTCACTGCTTCATATCTAAATAACATATGTGACCTTTGTTTATAGTTTAAACGTTGTTTAAATGGACTAAATGTCCATTTAGGGAAACAATGCTTTCCTGTAAGTTCATTGATTTTTGTTATTGACCGAGTCAGCTTGGGATCTTTTTTAGACCATGTTAGTTTTACTTTCACTACAAAAATCTACCCTACCCTATAATACACCAGTTAGAATAAATCTACAGCCACACAACAAATATCTGCTCCATAGTCATGACCTATGCTACATCCATACCCATAAATGTACCCAGAAAATATAACACCATCAAAACAGATGCACCAGATTATCTCTTAGCTATTCTCTCTCATTACTCATCCAAATCTGACGGCTCATGTTTAGTGTGTCTGCCCTCCATCGCCCTCCCGCGGCCAGGCCCTCACGCCCGCACCCCGCAGCCACGTTCGAACCCAACGCGACCTTGTTCGATTCCAAGAAAACATCGTCCTCCTTCTCCTTCCCCGAGCCCAGCCTGGCCGCCACCGGACTCCCTCGGTCCCTGCTGTCCACGCTCGCCCGGAGGTCTCCATAGGCGGCGCTTGAGGAATCGCGTGAGTTGGCCCCAGCAACGCCGACGTGCTGCGCCCAGCCCGGCCAGCAGCGTCGGTGCGTGGCCCCTAGCCCCCTGGCCCCGCGCCGTCGTCTCCCTTCTCTTCTTCATTGGAAGGTCCCAAATTCTTTAACCCTAACTTTCTCTGATCTGATCTGATAGCCCATAGATCCGTAGATGTAGCCACATGTATGTAATATAACTGTAGAAATAAGTCAGGATTTCTCTGATCTAAGGAGCATATAGAAATACATCTTATTTCTAATTTGATATAGATGTAGCCCGTAGTACATCCTATCCAAGGCCTCGCTGCCGCCATAGGTGCAGGACAGCCAGTAGCACCCTGCATCGCCAGGCTGGATTTTTTTTTGTTAATCCATTTAGAAATTACAATGGCAGCCGCCATAAGGTACCCGCCACCCGTGTTAACGATAGCTTTTTGAATTAAAAAATAAATCTAAAACCTGATGAAGAAAGCATTGGCCTGGTTAATATTAAGTTTTCGACATCGTGGTACAACTCGATTGTTTCAACATCGCCTGATTTTATTTTATTTTTCTTTAGTTATCTGCATTCATGCTGTTTCTGATACTGTACTATGAACTACTGTCCTTGGCAATTGTAGTTGGATTTTCCTGTGGTTATTCTCATCCCTCCCATGGGTTCTTCTTTTCATATGATTTATGTCCTCTGCGTTTATAACCAGAAGGAGGGATCATCAAATCATGGTTAGTTAAGTAATCGCATGTCCTTATAACTCTATCTATATGTTGGATGGCAATTTCGGTACTAAGTACTTGTCAAGATGTATACTTTGTTTAAAACATAATCTCCTTGTTTAATTTCAGGCATCTGATCAAGGGTCGTTCCATGTCCAGCATTCTTGATTTTGACAAGACATTATTCCAGGTGAGCCACCTATGCTGCAAATAGGGATGTTCAAATAAATGATTACTGAACATTTGTTGACTAATCCTTTTTTGCAGAGCATGTAGGTTCTTGTTTGTTCTAATACTGTGCATTATATAATATATCTAGATATTTAGTCATGAAAAATAAATATGAATTTTATTAGAATTATGTGTGCTACATCATCACAATGAATAGTTATATTTTTTATACAACGTATATGAATTGACGTGTTAAATTTTATCATTATTGTTATTCCTCTATTTTTATATGATTTTTTAATCACACGTCAATAATATTATAATTTCTTTAAGTATATTTCCCATGGATTCAACGATATGATAACTCATCATGAATCCCTTTTGGTATGAATCTTAATCTATATTTACTTCATTTTTAAGAAACATATTTTCTTTTTATTTTTTATCGTAGTGTTAGCACGGGCATTGTAAACTGATATGGCGGTCAGCAGGTTAGGGCGGCCTGGACCTCCGCGTCAGCCGTGTCGTCCCGCCCGCTGCCGGCTCCCTCGACACCTACCCCGAGTGCGTCGTACCCGTGAAGCCTAGATCCATCGAGAGCGCGCCTCTGCGGCCGGGGACCTTGATCGGAAGTCGGTAAGTCAGGCGCTCGCTTCTCGATTTGCCTGGTGCCTGCTTGCATTGCCTTTCTGTGATTTCAGTGTCTGATATCCCTGCACGCCCGTGTTCTTACGCTGTATCTCTGCACGCCCGTGTCCTGGTCCTTCAGATAACTCAATTGGTAAGGAGGTGTTCCCGCAAGACACAGTGGATCTGATTCTCGGTTGGACGTGCGTGCGAACTGTCAGTATTGAATAATGCATGCCACAAGCATGGGCTATCATGTCTCAACGTTTGATATGTACATGCATCCCAGAAGTCTACTCAGAATGTCTTTCCATAATCCTGGTATGCAGATTGGTCAATTCTTTGTGCGGGTCGATGCATCACTGCATCCTAGCTGCACCGGTGAGCTCACAAGCCACAGACCACACTGTGTTTTCCAGTTTGCATGCTCGATTTAGTTTTGTTTAAGTATCACTATTCATCTTCATCTTAGTAATACGAGCATTTACCTTTTTAAAAATACGAGCATCAACTAGAAAGAAATAGAAAAAAATCCATAAATATTAATAGGTTATTCAATCTGGCTTTGGAGCCCCATACTTTTGACAACTGCGGTATTTTCAATTTTCTCATTTGTTTGAGGCTGTATTAAAAGCCTGTTACGTTTTCTGGTGTGGCTCTAGGAAAGAAAATGTTGGTGAATTAGTATGGTAGATGATATGTTTGACTGACATAATAAATTTCATTGGACTAAACCTTTGTGCATTAAAAATAAGCATTTGGAACTGACATAATAAATCTCATGAGATTGTTTTCTGGTGATGGTGTTTGTAGGAAAGAAAAGGACTACCTGACAGACCTCCTGGACTCGGAGAAGTCACTGAATCGCTTTTTGTCAAGAAGGCTAGCAACGACAACTCCGTCTTCACTGGACAAAGAAGATCTTCTCTTACAGGTGAGGGGCATCCCCTTTGTAGTTTTAGCTGTACTTGACTACTTGCTACTACTTTCACATCTGTTAAATTTATTTTTCTATACCTTGCAAGAGGTAAAGAAACACATAAAGAGTATCTTTGTTGTTTACTTATTAAGTCTTGATGAATGGTTGGGTAAATGCTACACCTATTTCTTTTTTATATACAAATTATCTTGTCTTGTAACTAATCAGGGAGTGCAAGTGATGGGAGATATCTAGCTGCTTCGCTGGGCTCAAACTCAGTTCCTTCAGCAACAAGGAAATAGTTGTAGCATTTATGAACTCCTCCCCTGATTACTAAGTTTATACCAGAGAAAACATTCTGTAACTGTATGTTAGTCCATGCTTAATGTCTAAGATATTCTTATGTTTTTAGGTTCTTATTAAATGTACCAAGCTCCAAGAGCACATTTTATTAATGGAATTGTAAATTTCTCTTTATAGTTTAATAGTTTATATCAACAAAAATAATTATAATTATTGTTTCCTGTAGCCCATGGTGTTCGTGAGCACATCGAAAACTGAATAACCTTCAGTTTGTTGGTTTCCTTTGCAGGAGTTAAGGCTCCTATACTTTTTTTGGTGCAAAACTGATGCATAAAAAAATCCCATTTGGCAGGAGAAAGTTGAAGCCTAAAATTAATCGAGTAAGTTTTCTTTTGTACAGATTATGTTTCAAAATCATGGCCAACAAATCTATACTACTAAAAAGACTGACCATGCAGGTGTTTGGTCAATAAATCAAAATTTAGCAGGTTTGTCATTTTCTCCTTTCTTCAATAAATAATAATTTCCTTGCCAGATCCTGTGTTCCAAGCTTTAAGACTGAAGGAATATTTATATTTTCATATATGGTTTTTTATGTTGCAAGGGTAATGTAGATACAATATTGATCTC
Organism: Miscanthus lutarioriparius; assembly: GCA_904845875.1. Classification (NCBI taxonomy): domain Eukaryota; kingdom Viridiplantae; phylum Streptophyta; class Magnoliopsida; order Poales; family Poaceae; genus Miscanthus; species Miscanthus lutarioriparius. The sequence goes on from CAJGYO010000011.1 coordinate 71,467,546, forward strand.
TCTCTTTCGAGTGCTTCCTTGCTGATTCAATTATGGTGAAGATAATATTTACTGGTTTTTTTATTTAAAATCAGAAAAGGGAGACCTTTATTCTCATTTGACATATCCTGTCCGATTTTATCAAATGTTTCTTCCATGGCAAAGCGGCAGAAATCCTTTAACAAATATAATGAATTCTGTATAAGATTAAAGCTGTATGTGAGTTACTAAATCAATATATGTATATATTTAGGTGGGGATTCAATCCCCCCGGTGACAGTTTAAAAAAAGTTACTGAATCAATCTTATATATGTCAGTTGACAAGGATCTTTACACAACATAAAACATGACTTTTTTATGCCTCATGTTGCAGGTGTCAGCTTTTCAATATGAAGATCTACATGATGCCATTGGCTCTATCTGGAGGCTGATAACAAGCATTATCTAGATGATCTTCTCATTGTAGGTATTGGCAAGACAGTCCTTGGCATTATACAACCTCAATAAATTTTACAGTAGCATAGACTAGATATGAAAGAAAATGCTACTGATTGTTACCTTTTATTTATCTTGTCATCTTTTGAGCATTTTTGGCAAAATATATATGTGTTATGTTGCTGGACTCAGTTTTTGGTTGGTTGAAAGCAGGAAAATATGTTTTGGGGCAAATGAAATATTCATGCATTACAGCAAGAGAGAAAGATCTAAGAGCTGACTGCTTAACTCTTGTGAGATGAAACGAACTAGGGAATAGCTCTTGTTTTGTCCAAACTCAAAGTTGCAAGAAATGCTTATTATTCAAAGGAAAACTTTAACTCATCATGTATCATATGCAAATTATTATGTTTGTCCAGCAAAAAAAGATTATTGGTGACTCCACTGATTCATTTCGAAAACGTGTTACTATTTATTTTCATGCTTATTTTATTGCGTTTATTATTTTTTGCTCTTGTGTGACGTTTATTTGCATGGGCAATCAACTGGCAAATCATAAATTAGATGGTTGAGGCGAGATAAGTGTTTTCCGGATTATATACATAGTCATATATAATTGCGTGAAACTTAAATAATGGAAAACTCATCGTCGTTTGGTTGTTTTATGTGCATCCCTGAAATTAAGTTGTGGCGTTAGTACATGCACTATACTACATTAGTTGTTTTCATGTGCATCTCTAAGATAAATCCGTTGCGTTAGCACGGGTATTATACTAGTAAATATTAAACCACCGGTTTTGCAAATCGATGGTAAAAATGGGCGGTAAAAATGAAGATTACCACCGCCAGACATGAACAGGTGATGGTAATAGATTAAACAAATTAAAAAAAGGTGTTGCGGTCAGCGTTGCTGCCACTGCCCTCACCTTCTCTGCACGACCCCGTGGCGAAGGAAGAGAGAGTAAGGGAGATAGAGAGAGAAGAGAAGAGAACGAGAGATGAAGAGGCACGCTACATCTACACTCTCGGGGTGAGGCCGGCCGATGGTACTCGTAGTGGGGGTGGCCAACGCAACCTCGTCCGGTCACGCCCACACTACCAGAATCTCACTGAGCATCTGCCCTCCAAGCACACACCGCTCGGAGCCCAGCAGCCACCTCCGCGTGCGTCGTCTGGAGCCCGCTAGCCTCCTCCATGTCAGCCTCCACACCTAGAGTAGGGAGGAAAACACGGCGTCGGAGTAGGGAGGGTAGTGGCCGAGAAGGGAGCCTCGAGTCGAGCTGAGGGGCAGCGGCTGGATGGGGAGGGAGAGAGAAGGGAGACCGAGGAAGTGAGAACAGAGAGAAGGCGTGCCACGGTGAAGGAGAGATCGAGTCTTGATAGGACATCCATCGATAGACAAATATTCTGCAAATTAATTTCATTCATATTTCAAATATGGTCTGAATTATAGTACAAGAAAAAAAAAGTTTAGAAACAAAGACTAACAGTGGTAATAATAGCTGAGATAAAAAATAGGCCGATAAAACATATTTGTATATCTGAGCAGAATTACCCATGGATTCTTTAAGAATAATCATAATTGCCCATTTGCCCCTTAGAATCTAAACCACCGATGGCAACATTCCAAACGATGAAATCGGGTATATTATGCTAGCTCCTCTTGTACCAACTAAAAATCTCATAAAGCTGAACTTTTGTACTATTTTAAGATCTGGTGTGACCCGATAATGGATATACGGCGCTAATATATGCCCAAGGATGGAGGGGTATGACCCAAATGCGACCTATATATTTCAATTCAGATCATCACAAGTTGGATGCATGCATGATGATAGTGTAGCCGTTGGATATCTTGGTTGTGATCATCACAAAGTTCCCCTGGCATGTTCATGCATGATCATCACGCAATTAGCTGGTTGACTCAATTATTTGTACTACCAATTATTGGGATATATATGTGTACGTTAGAAGATCACATGGCGGCGTCGATCAACAAGACCGCAACAGGACTAGTTAGTTGCATTGGTTCCTCTTTTTTTTCCCCTTCCCCGGACTGGTTGATTCTATAAGAGCTGGTTAGCTAGACGGAGCAATCTTGTGCTGTGCACTTGTATATGACTCGAGAGTCTAGATACATGTGCCTCAATGCATGGCCATACGTTGCTTATCTACACACCTCATCATGGATTATAATTGGCGATCACATTTTTCTATTAAGACATCTCAGGGCCGCATGTATATAGTAAAACCCAGAGCATGATATTAAAAGAAAATTGGTGACGGCATAACTTAGCTAGTTGGGTTCCTTGTGATGGAACACGAATTGGACGTCTTAATTATCCATTTCCCATGTCTTTTTTTTCTTTACGTGTTATCTTCGTCTTGGTCGACCATGCTTCCTCGCCTCCCACTCCTCTCTTGCCTTGCTCCCCCGCCACCGGCTGCGTCGCCAACCCCCGCCTAAAACTAGTTTTAAAGCTTAATTTTGAAATTTGTTTTTTCTTAAATAGATAATTTTTTTTAGACCAGTCAAATTTTCAAGTTTATTTTTCATACAATAAAATAAATACAACAAACCATTCTGATTAAATTATATATTTTTACCTAAAATGACACTTTCATTGTTTAAATCAACATCAGTTTAAATAAAGCTTGGTATTTTTTAAAAAATAATAAAATTATTTATTTTATTTAGTGTTTTCTATTCACATCCTAAAATGGAAATTTTGGGGGTGTGACAATTGTGCAGAGCTATAGAAGGTACGATACATTGTGGGTGAAAGCCCTAGTTTGATTTCGGCAATTGAGTGATAAATAATGAAGTAATGCTTTCACTTGGAGATGATTAAGCTAGGGTACACAAGATGGAGTTGAGTAAGGCAAAAGGCATGGTGGAGGAGGTGATGACCACAAGATGTAAGTGATCAATATGGATGAAGCTGATAGAGAACCAAGCAAAGAGCTTGAAGGCAAAGGTACAATAGAGTGCACCACTGAATTTAGGATATATAGATGTACTAATAAGGGGAAGTATTAAGCTATTATAGTTATCTAGTGCCACTAGGTGAGGAATAATAATGCATATGTGTTAGACCTGGTGACGTGGCAAGGAAGCAAGTGAAAATGCTTTAAAATATTCTGAAAAATGCTAACTCAATGCTAAAAGGTGTTGTTGTCCAGTGAGAAACATTTGGAGTTAGTACAATTGAAAAAGGTTTGAGAGCTACAATTGGTGAGGTGTTTCTGCACTCATCGGAATTCCCCGTTGGTCACTGGAGTTGGTGACCGGAGGGTTCTTTTGTGTCTGACACCGTTCAAATCATCTTAGTGCTGAGTTTTAGCACTCACAGGATCTCCCTAGTGGCGCACCGGAGTGTCGCATCGGAGAGTTAGTCTAGTGAGGGTTGTAGTGGCATCGTGAGGCCACTAGATATGTCTGATAGACCCACCGGAGTTTCATTGGTAGCAGTTGTAGGCTGTAACTATAAGTGGGGCGACGCTAACAGTGCCATAGGAGTGCCGAACACTAGAGCTTTAGAACAGTATCATCTGGCACGTTGTTCAGGACGCTGGAGCTCACCAAAGCTCTTCGGCGTGTGCACTGGAGAGTGACTCCAGAAGGGTTTTTGGCACTGTGTATGCAATAATGTTCACTAGAACTCTCTAGTGCCTCACTGGGGAATGCACCAGACCTTTCAACAATGTAATGGCTAGTTTGAAGTTACCACTGATTTGACCGTTGGAGAACTCTTGTGGCATCAGTGCTATTTAGTGCCTTCAAAAAAGGTGTTGGTAGTTGGTAATGACTAGTTTTGTGTGTGGGGTTATGAGTAGGTGGTGTGCTTGAGTATTTCACCTCTCTTGGATCCCTTGGCTGATATCCACACACATTAGAGCTCAAGTAAATACTCCACTCACATTTGCTTAGTTGAGTATATGATTTGGTGAGATTATTGGGAGGCGCATTTTAATTGAGAGTTTGCATCTAGTGGCACTAGAGGATCATTGTTGCTGCGGAATTCTTGTTACACATGGTGGTTGCTGCAACCTAAAAAGCTTAGAGAAACAAGGCACCATTGAGCATTGCATGGTGATTGTGCAAGGGCTCCGGTGAAGGATTTGTTCAGGACTTTGTGCTCATCCTTTGTGGAAGATCATGAAGAGGAGTTCCTTGTTGATCGATCGGCTCAAGGCAAGCATCCTTGTTGTGGCCAAGCGTCACAAATTCTTTAGCTTGCATTAGCGCATCGATCCTTAGACTCACCTCAACAAGGAGTAGGTTGTCGGCAAGCAACTGAATCTCAGGAGAAAAATCATCGTGTCAACTTCTATCCTTTGGTTTGCATCACTACACTTGTACTCTTTACTTTGTGTGATCCTTAGCTTGTGTAGTTGCTTGCCTTGTGTAGCTCGATTAGTTGAGTAGCTTAATTCAAGTAGTTTCGGTGCTCTAGTGTGTAACTTGTTGTTTACTTTGATCACTAGAATTATGTAGGAGCTTGCTTGTTTGGCTTTCTTAATTAGTAGCTAGCTTTTCTCCTAGAGTTGTGTAGGGGTGCTCTTGTTATACTAGGTTTGAGTGGTGCTTATTAGGGTCACCTAATTGTCTAACAAGTTTCGTTAGTGTTGTGACTTCTTGAAATTTTAATATGCTATTCACCCCCTCTAGCCATCAACCAATCCTTTCAAGGGGGTAGTAGAGGAAAAAGGAAAAAAATATTCGCTAGCTTTTATGGTGGTTTGAGACGTGAATTCAAGATATTGTTGATTATAAAGATGGGTATCATTATCAAGACTCATGAGCTTCATATCATACAGCAACTAGGTTTTCAGATTGCGTTCTTGCTTTGTTCTTGCTCATGTTCTTTGATTCACATGCTAGGATTAGCCTTCATGGTGAGGTCAACTAGGTAGTGCATGGTTGATAACTAGAGGAGATGTGGTACTAAGGTTGTAGGGTTTAGATCTTTGTGATAGGAAGACGGATCGGTGTGTCAAGCCTCCACCAAATCAATAATTACCTTGACCCGGCGGAAGATTAGGCACTCTTGTTCCCATCAGGTGGCAACATAGTAGACAATATGGCAGTTTAGGAGAGGTGATCCTAGTGACATTGTTAGTAGTATGACTGACTCAAAGTGTTTTATCTTGTCACTAATGTTGTCTAGGCTCCGAAAGTGGGAATCTTGGTCGAGAGCAAAGGTGGCAATGATGATGTCCCAAATTGCAACCATTGAACTTTGTGAGATTGATCTTAGTGTTTTCCATATTTGGTGTGCCAACTATCAATGCTTTTGTCATTGTGCTCCTTAAATCGTTGTGCTAGGGGTTTTGTAACTACCAAGGTGTGTGGTTGCTTGCAACCCTCGACTTGTGTAAGATATTATTAGAATTGTACATCTTCGGTGGCTAGTTCTTGAAGTGTACTCACCTTATATGTCAATGGTAGTACTAGATAATTCGGTAAAGCATCCGATGCTAACATAAATGTAACCATTGGGACAATGGCTAGATCTTTGTGTTGTGGCAATTATACCCTTGCGTCCAACTAGTTGATGTGTGTTGGGGCTTGGAGAAGCTATATGCTAGGTAGACACACATATATATTTAAGATTTTTCTCCACCAAAGTGATCAAGAGAAGATTAAGAAAATTGGCACAAGTCTTAGGACTTGATTAGTGATAATTTAGTCTACTTAGCACAAGGCTAGTGGGAAGTGAGAGATTTGTGATAACTCGATCGGTTAAATTTGCCATGTGGGAGTTTGCATCCTCTAGTGAGGACTAGTGGAAAGTTTGTGTTATCTACCCTCTTCAGTCTTTACCTTCTGCATCATTATATTGCACCTTTGTTTGTGTGTCTTACCTTTCTAAATTCCCATGTGTACTTATAGGACCGGAACCTGGGGTACAACTGTTCACAAACCAAAGGTCTTGGACTTTCAATCCTTTGGAGGGTGATATCGACTTTTTTGGACTTTACCCATATATATTCTTGATAAAATATGATGTAAACAATTTTGGGATGATACATGAGCTGCACTTTAACATTGATAGTCACCACTTGTCATTGATTGTCCTATCAGTTCTAATATGAATGGATATATACAACACTAGATAGCGGTTCATGAAGTTGTTGTTTTATTGTTATCTTTATTAAGATGCCAAGTGTTAATTTATTTACTGATTATTGAACATAATAAGCATTATCAATAGAAATTCTTGCTCAGGTTTTGTTGCTTTGTAATGGTTTATTAGGATAGGGTTATGTCGATGAACTAAGGCCATTGTGTCAATAGTTAATTGGCTAGGATTTTATTATCTCTCTATCTTGAGAGGAATGGAACCCTATGCTTTCTGACTAGTTTTTGAATTAGACTAAATGGCACACAACAAATAAATCTAGTTGTGGCAACTTGGTGTGAATGAGTGATAAGATGGTTGTTAGTTTTTATTTCCTTTGTAGAGAATGAGCATTGTAGGTAATAGCTATGATTAAAATATCAGCTGTATATAATCATGAATGTGAGTTTACAATGCTTTTATTGTCTCAAATCAAATTGAGTTTGTTAACACTACTACATAAAACATTTGTACTAGCGGCACTTTTTTGGATCTTTAGTGGCGTTGTTGTGAACCTCCAGTGTAAGATCACTGGAAATGTTGACATTCCACTGGTTCATGACAGTTTTCAAAAAGCTGACAACACTATATTTTCCTATGAAGTATCCATCAGGAAATTCCGTCAAGAAAATTATTTTTGTTGAGAAACAACCAAGCAATTTATATTTACCTATTAAGCTATTATTCATAGTATTTGTTTGTTGTTTGGCCAATAGAAACAATTTTAATTAGGGATCCTTATTTCCTTGACTTTTTTCTGGTTTCCCTAGTAATGCAAGGACTTTTCTTCTCCATAATTCCGTAATGTGGTTAATAGTAAGGGCGTCCTTGTACATTTTTTTTGCATTACCGTTCTTCATAAGGTCCCTATTTAATGATGAGTAGAATATCCAATCATAGGTACTTTTCTCTTGTTTATGCCCCACGGAATATTGAGCAAGGCTTAAACAAGCTCTCTACATAAAGCCTGTGGGGATTAACTTCTCATAAACAAACAACAAATGCATATCACGAAGTTTGTAAACAAAACATTTTTGGTGATTGCATGCACTTTTGAGATTGGCCATGTAAAGGCTATATAAAATATGGTGTTTTTAATCAAAAAAGGGCTCTTTTATTGGTGATTGTAGACTTTTGAGCTAATCTCGTAGCCATACCAGGGCAGGAACATAGCAAGTGCCATAGAAAGTTGCGAAGGTGCAAAGAAGCTCATGATCATATCGATCTGCTTACTTGGACACATTAATTGGTGGAAGCTAATCAGATAGAAGCTTTTATTCAAGTGTGGGAGGAGTGATTCTACAGTGTACATACTGCACCACCATATACGTACACATCATGTCTATGACAAAAATTTGACCATGCAGTATTTGAGATTCACTGTTTAATTTGTTAAAGAGGAGCACTGAATCAAACCACTCTTTGAATTGACAAATAAATTGTTTGAAAAAGTAAAAACTCAAACATATGCATTTCCCTGTGTATTGAGCCCATACCCCACCTAGGGACCATAGTTAACTGACAGATGACTGACACCCTTCCAGAAATCAAACACCAAATGATTTTTGTAATGATGTTCCCAAGTATAGAAAGCTAGGTGGAGTAACAAATTTGTATCCATATAGGTCGGCGATTCTCGACAATCATGCGAAGGGCCACCTCTCGAGGCTCTCCGATTAAGCTAAATGAGACCTTTAGCGCGTGCACTATGTTGGGAGTTGGGATTCACTAACGGCGCTAAAACCATAGCTAGCTAGGGTTTAATAATTATGTATATAGTCTGTAATACACAGGCTTTAAGGCCCAGACTAAAGGCCAAGTAATTAACAATGTGATATTCAAGGCAGTAACCGACCACGGTGATCGGGCTCTCGCTATGCACACTGTGCCCTATATATATATAGGATCGAGTATAGGCTCTCTCTTGTTTAAGCAGCTGGTTTGATGAGTTCTTTAGACGTGGACGTGGCTTCTAGCCCCCATTTGTTCTAGGGCTTGAAGAAATCCATTTACACTGAGCCCACTTTCCATGGTTTGCAGCCTTGAGAAAGATGTTGTGTACTGGCCAACTAATGTTAATGTTCAATCAACTTGCTATGCAATTTGCATCATTGATGAGGTGTCCTCTTGGTTATAAAACTAGCAATTGTCAGTGTCAAGAGGAATGGCTAGCATGGCTCTACGTGTTCCTCTTCTAGGGTTTGCAAAAGGCTAAGGCCATAGATGAGCTAAAAACAACTGTGCATGCACTGGCCTTTGTTGGTAGCACATACTAGTATATATATTCACATCCTTTTGAGCCATGAAAAGGAGTGTGAATTGAAGCAAACAAGGCCTCCTGCACATGCTCCCCAATTACACTGGTGACGGTGCACATATACTACATTGTTACATGCATGCATCGATGCATATGCATGGTTAATTTTGCTGCTGTATCGTATCCATACATGTATCTACATGCATGCCATCTCCTTTACCTAAAAGCAGTCTCTAATAACGGCTCTATCAAGCAAATAGAGGCTAGGAGATCCTAACCTCGATCAACTCAATCACCATGTGTGTGCACCGCATTTAGCTGTGGTGGATCATGATCATGCATGGGGACCTCTATCTCTCAGTGAAAATTAAGCATTGATACGGTGTGAATCAAGTTCATGAACCATGCATGCATTATATATCATGTATATAGCTTGACACGTGTCAACAGATCTTGGCTCTCCAGCCTAATGATTGTGACCATGATTATACATATTTTGAAATGATTATTGCACCAAAAAGTCTTCAATGTCGTGCAATTAGAGTATTTGAATGCCAAGAAAGGGACTGAAATTGTGATATATTGGGAGACCTTTGCATAATAAGGTGTGAAAGACACAGGCGAGCTACCATAAGAACTCTAGGTATATACATATTGGGTGTGGGAGTACGCAGTACGCGTATAAGGTTGTATAGCTGTTTCATCAACTTAAGTGTGGAATAAACACTTTGTATGCATCTTCCAAATGAATGTTTTTTTGTTCTCTCATCGCAAAAAAAAGAAGAAGAAGAAGAGAGAATGTTTTTGTTCTCGATCCTGGAACGCGTCTCACCGAAAGAAGCTAAGTGCCATTGTTAATTTTGCGTCACCGAAAGAAGCTAAGCGCCATTGTTAATTTTGCGCCTCCTATGGTACTAGCTAATACGCGGAAGAATCTGTGGAATGTTTGTTGGCACTTGAAAGAATGGCTATTGTTTCTGCTCATTCCCCTCTTTTTTTTATGTATATATCAGCATATATATGATGAATGTGTGAGAATATTAGGTACAAAGAGGAAATGTGAACTGGAGCTTTGGCGCCATGCAAGGATGGGAACAAAATAGGAGGACACCAAACATATAGGTTAATTAGGTTTAGGTATGGGTACAGTACACACATCCAGATCAAATAGACTAAGTGTACATTATTAATTTGACTTAAGTTTGCAATAAAGTAGTGCATTGACCCTTAGCGAGCTACTAATACATTTTCTGATCTAATCATGTTTAGTTTCTAGATAACGACGATGATGACACACACTCAAGGTATGGGGGAGATGTCAGTGATCACTAGCTAGCAAGTGATGAGGGACCTTTGTGATGATGGAGCCAAGTCAGGAAGCTGCTTGGAGGTGCAAAATTTTGGATCCTACTACATGGACTTCTTTTGTGTAAGAGGATGTGTCCGCGTCGCCCTTTTGTGTGTGTTGCTTACATCTTTCTTGATATAGGTCGCAAAGGACACTGGATATATATTTTGCAGCGTCGGAGGGGACACAGTATGTACAGTGACTAGTGAAGCTGCCCAGCAGCTGCTTCAGTTTGGGGCTTGCTTTTGCCAAACACCATACTACAGTACAATTGCTACTTCCGTAGCTGATCACAGGAAGATGGCAAACGTAAGCAACAACATGGTTTACAAGAAACCTAGCTATCATACCGTGGCCCAACACTTTTTTTTTTTGGCTAAGTACATAATAGTACATACGCAGACGGTATAAGGACGCACGTTCACTCACCCATACAAATGTATGCACGTAAACTCTATATATATCCGTATGAGCACCATCCCACATAGTGAGCCGACATATTTCAAAATTGAGGAAGTTATCATAGGTGTACCTTATGTACACGTTGAAGTTGTGATACTTAGAAAATTTCAAGGGATTGATCCAACATATTTATTCAGTGTTGTTGTTTAATTAAAACTTATATATGTCATTAACTACAAACTCATGTTTCCCCTGCTCATATATGAACCTTTTTGTCTTTGTAAAAGATGATGCAATGGGATACATTCTCCGTGTGTTTGAATACAAATACAAAAGAACAGATGGATTCCCATAAGGCCATGGCAAACACAAGCGTTGCACACCGAGGCTTTTGAGCTGTGCCGGCCTCCTTTCCTAGTTTATTGGAGGTCGAGCAGTGGCAAGGCTCCGGTGGTGGGAGCTGGCCGGCCGGGGTCACAATGGATCGTGACGTACCCGTCGCCTACGAAATCAATGGATTTCTGTGATCTCAAGAAGGACGCGGTCTTCTGATCTGAGTGTAGCTATAGGTTTATTTTATTACGGGTGGTGTGTAGTGTACGTGTGTTGAGTGGACGTGCGTGTGTATGAACAGATGCTACAGTTGTACCTAGACCTAGAGGAGAGAAAAAAAAATACAATATCAAGAAAAAGTACATCACAGCGACTGCCAACAGTGCATGCGCGTGCACGAAAATAAACGTCTCTCGCGCCAAAAAGCTGAGAGAGGCTGTTCAGTGCACTGCGAACGATGCATATGGCGCCACCGTCCCTGCTGGCACTGCACTGTAAAGTGACGGGCCCACCTGGCAGTCCACTGGTAGCTAGCTAGCTATAGTATTTTTTTTTCCACTTGGAAACTGGGGATTCGTTGGAAGGCTCGCTTTGACAGCATGTCACCAGTTGGTATTTTTGCTTTCATTCATGTAACACACGGTTTGTTTAGTTAATTAGTATTCCTAGAAAAAGAAATGGTTAGACACGGTTTAACTAGTGGAGTATATATAGCATAAGGTTCTCTTCTGACCACCGTTTCCCCAAAGCATAGCAAGGATCAGGGTTTACTCTGGATAATATATAATTTTTTGGCCGCGGTCGGTGCCTTACTCGCTTAATTGTAATGGTGGGAGGCTTTTTTCCTTGTCGGTTTGAGTTTCGAAAATAATCGAGGAATTTGTATTTTTATGGGTTAGATGGATTCTACGGTTATTTCAAGCACTTGAGATACGCATTACATTTATCCGCATACGCATTTTTCTTTTCTTGCTAATAAGATCTAAATCTTTTATTTCATTAATAACTCTTTAAAAATAGTTCTACTATTTCCTTGGTAACTTATTATATATTTTATTTCATTAATATTCTTTAAAAAGAGTTCTATCGTCGCAACTGATGGATTTGATTTGACTAACTTGGTTGTTAGTTAACAAATGAATTAGGCATAGAAAAGTTCCCTAGCCCAGCTCGCCGTGGAGTGCTTGGGGCTGAGAGGATGTGCTTGAGCGGGGATGAGGGGTTCAAGGATATCGTCAACCATGTTTGTGCACTTTGATGAGAGGAATGTTGCCACCGACTGGATTCATAGCGCTACCGGCTGAATCCACCATACCAGCAACCTTGCATGCTTTTGGAACAATGTTGCTGCCACCGACATGGATTCACACACCACCTTCTGGATCCAGCACACCAGCCTTGGATCTCACCTTTGGAGTCCACTATCACTACGTGAAATAGTATTTGTATGGGCGGCTCTAGAGGCTTTGTAGGGGCGGTTTGCCCAGTCGTCCCTACCCAAGCGCTTCTACAAATCATTTGTAGGGGCGGTTTTCAGATCGTCCTACAAATCGATTTGTAGAGGTTATTGGTGTTATCAGCCGCCCCTACAAATTGATTTGTAATAGCGGTTGTATATTGAGCCGCTCCTACAAATCAATTTCCAGAAATCACGAAAAATGGGCAAAAAATAGCAATTTTTTTAATCCGAGGAGGTCCCCACCCAGCAGCCGCACACCAACTCTATAGTTGCAGCATTTTTTCACGATTTTTGCATAGTTTGCGTCGGCCGGGATTCGAACCCTCAACCTCTCTCTCGCGCACAAACTCCTCTACCACTGCACCTCACGATCACTTATGTCTACAATCCATTTTGGTTCCCCACATATTATACAAAACTGAGTATAAATTGATTGTTTGAGGCCCTAAACTAATTCAAATAAAAAAGTTATCAACTACAAAGTTTTATAACTTTTCGAGATCTACAACTTTCATTTTGGTAGTTTCTCCATCCAAGGTCACTTATAAAATTTGAATTTCAAATTTGAGAAATTCAAACGTAGTTTTCCATGACAAGATGATTTCAAATGAGAAAGTTATCAACTACAAAGTTTCATAACTTTTTACTGTTTGTCCATCCGAGGTCGTTTGAAAAATTAAAATTTTAAATTTTTGGAAATTCAAACGTAGTTTTCCTTGACAAGATGATTTCAAATCAAAAAGTTGTCAACTACAAAGTTTCATAACTTTTCGAGATCTACAACTTTTATTTTGGTTGTTTCTCTGTCCAAGGTCGTTTACAAATTTTGAATTTTAGTGCTTAATTTTTAATACTCGGTGTCTATTTGTAGGGACTGTTCAATATTGAGCCGCCCCTACAAATCTGATTTGTAGGGGTGGCTGGATATAAAGCCGCCCCTACAAATCGGACCATTTGTAGGGGCGGCTGATAACACTGGCCGCTCCTACAAATCTATTTGTAAGGGCGGCTCATTTGACAACCATTTGTAGGGGCGGCTCAATATAGAGCTGCCCCTATAAAGAAAGGGAGGCGTTGCCACAAATCATTTTTGTAGTAGTGTATAAGTGGTCGTTTTGGGAGGACGCGTGAGGCAGGGAAGAGGGAGAAGGAGAAAGCGGTGAGGGGAGAGAGAGACAGAGATAGAGAGAGGCGATGACCATGACATGCCACTTCTAGATCTCTAGCCCTAGGACAGGATGCGGCTCTTCAAGGGCTATATGATGTGGTTGATGATGAGAAGGACGTGGAAAAAGGACAAGCACAGAGTGCTCAAGCACGACAATGACACTATGCCACGGAGGCCATTGTGGGGAGGGGGAGTCATTCTTGTTGTGGAAATCCTCATCGTCGTTGGGCACTATGTGGGTGTGCGCGTGGACTGGATGCACGCCCGTGGCGCGATGGGTTGGGGTCGTATTTAGCGGGCAATGATAGGGAGGGAGAGCAGCCATTGGTGGGCTGACCGAAAGAGAGGAGTGATGAAAGTGTGGAGGGCGGCAATGTGAGGAGACTGAGTTAGGGTTTGGCTCATTGGGCGGTGTAGGCTTTGGGGGCATTTTTTGAGGCAGAATTAGTTGTTTGGCCACATATCCTATATATGGTAGCGGCACATTAATAGTGTCGCCTCTAAAAATAAATCAAGAGTGTCCTAAAATCAATTTTGTGGTAGTGATAGCTAAAAGATTTCTAACTTTGATGGTGATCGTGATAGCTTGCACAATGCAGTTTTTGATTTTACAAAAGATAATCCTACATTGTATTATAGAATAAGTCGGTAAGTTTGTAGTTATAATTTCTGTTGTTGAGACTACAACCAACAAAAAATGTTGCTACGGTAGCTCTTTGTGCATGATGTTCTTAGATTTGGTCCAAAATAACTGGTTCACTCTTGAAATTTAGTGCTCTGTTTGTCACAATTTACTATGTCGTACTCCCTCCAATCTAAAACGTTGGTTGTTTTAGATTTGTTTCCTTAGGTTGAGCCGACATCTTTAGCCTTAGCTAAATTTGTAAAAAAAAGATATTAGTATGTACATTTAATACAAATAAATTATGGCATAATTAATTGTAGATTTTACGAAATTATATAGTTTGATGTAGTAAATGTTTTTATCTTTTTTTTTAATATTGGCCCAATCGAATTAAAGCTAAATTAGTTTAGCTTAGGACAAAGCTTAAACGGCCTTCATTCATTCACTCCGAAAACAGAGGGAGGGAGTACATAGACCGTGGATGACAGTTGTAGCAAATGGAACAACAGAGGGATGGCGTTAGCGTGCGAAGTGCGCGTGGATTAACAAACCGCGCGGCGGAGGTTAATAACTAATCTAATAAAACTAATAGTAAACGGGATCGCTCCGCATGCAGCGTCGTGGATCCACGGCGCCAATGCTTGCAAACAATGGGCCGGCGGCGGGTGCGTGGCTCGCATGCAGCGGCACCAGCACCACCACCCTCCGCCCCGTCGTCCCACTGGCTACAGGGCATCCCTGCATGTGTAGTCAGTCAGTCGCACGAGCTAGCCACCCTCAGGCCTTCAGGGCAGGGTCAGGAACTCAGGCCGGCCAGAATCGAATTTTCTCCTTCCTCCTAGAACGAGAACAGAAGAATTTAAAACTCGAATTCCCTATATAACCCCCCCTAGTCTAACCCCCCAAACCACCAACACAACAACGAACATCTCCTCCATTCTCCACCTCCAGCAGCAACAGCAACAAACAACACTTCCCCCTCCTCCTTCTTCTACCTCTAGCTCGAGCTCTCATCAGCAGCAGCTACACACTCATCGATCACCACCACCACCACCTCAGCGTACATACACATACACACACAGTAGCGCAGAAACAAAGCAACCCAACCATGGGTCTCCTTCCTACCGACCGCATGAACAGCCTCTCCTCCCCGCGCTGCGTGTGGGTGAACGGCCCCATCATCGTGGGCGCCGGTCCCTCGGGGCTCGCCGTGGCGGCGTGCCTGCGTGAGCAGGGCGTCCCCTACGTCATCCTGGAGCGAGCCGACTGCATCGCTTCTCTCTGGCAGAAGCGCACCTACGACCGCCTCAAGCTGCACCTGCCCAAGCAGTTCTGCGAGCTGCCGCGGATGCCGTTCCCGGACCACTACCCGGAGTACCCCACCCGCCGCCAGTTCATCGACTACCTCGAGGACTACGCGGCCAAGTTCGAGATCAAGCCCGAGTTCAGCAGCACCGTGCTGTCCGCGCGCTACGACGAGACGTCCGGACTCTGGCGCGTCGTCACCTCCGCGCCCAACAACGGCGGCGACATGGAGTACATCGGCCGCTGGCTCGTCGTCGCCACGGGCGAGAACGCCGAGACCGTCGTCCCGGACTTCCCGGGGCTCGACGGATTCGACGGCAAGGTCACCCACGTCAGCGACTACAAGTCCGGCGAGGCGTACGCCGGCAAGCGCGTGCTCGTCGTGGGGTGCGGGAACTCGGGCATGGAGGTGTCGCTTGACCTCTCCGACCACGGCGCCCGCCCGGCTATGGTCGTGCGCGACGCCGTGCACGTCCTCCCCCGCGAGGTGCTCGGCAAGTCCACCTTCGAGCTCGCCGTGCTCCTCATGCGCTGGCTCCCGCTCTGGATCGTCGACAAGATCATGGTGCTCCTCGCCTGGCTCGTCCTCGGCAACCTCGCTAAGCTCGGCCTCCGCCGCCCCGCCGCCGGCCCGCTCGAGCTCAAGGAGAAGTATGGCCGCACCCCCGTGCTCGACTACGGCGCGCTCGCCCGCATCCGTGCCGGTGACATCGCCGTCGCCCCTGCCGTCACACGTTTCGGCAAGGGCGGCCAGGTTGAGCTTGCCGACGGCCGCACGCTCAACTTCGACGCCGTCATCCTCGCCACAGGATACCGCAGCAACGTGCCACAGTGGCTCCAGGTAAATTCACACTTCAATAATTCAAATTCAAATACATGGCAGTGCCATTATACGTACTACTGTTCCATTGCAAGAACATTGATCTGATCAATCCCCATCTCCATTTAATCTTTCAGGGCAACGATTTCTTCGGCAAGGACGGATACCCCAAGACCGCCTTCCCCCACGGATGGAAGGGTCAGTCTGGGCTCTACGCTGTCGGTTTCACCCGGCGTGGTCTCTCTGGCGCCTCCGCCGACGCCGTGCGCATTGCCAAGGACCTTGGCAACGTTTGGAGGGAGGAGACCAAGCCGACGAAGAGGGCCGGCGCCTGCCACAGGCGCTGCATCTCCGTCGTCTTCTAATCTGATCCATGGAGCCACCAGCATGACGAAGGAAGCTAACTTACTGAAGCACACACACAGAGACACATACAGTTGTTCGTTCATGGTGTTTTAGTTAGTAATTCCAATCCCCTTGGTTTGTTGTTGATTTGTTCTTTAATTTGCCTGCCAGGTACATTACTACTAGTAGTCGTTGATTAGGTTATACGGTAAAAACAGTGAGAGTGAGTTGAGTAAAAAAAATGGAGCCCTCCCATCAGTAGGGGAAGTGAGTGAGCCCTAGGGGATTTTTACTGCAGCTATGGCCGCTAGCTTGGTGTATAGTACCAACCTGTTGATGGAAGAAGAGGCTCTTATTTTTCATTGACCTAGTAGCATGTTCATTTCTTTGTTCTAGCTATTGTATACACACCACCAGTGTAGTTATTCAACTACACTTTGTAGCCAGGTTTAGCAGTGTATGGTTAGTGATGAAGAGGTATCACCTCTTGTTAATTTTTTTTTGTTACTACTCTTTGTATGACTCTTCACATGAGATCGATGGAGTGAATGTATATGGCTACTATTAGTGTAATTTGAATGTCGTCCCTTAATTTTCCCTGTTTGCCATTATTAATTAATTAGTCTCCTCTGTGAATTCAAAGTTAATTAGCAAAGCAAACTGATGAAAGGAGATGTGAAGTGTCTCTTTCACAAATAATGCATCATTGAGATTCAGGGGGCCGGGCAGCAGGGCAGGGAACATGGTAGTGTGGCGTGGGCTGTGGAATTCCTGGCTCTTGTCCTCTGGCTGTCCTTGCAGCACTGGATCTCTGCAGGGCCACTATTACCTGTGTTCCCAATTGGCTCCTGGTGCCATGGAAAATTTACTGGTACAAATCAGATGAGATCTCTGCTGCTAGCTGCACCATCAGCACCACACCACTACCGGCCTCTGCCAGTCGGCCGGCCCAGAGGGCCGGCCAAGATTCCAGATTAGTACAAAGTCAACTTTCACAAACAGGAGACTAGATAGGGGTGTGTGAGTGAGTGTGGCTGTGGGGGTTAGTAATTAACATGTACAAATTCAATCCTAATCAAAATTTTGGGACTAAACCAGCTTACAGTACCGATGAAATGGCCCAAATAAATGCTTGGTTACTTGATTTTTTTTCTCACAAATTCATAATTTAGTTGGTTAGATATGGAAATTAGGCAATCCGATTATTGCAGTACAGTTCATCGAATAATGCACACCAGCTTGCAAAATAGTACTTTGCATAATACTAGTACCAGATATTGTAACTGCTTCTAGATGAGCAGCTACAAGCAAACAACACAACCGCTGAGTATTGTTAATGACCGGCGCCCTATTTCAATGAGGACACCCAAGATTAACAAGTTGAATTATGCATGATCGCCCTTAGCTAGCTTTCCCTTTCGAACCGGGGGCCAGAAATATCTCACTGCAAACATAAAAAGATAAAAAGAACCAATGGTCCAAGATGGACCAGTTCATGTGATAAGAGCGCATCATCAGGTGGTCACCGAGCATCAAGCTGGATATGGTTGTATCCCAGGTAGCCCTGGTAGATGTAAAGCCCCCATGCACTTATTAGCGATGAATTGATGAAAAACAAAAGTGATACGATGAACAGCTAACCCAGCACACAAGGGCGTCACATGTGGCTCCCCTTGGAGTAGTGGCCCCGGCAAATCACAGGCCATTTCAGATCCCCACATCACTATCACTATGAAGCAACAAGAATCTATGGTCTATGTGAGAGTAACTGGCTTGAGTTTCCATTCATTCAACAAGTGTTTATAATACAAGTAACATGATTCTTCATATGCTAAGACCATTCACATTAATTCTAAGCCTATTCATATTCTAACACCCTCCCACAGTATCAACCGGGAGAGGAGCGAATGTTGAGGCTGGAGCGGAAGTTGATGAAGACAGCCATTGGCAATCCCTTGGTGAATATGTCGGCATATTGAAGAGGCGTTGGAACATGAAGAACCCGCACAGCTCCAAGTGACACACGCTCTCGAACAAAATGGGGATCGATCTCCACATGCTTGGTCCTTTGGTGATGAACTGGATTTGTGGACAAATACACAGCACTGATGTTGTCACAATATACAAGAGTAGCACGTGTTAAAGGACGGCGAAGCTCGTCCAAGAGTTGATGAATCCAGCAAGCCTCACTCGCACCAGGCCCTGGCTCGTGTAGCGGATCAGCTCCAAGGGGTGCTGGGGTGCTAGGAGAACTCTGTGTGCCTCTAAAAGAAGCAGCCGCACCAGCGAGGGCGGTGAAGGGCTAGCGGAGCTGGATGCTGCCATGGGAAAGACGCCAAGCACCACCTAATGAACATCTGTGTCATTCAAAAAATCATAGGAACTCAAAGGTGCCAGTGAGTTGTGCGCAAAAGGAAATTGTTGTTCGTCAAACAACATGTGACGAGAGATGATGACACTGTTTGTAGAGGTCAAGGCAACGATAGCCTTTGTGGTTCTCACAGAAACCAAGAAGGACACATTCAGCAGAGCATGGATCAAGTTTATAAGGCATGGTAGCTGAAAGGTTAGGATAACAACAACATCAGAAAATGTGAAGGTGATCATAAGTTGGAGGTGTGCCAAATAGAACTTGATGGGGAGTCTGATTTTGAAGAGTTTTAGTGGGGGTGTAGATTTAAAAGATGAGTGATAGTGTGAAGGGATTTAGCCCAGTATGCAGGCGGCATTGATGCTTGAAATAACAAGGTGCGCATGATATTATTGATGGACCAAATGACTCGTTCGGCCTTGCTATTTTTCTGAGATGTATGGGGGCAAGAAAGAAAAACATGAATGCCTTGTTCAAGAAAGAAGGTGCGAGCAGCATTGTTGTCGAATTCATGACCATTGTTGCTATGAACAAATTGTATACGACAATTGAAATGAGTAAGCACATAGCTATGAAAGTTGCACAAACTGGTGAAGGTTTCAGATTTCAGTTTGAGAGGAAAAGTCCATAAATAATGCATAAAATCATCAAACACACAAGGTAGTATTTAGAACCAGATATTCTCATAATTGGAGACATCCACAAGTCACAGTAAATTAACTCAAAAGGTTTAGAAGGCCTTGACAAGGAATGAGAGAAGGGCAAGCGACTATGACGACCCAGCTGACACGCATGGCACAAAAAGGTGTCATGATCACTACAAATAACAGAAATAAAATTATTTGATCTCAAGCGGGAGAGGACTTAGACGCCAGGATGTCCCAACCACCAGTGCCAAGTGGTCTCCAGGGCAGCGAGCAGGACACTAGGATGGGAAGTGGATGCCAGAAGGAGTGGGTAAAGATCATCAAAGCTATCACAACGGTGGAGCACTGTCCTGGTTTGGAGATCATTCACAGTTAAATCAAAGGGGTCAAATTCAACTGAACAAGAATTATCTTTGGTAAATTTATGAATGGAAACGAGATTAGCTATGAGGTAGGTTGAAACAAGGACATTGGAAAGGTAGAGAGGGCGGTTGGATTTAGGGAACAAAGTCTTACCAGAAAAAGTGATAGGTAAACGTGTACCATTACCAACAATGATGTTGGAATTGGAAGGAAGAGCGGAGTTACTGGAAGAGAGATTTCCAGACAATGAGGAAAGATGTGAGGATGCACCAGAGTCCATGTACCAAATAGCATCGGGTTGCTGCAGTGTCATTGTGTTGAAGGTGCTGGCCAGGGTGGCTTGGTTCTAGGACACCATCAGATCAGTAGGGGCACCAACTGATGGATTGCCGTGGAAGATGTAGGTGCAGTAGGGGTAGCCAGGCTATGGAGCAGCAACAAGATGCGCCTGAGCAGCCCCTGGAAACAATGTCCATGGACGTGTGTGTCAGAACCTCCTAAATTATAGGGCCCACATGCATCTGTCACTGTCCAATGACCTTTGACGACCATGCATATGTTCCCGGTAACTTAAGAAGACTGTCGGGTGTCCTCGGGGAACCCCGAATCATCCACGATTTCTGAGCATGATCCAATTACAGAGTCATTGTAGTATTACAACACTTATTCAAATATCTATATCAGAGTAAAATAGCGGAAGTCTTACAACAACTTAGTTTACAAAACAGTAGTTTCAAACCTCACAAACTAAGTTCGATTATTATTACAAACCATAGTAGTGGAGTGGCATTAGTAACATAATACAAAACACATAATTTAAGTGTCCTGCCCAAGGGCCACACAATTACTTATCATCATCGATTTGAACAACAGTCATGCAGCACAGTCCAAAGCAGACCTACTCATGAGGCTCACCTGTAATAAGGTTCAACGAACCCTGAGTATAAAAGTACTCAACAAAACTTAACCAAAATAAAAACTGATAGAACTCAGGAATGCAGGCTCAGGGATTCAAGATATGGCTTTAGCAATAATCAAAGTTCTTTTGCGTAAAAGCTCTTTAACAAAATTCTTTATTTCAACATTTAAAACTTCATAATTACCATATATGAATCTGTCATGATCCGTAATGAGATCATGAACTTCACATCAAACTCTTTTTCAAACCTTCCTCAAGTTCCAGTTATTAACTATGATGATGAACAGAGAGTTGAGTCTCCATAACCGAGGGGCAACGACGATTCGAACCGATTAAACCTAGCTGGGGATTTCCGACCACACGACATATGCAGGTCCCCGACCTACATATACCAACCTACCCTTAGGTCCTCTAAAACAAAAATGGGTCCACGCCACCTGAGAGCACAGTACTCCACCAATCCAGCCCATTGCCACGTGGGTACACGCTGCTCCTGCCATCTCTCCACTCCTAGTGCGCGAGTAGCCATTCTCGTAGTAGAATAGCCAAGTTAAGGCTTACTGGAGTATGTGGTTAGTATTGCAAATTCTCATCTCACGCAATTCAACAACGGACGGACCTTAATCGACACAGGCGGAAAGAACCCGCTCACAAGACCTCCATGTCTTACGGCTCTCATACACCAAGTCCGCCCCGTCTAGATTTATTAGTCCCCATGCTCATATCTCATGATAACATAAGTAATCAAACGTAACCAAAGATCCATTTAAATCTCGCAGGTGACAGGTAATCACCCGACTTTTATCTGTCTAAGTATAGCTAAGCATAACTAGGCATTTATGAATTAAAACTACTAACAAGGTAGATATGGAAAAACAAGGTTGGTAATGCACCAAATAGGTTAGCACTCAACTCCTAATCACTTAATGTAGTACTTGAAAGCAAAAGCGATATAAATTTGTAAAACACAAGGTAGGTTTAAATGCATCCGAGGCTTGCCTTGATTAACGGAAAAGTCAGGTTCCGGAGACGTTCCACCGATATCAAACCCGACCTCAACAGGCGGATTAACTTCCTCAACAACTTGATTGACGACCATGTTCTCGCTTTCGTTCACTATACGTAGTAACAATGCCATGTTTAATATGATGCGAGATATAAAACATGATGCTTGATGATGAATGCAAAATTAATAATTTGAATACAACTTTCCTTCACGGTACAGTTACAAGCCAACATCTAACTAAATTTTTTTCATAAACCCAAATACTTACTTAAGTACCAAGAATTATTTTATACTAATGACCCAAGGTCATCACTCAATCCAAAATTCAAACAAAACCTAAGTCATTAAGATTTACTATTTGCCTTTATGAATTAATTATTTAATTAAAAATTATGAAATAAATCAACTTTCTCCAAATGAGCTCAAAATTTTTGTAAAGGTTCATCACATGATAACTAAGTGGAAAAACAATTTTCATAATTTTTGGATAATTATTTAAGCCTAGAAAAATCATGGAAACCCATTTATTAATTAATTAGAGCAATTTTTGTCACATTCAAAATATACTGAAAATCAATATTCAATATTTTTCCTAAATATTTTACATCACAGAGAGGTCACACAAAAATTTTCATAATTTTTGGAGCTCTAATTAATTCTACACAAAAATAACAAAAACTCATACTATTCATTCATTTCTGAAAAAGAAAAAAATTCCATTTTCAAAACAAACCGTCACTGACAGGGTGACCCCACCCGTCAGTCCGCACTGACCACGGCGGCAAGCCCTCTGACCGACGATTTCTCGCCACCGGTGAGATCAACGGCGATGGCAAGGGTACCACCGTGATCACCACGACGAGGTGCACTTAAAGGTAGCACTGATTGCATCGATTACAGCTCAAACCGAGCTCAACGCCGGCCATGGCGGACACGGCGGAGCGGCTGCGCGACGCTGGTGAAACAAGGCCGGTAGCAGTTAAACCAATGGCCTAGAAAGACTCAAGAGCTCACCCCGAACACGCTGGAGTCGATGGCCGAACCGGAGAAGCAACGAGGAAGCTGGTCGTCGGTCACAGCAGCCACGACGGCGCAAGCTATGAGGACGGCGGTGTTTCGGCGACTGCAAAGGATAAACGGAGCAATCAAGTGGTCACGGAGCATCACGGCAACATGGTGAAGCTGGAACAACACTTCGCAAGGACAGCGGCTCACCATAGAGCGACGGCCACGGTGAAGCGCACGCGACGACGATGTTGCCGGCCACGAGGAAGAAAGGCAACGAGGGGCGTTTCACGGTGAAATCAGGCACCAAGGCTTGGTGAACTAGGTTCGCAAGGAGTAGATGGAGCTGGGATAGGCTTTGCCGAGACGGTAAAGATGCTACGGCGACGGCGCAAGCACGACGGAGCAGCGGCGGTGGCGACTGGAAAAACAGAGGAGGAGAAAGAGGAGAACGGCGACCGCGTCAGGGCTTAAAGCGCAACCAGGAAGGACGAAGAAGCCACGCAGGAGCCTTCTCCACGCCAGCACGGAGCTGAAGGTGGCCACGGCGGCGACTGGAACGCAATAGAAGCACACCGTCGGTGAGGTGGCTTCCGTGGTTACTGTTCACCATATTTACAGAATTGCCCTTCACCAAATTTCTCAAATTACTCCCAAAATTGCATGGTAACTAAAAAATCTCCAAAAATAAAAGTTGTTCCAAATTCAATGTTCTACAACTTTGCTTTTATAACCATACCTAAATTCAGTCTACATTTTGAAATGCAAGTTTGAATTAAAAAATGGGACATTTTAAGAATTTACGCCTTTTTAAATTACTTCAAATTTTATAAAACAACTTTGAAATCTTCAAAAACCAACTTTGTACAACTCGACAAGCTCTACACTTTTTATTTTAGGCTTAACCCCAAAATGTGCTTAGATTTTGAAATGGGGTTTTCCAGGGTAAACTTAAATGCTGAATTTAGGGTTTTCGGAAATCCAAATCAATACAAAGATTTCGAACGTGAGTCAAACCATACAAGTCAACACATACAACATAAAGGTAAACTTGTTTTAGTGTATGCATATCAAAGTTTTCACTATCATTGGTATTAACATTATTTCAGGTAATATATAAAACACTCCATAAATAACATTGGCATGCTATAATATAAACATGAAATGCATTCATGAGTTGATGCATGATGATTATGCATAATGATGACATGATCACCTTTTTAAGTACTTTATAACATCAGGGATGTTACAACATGGTTGTTGCTGGAACGTCCCTGAGCCTGGGCAAGTGCCCAAAATGTCATGGCCAAGCATAGGCCACATTTGGAAGGAGCCACTCCACGGGTTGGACCATGGACGGGGAGCACGCTAGGTGTTGTGGAGGTGCAATGAGTACCGCCAGTGCTGACACAGTAGTACAAGGATTTGCGGGGGCGCCTCTAGGCGCGGTGAAGTTAGTAGCTAAGCTGGATGCCAGGACCTCGGAATGCTCTAGGGCAAGGAGAGATTGGGCCTCTGTTGACATTTCTTAGCATCGCTAAGAGAGATGCTATCTCCAGCAACGACACTAGAAATACTTATGGTATTTTTAATGTGACTTAGGAAGATATGAAATTCTGCAAACGCACAGATATACCATTGAAGCATTTCACTAGGAGTATTCCAGGTATCGTTATTTATATTTTGCCACTGGGAGGAGCGGTGGCTAAGAAGATATTGGTATATATATACTTATGATGGAATCATTAACTAAGCACTTACTCTAAACAGGGGTAAGCCAAAAGATATATTAATGATAAGTGCATGGTAATTATAATAATCTATAGATTAAAATAGATACTCATAAATGTAGTATAGCTAGACTAAGTAATAATACAAGAGAGAGATTCCTAAGTCATTCTATATATCAAGTCTATATATACAAAGGCATATATACTCTTCTACAGCATAATTAACTCTTCATCTATGCATAAGGGATATTAGTAAGGAAGAGCAAGAACAGAGCATGACTATTTCCATAGCAACCGGGTCCTACTTGGTCTACAAACGGGAGGTGGACTACAAAGGATTTAATGAGGCTGTCACCCTCGCGATCTACCACACGATCTGGAATGTAGGGTGCATCCGCAGGTAAACAATATATAAGCACCATGCTTACATAATGTCGACCACTTAACCCACTCGAGTACTGAGCTAAGCGCTTTGTGATCCTATGCATAAACTTAGTGTCTATCATGACTATATCAAGCATGCTACCAAAGTAAACTAAGAACGTGATAGATAGAAACATAATATAGATTAAGAATAAAGTCATGATCACAATATGAAATATAAAGGATACAATAGCTATACCAAGCCTCCAGATGATGAATCTAGAATCCTGAGCAGTAGCGCAACTCTACTTGGATCTTACTAGCTAGACTATACTAAGCTTTGAGGTATTGGAGATCTATCCTATTCTTCTCTGGTTGATCTTCTCAGATGATTGTGATGGCTTATGATTGTCCTTCTAGATGAGGTAGGGGGTCCTTTTGTAGGGGGCACCAGGCATCCTGTAGGCCCATGAATCCGTGGCATCGCTCCATCTGGGCTCTCGATTCAAACCGACCTTGATACATGGTGGAGATTGACCCTTAGAGGCAGTGGATAACCGACATTCAAAGTGAATGTTGAGTGGTGGGCTAGGGAGGCTGTGGGGGATAGACCCCCGGGTACCACAAGATGGTACATGGGCCGCACCATCCGAGGTGGCCCGGCCCGTAAGATCAAGACGTGCATAGCAAGATTACAAGTTGTACTAGATATTGTGATAGTACCAAATAGGATACTTTACTTGTAACCCTCCTCCTCCAGAGTATATAAGGAGAGGCAGGGGTCCCCCTCAGGGACAGATCCATCTAGATCCATAGAGATCAGACAACATACATCTCAATACAATACACCAAAGACACAGGACGTAGGGTATTACGTCGATCAGACGGCCCGAACCTGTCTAAATCGCTATCTCTGCGCCTTGTGTCACCATCTGGTTCCTGATCACACGCATCCTACCGATAATCTACCACCGTGGGCACCCCCCTCGGTGGACTGCCGACCATATTTCGTCGACAGAGGCCGGTCGGCGTACAGGTGGGGCCAGTCGGCCCCACCCATTGTCCATTCTGGTTGATTTGCGGCGGTTTGTCTTGGACGGTGGATTGGGGGTCTTTTAAGTCGGTTTCTTCGCGGATGATCCTGATTTGCTCTGATGAATAGGTCCACTTAGCCTATTTCCTGAATAAATCCTCCTAAAAACACAGTTTCACCAAAACTTATAGAATTTGTCAATTTAAACCCCTAGACCTATGTTTGTGATCATATTAATTCATTTATACAAGTTATATTGATGGTTTATGATGAGTGTTAACTAGCTTCAATGGCCTCGAGGAACGAGGGTAGTAGAGTCTTCGTCTTCAAGATGGAGGCCATGGTGCAGAGTGGCTCATTGACGCCATGGAGGAGGGCGAGTAGCAGCATGGGGTCACTGATGGGTTGTTCCAAATCAGAAAGCCCATCAGTGAGGTCTTTGAGCTGCTGAGCATACTCAAGCACCGACAAATCACCCTAAGAACTTGGCCTCAAGAGTCATGGTGCTAGAAGCCTTGTTTTCAAGGAAGAGGTTGGCCACCTTTGTCCAGATGGCGTGGGCAGAGGCGCCGCTCTCCATGATCAGACGCATCACACAAGGTGACGATGTGGAGTAGATTAGGGAGCGGATGGAGCAATCGATCACCAACCACGAGGCATTGGGATCTTTAGGTGCTGGTGTGGCATTGATGTGAGATAGCGCACCAAACTTGTTGACGAGGTGTTGGTATTTCTTACGTCACGAATAAATCCGCAAGAGTACATATATCGCTGTAGCTTTCACCTGAGAGTATTCAAGGGTATCGAATATCCAGGGAACGTGTATACTCTTCTAGCTGGTTCATCCAAGGACAACACAATGATAAAGTTGTCAAGGGTAGAGATGGATTCCTATGGCTTTACGGTCTAAGGAACGATAAACTCTACTTTTTACTTGCTTACTTCAGGCACCAAATTGCACCTAGTCTGCCAAGTGATGTCGGCCTATAGCTCTATGCCAAACCCAAACGTGGGGGATTACAAATGACGGATAGGGCTATCACCACCTACCACCTACCCCTCAACTGTGAGGAATGAGGCAAATGAAGGTAACCTCTAGCCTAGACACCATGTCTACGCTATCGATCACTACTCTAGCGTCATATAGGAACTTCTGTCTTCATTAGGAGTCCTCTACTAGAGCATTCGCTACGAGAACGAACGATGAACCCACAATCAAATAAGAGTAAATCATAAATGACCTAGAGACTCACCACCATATGAATCATGAACACTTGCTTAGAGAAGAAAGCATCCATTGAGGTACAAGCTTAGGAAGGCTACCGACTAACCCGGTGTTTCCCCGATCTCTCCCTCACATCTCTCCCTAGCTATGACTAAGCTATAGCTAGCTAGGGCATAGACGTTGGAGTGGTACCCTTGCTCTTGCTCTTGCTCTTGTGTGCTGTGTTGTGAGTCCCCCTCTTATATAGTGCTCGAAAGGCGGTTCTAAGGGAATATTTGGAGCATACACCCCTACACCGCCCTCCTAGAGTAGTAAATGGTTGACACATGGCGGACAGAGGCAAGGCGCACCGGCAAGGGGTCGGGTGACCCCAGGTGGCACCGCCCCCGGCCGCCTTTGGCTAGCGGGTTACTTGATGGGCCTAGGCCTGGACTTCTCGTTCTTGGCCCAGGTTTGGTTGGTAAGTGGCCCATTTTTAGTTTTCTTTCTATTTCTTGGCTCTTTTTGTGTATTTTCAAAATGCTATCTTGCAAATGATAAATCAACAAAACTTGTGAAACTTGTTGTCATAAGCCCTAATTCTAAGTTTGGTGTTCATTTGAGTGGATTTTGTGTGAAAGTTGGTGGTTAAAAATAGGAGTTAAGGACCGCCAACACAAGGGTGAGGAAGAGTTCACGCCATGTGGAGTAGTTGGGTGGATCAAGTTCGAGGGCGAAGGGGATATGAGTTTTGATGTTCGTCATGGCAAGCGTCAAAGCCAGGTTCAGGGCAGAGGGAGGAGGCAAGGCAGCGACGATCACTTCAACTAGGGTGGCAGCAGCCTGGGCATCATCGTCTGTGAAAGTGCATTTGCCCCCTATGTGGGTTTTGGTGTATTGATGACATCCAAATTAGGGACTAATGTGATCTTAATGAGATATGTTACAGCTATTAGTCCCATGAAAGATTCAAAGAGTTGATAAAGATGAAATGGTATCCCTCAATTCTTGAAGTTGTAAAGGCGGACGAACTCAAAACGATCTCCAAAGGTTTTAATTTTGTTTTTGAGTTTAGGATCCGCCGCACTATAAAGAGAGATGCAAGTTTAGTTGGTCTGAGGAAGATAGAGTGCTCAAGCATTTAAATAAAATCAAAAGAGAGTCACTCTAGCACTTCACGAGCACAAAAAATAATTTTCTGTGACTTTCGGTGTCGGAAGTCCCGACGTAGGTCGAAAGTCCCGACAGTCGACAGTCCGACCTAAGCCAGGAGTCCCGGCACCTGTGCTTCTGACTGGCTCGCTGTCTGTGCACGTCGGAAGTCCCGATGTTCGTCGGGAGTTCTGACCGTCGGAAGTCCCAACGTTCACCGAGAGTTCCGACACTGATCTAACCCAAGCCGGGAGTCCCGGCATCTGCAGTGCTGACTGTTTTATGTTAACGTCGAAAGTTCTGAGATCTACGTCGGAACTTCCGACCATTGGAAGTCCCGATGTTTGCTGGGAGTTCCGACACTGAGTTGCACGTGCTTACTTCCGACTCTTTGTGTACAGTGTTTTCTGTTAACGTCGGAAGTCCCGAGATCTGTGTCGGAACTTTCGACGTAGATCTGAATGGTTGAATTTTCACTTGGAGTATAAATACTCCTCTCTCCACTTCTAACAGTAACGGACTCATTTTCACAGTTGACTCACTTCGTGCTCAACAACTCCCAAGCAACTAAAGCACCCCTCTCCTTCCCCCTTTGCTCCAATCTTCGATTTCCTTAGGGTTTGAGTGAAAGGAGAGTGGATTAATTGAGAGCATCACTTTAGAAAGCTTGAGCGCTTGATTTCTTCGTCAAGCCAGTTGATTTTGTGTCTAATACTCTTGGGGCTTTGCCCCTAGCCGGCTAGGCGTTGCCCAAGAGCTTCCATCTTGTGGAAGAGCCTTGGGAAGTTTGTATCACCCTTCGATTTCTTAGTGGAAAGCTCAAGTGACCTTTGTGGTCGCTTTGAGAGAGGCAAGGAGGTGGAAAAGACTCCGACCTTGGTGGTCACCTCAACAACGAGGACGTAGGAGCTCCTTAGTGGGGTTGCCAAACCTCGGGATAAATCATTGTGTCCCGTGTGCTTGTTGTTGTGATCGCTAGAGATTACTTGTATGTGTTTATCTCTTTGTCTCCCAAATCTCCATTTTAGGGTTTGGACTCGATCTACGGTTTGGAGGCATTATGGCATCAAGGGAGTGACTCAACATCTTCACCAAACCACTAGGAAGTGAGGTTGTAAGATTATTCATCCGCAAAGTTAAATTTGGCACTGCTTTTGTAGTTCACGTAGGCGTCGGAACTGCTGACGTTTGTGCCGGAACTTCTGACAACATCGGGAGTTCCGACCCAAACGTCGGGACTTCCAACATTAACTGACAGATTTGAACTTAGCATTTGCAGTAAATTTTTAGATACGCCTATTCACCCCCCCCTCTAGGCATTGTTAGATCCTTTCAGTCTGCCATGGATAAGGATTGGATGAGGGGACGACAAGGTAGGTAGGGAAGGAATGTGCGATGAGGAAGAGGAGAGGCATTACGCCAGGGAGTGACAGGGTAGAGGAGGAGTCTAGAAGAGGAACGACACCTAGCTGATACCTTGTGTGATTAACTGGCTTGAGATTCCATTCATCGAACAAGTGTTCATAATACAAGTTACATGACTCTTCATATGCTAAGACCATTCACATTCTAAGCCTATTCATATTCTAATAGTCTGGATCTCACTATCCAATAGTCATGCGCGCGTCCATGATGTTCAGAGGGCCGCACAAGGGCTTGAAGGGCTACGACGAGGCACCTTCATGGCTGCCGTGGCACTCTGATCCATGCCATCCAGAGGGCCGCACCCGCACCCATGCCGTTGGGGTGGAATGGGTGGGGATGGGGGTGGAGGCTCCATGACCATCGCTAAGCTGGCGCACGCTTGCCTCCATGTCCGCTCCCACACCGTTCGAGGAGGGAGTCACAAAGAGGGAGGGGAGAGATGAGTCGTAGGTATAGGGAGAGTGAATGGAAACACATAGAGGATGGAGAAGGGTGGGTGGGGCAAGGATTTGTGTGCTCCACACATGCCAATCGCAAGGCGATATGTGGGCACATAGGTCCGCCTGAAAGCCACTACGAGAAAGCACAAGAGGCAGGACAGACAAGTGGGTGCATGTGCAGTTGTGTCCAGGTGGGTTTTCACTATTGGATCCTCTCCTGAACCGATAGTAAAAATAGTTTTCATCGCTGGCTCGGCCCAGGAACTGGCGGTGAAAATCATTTTTATTTTTACCATCAATTTTATTCTAAAGCGGTGATGATATATAATCACCAATAGTTGTAATAAAAGCGAGAGTGAAAATGTCATTGGCAAAAATTATTTTTGTAGTAGTGTATCCTTATTTGATCCTTATTTACTTCTCGTCTCAATGCTCACCGTTTCTAGCCCTGACGATGCCCCTACTAGCTGCCATGACCTCGAAGTCCCACCTCGCTGCCTCCTTTTGAAGGAGCATCTAGGCCCGCTAGTGAGTTTTGGTGGTTGAATGACAAATACAATTAAAAGACTAAGCTAGTGCTATATATGATCCCTAGCCAGAGTCACCTAAACCATGTTCTACCGTAGTATAATGTCTCCTTATGTATGTTATATCCTAGTCAGAATCATTAGAACTAAATTGGACTTTGCCATATCCTACTCGACAACTAAGGAACTGAATATGTTGACTTAGATAGCAAAGATCTCAGCATCTTACCTAGGGATGAAAATGGGATGAACATTTCCTGATATCCGTCTGTGATGAAAGGGTCAAAACCCTATATGGATCGTATCATATCCGAATACGCTCAAAATCGGATTTTTGATATGTATACAAGATAGATATCAATATCCAACATGATCCGTATCTAGCTCTGAGATCTGAGAAAAATATGGGATATAATACATGATATGGATAGAATGCAGGATCACTGATATCCGATCTGGTTTCATCCCTAATCTTACCCACAAGAAGGAAACATGATACTTGAATAAGAGAAATGCAGCTGGTATCCTGTGTGTATGTTGTCGTACGGTATATCATATTTGGTAGCACACATACATGATAAGATCTAAGTCCCCGAGTAACATGTTATATTACCCAAATAGAAACTAGTCGGCTTAAGTCAACAGTTCTGTTGAAGCATGTGTAACCAACTTGAACACTTAATGATTCAACTAGGTCCCTTGTATTCTTAGTTTCTGCCTTTACCATCGTCGCATCAACATGCATTCATCCTTCTTATTGCATTGTGTACTCATGCATATAGGGTCGCCTGTTAATGTTACCTACCACCTCCATAGGGGGAACAACAGTTGAGGAGGAGGTGATCAAGGAGTTTGAGGATGATGTATGTGTTGATGTCATACCAGAAGCCAACACTGAGTTAACTGCTAACACAAAGTTCACCCAAGGCAAACCCCAATGCACTATCCTATGTTTTTTAGAGTTTAAGGACCAAATGGTCCCCGTCTTCCATCACTAGATAAAAGACAAGTATTTTCGTTATAGCATAGCAGGTGGCATACCACCCAAGATCTAGACCAACCCGATATCAATCAAATTCGGCAGAACAACACATCAAAAGTTTATGAAAGCAGACTAAACCACCACACACTACTTCGCTCTAAATATTCAACAGCATCCTCCAATTGAGTGAAAAAGACTTGATCGCTCCACCCTTGTCCCCATTCTGAGACAGCATCGCTTGTTCAGGCAACAAAACTTGGGTCTTCATCGCGCAGGAAGCCATCTTGACTTCTTTGCTTGGAACTTGAGCTCAGCAATTGCACCCCTCAAACGGTCCTGATGTTCCACTGGACATAGAATTAGCAAATTCTGCGTCATACCAATGATCATTTGGTACAGTATTTCCATACTCTTCCATCCACTTCTCTGAAAACAAAGATTATTTCTCAGTTTCTAAATACTCCACATAGCTGCAGCTGAGATGATATCATTCTCCTATGTTTTCTGAAATGTAGCCATCAAGTTATAAATATTATGTGTGTGCACTAAGTTGAATAGGAGTTGTTTAGCACCCAATTGCATAGAAATCCTAATACTATGAATCCAAACTAGCATGATAGGCTCGAGTAGCGGATATTATAGGACCGTCTGTAGAAGCCGAGTGATGCTTTTATCAAATCATGAGAGGTATTTTCTTTTTTACTTTTTATATTTTAGCTCTGATACTGTATCATGATGAAATGGTGAACCTGAGATCGGGTGGCAAATGAATTGTAATTAATGGTACGGAAGCAAAGCCTATACTCTGCCTATAGTAGTCTTATCGGAGTTGTAAGGACCGTCCGGTGGTGGAGTATCTAGACAAGATTGAACGTATCAATCACATACTCGTTTGATAACCTGTTTGGACTATGAAACCGATATACTTCCGCACCTTAAGTGCTTTCATGGGACTGTTTTATAACATGTTGTACCCATCCTCTAGATGACCTTGATATATATAAACTGAACTTGCTTCCACTGTATATTAAATCAGTCTTTTGCATACTATTATTCTTCCGTTATAAACCTTGATGTGAACTGTATATTCAAAATACTTGGTAATTGTATTTGAACTGTGTTGATTTGAGAAGCTCGCATAAAGATTTATGGATATTGGTCCTGCAGGCATAGAAATGTGGATCGGATGTTTCGAGTCTTTCTATAGGATGACCGACTGTTTACTGATCCTTAGTAGTCAATTGAGCTACCTTAGTCTATTGATCCTAAACGCTAAATGGGAAACAATCAGTCACCTTTTGTTTAAAGTTTAGACCATTTAGATGATGTTTAAACAGAGTTAAACAACGGTCTAAACCGTCTTGTATAGTAATACTAAAAAACATTTTTGCACCATCATGTTGCACTGTGCAAGCATCCTGTAATTGGGCAAGCACAAGTAGGATCCCCTGAAACGTGTTGGGCACAGACACATTTATTTGCTCACATGCATATACATGCATGAAGCACCTGCTCATGCAACAGGTATTTATGCATTGCATGGTCGTGCAAGTGCCCTTGTCGATCGGACGTAAGCGTACACGTAAAGCTAGCTTTTGTACATTGCACATTTACATTTCCCGGCCCCGCCGTTTGTTGTCAAGTCGTCTTCTTCTTTAAACACAGGTGGCGGTTGTAATAAGCACTATAAATGTCCATACAGCATGAGGTACGACGGCCCAACACGAAGCACGCTCTTTTGGCCCGGCCCAAACACGGTACGGCCCGATGCACTTGTAGAGAAACGACTTTTGATCCACTTCAAAATTTGGCTTTATTCCCGGTATTTTTCGCGTCCGGGACTAGAGAAACATTTAGTCCCGGTTGGTAGCTCCAATCGAAACTAAAGGTTAACTTTTACTCCCGGTTGGTCCCTCCAACCAGGAGTAAAAGTCTACTCCCGGCTGGAGGCTCCGTCCGGGTCTAGAAAGGGACCTTTAATCCCGGTTGCTGTCTCCAACCGGGACTAAAGGTCCCCTCCTATATACCCCTTCTTCCTCCTCGAGTTCGAGCCACTTCGAGCTCAGTGTCCTCGGCCTCTCATCGGGTTCCAAAGCGACTGAGACCGGACCTCTCTCTCATTGCATGCGGCAAGTGTGAGGAGAAGATTGTGATGGAGTACCGGGTGAGAAAGGAGTGTCCCAACAAGGGCCGTATCTTCTATAAGTGTCCGGATCGCAACGTGAGTTATTTTGTCGCATTTGATGATTATGGTTAATTTATACTTATTTTCATGATGATTGTGATTAAAATTCTAATTTTTTGTTTTAATTTCAGTGGGATGGCACTGGATGTTCAGGCTAGTACTAGGAGGAAGAGTATGTTGAACACGTGCAAAACTCTCTTGCACAGGCAGCTACAGCGGCTGATGAGGCAGTGATCCTGCGGAAGAAGCCCATAGATGTTGAACAAACACATGATCTGTCTGTTTTAGTTAGGATTGGTCGCGAAATCCTTATGCTGCTGAAGTGCATTTTAGCTTTAGTTTTTTTAGTGGTAGTTGGGATTGTCTACATTGTAGCGAGACTTTCATAAATTAATACCTTATGTGGTGGCATGCATGTCGTATAATTAACTAATTATGTTATAGGTTTTAATATGGTATGTATGTCATATAATACAGATGAGCCGACATTGGATATACAATGCTGATCGCTGCTCCCAAGAGTTCATTGAGGGCGTGCATTATTTCTTACGTGTGGCTGAGGCAAACAAACGCGATGGTTTTATGTACTGCCCATGTGCCATATGTAAGAATTTGAAGGAATATGCTAGCTCAAGGAGTCTTCATTCACACTTGTTGAAGTCAGGTTTTATGTCAAACTATATTTGTTGGACGAAGTATGGAGAAACCGAGGTTGTAATGGAAGAAGGTGAAGAAGAACAATGGGACGATGATGACATTATTGCTGAATATGGTGCCTTCAATGATACTGCAATGGGGGAAGCTGAAGAAGAGGTAGGGGCAGAAGATGAGCCCGCTGATGATCTTGGTCAGGCCATTCATGATGCACAAAGAGAATACGAAAGTAAAAAGGAGAAGATCAAGTTCGAGCGCATGCTAGAGGATCACAAGAAATTGCTATACCGAACTTGTGATGCGGGGCAGAAAAAGTTAGGTATCACACTAGAATTGCTACAATGGAAGGCAAAGAATAGTGTATCTGACAAGGGATTTGGGGAGTTACTAAAAATCCAAAAGAAGATGCTTCCGAAGAATAACGAATTGCCCGCCACTACGTACGAAGCAAAACAGGTAGTCTGCCCTTTGGGATTAGAAATCTATAAGATACATGCATGTCCTAATAACTGCATCCTCTACCGTGGCGAGGAGTACGAGAAGTTAGATGCATGCCCGGTATGTCATGCATCACGGTATAAGATCAGGCGAGATGACCCTGGTGATGCTGAGGGCGAACGTCCCACGAAGAAAATCCCTGCCAAGATTATGTGGTATGCTCCTATAATACCACGCTTGAAACATCTGTTCAGAAACAAAGACCATGCAAAGTTGTTGCGATGGCACAAAGAAGACCGTAAGGTAGACAATATGTTGAGACATCCTACTGATGGGTCCCAGTGGAGAGAAATCGATAGAGAATTCCCAGAGTTTGCAAATGATGCAAGAAACTTAAGGTTTGCTTTAAGTACGGATGGTATGAATGCTTTAGGGGAGCAGAGCAATAGTCATAGCACTTGGCCTGTTACTCTATGTATCTACAACCTTCCTCCCTGGTTATGCATGAAGCGTAAGTTTATTATGATGCCAGTGCTCATCCAAGGCCCAAGGCAACCTGGCAACGACATCGATGTGTACCTGAGGCCACTAGTTGAAGAACTTCTACATTTGTGGAACAGACCAGGTGTACATGTGTGGGTTGAGCAAAAACAGGAGCACTTTGACCTGCAAGCATTGTTGTTCGTAATAATCAATGATTGGCCTGCTCTAAGTAATCTTTCAGGACAATCAAACAAGGGATATAATGCATGCACGCACTATTTCGATGACATTAAAGGTATATTCTTGAATAAATGTCGAAAGGTCGTGTACCTTGGCCATCGTCGATTTCTTCCTGCGAATCACCCCCTAAGAAAGAAAGGCAAGCATTTTAAAGGTAAGGCAGACCACCAGACCAAGCCGGGCAACCGAACTGGTGAGGATGTACTCAATATGGTCAAGGATGTGAAAGTAGTATTTGGAAAGGCACATGGCAGCGAACCTATTCTGAACGACGCTGACGGTCACACACCCATGTGGAAGAAGTCCATATTTTGGGAGCTATCTTATTGGCAAGTCCTAGAGGTCCGTAGCGCGATCGACGTGATGCACCTAACGAAGAATATTTGTGTGAACCTGCTAGGCTTCATGGGTGTGTATGGGAAGCCTAAGGACACACTTGAAGCATGACAGGACCTGCGGTGTTTGAAAGAACGAGACAACCTGCATCCAGAGAAGATAGATGATGGACGCCATTACTTAAGTCCTGCCAGCTACACTCTTAGCAAAGAAGAGAAAGAAAGCATATTTGAATGCCTAGCAAGCATCAAGATACCATCTGGATTCTCCTCGAATATAAAGGGTATAATAAATGTGCCAGAGAAAAAATTCCTAAACTTAAAGTCCCATGACTGTCATGTGCTCATGACACAATTGCTTCCAGTTGCATTAAGAGGAATTCTACCTCCAAATATATGTCTAGCCACCGTGAAGCTATGTGCATTCCTCAATGCAATTTCTCAGAAGGCAATCGATCCAATGGATCTAGCTAAACTACAGAATGATGTGGTTCAATGTCTTGTCAGCTTTGAGTTGGTGTTCCCTCCTTCATTCTTTAATATCATGATACACCTCCTAGTTCACCTGGTCAAGGAGATTAGCATTCTCGGTCCTGTGTTCCTGCACAACATATTCCCCTTTGAGAGGTTCATGGGAGTCCTAAAGAAATATGTTCACAACTGTGCTCGCCCAGAAGGAAGCATCGCCAAGGGCTATGGAACAGAGGAGGTCATTGAGTTTTGTGTTGACTTTATTTCCGACCTTGACCCGATTGGTGTTCCTGAATCGCGACACGAGGGGAGACTAAGTGGAAAGAGGACACTAGGGAAGAAACCATATATTGGTACGTAGGACAATTATTTTAATAAAGCACACTACACAGTTCTGCAAAACTCCTCCTTGGTGGATCCGTATATCGAGACACATAAAGAGTTGCTCCGATCCGAGTTTCCAGGGAAGTCTGAAGCTTGGATTATACGTCTGCACATGGAAACTTTCAGCGACTGGTTGCGAAAAGAATGTTAGGGTGATGAGAGTATTGATGAGCAACTGTATTTGTTGGCTAGGCAGCCATAGTGGCATATCCTCACATACAAAGGGTACGAGATAAATGAGAATACATTTTACACAGTAGCCCAAGATAAAAGGAGCACCAACCAAAATAGTGGTGTCCGCATAGATGCCACCGACCTTAATGGGAATAAGCAAACATATTATGGCCACATAGAGGAGATATGGGAACTAAACTATGCACCTACTTTTAAGGTACCTTTGTTCAAGTGCCAAAGGGTAAAGGCGACTGGAGGCGGGGGAGCAGTCGACAACCAGTATGGAATGACAATCGTGGACCTCAACAATATTGGGTACAAAGATGAACCGTTCGTCCTTGCCAAGGATGTGAATCAGGTGTTCTATGTCAAGGACACGTCTACAAAACCGAAGAGAGGGAAAAACAACAACGACCCAATCAATGAGCCAAAGTGCCACATAGTTCTTTCAGGGAAAGAAACATCATCGGAATTGAAGACAAGTCAGACATATCAGAAGATTATGAAAAAGATGACCGAATTCCACCCTTCATAGTGAACAAAGATTCAAGCATCCAGCTAAATGATAAGGACACTCCATGGTTACGGCGCGATCATAACCAAAGGATATACGTTAAGAAGAAGTTCACTACTGTGCCCGCTTGATATATATAGTGATGTTTAATAGTGTGTATTAGAGGTATTATGTAATAATTGTGAATTCAGAGATGTTTATTAGGTGTTTCCTTTTTTTCTATGTTCATATTAAATTCAGAGATGTTCAGATTACGTTAAAATGATGTGAAAACAAATTTCCAATCGAAAACAAAAGTTTTAATGATTTAAATTAAACACTACATTTTTGCATTAACGAAATAGTAATTATTAATGACATTATGTTTCAATATTTATAAGAAAAAACAAAAAACTTTAGGTCACACAATTTTTCTGTGTGCAATAAAGCAAAAGTAAATCCATATTCTTTTAAAACAATTTTATGCCTTTTATTTAATTTACTGTGTAATTAACAAGACTTTAATATTTTATAGAAAGAAATATATAAAAAACAAATAGAGCTTGAAACGGGCGGGAAGTGAAACTGCAGCCCAACTTTAGTCCCGAGTAGATCTACCACCCGGGACTAAAGGTGGGCTGCATTTTTTGTGGCCCGCCAAAATATACCTTTAGTCCCGGCTCGTAATACCAGCCGGGACTACAGGTAATACCTGTAGTCCCGGCTGGTATTACCAGCCAGGACTAAAGGTCTTTTCGTCCCGGGCGTTTACAGGAGCCTGGACTAAAGGTCCCTCCCCTATATAAGATGGCCGTTTCTTCTTCCTCCTCACTCTTCGTCTTCGTCGCCCATCGCCACTGCCGCCGCCGCCGCCCTCGTCACCGTCGCCCGTGGCCATCTCATTGTCCTTGACCTCGCCGCGGCGTGCTGGTGCCGCCGCCACCGCCGGCCAAGGGGAAGGCGGGGGCGCCAGGTAGGCGGCTGTCCGGGGGGTTTGAGGGCGGGCAGCGTGCGTGGGCCCGTGGGTCGGCGTCTTTCCTGCACTCATTGCTGCTGCAGCGGGAGGGCCGCGCCACGGCCGCTGGAGATGCTAGCACCAGCGCTAGGCTGCCGGAGAGGCAGTACTCCAGGGTGCTGCAGTCATTGGGGCAATCCGTCCACATTCTTGACCTCGACGGGAGGATCATATACTGGTTAGATTTCTGCTGCTTTACCGTTTTTTGATTTGCTTGCCTGCAACTTGCTAGCTTGACAAACATTTGAGGAAATGCAGTAGTGGTCATGCTGGTCAGATATGTTGATTTTAGTGCCTGCAATGGAGTAAGTGACCGACGAGTTGTGACCAAAATGAAATGTATCTGAAGCTTTTGCAGTAGCAATCCTAGACTGTTGAGCAATTCTTGTGTGTCATTTTGATCTATCAATAACAAACATGTGATAGGGGTTGCAGTGGGATAGTGCAAATGACAATCTGTTACACTGTTGGCATTCTATAGAACTCCAAATCGATGTGCCGTTAATTTTCTGTGCGAAGTCACAGTAATGAAATGCTGAATGGGATGCCTAGACTTTAGCTGGTTCTGGTGATGAGCTTGTACCCTGAAGTTCTACTTCAATTTATAGACTTGAATTTCGAGTGTAGTTATTTAATTAATTTTAAGCACATGACTCGATCCATTTTATAGATATATGATTTTTATTTTTTATAGATATATCTAGTGGTGTAAAAGCTAGATGGCTGCCCGAGAGACAACATGGATGAAGAAATGATGGATATTATCAACACCGACACTCAATTTGCCGATGGTGACCAGCAGGATGTAGATGACGGGAGTCAATACCTAGCTCTTGAAAATAAGCAAGAAAATATTGTGCAAGAAAATACTGGCGAGGTATATATATTTATATATATATTTGAATATTATATATATATATATTTGAATATCTATCATCTATTATGTGTACACATGATATTTATTTATTCTTTTTTTATACGTAGCCCTCTGGATCGACGACCACAACGGCGAAAAACAAAAATATTCGAGGCCCGAAAAAGCCATTGGAGGGGCGCTACATAATATCAGAATTCAATATCGAGACAGGCGAACCACTTGGTCCACATGCAAGGAAATTCGTGCAACATTGTGGGTACCTTGTAAGGGACAGACTTCCGATCAGTGCCCGTGAATGGAAGCAAAAGATCAACGAGCCTCATGTTAGTTTTGTTTCTGATCTTGATAAGAATTTAATTTGGGTTGATATCCTTCAACATTTCACGTTGCAAGCGGATAATTATGATGATATAAACGATGATGAATTGAAGGAGTTAGTTCGAAAGTGGGCTATGAAGAAGATGGCCACACAATTCCAGACTTGGAAGAAATCCCTATACACGAAATACGTCAAGAAGAACCCAACGCACAATTTCAATACTAGAGGCCCGCTCGCGAAGTTGAGGCCCTACTGGAATGATTTTGTACAGTACAAGACATCAGAAGAGGGTGAGGAACAGGTGAGAAGGAACCAAGAGAATGCTCGACAGAAGGTATACCACCAAGACATAGGATCAGGTGGCTACGCGACTGCCATTCCCAAGTGGGAAAAAATGGAAGCGGGCATTCTTGCCAAGGGTATCACACCAGAATCACTCAATTAGCCCAAACGCGCGAAGAATTGGTTTTTTGCTCATGGGGGAAGACTGGACCTAGAGACCGGGAAGCTGGTTCATGGCCCAAAACTCGAAAGAGCAACACAAAGATTTTCTTATGCTCTACAAGCTAAAGCTATTGGTGTGTTTAGGCCCAATAGAGAGAAGGATGAACTGACGTATGCCATCGGGACTGCTGAACACAGTGGCCGAACGAGAGGTTTAGGATAGAACATTTCTTAGGAACATGGTTTCCCTAACGACAGAGATACCTACAAAAGCCGGCAGAGAAGAAAGGATGAGGAAGCAGCGCGGATCAGCAGGTTGGATGAATATGTTCGTGAGTCACGGGAGACGTTGCTTCAAGCACAGGAGCACGAAAAAGACATATAAGCTAGGATACAGGAGGAAATCATAAAGCAAGTGCAAATAGCAATAAATGCCCAAAGGCAGGCATGAAAGCTCTAGTTTGGTTTTGGTGAATTGATGAAACCCTAAGTGCTAACCTAGTTTATCAAGATGATTTTGAGATAGGTAGCACTACTCCAAGTGATGAAGCAATGACGAAGATCATGATAATGGTGATAGCATGGTGATGATCAAATGCTTGAACTTGGAAAAGAAGAAAGAGAAAAACAAAAGGCTCAAGGCAAAGGTATAAAATGTAGGAGCCATTTTGTTTTAGTGATCAAGACACTTAGTGAGTGTGATCACATTTAGGATAGATAGCCGTACTATTAAGAGGAGTGTAACTCGTATCGAAATGCGGTTATCAAAGTGCCACTAGATGCTCTAACTCATTGCATATGCATTTAGGATCTAGTGGAATGCTAACACCCTTGAAAATATTTGTGAAAATATGCTAACACACATGCACAAGGTGTTTGCAGGGTTGAGATGGGTTTGGGTCCCTCTCTCCTCCCGCCGAGCTTGCGGTGGGATTCGCGCTTTGGAAAAATGAAATGTCTATTTTCTATTGCGCGGATGCAAAATTCTTGGTGGTTGGCACATTTGAGCAAGGGTGAGGAAGTTAGAGTTGAAATGGAGTTGGTCGAAATAATGTTGGCGTCGGTCTGTGACCGGACGTGAATCCGTAAGCACCGGACGCCGACCGCAAGGCGTCCGGTCGCACTGATTTTCGGCGACCTGAGAGGAAGGTTGAGCACCGGCTGGTGCGTCCGGTCAAAAGGTGGACGGACGCGTCCGGTCGAAGAAACATGCCTCGGGAGCTTATTGAAACGACCGGACGCCGAGGCTTCAGCGTCCGGTCGATTCGAAGAGCAGCGTCCGGTCGAGGCCGATGACCGTTGAGTCTGGACACGTGGTCGACATCGAAGCAACCGGACGCCGAGAGCCGGCGTCCGGTCGATCTGACCGAGCGTCCGGTCGTAACGCGCTTTGCCCAAGATAAAGGGTATAACGGTTTCTATTTGATGGGGGCTCTATTTATAGCCCCATGGCGGCTCAAGGGATAACTCTTGCACATTTTCATTGACATAGCAAGCTTGTGAGCCTAGCCAAAGGACTCCCACTCATCTACATCATTGATTCATCATCATAGTGAGATTGGGAGTGAATCCAAGTGCATTGCTTGAGTGATTGCATCTAGAGGCACTTGGTGATTGTGTTTCATCATGGATTTCGCTTGTTACTCTTGGTGGTTGCCGCCACCTAGGCGGCTTGGAGCAGCAAGGATCGTTGAGTGGAGGAGGTGATTGTCTCCGACTCCGATCGTGGTGATTGTGAGGGGTTCTTGACCTTTCTCATGGAGCGCCAAAAGGTACTCTAGTAAATTGCTTGTGGCTTGTGTGATCCTCATCTTGTGTTGGTTGTGCGGCACCCTATTGAGGGTTTGGTGAGTGATGCCAATTAGCGTGAACCTCCAAGTGAGTGAATCGCCACAACGAGGACTAGCTTGCCGGCAAGTAAGTGAACCTCGGTAAAAATCATTGTTATTCATCTTCGTGATTGATTGGTTCATTTATCTACACGACGGTATAACCCTCTTGATCATTCTCTTTACTTTATCATAAACTAGTTGACAAGCTCTTTAGTGTAGCTAGTTGTGAGAGCTTGCATGCTTGGTTGGTGTGGCTCTTTAGTTAGCCTTTTGAGAGCACACTAACATAGGGTAGTGTCATTGCTCTTGTGTGAATTGACACTATCTAAACTAGAATTGTGGTAGGTGGCTTGCATTTTTGAGTAGGCTAGCGCAACACTAGTTTCGCCTCATAATTGTCTAACCATTTGGTTAAGTGTTGTTGTAGAAATTTTATTAGGCTATTCACCCCCTCTAGCCATTAGGACCTTTCAAGTGGTATCGGAGCCGAGGTCACCGTTAATTTGAGGCTTAACAACCTTGTGTAAAATGGCTCAAATCAACAACACCAAGAAGCCACCCCAATTTGATGGCTCAAATTATTCATAT
The DNA here is from genome assembly GCA_904845875.1 of Miscanthus lutarioriparius. Taxonomy (NCBI): domain Eukaryota; kingdom Viridiplantae; phylum Streptophyta; class Magnoliopsida; order Poales; family Poaceae; genus Miscanthus; species Miscanthus lutarioriparius. The sequence goes on from CAJGYO010000011.1 coordinate 71,510,247, forward strand.
TGAAGTCAAAGATGACTACACACATCAAGTCAATCAATAGAAAGGTGTGGAAGGTGGTAGAAACTAAAATTGAGATTGATGATCCGGAGAATCCCACCGCTTGAAGAAGTACTTCTCCAAAACAATGATATTGCACTAAGTGCCATTCATGATGCAATTGATGCAAGAACTTTTGAGCAAATCAAGAATATTGAGATGGCACATGAGGCTTGGAAGAAGTTGGAAGAATCTTTTGAGGGTACTCAAGCCGTGAAGGGTGCAAAAGCTTATATTCTCAAAGAGAAGTTTGCGAGCTTCAAAATGAAGGAAGATGAGAGTGTGCTGGGACATGTTCCACCGGATGGAAGTGATTGTCAATGATCTCAAGGCACTCGGTGAGAACATAGAGGACAAGGACTTCTCAAATAAGTTCTTGAGATGTTTGCCCGCAAGGTTCAAGATATTGGTCACCTTGCTAGTAAGGAGTGGTTTGAACACAATGACACCAAACCAAGTCTTGGGAGATATCATGACCGATGATGCCTATAGAGATGATGATGAGAAGGAAGAAAAGAAAGAAAAGAAAGATGAGAAGAAGGATGACAAGAAGAAGAGTGTGGCTTTCAAGGCCACATCATCTAAGGGCAAAGCCAAGCAAGAGACATCAAGTGAGGATGATGATTCATGGGATGATGATGATGATGAGAGAATGGCTCTTTTTGTCAAAAGGTTTGGCAAGTTCATGGTAAAGAAGGGCTATCGAGCTAGAAGAAAGAAGTATTCATCCAAGAGCAAGGAAGAGGCAAGGAGATGCTTCAAGTGTGGAAGCAAAGATCATCTTGTTGCTCAATGCCCATATAATAGCGACAATGATGATGACAAGAAGAACAAGAAGAAGGACAAGAAAGAAAAGAAGGAGAAGAAGGACAAGACATTCTTCAAGAAGAAGAAGGGTGGATCATATGTGGTCACTTGGGATAGTGACGCTTCCTCAAGTGATGATGATGATGATAGTGATGATCACAAGACCACCAAGAAGAAGGTTCTTGCAAGTATAGCAATCAATGAGAAGTCTTCTCTCTTCGACTCTCCATCATGCTTCATGGCTAAGGCCACTAAGGTACAAACTTGTGATGATGGAAGTGATAATGAACATGATAGTGATAGTGATAATGATGATGATGAACCCACTAAAGATGAATTAATTGACATGCTAGAAGATGCTAGAGAACACTTTAACATGTCAAGAAGGGAATGCAAAAGCTATGAAGGAAATAAAAGCCCTTAAGCAAGCATTTGATGAGCTCAATGCATCTCATGAGAGGCAAGAGGATGCCCATGAGAAGCTTGGCAAGGCTCACAAAAAGCTTGAAAAAGCTCATTCCACTTTGCTTAATGAACAAGATAAAAGGAAGCATGTTGAAACTTGTGATGTAGGTTTAACTTGTGATTTAATTGATACATCACTATCTATGCCTATCATTGTTCCTCCAACTAACCCTTCTTGTAGCACTTCCACTTCTACCTCATCTAGTAGTGATGGTCACACTAGTGATACCTCACTAGTGGTTGAGAATGAGAACCTCAAGAAGGAGGTAACTAAGCTCACTCACACCTTGGCTAAGGCTTATGGTGGTGAGGACCGCTTGCTTATGGCCTTGGGTAGCCAAAGAGCTTCTCTCTACAAAGAGGGATTAGGCTATACCCCCAAGAAAGGCAAGGCGGCCTTTGCTCCTCACAAGACTAGTTTTGTGAAGAACAATGGTCGGTTTTGCACTAGTTGCAAGCAAGTTGGTCACAAAGAGCATGAATGCACCAACAAAAGCAAAAATGCTAATGTATCCTTTATTAAGCTAGATTCATGTTATATGCTTAGAAAAGGTGCAAATGGTGTTCATGCTAAGTTCATTGGTAAACCATGGATGGGCTCAAAGAAGAAAGCCATTTGGGTGCCAAAGAGCTTGGTTACTAACCTTCAAGGACCCAAGCAAGTTTGGGTACCTAAAAAGAATTGATCTTCTTTTATAGGTCAATTACAAAGCCGGAGGAAGGCATTGGGTTCTTGATAGTGGGTGCACTCAACACATGACCGGTGATGCAAGAATGTTCAACTCAATCAACACCAATGGCAATGATGGCTATGATAGTATCACATTTGGTGACAATGGCAAAGGCAAGGTCAAAGGGCTTGGTAAGATTGCAATATCCAATGACTTGAGCATATCCAATGTATTGCTAGTAGAGAGCTTGAACTTCAATTTGCTATCCGTGGCTCAATTGTGTGATCTTGGATTCAAATGCATATTTGGGGTAGATGATGTAGAAATCATAAGTGTAGATGGCTCTAACTTGATCTTCAAAGGCTTTAGATATGAGAATCTATACTTGGTTGATTTCAATACTAGTGAAGCTCAATTATCCACATGCTTGTTCACTAAGTCTAGCATGGGTTGGTTATGGCATAGAAGGCTTGGTCATGTTGGAATGAAACAATTGAATAGATTGATTAAGCATGACTTAGTTAAAGGATTGAAAGATGTTGTGTTTGAAAAAGATAAGCTTTGTAGCTCTTGTCAAGCCGGCAAACAAGTTGGAAACACCCATCCTAAGAAAAGCATGATGAGCACTAGTAAAGCATTTGAGTTATTGCACATGGATTTGTTTGGGCCAACACAATACACTAGTATCGGTGGAAATAAATATGGATTTGTGATAGTGGATGACTACACTAGATACACATGGGTATTCTTTATAGTGGACAAAAGTGATGTGTTTGCAACATTCAAATCTTTTGTCAAGGGCATTCACAATGAGTTTGAAACAACCATCAAGAGAGTTAGAAGTGACAATGGTAGTGAGTTTAAGAACACTAGAATTGATGAGTTATGTGATGAATTTGGAATTAGACATCAATTCTCGGCCAAGTACACACCTCAATCAAATGGCCTTGTTGAGAGAAAGAATAGAACACTCATTGATATGGCAAGGTCTATGCTTAGTGAGTACAATGTGAGTCAATCTTTTTGGGCCGAAGCTATCAACACGGCTTGCTATTATAGCAACCGCCTCTATTGTCACCGATTGAAAGAGAAGACACCATATGAGCTCTTGAATGGTAGAAAGCCCAACATTGCATATTTTCGGGTCTTTGGTTGCAAATGCTATATCTTGAAGAAAGGCACAAGATTGGGCAAGTTTGATAAGAAATGTGATGAAGGATTCCTACTTGGTTATTCCACCACAAGCAAAGCATATAGAGTTTGGAATTTGGATAGTGGTACTCTTGAGGAAGTTCATGATGTTGAATTTGATGAAACCAAGGGTTCACAAGTAGAGAATGAGAACTTGGAAGATGTTAGAGGCATTCAACTTTCAAATGCCATGAAGAACATGGATATTGGTGAATTGAGGCCTAGGCAAGTGATTGATGATGAAGATGATCAAGTGCAAGTGCTCTCCAACTCTAATGTGCAAGATGATACAAATCAAGCTAGTGCAAGTGACTCTCATGATATTGATCAAGATCAAATGACTAGTACATCATCTCAACCAAATGATCAAGCAAGTGCAAGCAATCAAGTTCCAATTCTTCAAGCAACAAGTATTGCAAGAGATCATCCTTTGGATACAATCATTGGAGATATTTCAAGAGGTGTACAAACAAGATCAAGATTGGCATCATTCTGTGAACACTTCTCTTTTGTGTCATCCATTGAACCAAAGAAGATAGATGAAGCTTTGAAGGATGTTGATTGGGTGAATGCTATGCATGAAGAATTGAACAACTTCACAAGAAATCAAGTATGGGAATTGGTAGAAAGACCAAAGGGACACAATGTGATTGGAACCAAATGGGTCTTTAGAAACAAGCAAGATCAAGATGGGATAGTTGTAAGGAACAAAGCAAGATTGGTAGCACAAGGCTATACACAAGTTGAAGGTCTTGACTTTGGAGAAACTTATGCCCCGGTTGCTAGATTGGAAGCAATTAGAATCTTGCTAGCCTATGCTTGTGCCCACAACATCAAGCTCTATCAAATGGATGTTAAGAGTGCATTTCTCAATGGTTACATCAATGAAGAAGTATATGTTGAGCAACCTCCCGGTTTTGAAGATGACAAGAAGCCCAACCATGTGTATAAGTTGAAGAAGGCATTGTATGGCTTGAAGCAAGCACCTAGAGCATGGTATGAGAGATTGAGGGACTTCCTACTCTCTAAAGGGTTCACAATGGGCAAGGTTGATACTACTCTTTTCATCAAGAAGATTGGAAAAGATCTATTTGTATTGCAAATCTATGTTGATGATATCATATTTGGATCAACCAATCAAGATTTTTGTGATGAGTTTGGAAAGATGATGGCTAATGAGTTTGAAATGTCCATGATTGGAGAGTTGAGTTACTTCCTTGGTCTTCAAATCAAGCAATTGAAGAATGGTACTTTTGTGAGTCAAGGGAAGTACGTCAAGGACATGATCAAGAAGTTTGGCATGAGTGATAGCAAAGTCATTAGCACACCTATGGGAACAAATGGTAACTTAGATAGTGATGCAAGTGGAAATATGGTGGATCAAAAGTTGTATCGGTCTATGATTGGAAGCCTACTCTATGTGACCGCATCAAGGCCGGATGTCATGTTTAGTGTATGCATGTGTGCAAGATTTCAAGCCTCACCAAGAGAAAGCCATTTGAAGGCTACAAAGAGGATATTGAGGTACTTGAAGCATACACCAAATGTTGGTTTGTGGTATCCCAAAGGAGCAAAGTTTGAGCTAGTTGGTTACTCCGACTCGGATTATGCGGGATGCAAGGTTGAAAGGAAGAGCACATCGGGCACATGTCAATTGTTGGGAAGATCACTTGTTTCATGGTCATCAAAGAAGCAAAATAGTGTTGCATTATCAACCGCCGAAGCCGAATACATATCCGCTTGGTAGTTGTTGTGCACAAATACTTTGGATGAAGGCCACTTTGAGTGATTTTGGAATCAAGTTCAAGAAAGTGCCATTGCTATGTGACAATGAGAGTGCAATCAAGCTAACCAACAATCCGGTGCAACATGCAAGAACAAAGCACATTGATGTCCGCCACCATTTCATAAGAGATCACCAACAAAAGGGACATTTGCATTGAGAGTGTAGGCACCGAAGATCAACTTGCCGATATATTCACCAAGCCATTGGATGAGAAAAGGTTTTGCAAGCTAAGGAATGAGTTGAACATATTGGATTTCTCAAATATGTGTTGATGCAACCCCCACTCATATGACATGCCTCTCCTTCGAGCAATCTAAGGTAAAAGTTGATTGGCATGACATACATTCTTGCTAAGGACATGATTAGTGCATCTAGTCATATTTTCAATCTCATTAGGACCTTGCAAGTGGTTCTATCTTATTAGGCTCATTCATGAAAATCAAATGAATTTCGATGTCAATATGGTATCACTATTGCTTCTATGCTTGACTTGATCTAGTGATGGCATATGACATGTTTGTGGGCTTGTAAACCTAGTGTTTAATCTAGAAAATGAACTATAAGTGTTTAACTCAACATGGTACAAGATAACCCTTATTTGGAGGTGTGAAGAAGCTTGTCCACGGATCAAACCGAGTTAAATATCTTTGGGAAATAATCTAGAATTGAACCAAATTTGGGAAAATGATCCTCACCCCATTGATTGACATTGATAATCCCAACCTATCTATAATTTAAGTATTTGTGGTCATTAATGACAAAGGGGGAGAGAAACAAAGATATGAGTGATAGGGGAGTACTTAACATAGGGGGAGAGATATGATAAAGGAATGGGATCAATTAAAACCTAATATTTTGAGCACACAAGTAGGGGGAGCAAGCTCATGAACTTGTATGGTGCATTTGAATGTGCATTACATATGTTTGCTTGCATGGCACAAGTGTTAAATTTTAATATCCATGTTTGTGTGATGTATGCTAGTTGTAGATTTGAATGATGAAATGCAAACTAGCATGCATAGGATATCTAGTGATTTCACTTCCAAATATTTCTAAGTGGTATTGAGCTAACCATGGTGCTAAGGATGGTATATTGGTGCACTCCGATTGGTATCACGCTTCAAAGGTCAATCTTTTATACCTTAGCATCATATGGTAGACATTGACTCCTACATTTCCTATCTAAGCATATGTGCAAGCTTCAATCCAAACTCTTAGCACATATGTAGGGGGAGCAATTACTACCACTTAGGGTTCATGAAACTTGTCCATATCCTTTTACACATGGTAATTATGCTTGGGCAAGCAACATGGATTCAATTGAATTTCAATTCATATCTTTGTATAAGGGTTGTCATCAATTACCAAAAAGGGGGAGATTGAAAGCTCTAGTTTGGTTTTGGTGAATTGATGAAACCCTAAGTGCTAACCTAGTTTATCAAGATGATTTTGAGATAGGTAGCACTACTCCAAGTGATGAAGCAATGACGAAGATCATGATAATGGTGATAGCATGGTGATGATCAAATGCTTGAACTTGGAAAAGAAGAAAGAGAAAAACAAAAGGCTCAAGGCAAAGGTATAAAATGTAGGAGCCATTTTGTTTTAGTGATCAAGACACTTAGTGAGTGTGATCACATTTAGGATAGATAGCCGTACTATTAAGAGGAGTGTAACTCAGATCGAAATGCGGTTATCAAAGTGCCACTAGATGCTCTAACTCATTGCATATGCATTTAGGATCTAGTGGAATGCTAACACCCTTGAAAATATTTGTGAAAATATGCTAACACATGTGCACAAGGTGTTTGCGGGGTTGAGATGGGTTTGGGTCCTCTCTCCCTCCCGCCGAGAGCTTGAGAAGGATTCAACGCTTTGGAAAAATGAAATGTCTATTTTCTATTGCGCCGGATGCAAAATTCTTAGTGGTTGGCACATTTGAGCAAGGGTGAGAAGTTAGAGTTGAAATGGAGTTGGTCGAAATAATCTTTGGCGTCGGGTCTGTGACCGGACGCTGAATCGTAAGCACCGGACGCCGATCGTCTGCGTCAAGTCGCTACCGACAATGGGCTGACAAGGAAAGGTTGAGCACCGGACGCTGGTCTCTGCGTCCGGTCAAGGTGGACGGACGCGTCCGGTCGAAGAAACATGCCTCGGGAGCTTCTTTGAAAGCAGCCGGACGCCGAGGCTTCAAAGGTCCGGCCGATTCGAAGGAGCGGCGTCGGTCGAGGCCGATGACCGTTGAGTCTGGGACGTGGGTGACGATCGAGCAAGCAACCGGACGCCGAGAGCCATTGTCGGTCGATCGACCTGACCGGGCGTCCGGTCAGTAAGCGCTTTTGCCCGATAAAGGGGTATAACGGCTCTATTTGATGGGGCTCTATTTATAGCCCCATGGCGGCTCAAGGGATAACTCTTGCACATTTTCATTGACATAGCAAGCTTGTGAGCCTAGCCAAAGGACTCCCACTCATCTACATCATTGATTCATCATCATAGTGAGATTGGGAGTGAATCCAAGTGCATTGCTTGAGTGATTGCATCTAGAGGCACTTGGTGATTGTGTTTCGCTGCGGATTTCGCTTGTTACTCTTGGTGGTTGCCGCCACCTAGACGGCTTGGAGCAGCAAGGATCGTTGAGTGGAGGAGGTGATTGTCTCCGACTCCGATCGTGGTGATTGTGAGGGGTTCTTGACCTTTCTCCGGCGGAGCGCCAAAAGGTACTCTAGTAAATTGCTTGTGGCTTGTGTGATCCTCATCTTGTGTTGGTTGTGCGGCACCCTATTGAGGGTTTGGTGAGTGATGCCAATTAGTAGCGTGAACCTCCAAGTGAGTGAATCGCCACAACGAGGACTAGCTTGCCGGCAAGTAAGTGAACCTCGGTAAAAATCATTGTTATTCATCTTCGTGATTGATTGGTTCATTTATCTACACGACGGTATAACCCTCTTGATCATTCTCTTTACTTTACCGCAAACTAGTTGACAAGCTCTTTAGTGTAGCTAGTTGTGAGAGCTTGCATGCTTGGTTGGTGTGGCTCTTTAGTTAGCCTTTGAGAGCACACTAACATAGGGTAGTGTCATTGCTCTTGTGTGAATTGACACTATCTAAACTAGAATTGTGGTAGGTGGCTTGCATTTTTGAGTAGGCTAGCGCAACACTAGTTTCGCCTCATAATTGTCTAACCATTTGGTTAAGTGTTGTTGTAGAAATTTTTATTAGGCTATTCACCCCCCCTCTAGCCATTAGGACCTTTCAAGGCATCAGATCCAGGAATTAACATTAATATTAGCCCCCCTGATCAGTTGAAAAGCGGCAGCGCTTCCACGGAGTTGTCAAATCAAGATGACGCAATGCTACGTTTCCCCGTGGATGACATCACTGCACCGTTTACATCATGTGAGCTACATATTACAAAAGGGAATGCCACAATCATGGTGGCTCTCGGTGTTTTTTCTCCTCTAGATCCTACCAAGACACAAAGAATCCATGGGGCAATAATACCATTTGGATATGTTAGCATCTCAGTGAATAGAGTTAACAAAGGTTTTAGTGATCTGTCTCTTGACATTCTAGGAGGTGATGGGGAGAAGACTCTAGGAGAAGCAGAGAAGACATTCATACTATGGCGCAAGCGCTACATCATTATTCCTGGGGTCTTTAGTCCACCGCCGCTTTCTCAACTACCAGACAATAGGTGCGGATAAAAGTGAACGAAACAAATTTTTCACTAATTTTCTATTGACATGCATGATTAATAATAACAATTTCTTATACCTAATTATTGTTTTTTATACTCAAACAGTAGGGCCTCCACCAACCTAAGTCCAATTATTCAATCTCTAAATCATCATAGTGCTCCGGACAATAATTATGCAACGCCGCCACCGCCGCCACCTCCAAGGAGGTCTCCAACGCCTCCAAGGAGGTCTCCAACGACTGCCCCGCCTCCCTTGATGACCAAGAAGCAGCCAGCTCCTAAGAGGTCCACCCCGTAAACGAAGTCGTTGGCCCACCAGCCGGCAAAGAAGAAAGCCTCCTCTAATCGAGTTATTTCCCAAAAATTGTCTTACGAGAAAAGTGAAAAGGAATTAAATACCGCAGTACAAAAAGATGTGAACAGTTTCTTCGAAAAAGTAAGAAAGCAACGAGAAGCGAGGGAGAACCCGAAGAAACCATACTTCTACCTACCTCCAGATCTTCTAAGAAAGAAGGTGGACCAGAAAAAGCGGGAATCTCAAAAGACCCTGCCAAAATCGAACTACAACCACTCTCTCACCAAGTCATTTGAGGCGGCGCAGAAAAAGACTAGAGTAGGGAAAGGTGTTGCACAACTCGGACAACAATCGTAACAATCAGTCCCCCCTCTTGTTATTCGTAATGAATATGGTTCAAACTTAGGCTTACTGAACGTCGATTTTGAGGACCTGGTTTGGTTTTACGAGGATACTGGTTTGGACCTTACCCAAGTGCTCACTGAAGGACCATCTGCTCTGAAAGAGAGTCCTTGAAAGAAATTTGAATATGGAAAGAGTCTATACAACCTTAAGGCCTTAGGTGAACTGGGTATGCAAATGTACCTGCTCAACAAGTGGTACATGGCGGCGTATGAACGGGGAGAGACCTTTGTTTTTATCAGAGTTAGAAACCAACATTACTTCTGTGGCGATGACGTTATATATGTCGAGTTTTCAGAATTACACCAACTATGCCACGTGGACTCTCTCGACAAAAGTCTCATTAGCTGCTATTGTCTGTAAGTGTGATTATTTTCTACTATTAAAGTGTATATATATAAAGCTACATGTATATATATAAATTATATATCCTCACACTATATTTTTACATATGCAGATATGAGATGACAGAACTCAGAAAGAGAAAGGATAATGATGTTGGTTTCGTTGATCCAAATATCTTATTCAAACACTCTAATCCCCCGCCTGAATGGAAAGCTGAACTCGGGAAAAATCTCATGAGGGTCTTAGTGAACCAACAAAATAAGGACGTACTCTTCCCCTACAACTTCAAGTGAGTGTTAAATAATTAATGTCGATCATATGGACATTTGTTCAATTATTTGCTTACTAGCTAAGCTATCTCCCATATATATATATATGTTGACTCTAGTTAATGTCGATCATATTTGTGTATAAAAATATATGCAGCAATTACTGGATATTGATGGTCATCGATATAGCCAATAGTCGGTTGAGCATCTTAGATTCGTTAAGAAAAGAGCAAACAGAATACCAAGACATAATAGATATTATCTAAGGGTAATTTGATCTCTCTAGCAACTATATATACCCCGATCTCTTAATTGCAACAATTATTAAAGGCCAAATTAATTTTTATTTTATTGGGCGCAGTGTTTGGAAAAGTTTTATTGAGGAACACCACATGAAACATTACAAAGCGCCACCGGATATAATCGCACACAAAGTAAGTACTAGCTACATTTATATATATATATATATATATATATATATATATATATATATATATATATATATATATATATATATATATATATATATAATTCAATTAACACCATGCATGCTTTCAATTCACTGGATCATTTTTTTCGTAAAAGTGGGTTTGAGGCAAGAACAGGGGACCAACTGCTGCGGATACTATGCTTGCGAGTTCATCATGGCGTACTAAAAAGAACTCATGAAGAGATCCTCAAAGTACGTTATATAAATATATTCATATATTCATAATTTCTTTTATTGCTCATATATATAAATAATCACGTGACCAACACACACACATATATATATATATTAATACTTTTTTTTAATTTTTATTGAAGACTCTATGGTTGAAGGAAAAAGTCATACGAGTTCTACAATGACATGAACGAAATATGGAAGCCAAACCAGATGGAGTGAATTTATTATCCCAAGGATATGATAGAATATACAATGCAAGCTTTACTTGTAATATATATATATATATATATATACATATTATATGTACATAAAATAACGTACAATATATGTATATGCATGTAATATATACGTTAGTTTCATACTTTAGTTTGTACAAAATGTTCGAACATTATAAGCGTGTAGAATATGTATATTATTAGCAGCGTAGAATGCGTATTCGAAAACCTATTCGAAAACCAAAACGAATCATGAATTGAAAATAGAAACAAAAAAAAGAAAAAAAAAGAAAACCTTTAGTCCAGGTTGGTAATACCAACCGGGACTAAAGGGCCGGCCCACGTGGCCAGGCCGGGAGGCCTCTTTAGCCCCGGTTGGTATTACCAACCAGACCTTTAGTCCTTGGCGAGAAACCGGGACTAAAGGAGGGACCCTTTAGTCCCGGATTCATGCTCCCGGTTGGGAAACCGGGATTGAAGGGGTTTTCTAACCGGGAGTACAGCTTATTTCTGTACTAGTGATGGTTAGCGGGCCCGGGCTGACCTGGCCCAGTGTTGCAGGCCGTGGCTGGGCCGCTACTCAGGCACATGGGCTAGCATGGCACGATCCGACTTTTACAATTAGGCACGACTTTAGCCCGGTGACTACAGTGGCCTGGCAGCCTGCTAAGAGCCCAACTTCATTTCCTGGTAACCCTACTGCCTACTTCATTTCCCCCTCCCTCCATCTCCCTCCGCTGCCGCACTCCCTGTGAGTCGCGCTTCCTCGCCCCCGCGGTCCCGCTCATGCCTCGCGATCACGGAAGCCACATCGCTCCTCCACGCCCCAGCGCCCCCCTCGCGCAGCCGCAGGCGGCGCAGGGGGTGGCAAGCGCGGTGGTCGGCCTCCACGCCTCCTCTCGCGCCACTCCTCCCTTCGCGCAGCCGCATCGCTCCTCCTCACCCCCCTCGCGCAGCAGCAGGCGCAGTGCACGCGGTGGGTGGCAAGCGCGGTGGCCGGCCTCCACGCCTCCTCCGGATCTAGGTCTAGGGCGTCGGCCTCCTCCACATCCGGCTCAAGGTCGAGGATGTCGGCCACCTCCAGATCTAGCTCGAGGTCGAGGACATCGGCCACCTCCGGATCCAGCTTGAGGTCGAGGATGTCGGCCACCTCCGGATCCAGCTTGAGGGCATCAGCCTCCACCACGCCTTGCGGCCTTGGCCTCCTCCTCCCCGTCCTCCATTCCCACACTCTTTCGCTCTCGCTCTCACCTGTTTCGGGCTGCGGGGCTGACCCGATCTCCGCCTCGAACTGTGCTTCTCGGGCCGGCCCGGTCCAAAAAACGGCCTAGCAGGCCGTGCCTGGGCCGTTGGTCAGGCACAACGCCCGCCTCGGCACGACCCGGGTGGCACGGCGTGCCGTGCCGACCCGACCCCTTAGGGCCGTGCCTGGCACGGGCCTGTGCCGGGCTGGACCTGGCCGGCCCGTTGGCCATCTATAATAAGCACCGACTCCCAACATTGGAACACCAACGAACACTGGACGAGAACTCAAGTCTTCTGAAATTGGATTTATGGGCTTAACACACAGCAGGCTGGACAAGCTCAAAATCTCAAGTGTATGACGGGCTTAGGTGCTGCTCGGCCCAGTTAGCACAGGTTAGCTTTTTTTTCTTTCCTTTTTCATTTCATTCCCTTCATTTTTTCTTCTCTTTTTTTTTTTTTTCTAAATCATGCCATTAATCACTATTGCCTAGATTTATGATCTTCTATATGCACCAAAAAATTAAATATTTATTAAACAAAAAATCAATCATAATTTGACATGTGCACGACGTGTTCAACTTTATATGAAACTTAGTTCGACGTATTTATAAAACTAATTCAAAACTTTCATCTACTTGATTTAACACCTTGTAATACTGAATTCAAAATTAGTATTTTCACATTCTGAAATGATTATTAATTCAATATAATATAGCCAGGGGAACTACCCTAATAAAGTGGCCTGATCTAAATTTTATTCAACATTTTTCTTCAAGCAACCATCTAAAGACGAAGGGAGCACATGTGCATGAGATTGAAAGATGATTTGGGAGAAGTGCAGGTTCGCAGAAGACCATGACAATTTAACTTGTGGCCCACTTAACTTAGGGTTTCGAAGATTGGCCCAAAAAGGGCTTCACTCACTGCAAAGTTTTTTTTGCAGCTCCTAATCAGTCAAAGGTGGGGAGAAGGGTGAACCGTAGCAGATTATCCATCGACCACTAGTTCAGCCACTCAGGTGACTTGGGTGGTACAGTGCGTGGCTGAATTTCGACTCGGATTTACGATGGTGTTTCTTATACAGGACGTTGTCCTACCTCTGAATCGATCCTCTAGGGAAAACGGATACTACTTGGAAATCAAGTCGGGATTTATGGCATGCCGCTAGCTTGGCCAACAGTCAAGTTTCAACGGAAATGCGACATGCGCCCTTCCGTCGATACACCTCTTCGTGTGTATGCATACCAGCCCACTGGACCTCTGTTTAGTGCCTGCTCATTTTTTTATTACGATATCCGCGTCCGTCTCTTCCGTCGCGTTAGTTGGATAAGGAAAGAAGAATGAGATGAGAGACCTGATCCGCTCTGCTCCGCGTGTCGACAGTCACCCCACCTGCTCCTGCTCCGTTAGTCGCTCCGCTGCTCCTGCTCTGCGACCCGCTCCACCGTCAACGGTCACCGCGCGCTACTCCTTCTCTTGCTCCACCGTGTCGCCCCGCTGCTTCCTACCGCTGCTTCTGCTCTGCAACCCGCTTTGCCTGACGGCGCGGCACCACCGCACCCACGTGTAGCGACTGCCAGCTAGCCACTGAGGCCACCGCGCAAGGAGAAGCGTCGGGCCCTGACGCGGAAGCTCTCCGGCCTCAACTCCTGCTAAAGCTGCGGCACCCCCATGCAGACGACGAAGGAGGCTATACCGACATATGATGCATGTTGCAAGCGTACATTTTTAATGTTTAAGATGTTTTAGAGGTATGTTGCATGTATTTCATAAGGATGTAAAAGTAGATCGGGATATTGCACATGTTGCAATGGACTATACACGTATGTTTCAAGTGTATGTTTTAAATGTTTCATCTGTTTCAGTTATATGTTGCAAGTGTTTCATTTGGATGTTGCAAAACTAGATTAGGATGTTGCATATATATATGCAAGTGTTTTAGGTATTTTCATATGTATGTTGCAAGTGTTTCAACTTGATGTTTGCATATGTTTTCAATGGCTAACACATGTGTTTTCAAGTTTTTTCTAGTATTTTGCAAGTGTTTAATGTTTTGGACGTATGTTGCAAGTATTTTATCTGGATGTTGTAAAAGTAGATCGGGTGTTGTAGATGTTGCAATGTGCGTGAGAAACGAAAGAGGCACAAACGGTCCCTGCGCGCGGTCTGGGAGGCACGGGCCCGCATGGGCGCACCGAATGCAGGCTCGGGCAGGGACGTGCTAGCCTGAGCGCGGGAAACGGACTACAGCGTGGGCGTCCGTGGACATACAGACGCTAGCACCGCCGAAGTTTCAATCGTGGGATCTATGGGAACTGTAACAAACTGGATTTTTATTATGTAATAGATCGATCTCGTTTCTCTCCTGTCTCGCGTTCGCGGCTGCCATAGCTGCCGCTCGCCCCGCGGCCAAGAGTTCACGCCAGCGTAGGTATTAGCTCCCACCACCGCCATCACAATTATACTTGTCTCTACCCCAGCGTGAGTTTTGCCGCCGAAAGGGGGCTTTTGAGCCAAATGCCACAGCTTCTTCATGGATGCTCTCTCTGCAAACTTACCAAGGGCTTTCTCGAAGCTAGTCGACTTCTTCTTCTTAATTATGGGTAATCACAGGAACGGGGCCATAGACCGTATGGCACTGGTTCCCCTTGCCATCATCTCCGCTGGTAGCACTAGCCATCCTGTCTTTTAATTTGGTTGTGGCGTTGGGAGCGATGGATCGGTAAAAATCTACTAGATCCAAGGAGTTATATAAATCTCAATTTTTTAAATAATACTTTTAAATTAATTGTGAATCTAGATGCTGTTGTGGAAGAGTTGCAGCTATACACTACTACAGAATAGCACTTCACTGTCGATTCAAAACATCCCATCATTGCCGGATTTTGAACCAGCACAACCATACCGGCAGTGATGAGGGTCAGCTATCACTGTCGATTCCTACAAACCGGCAGCGTTCTTCAATTTCACTACCGGTTCTTTACACAACCCGGCAGAGTTTAGTTCCACCAACACTGTCGATTCATGAGACCACCCGACAGTGTCACCTTGAATATCACTGTCGGTTTGTATTTTAATCGGCAGTGTTGACGTAACCAGCACTGCCGGTTTGTGACAAGAACCTGCAGTGATGGCTAAGATAATGCTGCCGGTTTGTGGCTCAAGCCAGCAGTGCCATCTTAGCCATCACTGTCGGTTTGTTGCTAACCGACAGTGATGGTTATGACAATACTGCTGGTTTGTTGCTAACCGGCAGTGATGGTTACGACAACACTATCGGTTTGTTGCTAACCGGCAGTGATGGTCTGTTCGTATTTTATTGTTTTATAATTTATTTTAATTTATATTTTTTCGTGGAATCGGGTTTCGCTTTATATACGTTACGTAGACGACAGGTCCATCAATATTAAACATTACAAATGTTACGGTTACAATTCAAATGTTCTTATTAAGATCTCGATCCCTCAAAATAAAAAAAAATTATTCAATAAGATGAAGCATGCTTCTCGGACTTCTTATAATAATCTAGCGAGCCGCTCTGTGCCATACTGGTCCTTGAACTTCACGGATTGTGCAATGAAAAATACTATATCTTTTTCCAATACCTCGGCTAAGATGAATTTTGCCAGCTCCGATTGCTGGGCGACGATCTCCATGTCTAACAGTCTTTCGTGGTTATATTTCTTGCGCTGTCGTTCAAAAAAAATGATTTTCAAAGAGGAATCAGTAAATCATTTTGTTGAATTATTAACAAACATAAATGAAATGGGGATTATACACACCAACTTATCTGCTTCTTCCAATTTCCCGCCGATATAGCGAAGCATTGCCCACGTTACATAAAACCCGCATTCATTATTTCCCACCGGCTGTTTTAGGTACTTCCCCTCTATTTCGACAACCTTAAATGGGACTTGCGTCCCACCGATATGTCCTATTCGGATACTATGCAACATTAAATAGAGAAACATTAGAAAACGGTATATGTGATTAGAAAATAATATGTTATTAGGATCGCTTACTAATTCAGCACTGCCACCGGTGCATCCAGATGATGAAATGGCTTTTTCTTCGAGTCCCACACCTCAATCAGATTTTTAGCAAGATTGACACAAATGAAGACGAAATGGTTGCTGCAATCACATAATCCTAATTATCGAATAATCTTAACAAAAAAGAAGCATAAAATTAAAAGCCAAGAACACATACTCGCCGTTGTAGGCTAGAAGTTGTGGGTTTTGTTCTTTATCTTGAATTCATCGAAAACAGCAATAGATCTCTCTTTTAGGTCTTTCACGTCACATCCATGGAGGCCTAAACATGTCTTCTCATTGACTCGTAAGGGGTCCAAGAAGCCTATGTTATCCCATTTGCTTTTTAGTATGCAAAATTTTGCTATACACCTACATAAAATCATGGAAAGTGTTCAAAAGTTAACAATTTGTGTCATGAGAGAGTAGTTAATTGTAATATCATGCGTGTAGGGTACTTATATAGTCCACAACGTCAACATTTGTGAATCGAGAGAGCGTTTCTGGTATAAGCTGGAACAAGCACTCCCACTCGACATCGAACTTCTCTTCTTTAGGATAATGAAAAATATATGGCGAACGGATAATAACCTTAAAACCAAAGTCCTCCATCTCTATTGCTTGAGCCATGTAATATTCATGCAACTGGCGCATATATGTTGTCAAATTTTTATACTCGTCATCGGGAACCATAAGATTGCCCCTTTTATACTTCATTGCTCGTGTTCTCGTCCCTTGTACATCATAATAGATGTTCACGGTCTCTTCCATGGTTAATTCGGGGTTGTCTTCGACGTACTTCTGCATCTTCCTTAAATCTTTATTGTGTATTTCATCGGCTCTTATTGTAGTGTACTGATTCTGTGTTTGCCTTTCGAATTCGGACTTCAACAAACACGGAGGCAGTGAGGCGCAGAGATTGAAGAAACTAACACAATCTTCCTTCGGATGTGTGCTATAAATTTTTCTTCAATCAAGTTTATAACGCTGCCACTGAACGGCATTTTTTTTTGTTGGTCCAGTTTAGGAGCATTAGCGACTGAATCCAAGGACCTTTTTCTATGACTGCGAGGATGCCTTTGATCTTGTTTTGGGCCGAGGTGGAGGAGGAGGAGGATGACGACGAGAATTCTGTTTTTTCGGGGCTGATAAAGATGGAGGAGGAGAAGTCTTCTCTTTTCTCGGGGATGATGAAGATAGAGTCGAACGAGGAGGAATAGAAGGAGACCTCTGTCTTCTCGAGGGTGATGGCAAGGGATGATGAGGGGAGTGATCTCTGTTGGGAGATGGTGAGTGATCTCTGTATTCTCAATCCGTGCGTCCATTATGTCTTCTATCTCTTTTAGTCGCCTCAAACACTCTGCCTTTGGATCTGCTCTACCCCTTGAGCAGCTCTGGTAAGTGTGAGATTCTTTGGGGAATGCTAGTTTCCAAGGAACAACACCGGTTCTTCTAGTGCGGCCAGGGTGCTCCTTGGTTTCGAGTGCTAGGGTGAGCATGTCTTTCTCCCTATTAGAAGTGCGAGTCCCTTGCCTCACCTCCTTAGTTACCTGGGAGATCCTCTGAATAAGTTCGCTCATGGGTGGATTTGTGTAGCTAAAGCTCCAGTCCTTGGCGTGGCGTACATTCCTCCCCATACAGTATAATACCGATCTTAGCTACCAATGGGCGGTCTCAACCTGAACGCCTTCCTTAGTAAGGCGATCCATCTTTTCAAGTTTTGCTTCAAATTCTGGCATCTTTTTGGCATAGCCACGAGAGCCGAGATGATGAGGATTCGTCGCTTTTTGGGAGTTCTCCTTATTCTTCTTGCTCAGTTCTAAGTACTCCTTGGATAGCCTGTATTCCTTGAAATCTTGCCAGAAGTCCATCTGCTTGCTAAACTATCCACCATCGAAATCTGGCTCTTTATTTTGGAGGACAAAATTCTTGTACAATTTCCCCTTAAAATTCTTGAAGCATGTCCCCATGATTTCTTTTGCTTTTTTCTTGACTACCACCTTGTCATACTCCGTTGGGAAGGTGAAATACTCTAGGATCTTGATATCCCATATGTAATCCTTCTCACTTTTGGGAACCCTCCACGGGTCATTATCTTTCCCAATCCACTTCCTATACCTAATCGGGATGAAGTCTCTTACAAGTAACCCGAGGATAGTCTTGTATTTGGTCAAAGCTATAGGCGGTGAGAGTGGATCCCTGAATTCATCGAACTCAGTGATGTGCCAGTGTGCATTCGTACCAACAGGAATCTTTGACACACCTCGCTTGGATCTAGCCTTCCTACAACCCAAACCCTCTAGCTCCTCGGCCGACAGAGGCTCCTGCTAGAGACACCAAGTAAGCTATGACCCTCTCAATTGATTAGCGTGTGTGGATACATAGTCACATGATACCAAAGTTACCTAGCCATCTTGGTCATTTTGACCTAGCTCGAGTAGGTCGGACAGGGTCCATGGCTGCTCATTCTCATCATCCCGATTGACACCGTCACCGTTTGTCGGATCATGCGGCTCTCCCGTCACAGCGATATCAGTCGCTTCTTGTTGCCGATCTGTTCTTCGGCGATGGGGTAAAAGACGACGACGAGTCATGACTATGACACGATCGTGGTTAGTTTTGGCTGCGGACAACTACTAATAGCATATGTTCATATTATATATATAATATGTTTAATGCAAAGTCTAATAATAGCATATGTTCACCTAGAACAAATTCATTGTTTGATTGACCACATACAACAAAGTCCACCTACTGTTCTATGAAACTAAGCCTACATCAACTTCCAAATAAGAAAAGCAATGACCATAGCCATAAATAAAAGTATGACATCTTTCCAAGACCAAGGAGCAATTCTCCTAATATTCACATCTCCGGTGGGTGGCTTCTCTTCAATCTCCAGTGCCGGCGGATGGCCATGGTTTGCATTCATTGGACCATAGTAGGCCGGTTGCCCATGGTTTGCAAGGTAGGCCGGATGACTATAGTAGGCCCTCAAAGCTTTAGCTTTTGTGTTGTATTTTTTATTCAAATTACCAGGGTAGCGATTGACTTGAGCATAGCAATCTTCCCAGGTTCGATAAATTCTAGGCACGTGACCAACATGCACTACATACCATGCCCTGGTTGCCTATATATTTAAGTAAATTATGTTGTCATTCAAACATGATGTATCAGAATATTAAGTTCACATACAGCTAATGAACAAATATTATCTAAATAAAGAGGCATGGAGCAAGCTACATTGTGAGAGGAGGTACTTGCAGCATCTAATAAATTAAATTGTTCTTCATGATTTTAGCATGAAAAAGCTTGTTCAACACCGGTTGAGATGGTTTGGACATGTCCAACGAAGACCTCTAGAGGCACCGGTGTGTAGTGGAATCCTAAGCCAGGATAGTAACATGAAGAGAGGTAGAGGAAGACCGAAGTTGACTTGGGTAGAGGCAATAAAAGGAGACTTGAAAGGATAGAATATACCCAAAGACTTAGCCTTAGATAGGAGTTCTTGGAAAACAGCTAATCATGTGCCTAGACCTTGATTGCGTCTGCTGGGTTTCAACTCTAGCCTACCCCAACTTGTTTGGGACTTAAAGGCTTTATTGTTGTTGTTGTTGTTGTTGTAACAAAGACTTTCTCGTCTAAAAAGTTAAAAAGTTGTTTAAAATGCCAACATTCAACACAGAACAAAAATTATATAGGAACCATGGAGTGGACCAACATCTTGTTAAGCTCATTTTAATTACAAGCCTTTATAGGCTGCATACTGATGCACAATACCAAAATTATATAGGAACCATGGAGTGGACCAAGCTACCATAGGTCCAGCAAATATCACACTAAAAGTGGAGTTACCAAATACCAAGCACATACCGCTCAACATGGCCAATTTAAACAGTTGCTTCCTAAAGGCTAGATCATGCCATCAAGTTAAGTTGCCAAGCAAAAATTGGCACTCTTAAACATTGCAATACCACAATAAGAATGACGTTTATGTGCAGAGTAATTGTGCCATCTTATTGAATCCTCATATCTGAATAATAAATTATACAACATGATTATAAGTATATGATAGTGAATGTACATAGTTTAACCACATTAGGTACTTTTGCTAGTACTCCTGCAATGGATTGGCCTAACATTTTTCCCCCGCTAAGTAACTGCAGTTCTTCTCATAAGTTGGCTCTAGAAAAAATTTAATACTAGCAAAGCAGGCGTAAAGGTATTGATCAAGCTTCTAGATAATTTTATACAGGATTGACATTCCCATACTTTACAGGACTTTCTAAGCATTTTTTGGCCCCTGTCGTTCTAAACTCAAACTTTTCTAATGCATCCAAATTTGTTTCAACTATAAACAGGTTATAGTCACTACACCACTAGCTACAGTTGCAGTGCTCGTTCAGTAGCTCATTACTAACAAACTGAACAGAGCTAACAAAAAACAGCAATGAGAGTGACATTGCCAAAATTAGGACGATGTACACTGAGGTCAGCAGTACAGATAAATAGATCACACCGGCATGCTCAGTTCCACACTAGTTAACCATGATACTATCATTTTGTCTTGAAAACCTCCCAATGCCCACCCCTAAAGTCCCATTGGTCCCAACACGCCAAATGCCACACAGATCACGAGTCAATGCAGGAGAGGACCTACCAAATCCTGGCCGCCGCCGCCACGCACTCACCG
The DNA here is from genome assembly GCA_904845875.1 of Miscanthus lutarioriparius. Taxonomy (NCBI): domain Eukaryota; kingdom Viridiplantae; phylum Streptophyta; class Magnoliopsida; order Poales; family Poaceae; genus Miscanthus; species Miscanthus lutarioriparius. The sequence continues at coordinate 71,531,065 of CAJGYO010000011.1, forward strand.
TGGGGCATTTCATCAAACACATAGCGAGCAGTGAGCCATGCACTCCGCGGTGGGAGTGCAGGCGTGGAGGAGGAGGGGCACGGCCAGCGTCATGGACGAGGAACGAGGGCACGGACAGCGCGGTGCTCCGACGTGGGGCGGTGGACGGCATCGCGGGCGTAGGCGCGGGACTAATGGGGACACATTGAGGGACGCATGGGCATCGGCGTCGAAGAAGAGGAGCGCGGGGCTAGGAACGGCGGTGCAAGGGGCGTTGGACGGGTGCACGGGGAACGGTGGTGCCCGTCGACGTGGGGTGGGGCTTCGACAGCTCGGGGGGAGGGGTTGGCACGGGGTTGAAATGACTTTGGAAAATTTCAACCCGCGCCTTGTTTTTATCCCAATGGTTCATCACTGCTGGTTGTAAGTTCCAAACCGACAGTGATGAGGAACATCACTGTCGGGCCATTCCTGGAACCGGCAGTGATGGGGGTGTAGTGGTTATGGGTTTAGTAGCACATCTTTTCCCTTTCTTTCGAAATCCTTCGACTGGCTCAATGGTTAGGACCACGCTATATAGCCCCCGAGACCCATGTTCGAGTCCTAGGCGGCCCAAATTTTTTGGTTTAATTTTATAAATTATTAAGCGCTCTTAAAGGTCAAAAAGAAAAAAGAATATTAGTCTTGACACACCTCCTATACTAGCGCAGCGGTTAAGACTCAGAACTCTGCTCCCCGAGACCCGAGCTTGAACCCCAGGGCTAGCACAATTTTTTTAATTTTTTTATAAATCACTGCCGGTTTTCAAAACAAATCGACAGTGATAACCAACATCACTGTCGGTTTCGTCTCATCACTGCCAGTTTTTTGAAACCGACAGTGATGTTTATATATATAAAAAAATTCCTTTTATATACTCAATAAATAGAAGCATGTGTATTCCTATGTCGAAATGGCTTAAATTTTTTTTGGCAAGCATGTACACCAAAATTAAGACCCCACAGAGGATCTTAGGTTTTTTTTATTTATTATATTTTTGTGTGTGCTGAATAAGACAAAAGAGGGTGGATTTCATCTTGGACCCAATAGATTTTTTCATCGACCTCCACAAAATTCTTATCCCTAGGGCACATTAGAATCTATGTAAAAGTTTGGCACCATTCTAGATCTTTTTGTGGGTAGACTCCGTTTGACCTATAATTAATCGGTGACATCGCATGGAAATTTAATTAAACCTCAGAAAGTAGCAAACCATCTCCGAAAAATCCCAAACTAGGTGTTTCCTTCACTCGTGGCATGTGCAAGCCTAAAATAAAGTTTGAGACCAATATGACAACGGAATGCATATGAACCACAGAAACCTTGATAACATATGTGTATAGTCATGGTTCGATGAAAGGGGTCATGTACCTCTGTGAAGCATGTATACTCCACCTATGTCGATATAGCTTGAAATTTTTTTAGCAAGCATGTATTCCCAAATTACGGCCCCAAACAAGATCTTAGGTTTTTTTGATCATTTTTTATTAATATATTTTTCTCTGTGCTGAATGAGACAAAAGAGGGTGAATTACATCTTGGACCCAATAGATTTTTTCATCGACCTCCACAAAATTCTTATCCCTAGGGCACATTAGAGCCTGTGTAAAATTTGTCACCACTCCGGATCTTTTCGTGGGTAGACTCAGTTCAACCTACACTTAATCGGTGTCGTCGTGCGAAATTCAATTAAACCTCAGAAAGAAGCAAACCATCTTCGAAAAATCCCAAACTAGGTGTTTCCTTCACCCGTGGCATGTGCAAGCCTAAGAAAAAGTTTGAGACCAATACGACACCGGAATGCATATGAACCACATAAACCTTGATAACCTATGTGTATAGTCATGGTTCGATGAAAGGGCTCATGTACCTTTATGAAGCATGTATACTCCGCCTATGTCGAAATGGATTGAAATTTTTTTGACAAGAATGTATACCCAAATTAAGGCCCCAACAAGATCTTAGGTTTTTCTAATCATTTTTTTATTAATATAGTTTCCTCTGCGCTGAATGAGACAAAAGAGGGTGAATTACATCTTGGACCCAATAGATTTTTTTATCGACCTCCACAAAATTCTTATCCCTAGGGCACATTAGAGCCTGTGTAAAAGTTTGGCACCATTCCAGATCTTTTTGTGGGTACACTCAGTTCAACCTATAATTAATCGGTGTCGTCACGCGGAAATTCAATTAAACCTCAGAAAGTAGCAAACCATCTTCCAAAAATCCCAAACTTGGTGTTTCCTTCACCTGTGTCACGTGCAAGCCTGATAATAATTTTGAGACCAATGCGATACCAAAATGTATGTTTCTAGTTGCCCAACAAATGTTACACGAATTACATGCATGGCAATAATTAAACACACAGGCCGTACAAATTAAAATTATAACCCAATTAAACTACAACCTTGAAAACCTAGCTAAATAAACATTAATTACTATCGGAATCACTACCAGGATCGATCAGACCACGCACAATAACATGACTCTGTAGCCATATATTGTAATTGATGTCACAGATTATGTATCCGCTTGTATCGATGAAGGTCAATGCCCATATGAGTGCACTCTCTCGTGCCTCACAATACCGAAAGAATAGTCAGACATAGATGTAACCTACTAAACGACCACTGCCCCTGTTAGTAATCCTTATGCAGTACTGACGTCCTTCTATAGTGAGCTGGCCGAGGTTTCCATTGTAGAAGTCCCAATCATACCCGAGTTGCTCCGTAGCTTGGTCCAGATCGGCCCACAAGCCACATGTAGCATAGGTAAGGTCCTAGAGCACAATTTGCATGCGGAGAAAAAGAAAAAATTAGAGAATGTTATTACATTAATAAACAACAAATAACCATGACTCAGGTATAAGTGACCATTTTACAACATCCGCATGGTTGTAGCTCGCAAACCATTCGCTTGCTTGCGGGACGTGGATATCACCAGCATTCAAAGCAAGTGCCTTGAAGTGCGAGAAATCAGGCATATCATAGCAAACACATCGAAGTGCCTCTAAACAGAAGCGCACGACACTGAATTGGGTGCTTATCATGTCCGGGATCTATCTTCCCGTCTCATGGATATGGTTCCGATGATTTGCATCCCTCAAAGGGATGGAAAAACTGAGTTCATACGTCCATAGCCGATCACTTGCATTAGATGCCGTGTTCTCGATGATGTCCGAGATAAAGAACCAGCTAATAGCTATTCGCAGTGAATCTATTGGGGATATAGTCTGCGACATATATGTATGCAACAATGATATTAAACTAATTATACTTATTTGTTAGCATCAGAAAACAAAAGATGTTGGAAAATATTTCATACAATAGCTGAAACAGGGAATCGTGTAATGGCCACATTAGGAGCGAATGGCTCATCACCATGGTGGAAACCTGGTTCTTGTGGTGGGGGAGGTCCGTTGTTCATACCACCTGATCGATAAAATGCAAATAAAAATATGAACATAAAATATATGCACAAAAAATTCTTCTAAGTAAAATGTGGCAACATAATTAAATATAGATCGAATTCAAGGAATAAGAATATATATAAATATAGAATGCAAAGAAACATGAATATAAATATAGATCAAATGAATATAGATAGAATATTGGAGAAGACAACATATAAATACCAATGAAAAATGTAGGAGCCATGACCAAATCACGTAGAGAGAGAGAGAATGGATTTCTTGAGAAGTGAGAGTGAAACATGAGAAATGAGACTGTGAGAGTTCGTGGGTGGGTGGGATCAATGTATGTGGCTGGCAATTTGTTTTATATAGGGGGGTATGGACATCACTGCCGGTTTTTAAATAGAAATGACAGTGAAAGTGGATATCACTGCCGATTTTTAAATAGAACCGATAGTGAAAGTGAATATCACTGCCGGTTTTTAAATAGAACCGATAGTGAAGGTGCATATATGTAAAGGATCGTGGGAAAGAACAATGATATATTTATTTAGATAGTACATAAATACATGCCTTACACTAAAATAACAAAAATATTAGAAATAAATTACATATACGATAATAAAGACCTTACACTAAAATTCCATATACGATAACAAAGACCTATTTGCGTACTAGTCAATGTTACAATCAATGTGTATCAACACATTATAATTTAACTACCTCAGTAGCATTTTTCTAGCACCAACTAGGGTCAAACAGCAGCACTGAGGTGGTCTACGAGCTATACCGGTCGGAGATGACAAGGTGGCATCGATGAATCCATGCCTCTACTGTACATGGCCTTTTTCTTGGTACAGTCCTGAGCGCACCGCAGCGGATGGCTCTGTGAACCTCGTGGCATCTCCAATATTTGGCATTGCTCTATCTTCAGTAGCATTCTTCTAGTACCTCTTGTGTGCACAATTTTAGTGGACTACGATGCATAACGATATCTGTACGCTGGTTGGTTTCTAGGCTAATAAGCCCGGTGCTGGTTTATTATGAGAGGAAAATATTGTATCATGGCTGATAAGCCCTGGCTGAAACCAATAAGCCATGAAGAGGCTCCCTAGCAGGGTGCCATTTTATAGGCTAGCTATCGCGGTAGGTGAGAGCAGTGCTTCTGCTGTGGTGACAAGCAGGAGCACAGCTGGTCCGTGGAGGGAATATTCTTATCACTATCGGTTTGATAAAAAACCAGCAGTGATAGGGGTTATTAGTGCTGGTTTTTAGAACCGACAGTGATTCCATGTATCACTGTCGGTTTTTATGAAAAAACCGACAGTGATAGGCCTAGCAAACAGCTGCCGCTGCTGCAGGTGCTCAGCTTTTATTTTTTTTAAATTAGAGCCACTGCCTCGAGCTCTGGATTACAAAAATAAAAAAAATTATCTTGCCTGGGTTTTGAAGCGAGGGAGCGAGAAAGAGGGATTAGTGGCTTAACCGCTGCGTTAAAGGAGGATTTACGTTAGGAAACGTTTTGTTATTATTTTTATAGTTTAAGTTGAGGTTCATTTAATTCTGTAAAAATATAAAAAAAAAGTTTGCTGCACCTAGGATTCGAACCAAGGGCGCAGGCTTCACAATAGCTGGCTTTTACCGCTGCGCTATGATGGGGAGTACGTCAAGGTATGTTTTCTTTTTTATTTTATCCTCTGAATGGGAGTTAATTAATTTGAGGTCCAGATTATAGGGCCTTAACCGCTGCGCTAGCATTAGAGATTACGTTGGTTTAGGTTATGTTTTTTCTTTTATCCATTTAGTGCATGTAAATACATATAATTTATTGTAAAATAATACAAATATTTGTGTCTTGATTATTTAATTCCATGATAATTAGTTAATGGTCTATAATTATCAAATAATAGTGTTTCTGAACATCATCTCAATATTTGATTACATAGTCAATTATTTAATTTTAGAGAAGCGCACAAAATATAAATTAGATTACATAGTTGGTGAACAACGTCTGAATAATGATTACATAGTTAACAATAATCTAACTATTTTTAGGTGCATCAACAACGAGGGCCTCATTGTGATCAAGCCGTACGTAAGCAGGTTCGTCACCCTCTTGAAGGATAGGTAGGGGTACATTCGCCCTGAATGGAGGCATTTCCTGATAGCTCCTGTAGTCTTCTTCGTCTATCACTCTATCGACACCGACAATCTTCCTTGTCCCTTCTAGGACTACTTTTAGCCTTCCTTTTGTCTTGTTATCCCTTGCATAGAAGACTTGCATAACATCTCTTGCAAGGATGAAGGGGTCATCTCTAATGCGGTCTTAGTGAGATCAACGGTAGTGAACCCTTTGCTATCAGTGTTGATTTCCTCGAGTCAGACCCACTGGCAGCGAAAAAGAGCTGCCTTTAATGGACCGTAGGCTAGCTCCCTTGTCTCCTCTATGAAACCATAGTATGTCGCCGGCATGTTGCCATTTTCGTCGTGAGTATCAAAACAAACACCACAATTTTGGTATGTGCTCTTTCCATCTAGCTTTTTTGTGTAAAATATGAATCCATTGATCTCACACCCTTGGTACTTATGATATGTACTCGAAGGTCCCTTGGCTAAGGCATCCAGTTGATTACCCAACTTCATTCCAAGCAAGCGGCATCGCAACCAGTTGACAAATTCCTCCATATGTTTTTTATCCAACCAAGCCTATGACCTGCTTGGATACAGAGTTTGCAGCGATTGCCTGTGCTCATCAATGTATGGCATCACACCCTCAGCTTGCTGGAGAACAGTGAACTGTGCCTGTCTAAAAGAAATAGGGTCGTCTACTGTAACAGATTTCTTCCTGATCGTTCCTTTGCCACGTAGTGTTCCCTCGTGACGAGATTCTAGAACTCCGACCCTTTTGATGTCTAGATAATATGTGCAAAACTCAATGGCCTCCTCCGTTGACCATCCTTCAACCATGCCCCTTCTAGCCTAACATACCTCCTGAAAACTTTCATTAATCTTTCGAAAGGGAACATCTGATGCAGGTACATTGGGCCAAGGGCTCTAATTCGGTCAACAAGATGAATGAGCAGATGCAATGAGATATCAAAGTAAGTTGGTGGGAAATGCATCTCAAGCCTAACGAGAGTTTTGGCTACGTCCCACTACAGCTGCTCTAGCGTGGACACATCAATGACCTTTTTTGAGATCACGTTGAAGAACGAGCACAACTTTATGATTGGGCCGCGAACCTTTGGGGGAGGATACTACGCAGGGCAACAGGGAGCAGTTGAGTCATAATGACATGATAGTCATGGGCCTTCATAGGGCCATAGTTGAACTTGAGTTCTCTCATGTTCACTAGCCTCTTCGAGTTCGCATAGTAGCCCATCGGGACTTTGAGTTCATTGAAGAAAGAAATAAGCGGACGCTTTTCTTCCATGACGCAACCGGAAGTTTGAACATGGCCATTCTCTAGCTCCATGGGATGTAGCTCCTTCTTGATTCCCAAGTGTTGCGTTTCTAGGCGTGTGGGTAGTGAATCCTTCGATGTCCCCCCGGTGTCCATCAAGGTGTTAAGAGTGTTAGCACACACGTTTTTAGTGATGTGCATGGGATTAAGACAGTGGCGTACACTCAGAAGTGCCCAGTAAGGTAGTTTCCAGAAAACTAATTTTTTCTTCCAAACACTCCCATCAGGCGCTGCTATTGCATTGTCCCCCTTCCCAAGGACAACCTCTAGTTTGTTGAGTTCTCGAAGTATCGCAGGCCCATCTTGATATTTTAGAGCTAAGCGTTTCTTAATAGTACCATTGAAATCTTTTCTGTTCCTGCGGTAAGGGTGATCCTTAGGTAGGAACCTATAGTGTCCCATATAAACTATCTTTGAGTTATTTGGTTGATTTACCACATCGGTGTCGTCCAAGCACTCAACACAACTAGTATAGCCTTTTTTCTTCTCTCTGGACAATGAACCTCGACCTGGCAGGTTGGTGATTGTAGCGATAAGTAGTCCCTTGATCATGACATGTTCCTTTTTGTACTCATCCCAAACAACCGGCACACCATTTTCAAACATCTCCACTAGTTCATCAATCGCTGGTTCCAGAAACACATCGATGTCATTCCCAGGTTGTCTTGGCCCTTGGATCAGTAGTGGCATCTGGATGTATGACCGCTTCATACAAACCCAAGGTGGAAGGTTATATATATAGAGCGTCACTGGCCAGGTGCTATGATTACTTATAACCTAGTCGAAAGGATTCATCCCATCTGTGCTCAAAGCAGACTAAAGGTGCCTTACCTCTCCACCGATGTCCTTATAGAACATTGTATTGATAGTCCTCTAGTCATGCCCTTCGGTGGGGTGCCTCTTCATTGTATCTTTCTTATGCTCTTCGCCATGCCAGCGTAATAGCTTGGCTGACTCTGCACATGCAAACAACCTATGCACTCGGGGAGCTAGAGAAATACCAAACGACCTTTAGGGGACCTCCTTTGGTCTTGGTACCCTCATCTGATGGCCCTTCCTTGTACCATGGAGCTTCACACTTGGGGCACTTGTCCAAGGCTTTGTATTTTTCTCCACGGTACAATATGCAATCATTGGAACACGCGTGGATTTTTTCAACCTCGAGGCTGATGGGGCAGATCATTTGCTTGGCCAAGTATGTCTTTTCTGGCAACTTGTTTTTTCCTGGGAGCATTTTCCTTATTATACCTAACAATTGATCAAAGCCTTTATCGCTCAATCCGTTTGTCGATTTGAACTCTAACAGCATGATGTCAACTTCCAGTTTGCTCATTGGACAATTCCTATACAATGGTGTTTTGCCATCTTGTCTCATTTTCTCTAGCTTTCTCAACTGTCTTTCACTAAGACATCTGGTCTCTACATTTTGTAGCAGCTAAGAAATGCCATCATTATCCTCGGTGTAGTCAGCTAGCGTGTTCCTAAACACATTATGCCATAGGTTCCGTGTTGACACTGGGTTCCTCGTCAGCATCGTGGATGGCTACGTCAAGCATGTCCACATCATCATCGTTTTCCTGTAGAACATTCACACCAACCTCACCATGCATAGTCCATATCGTATAGTTTGGCATAAACCCTCTGGTAATCAAGTGCGATCGTATAGACTCAATTTGATGAAAGTTCCTTTGATTCTTGCAATCTTTGCATAAGCAAAAGATAGGGTGATAAATTGGCTGATGACATGCATGTACCGCTTGTCCGTTCGGGATAGATACATCCACTCTTGATCCATTTCTGCACAAAAAAATACTGAGATAGTAATTAGAAAAGAATTAATAAGAAATCGAGCATCATGAACAACAATTGTAGCTCGAAAGTACCATTTTTGGAAAATATTATTGTACACTAATTATTGGAAAATTAAAATTGGTAGCCCCGGCCTTGTAAATTGAAAATCGTAGTAAAAAACAATTATTGGACAATAATAAAAGAACAACTATTCTACTCTACTTCTAAGAACTAATTATAGCATCACATACTAACAATGATGATCTTGACCACCATGGAATAATTAGCTAGGAATTTAAATGTGTTCAGAGACACCAACCTTTTGGATGATGGATTCACCACAATTTGAGCCTTGCACAAATGTCCAATTGGAAAAGTGCTCTCTAGAATGGAGAAAGAACTAGAATGAGAATCAAGCAATGTAGCCATCAAAACGAAGCTAATTAAGCAACAAAATCAATGGAGTGGATGTTTGTTACTAACCTTAAAGAAAAAAGATCAAGCTATTCTTCAAAATCCAAGCGCTAGCTTCATGGTGAAGAGCAGCCGCAACAATGGAGGGAAGGGCCCAAATGCGCGCCTCTGTTCTTAGGATGGAAGAGAGGAGGAAGAAGAGGACGGCTATAGCCTTTTGTGCTGTAGGCTTATCACCGTTGGTTCTTAGCTAGAACCGATAGTGATAGATCCAAATCACTGTCGGCTCTTGGCTTGAAATGGCAGTGATAAGTGGCCACCAAAACACTACCGGTTCAACCCACAAACCAGCTATGATGTGGTCCTTCACTGCCGGTTTTAGCCCAGCCCCAATCATTTTCTCATTTTCAAGCTCATAACCGGCAGCGAAGGTACATCATTGCCGGTTCTCATAAATCCGGTAGTGCTAAGGCTGGCAGTGATGTCCAAATCAGTAGTAGTGATAATATCCTGTCGGCTGTTGGTTAGCCAATAGGTACCTATCGACAACCCAGCAGCCGACAGGCCGAAGTCATCGGTTGCTCGAAGGCCTTGCCGGCAGCGATGGGAACTGGTGCCATCATATGTTTGATGATTCTGTGTCCTCTTCCTAGTCAGCTTCCATGGGGTTAACATATTCTTTGTCCTCTTCATCATGTGTTGCATTGTGAACCGCCCCATCATCACACACATAAGTCTGCTTAGGATTTGGGTGCTCTAAGTGCTCCCTACTGGTCCTGTATTGCTACTCTTAGCATGAATGCCTCCATCAAGCAACTCCTGAACAAGCATTATATTGTTATAACAGCGCTCCAATGCCTTAGACATGAGGAATTCCATTTCTTTGTGTTGCTAGCCTCGTATAGCTCCTACCTATACACCATATATTATCCCGTAATTTAGGCACCAACATACTAATCCTGAAAGGTTGGTGGGAGGGAGGAGCACCTAATATTCATACAGCCAAGCTAAAACTTGATTCTGGCTATTATCTTACGTGAAATTCAATTGTGTCAAAAAACTAAAACTCCCTCAGGTCTACCCCGTTGTCACCCATTCTGATTTCACCATTCCCATAGTATATTCTGAATGACACTAATTCAGAAGATATTCCTAGTCGCATCATGCAAATATATCAAGTCAGTATTACATCAAGGAATACGCATAAAAAACATGTTCAATATGCTAATATACCTAGTCTAGTCTAACTAACAAAACTAACCTAGTCACTGTAATCAAACTAACCCTATAGCCAATACTTTACATACAATATTACTAAACACTAATTAAATTAAGTCTAACTGTAACCTAACAAACTACTAATTGAACTAACCCTAATCCTAGGTAAATACTAAAGAAACTAGACCTAACCCTAACCCTAATTAAACTAACCATAAACTAACTTATGTAACAGTAACTAATAATCTCAGTGTTGCATAACTAAAACTTATAATTAAACTAACCCTAAAATATTTAAACTAACCAGTAATCCAAAACACAACTAATCTAACCATAAAATAAAAATGCCCAAATCTAACTCTACTTAATCTAACACTTAAACTAACCCTAAATCAATTTCCTACATATCCAATAAATTAAAAAAAAACTAAAAGGAAGAAAACCTTATCGGTCGGTGTCACGGGGTCGGAACCATAGCAAGCATTGTTGTTCGAGTCAGTGTCAGAGTACGTGTCTTTGGTGGCTCGGGTGGACTCTAGAACACAAGAATCAAAGAGAGGATGCAATGGTTTATCCTATTTTGGGCCGACCGATGCCCTACGTCGAGCAGCTGATGATCCTTATACTCAAGAGCTCCAAAAATTGGGGGGTTACAACAGAGTGTACAGGAGGTAGAGAGAGATTTGGTAGGGTGTTAGCTCGGTGCTAATCCTGAGGTTGCCTCACCACAGGTGGAGCCTTCCCCTCATCGGGGAGGAGGAAGACGATGGGTGCGGTGGAGGAGCTCTCGGTGCCCCTCTCTAGGTAGCCCTGCACTAGGTGCTGAGCAGGAGCAAATCGATGAGTGGAATGATCTATCTCAGATCATCCTCCCCCCTCTAGGATTCGACCTTATCCTTTATATACCGAGATAGGTTGGGTACATGGTGGTTTGGGGGGTTGAGCCTATGGTCTACATGGGCTAGAGTCTAGGAGGGTCTTGCAGCGGCGCTCTATGGACCGTGGTGGTGTCATGGAGCTGAAGAAGCCCTGAGCGTCGTCCGGTTGGCCTATTCTGACATGCTGAGTGTTAGGTTGTGTTGGCTTGGACCGGCCTCCCCCAGGCACACCTTCTGGAGTCTTCATTGTGGCGAGGGAGGTTGGCTCGAGGGGCTGACACGTGGTCCTAGAAGCCCTGAGCCCCCGGAGTCCGAAGAGAGGTAATCTTCTTGTGTCATGCCCCATGCGTGACCCTGTCGGGGGAGCGGCCAGAAAGGCCATGCCCAAAGTGCTGGAGTCACTGAGCCCCCAAGCCTCGATGGCTCGGGGCGTGTCTTCTAGTGCTCGGACCTTGGCTAGAGTCGCATGCTGGGTAGGAGCTCAGGGTCAGGCTCAGATTTCCTATCGATCGGGACCCTGAGGCCCGGGCGAGCCCCAAGCCTTGAGAAGAGGCAGCGGCATGCTCAGGCTTAGGTGAGTTCGTTGGTCTGAGGGTGCGTGCAAGTGTACCCGATGGGTATAGCCCCTGAGCCCCTAGGACGATCCTGGAGGGGTCGGTCGGGGGGGTCTCATCGGTCAGAAACCATTAATCCCGAGGCTTAACATACCCATTTGTTAAGATCTCATCTGGAGCCCCCGAACCCTTTGTGGCCTCACTTGGCCTGGTTTGTGATGACGATGAAGGGCTGAATTCGATCTTCTGGTGACTGAGCTAGCCAAGGTAGGGATGGCTTCCACTGATGAGAGTGCGATGCCCTATGTGGGTCCCTCTCCCCAAGTGTAAAAGGGGTGGTCGGCTATCGAGGCCGAGCGGTAGTGGTGCCGACCCTTTCTCTAGTCCTATGTCGTGTAGGTCTATGGCCCGAGCGAGGGTTCAAAGAACTCATATGGGAGTTACCGACTTTTGGCTTGGGGACAACCTTCTTTTTGGTCAGAGCCTACCATGGGTCGGGTGATCGAGAGCATCTAGGCTCTGGCTTAGGGCCACCTAATCACTCGACGCATGTCACCCTTCTAGGGGCTTCAGTAGCAGGCCCCGATCCTCTCGAGCTGGCCATCTTAGGCTAACCTAATGTAGCCATAGGTCAGGGCATGGGGAGCATGCTGAGCTCAGGCGGGGGACCCTCATTGGGCCCACCGCTCAGTGGCTCCCAACCCAACTCCGAGGAGTCGGTTGGTTTTGGGGGTGCGCTGCCCGAGTGTCCATCGATCGTGGGGTCAAGTTGCTCTATCTAGGGAGCCAGCGTAGCCCCCGAGGACATCGTGGGGCCTCCTTGTTAGCGGGCATGGTGGCTTCTGGGCACATCCCTTCTGCTGATGCTCTGTGCAGGCGGCTGATGGCACCTGGGGTGCCGTGCCTGGCGGAGGAGTTATGGCGTGCACTCCCGCGTCGTCCCACATCATTTGGAAGATGGGATGTTGGGCTATGTGGAGAAGATCTAGCAGAGGAGAAGCCATGGCACTTGGTGCACATGGATTTGGCCCTGTTGATGGCAGCCGGTGGGCCCGAGGGGAGTCGGATCTCAAGTCCCGCGAGGAGGTGTGCGTGGAGTGGGCGACACACTTGGTGGAAAGTGGAGTAGGGACTTGACTCATTGTCAATGCCCTCCTGACTCTAACTTTACGATGTGGCCAACATCATGAAACCGCTCTGAGGCATGCTGTGGGGATTGAAGGGGCGCTTGGCTGGTTCCCCAAGGCCTTTTTATCCGTCAATGGCTGATCGAAGGGCTCAGAGTTGCTCACAGCGCATTAATGGGGCTATAAAAGGGGGCCCCAAGGACACAATGCCTTCTATCCCTCCTCTGGCTCGTTCTCTTGTTCCTCTTAGATCGAACTCCTGGCAGCCATGGCGACGATGAAGTGTGACCCCTCCCTCCAAGTGAGCCTAGCTCCCTCCACTGGGTGATCGCTCCCACGAGAATGGAAGGATTCTAGTGAAGTGGTCGCCAAAAATACATGAGGTGGTGGGAGATACTCCACGGCTCTACACGGGCAGCCGGATTGGAGGCGATCGCCTACGGCAGGGCGGCCTGCCCGACCTCCCACACGCACGGCGGACTCCGTGGATTGCTCCTCATGTAGCGTAGGCGGCCCCTAACCCTCGTCGGCTTTCGCCCCTGGTGGTGTAATTCTGGGTTTGCACGTCCTCCCAAGGTTCTTAGCCTAGGCACCCTATGGTGCGGGTGGTGCGGAGGGGGTCGGGGCAAAGGCTCATTGATCTGCCCCTCGCTAGACCGCACGCGCTTGCGCCCGAAGAATGTCTGGGGAGGTCAGCAACCTCTGGCCTGGCGGACTGGTCTTCACCCTTGACGTCCTCCCTCCTCCCCATGGAGGAGAGGAGATCATAGGGAAGGTGGGGCGCCAACCCTTATTCTGAGTCGAACCGGTTTTTTTGCAGCCGTATATTGTAATCGGATCATTCCCAATTATTGAAATGAAATTACTTTCGTTTGTAATCTCATTGCTCATGAGTTGTGCTCAGAGACTTAGGTCCCTTGTTAGGATGGGGCTTTTACAACAATGGCCTTGGTGGCCAGGATTGCCGTGCTCGTGCTGCTAGCGGGTGAGTCCATGAGAACCCTAGGTTTATGGTCGTTCCGTGCCTTGGTCATGTCCCCTAGCGGGGAGATCCTTGGCTTCTCGACTGAGCCACTCGTATAGTTCTTGAGCCCATCTATCGGTGCTCAGGGGCTCGCTGCCTCCCTCATTGGGTCACCATGAGCCGCTTGAGGTCAGTACTCAGACATCGTTCGAAGGTCGGCCGGTTTCAATTCTGAGCACCCGGCTAAGGCCCCTGGTGCCCGACCTTGAACATCCCTCACACCTTTGGATGCTTTGGGTGACCTTGAAGCCTAGTGGGCTAGCCTTAGAACCCTCGGCGATGCCCCTTCTGAGGGGCCCCATGCCATCATGTGGCTCGGAGACATGATCCGATGAGGGATCAAGAAACAGAGAGATAGCTATAAAAGAATGAAATGGACACAAGAGAAGGGAAGGATGACATAGCTAGTAACACGGTGGTTGGGGTCATTCTATTAGCGCTTTTGCCAATCTCTCGCCCGGTCCTCCTATTCCATTTGTCCCCGTCCTTGCCTCGCTTGGGGGCCTTCTGCTGTAGTCCTCCTTCAAAGAGGGCAACGATTGGCTAGCTTAGTCGATCCTTTAGCATGGTAGAGCTGCTGCTGGAGTCACTCGGGATAAAGAAGATAGTAGCAAAGACAACCAAAGCAAGAAGGTCTGGAGGATGGGACTTATCTTGGTTTTTGTTGTTGGAGAGGTCGGCGAAGGAGGCTGGCAGGCGGTTACTGGCTCAAGAGGCAGCGCTTCTGGGTGGATGGCTCAGCGGTGGCCTTCCCTCATGGGGAAAGGTTGGAACTCACCTCGATCGGGTCAATCCCTTCTGGGGGCCAAGTGCCTGGATGGAGGATCCAGTCGAGCCATCGCTGCCGCCAGGAGCATCAGCCACCTCGTCGATGCCCGGTTGGTCGAGCACCGCCACTGCCTTGGATGCTTCCTCCACCGGTGCCCTTCCTACATCATAGCCCGGGCTGTTGGGAGCATAGGGGGCGATCAGTGCGGCTGCTTGGACGACACAGTCTTGCTCGCAGTAATCGGCTTGCTTGAAGCTACCCTCGATAGTGATGACCCCTTGGGGCCGGGCATCTTCAACTTCTAGTAGGTGTAGTTGGGGATAGCCATGAACTTGGCCAAGCATGGCTGATCTAGGAGAGCATGGTAGACGTTGGGGAAGTCAACCACCTCGAAGGTGAATGGATCCTTGTGGAAGTTGTTCGGCTGGCCAAAGGTGACGTTGAGCCAGATGCGCCCGAGGGGCATGGCTTCCTTCCCTAGGACAATTCCATAGAATGGTGCCTTGCTTGGGCACAAGCTGCTCCACGGGATGCCCATCTTGTCTAGGGTGCTGGTGTAGAGTATGTTGAGGCCGCTTCCCCCATCCATTAACACCTTGGTGAGGTGCGTCGTACCCATGATCGGGTAAACCACGAGCGGGTAGCGTCCCATGTGAGGAACATGATCGGGGTGATCCCCTTGGTCGAAGGTGATGGCCGTTAGGGACCATTGAAGTTGCATCGGGACGGTGAGGGTGTGAACGATGTTCACCTCCTGCTCGGTGATGCGGTGCTACCGGCAGGACTTGTATGCCTAGGAGCCCCCAAAGATCATGACGCAGTGATCGGCTTCGGGGAACTTAGTGTCATCCTTTGGGGCAGTGTCCGCTAGCTCGCCGACCTTCAGGGCAGGCTTCTGGGCCTCGCCTTGCTAGCCGAGGGTGCCACGGATGTATCCCTTGATGGTGGTGTAGTCTTTGAGGAGGTGCTTCGCCTACCCCCCGTGGAACGGGCAGGGGGCCTCGAGCGCCTTCTCGAAGTGCTCGTGTGTGCACCACACCTACGGGGCTAAGGCCTGGCGGCGCGGTCGTCGCCGTCATCCCCACCGCTGAGGTGGCCGGTGGCTTTGGCCTTGCCGCCAAAGTGTGCCTGGACGGCCTCCTCACCGGTGGTGTACTAGGTGGTGTCGTCCAGGAGTTCCCACGTCGTGCGCGGGGTATCGCGGCTGAGAACGTGGATGAGCGTCTCATAGGTTGTGCCGGAGATGATGTCATTGATCATGTCAGCGTCGGTAATGTTGGGGATCTAGTTGCGCTTCTTGGAGAAGCGCTGCATGTACTCTCGGAGGGTCTCGTTGGCCCTCTGCCTATAGTTGCGGAGGTCCCAAGAGTTTCTAGGTCGAGTGTAGATACCCTAGAAGAGACCAACGAAGATGGAGCGGAGGTCGCCCTAGTAGTGGATGCTACCAGGCTCGAGCTGCTCGAGCCAAGCTCTAGTTGAGCTTGACAGAAGCAGAGTAAGGTACTGGACAACGAAGTCATCATCCGACCCCCCAGCCCTCATGGCAAGGCAGTAGTCATCGAGATGTGTGTCGCCTGGGGGTAGGGGCCGCCTAGATCATCGCCCTGAATGCCTAGGGGCCAAAGTGATCTAGGGCGGTGGCCCCGCCCCTTCACTTAGGGGTATGGGACTATGCCTAAGCATGGCTCCTGGCCTCGATGGTGTCATAGAAGTTGCGGTTGTCGCCGATGTGGTGATGCATAGGGGGATGCTGAGGGGAAGGCTCGTGCCTTCGCTCCTGCTAGGGCTTGGCACCCCTAGTCCACAGGCGGTTGAAGCTACTACTAGAGGAGTCGCCACCGCTCCCACCTATCGGCATGGCATGAGCGTCAAAGCAATCCCTATTGATGGTGGTCATAATATGGGTCGACCTAGAGAGCACGGCGCGATGTTGGGAGGCAGAACTCTTGGCCTGCTGCTGGAGGGCAACATGGAGAAGCCACCTTGCCTCATGTAGCCGCTCATTGGTCTTTGGGTCCGGCATGTCAGAGATGTCCTCCGACCGGCTGGCGGCGGCCGCCATGTTGTAGGCCGCTCGGGGGAAGCGTAGGGCCCTAGGAGCCCCCGTGAGGGTGTCGTCATTGTTTCTAGGAGGTTGTAAGGCTTGTTGCCGTACAAGGTCCTACCTTTGGCGCTTAAGCTCTACCTCGGCGGCCTCCAGCTCCACCTACCGAGCTAGAGGCGAGCTGCCTTCTCCCAAAGGTAGTTCATGTGGCTGTGGGGACTCTAGTTCGGTGGTGTGAGCTCAGGCGCCTAATCAGCAGGAACCTCGCAGTCGATGTGGTAGCACATGCACAGTGGGGCATATCAGTCGATGTCCTCAGAGTCATACTCCAGGCCATTCCCCAAGAGGATCTTGAGGAAGGTGCATAGTAAGGGGATGTCAACCCCCACGATGCCAGAGAGGATGACACTCCGTGGTGCCTCACGACTGACAAGGTGCTCTAGCTCCAGCTAGAAGGACACTACGCATTCTAGATCCCGAAAGGCTTGTCTGAGAGGTAGTACCAGAAGTGGTCGGTCGGCGGGAGCACCTCGCCGATGGCAATCTGGTGGTGGACGTTGGCTAGCATGTAGAACATCTGGCGACGGTTCGACATGGCTGGGTGCAGACCCAGACCACATCGGATCTGTTGGGACAGGACCTCAAGATCTACTCCTAGGAGGCCTAGCGGAGGGGGTGGCGCTGGAAGCTCGTTGCCCACCGACGTGGCCCCGTTGAGCATACAAAGCTCACTATAGCAGTTGGCGATGTAGGCCAAGCTCCCAAAGTTGAGTGCCTGGCCCGGAGCGAAGGCGTTGGCTATGATGAAGGACTCGTTAGGGAAGCAAACACTGTTGTCTAGGATGGTGCCGCTTGCTCCGACAACGAGGCGAGTGGCTTCGGCCACTATAGAGCTGAATCACACTTGACGCTGCCCCCTACCTAGCACGCCAGCTGTCGTGGGTCGAAACAGCGGCAAGCATTGTTGTTCAAGTCGAGTGTCAGAGTACGTGTCTCCGATGGCTTGGGTGGACTCAATAACACAAGAATCATAGAGAGGACGCAATGGTTTATCCTGGTTCAGGCCGATCGATGCCCTACGTCCAGCTGATGATGATCCTTATACTCAAGAGCACCCAAAATCGGGGGGGTTTACAATTGAGTGTACAGGAGGTAGAGAGAGATTTGGTAGGGAGTTAGCTCACTGCTAATCCTGAGGTTGCCTCACCACCAGTGGAGCCTTCCCCTTATCGTAGAGGAGGAAGACTAGGGGTATGGTGGATGAGCTCTTGGTGCCCCTCTCTGGGTTGTCCTACTCTCGGTGCTGAGTAGGAGTGGATTGATGAGGAGTGGAATGATCTGTCTCGGATCGTCCTCCCCCCTCTAGGATCTGATGTTATCCCTTATATACTGAGATAGGTTAGGTACATGGCAGTTTAGGAGGTTGAGCCTATGGTCTACATGTGTTGGAGTCTAGAAAGGTCTTACAGCGATGCTCTATAGACCGTGGTGGTGTCATGGAGCTGAAGAAGCCTTGGGCGTTGTCAGGCTGGCCTATTCTAACACGCTGAGTGTCAGGTTGTGTTGGCTTGGACAGACCTCCCCAAGGCACACCTCCTGGAGTCTTCTTGGTGGCGAGGGAGGTTAGCTCGAGGGGTTGATGCGTGGGCCCGAAAGCCCCCGAGCCCCCGAAGGCCGAAGAGAGCTTGTCTTCTTGTGTCACACCCCGTGCGTGACCCTATCAGGGGAGCAGCTGGCAAGGCCACACCCAAAGTGCTGGAGTCATGGAGCCCCCGAGCCTTGATGGCTCAGGGCATTTCTTCTAGTGCCCGGTCCTTAGCTGGCGTCCTAGGCCGGGCAGGAGCTAAGGTCCAGGATAAGGTTTCCTGTTGATCGGGAACCTGAGGCCTAGGCGAGCCCCCAAGCCTTGAGCAGAGGCAGTGGCATGCTTAGGATTGGGCGAGTTCCTTGGTCTAAGGGTGCGCACGAGCGTACCCAATGGATATAGCCCCGAGCCCCTAGGCGATCCTAGAGGGGTCGGTCAGGGGGTCTCATCGGTCGGGAACCATTGATCTCGAATCTTAACAAACCCATATGTTAGGATCTCATCAGCTAGCGCCGGCGAAGTGCTCGTGTGAGCAGCGTTGATGGCTGGGGCATGGGGAGTTGAGGCCAGCAGTCGTCACCAGATCCAGTGGACCAGCACGACAGGGGTGGGTCAGAAGCGGTGGCGTAGAGAGGCGCATGAGAGAGTGAGACACACACATAGAAGAGATGGAGGAAGAGGACGCGACACTAATATAGGGCCCTACCGACAGCTGGGTGGTTGACAGGGCCCCGTTGGCTCTCGGATAGCCAATATACTTTGTTGGCACCAACAATGCTCGGGTGGTAAGTTATGCTGGCCACATATGCAAGCTAATCAGTGATCCGAGTGCGGATAGGGTCCTATCGGCCTACCAGGGGGGACAGGTGTCCTATCGGCCATTAAGCTTCCAATAGACTGTTAATTCGGCAATTTTTCTTTAATGACACTTAAATCTATAATTAATCATTAAAAATATCATTTTAAGAAAATTTATAAATGTCTAGATATGCAGACTATTCATATTGTCATGCATCAAGGTATGGAACGACTTACTCGGTGAGGGACGTTCAGGTTACCCACGCACCTAGTGTGATATAAAACAATGGTTTTTGCCCCTCAAATTTGAAATGCTTAAGAGCACTCCTCTCCAAACCTACAACCAGCTTACTAGAGCACTACTCTCCAAACTTCAGGAATAAAAGTCTCACTTTTCTCCTCTCCAACAAATTAAAGTTGCAACTATTAACATAGTGTCCATCCTCAGCACAATTCTAAAATATGACATCAAACTAGATTTCCATTGATATTGTGATAGGTGTTTGATTTGAGTCTGCCTCTCCCACCACCTTTGCTGCCTCCGTCTGCTGCCTGGACCTCTACTCTTCCTCTAACTTTGATGGTTTTGACTCTGCCTCTGCCCTCTGCCACTATCGTTTGCCTTTCCCTCTCCCTCTGCCTTTGCATGTGCCTCTTCCTAGACCTCTTCCTCTTGCTTTTGTTTTACTCTGAATGAAGATATGCCTCTCCATGGATCCACCTCTTAATCTGCATGTGGCTCCGGCTCTGGCTATAGCTTTGGCAGCTCTGGCTCTAGCTCTGGCTCTGGCTGTAGCTCTAAAGGCTGTGGCCATAGCTGCAAACTCTTTTGGGAATTCTAGGACTCTTGAGTATTCCACGTTTCATTGCCTCTTCTTCTTTTATCGTATTCACTAAAACCTCCTCAATATTGTTAGCATCTAATAAATTGTGGAGATTTCGTGAGATCCTAAGCATAGGAGCTACATTGTCTCTCTCTACACCCAGGGCAAGGATTCGTCCTGTATATTATTAATTATCCAAAAATCATTGTAACTTAAATCTAGTAAGGGTTCTTCAGCATCAAAGAAAGGATTCATCCTGTATATTATTAATTATCCAAAAATTAGAAGCACATCTTTTGGGTGAAAATGATTTGAATGCCCTCAACATTTAGATCCCAAGTCTAAATATAGGAATCATTAAACTTCACTTAACATGCGCACAACAGACCTTGTTGCGATAGTTGGCTGTCCCCTCCCAGTGATAACAACATAATTTTGTGTCTTGTGCAATTTTATATTTTTGAGGATGTTAAAGAAAACTCTTTCTCCACAATCAAGATAAAATAAATTTCATCTATTTTTCAATGCCGTCAATAAGGAGAGATTCATCTTGGATAAGTTTCTCCCTAAAACTTTGAGTCATTGTGAACATGCCGACCTATGAAAAGTATCACATGCCGAGAATCCATCCTCTAGCATAAATAGACACTCTAGTAGAATGCAAACCTCATTTACTGCTAGTAGAAAAATTATTTTCATAGCCCTTCCCCTTACCAAATAGAGTTTCATTTTGGTAATATACTTCCCTATGTGCTATCATCAAGTGATTGTGCATTTGGAGTGACATAAGAGGAGAGGGAAAGGATGTAACACCCTCGGTGTTACACTGTAAATCATTTACTAAAATATGTCATGAGCAACTTCAGGAATGTCTTTGTACTGATCTCCCCCGAAGTTTAGCTTATCATCCACAGATGGATGGGCAAACAGAAAGTGTCAATCAGGTACTTGAGGATATGTTGAGGGCTTGTGCCATCTCTTTTCCTAAAAAGTGGGACGAATGCTTGAACTTAGTTGAGTTTTCTGACAACAATAGCTATCAGGAAAGCATTTGTATGGCACCTTTTGAAGCTCTATATGGAAAGAAGTGTAGCACCCGGCTTAACTGGGTTGAAGTGGGTGATCGTGGATATTTTGGGCCTGATTTTATCAAAGAAGCTCGGGAGCAAGTCAGTATTATTTAGAGCCATTTGAAGGTAGCTCAAAGTCATCAGAAAGCTTATGCGGACAAGCAAAGAAGGCCCTTACAATTTGAAGTTGGTGATCATGTGTATCTCAAGGTATCTCCCATGAGAGGTGTAGATCGATTTGGTGTCCGTGGGAAGTTACCTCCTCACTATGTTGGGCCTTATAAGGTTTTGGAGCGATGTGGTCCTGTTGCTTATCGTCTCCAACTTCCGGACATTTTGTCAGCAGTGCATAATATCTTCCATGTTTCCTGGTTAAAGAAATGTTTGTGGGTCCCCAATGAAGCGGTGGAAATGAAAGGACTTCCCCTCTAGCCCGATTTGTCATATATTGAGCATCCTATCAAGATCTTGGACAAAAAAGAAAGAGTGACTAGAAACAGTGTGGTGAAACTTTACAAAGTTTAGTGGCAAAATCACTCAGAGGACAAAGCAACGTGGGAGCAAGAAAGTTATATCTTGAAGCATTATCCCCACCTTCTTTCTAGTTAACCGAGGTAATTGTTTAAATCGAAATTTATTTCTTGTCTCTTTTCCCACAGCTAGACACATGAAATCTCAGGATGAGATTTGGTTTAAGGGGGGTAGATTTGTAACACCCTCGGTGTTACACTGTAAATCATTTACTAAAACATGTCATGAGCATCATGTTTATGTGTTAATGCATGTAATAAAGAGTGTAGATCAATTTTCGTAACTCAAAACGATCAACGGAAATGAGAAATGAAAGTTAATTCAATAGTCATGTTATATCACTTAGGGTTTAAAACTAATTTTTATTAAGCAAAAATGCTATAGAACATGTATGTGATACTTAAATAAAGTTTGAAGTACAAACTTTGTAGATGGCAATGAAATACCTGTGTTTGAAAAATGATACTACTAGCTAAGATTTCCAATAGCTTAGAAATGCAATTTGAAATAGAGTTCAACTCAAAACTTAGAAAAATTTAAAGTTTGTTGGCAGTTAGATATTGCTATGTCTAGCAAATTATTCTGAGGAATTGGGTTAAAGAGCGACGTAGTGCTATAGCTTTCTTAAGTAGCCTCATATACCGTCTTGAGTGTAGTGAAGACCGTTTATGTTTAGGAGTAACGGGTTGGTCGCGGTAGAAGCTATAAAATCCATGCACATCACGTTTTCGGTTTGTTTCCCTCGCGTGGGCGCGGTCACCGCACGTCACTGGTCGTCGTCGCCATGTCAGTGCGCCTCACGCGCGCGTGTGTTGCCACGCTGGGTTGGTCGTGTGCCATGGGATTAGCCTTGGGCGCTGCCGTGTCAGGCCATCGCTTCAGCCGTGTGGCCGTGCTGCGCTGCCGCCCGCCCTACGCGCTGCCATGCTACCCCACTACTGGGTTGCTGCCACTGCGGCCGCTCTACCTTGCTGTTGCTCATCATGTCGTGCTGCAGGCTGCCTCATCACTGCTTGCTGTGCCGCCACGCGTTGCCAACATGCATGTGGGGTGCTCCTGTTGCGCTCGAGTCATCACCTCGCCTTAGTGGCACTACTGGCCACATGGGCTAGGCCACACCTGCCGTCTCACGCGCACACGTGGCCGGTCATGGAGGGCACGCTCATCGTTTGCACCTTGGACGGAAGCACTCGGTCGTGACATACGCGTCCCGCTAGGGCACACACCCGCGCCACTACCGCTGCCAGTATTTTTCCCCTGCTGCACCCCTGCCCGCTGTAGTCACATCACGGCCACCGGGGGCCTGAGCGCGGGCACCAGCCATCAATTCTTCATGCTCATAGATGCGCTCGGTCGCTAGCATCTCAACCGCCAACTCACCTCTTTGAATTGCATCGCGACGAGCCCCAATTTGGGAGTTTCCTCTGCGCCACGCCATTTTAGGCCACGTAAGGCCACGGCCAGGGGTAGCCTTTGGCTCACCTTTCTAGACCAATCTAGCTATGCCTCTAGTTTAGCCTCCACTGCCACTTCACCCTGCGCACCTCACTTGCACCTCTACCACGTCGCCATAGCCACTAACATGGCCGCACCATCTCGGAGCGCCGCCGCATCCCACCACCCGCACGTGGCCAGCCCTATTCGAGGAACCTCCAGCCAAACCACCACCTTAGCCACAACCAGTCTATGATAGTGATGCTATAGCGCTAGCTAGTTCACCCCGTGGTGGCTTAGGGTGACCAGCATGGCTGTGCCGCTGTTGCGCATGGCCGCATGCCGTGGTCACCACTTCCGTGAGCTCTGCCGCTCCTGTAACCTAGGCTAGTGTAGGCGCTAAGGTTGTAGATGGGGGTTGGCCCATTAGTGGAGCCAGCGTGGGTCCTAGCTGGTCGGCGTGGCCGTCCAATGCCATCGCCACCACGTCGGTGCGCGCGCGTGTGATAGAACCGCCCAATTTATACAAGATCAAGTACGGCTGTCCCCGCTTAACACGTTGACACGCGCATACTCTCACTTATATAAACCCGGTAGTCCGCCGAGTGTCACGCAGGACCTCGGTAAATCAACATCACAACCAAGATCGCGTGATTAAGCAAATACACCTCACATACACAGAGTTGCAGCGGAAATAATATTACAAATAGGTTCATAAATAATAATACAAGTTTGGATTTCAAAACCGATTAGTGAAAACAACATTGCTTTCGAAGGATTTCATTAATATGAGTTCCAAATACATCGCTAGCATAAGTGACATCCTCAGATAAAAGCATATAGATGAGAATAAATATAGAGTCACCGAGCCCACCGGCGGTTAGCCACCATCCTCAAGTGAGTCGAAACCTCACCGCAACATGGTGGGATAAACCATGAGTACTCGAATGTACTCACTAGACTTACCCGTCATAACCAGAAATAAAATTGACTCCAAGGAGTATGCAAGGCTTTATAAGTGGAGGTAGCTTGACAACAATTTGCATAAAAGCGATTAACTCAATTATACAATTATAATTCTATCATCAAGTTAATTATAACTATCCATCTCTAGATTAGCAACTATCCGTGCCAAACATGTGGTATATCTTTTTAGAGCATACAATAGTAACCATAGCGGTATTGAAATTCTAAATTCATTGAACCATCATATTCCATAACACGAGTTACTACGATGTTGGAGCTAGCCAAGTTTCTCACTATCCGGAGAGAGGCGGCGATTGAATCGATTTCAACCAGCCGAATTTATTCCTAACACAAACCCAGGTCTACCAACCACGATAGCCTTAGGTCACCTTTGGTACAACTCGGTACACATTTCATGGGTCCGCATCAGGCCCGCACAATCTAGGACACCAGATGCGGGACGTTCAGCCTAGCCTGCCCTTGGCTCACCTCGATCGCCCTCCGCAAGGAGCGCACAACAAACGGGTCCCGCACTGAGTTGAGCTACTCGACTTCATACGGTCGGAACGAGTTATCCGCCAGCTAAGTGATAGGCATGCGTTCAATCTTGTCAGAAGTTCCAACAACGGTACGGTCCTTGATCGGCACAGACGGAATCACATGAGTCATCCTACACATAGACTCCGCCCGGCCTTGATTTTCTTTTACCCCATGGTTACATTCCACGATAGCAAATATAGCCAACCGTGCTCGGTATCCACATATATCTCGCGGTGACAGGATATCACCCGACTTCTACCGGTCTAAGCATGGCTAAGCATATATTCGATCACGGACCTATACCGGTTAAAGGTGTAATATCTGGACAAGGAATTTATATGCATCAAGTGGTTCCATTCAACTCTTATAACCTAATGCATCAATCATAAGTACTTAAGTAATCATTTGTAAAATACTGGGAGACTTAAAATGCTCCGGGGCTTGCCTGGGATCCGACACCAGTCAGTTCAGTTAGCTTGCACCGACTTGGTGACATCTCCGGTCCTAGCACTTGCTTAATCCTTCCATCTTCGGGATAGATCCACCAAACACCGTCTTCGGGTTTAACTCCACATCACCTCCTTCACGTGGTTTATCTAGCGTACCTAAATGAGATGCAAGATGCAGGTGTATGAATACATGGAAGTGCAATAGATAATGCAGCGCATGCAGTAAGTAAGACAAGCACAAGGTTACGTTAACATGCACAAGCACTTCACATTGCTTACTTTAAATATCGCACAATTTATAATGCCACGATAGCAAAGAAGATGACAACACCAAGCATGACACAAGTTTCCCAAGATTTCAGGTACTCTAACTCAACCATCATCAAAGGTATGAGCCACACTTAGCAATATACAAGCAAACAACTATAATTGGAATCTGTCAATTTCTGGACATGCAAACAGCAGCTACAAGATTTAGCTATAACTGGAGTTACACAAATCCAAATGACTTGCAAGAAGACATTTTGGAAAGCTTATGAAATTTGTGACAATTCATATTTAATCATCTTAGCATGATTCTCAAGTTAACTAAGTCAAATATACCTATTTATAGAAACTGGTCTAAACAAAACAGAGAGCAGCCATTTCTGAAACCCAACTTTAAACAGGCATAACTCACAAACCACAAAGCCAAATACCACCAAATTTTAACAGGAGCTAGATACATGAATTATCTACAACTTTGTTATTATCACCAAAAACTCATTCAAATCCTAACTAGATCAAACACTAGCATCATTCAGATCTGCTCAGAATAAAATCAAAACCTGATAGAAGACTTAAAAGTCATGTAACTCCTACACTATCTGGCCTATGACCTTACAATTCGAACTCAAGCAAGATCATGAAATTTTCTACAACTTTTGTATTCACTACAACCATAGCAAACATCATTTACACCACAAAAATAATTGCACAAGCAAAACTACAATTCCAGCCCAACAGCAGTGGTATAGGGAATTGATAGCATCTTCAGAGGAGCATAACTGGAGTTCTAGACCTCCAACATACATGAACCATAACTTTTTGAAAACCTTAGGAAGTTACCTACAACTTTCGTATTCTCATATTAAGATGATTCTACAGCTAGAAGGGTCAATTAATCCAATAATTGCATCTCTGTCCAAAACATAGACAGAAACTGACATGTCACTTTAAACAGCTATAAATGGAGTTATATATGTCCAATAAATGTGGTTCTAGACTTTTTAGAAAGCTTGTCAAATTCTAAACAACTTTGTTATAGACACCTAAAGCTAATTCTACTAGTAAAAAGGCCCCACAGTAAGAACAAGGAAACCCTCTCTGGTTTTGGGCAGAAACAGCCACAGAGATCTAAGCAAGTATAACTCAAGATCTACTTAACCAAAAATCATAATATTTAACTTTTTGGAAAGCTTAAGAAAAGTACTAAAACTCATGTATTGTCATCAAATCATGATTCATAACTTAACTGAGCTAATTAATTCAAACATGCAGAACTGTTCAGAATAGGAGCAAATCAAAACATGGCATTTGTTATTTTTTCTAACTCTTAAACTATAAATCCTAAACTCATGAAATTTTTACCAGACAACAACAATCACCTTAGTAGCAC
The DNA here is from genome assembly GCA_904845875.1 of Miscanthus lutarioriparius. NCBI lineage: Eukaryota > Viridiplantae > Streptophyta > Magnoliopsida > Poales > Poaceae > Miscanthus > Miscanthus lutarioriparius. The sequence goes on from CAJGYO010000011.1 coordinate 71,557,631, forward strand.
TCCACAAAAATTTCACATTTATTTGAGCAAATCAACTGCAGTTATAAAAAAAAACAAGTAAGACTAGCATTCAAACCCTGACTGCACAAATCCATTTCTACAGCTAAAACTTTAAACTAAAATCTGACATATTATAGATCTAGTGCATAGAGAATTTCACAAGGATTCCAAAAAGTCTTAATTTTCTATTTTACGATTTTTGTATGAATTACTATGAATTTTCAAAGTTCATCATTCACATCTGCCTAAATCAAAGAAAAAGAGATTTAAATCTTGCATTGGGGACCCTGAAGTTTCCATAAATTAAACTCGGACAAATAGATCCTTTACTGCACTATTCACATGAGTCATTGATTCATCACTTAACCCCCTGGAGAAAATCAAATTCATGCGCGTGGTCCTTGACCTCTCTTCATCCGGCCGGAAGCAGGACACCTCGCCGGAGCTCCTGGTTCTGGTGGCGGTGGTCGGCGTCGGCGTCGGAGAAGTTGTGAGGGAGCATCCAAGGGCCGGCGCAGACGCGAGGGGCTGCCCAACTAGGCCGGAGGGGGGCCAGGTTGGCCTGGCCGCGCGCACAGGCATTCGCGGCGGCCACGGCACCGGTGGCCACGCGCTACGGCGGCGAAGGAAGGCCGGGGAGGGGCGCGCGAGGCTAAGAGGAGGACGGCGGAGCCGGTGGCGCACACGGATGGACATGAGGGAGCCCAGAGGCAGGGGGACGCGGAGGTGGCCAGCTCAGCCATGGCGGTTCCGCGGCGGACGCGAGAGCGAGAGCTGGAGAGGGAGTGAGTGAGTGCGAGCGACTGAACTGGGCAGCGCGGCGCCACTGATAACGCATGCCAGCGCGCAGCGTTGAGGGCCTGGTGTCGGCCAGCTACGGCCATGCGGTGGCCACGCGGCGGCATGTTTCTGCCGCGGTCGGCCATGACCCAGCGCGCGCGGCGTCTTCAGCGACTGAAAAACCGACCTGACGACGTGATTTGAAGTCGTTCAATCTCCTAAACTGTGGTGATTCAGCGTTTAAATCCTTAATCAAAGTTGGATATCTACCTACCAGCTACAAAGTTGTTTTAGAAATCAAAGACCAATTCTCAATGTATAGGAAGAGATAACGGCCCAAAGTTGAGCTCGTCACACTGCCAATGCTAAACACTTGGAAGAATTTGCTAAGTGCTGAAAACAGTGAAAAGTTGATCTTTGTGAGCTAAATTGAAGCATGTTAGGAGCTGAACTGGACTCTGACCCAAAAATAAAAGTTGTTCCTCTCATCAAATACTACAACTTTTCTTTAGTGAACACATCCATGCAAAGTCTCTATGACATAGTTCAAACTAGGTCAAACATACTACATTTAAATGATGACTTACACTTAAACTATGACTTAGCGACCAAATTAGCCCTAGCCACGTATACCAAAGTTGTTCATAATGAAACTCTAAACATGTTTAATGTATTCCTAAGGTCACACAAGCACTTTATACATTGGGTACATATTTTACTTTCTAGGTCAACATGCATATCGTCACTTAGGAGCTTAATTATGCAAAGTGATCTACAAGAACAATGTTCTATTAGCCATCCTAAGCCTAGCTAAGGTGTTTTAGTGACTAACATGACCCACTTGCACTCATTCATACATGATCATAAGTATACACAAAGAAAACATGAAATAACAAAGCATGTTTCATATGTTTCAATCATATGTTTCCTATATAAAAGCTTATATATGAATGCCTCATGCTCATGCTCTGCAAGTCAAATTATGCAAGCCTAACACCTAGGATGTTACAACCCTCCCCCCCTTATAGGAATCTCGTCCCGAGATTCAGTGCGAAAGACTTCATAGTTACCAAATAGTCGTTACCTGACTGGAGACTAACTTTCCTACTGGTAACTAATCAGTTGTCTCTCAACACTAAAAAGGTTCCAAATCTCCACTCTTGATAACAAAATTGTGGTCGAAGCATACCGATGGTCACCATTGAAGTCAGCAGAAAGGGTCACACTAAAGAAGGTCAGTTCGTCTACACAATCCTTATGCACCTAAAGATTGAGAACTTGGATAGGAACTCATATATACTAGGTGACCTATTACAGCACACAATATCTTGGTCCATTTATCATCCGACTGATTACTTGTTCAACCTTAAGTGTGGTGCACCTTTCTGATCCAACGAAAATGACATAAGTTGCTCACTAGATGACCGACGTCATTACAGGGACAGTCAAGTCGAGTAGAGTCACTTGTCTACCACCTCTTGCAGTTTGCTTATGTTCCTGTTAGTGACCTGTTCTTCAAGGGTTAACCGTTGGACGACTCTAGAAGGAAGTCCTATTGCATCTAATTCGACATACAGATCTTCTGACACGATAAGGAGAGATAACCAAGGAAGAGCTCACGTGAAAATAACGCATCGGTGCAGTTCTGTAATGGATCATGACTAGGAACCTCGATACCAGCGCGTGCCGAGCAGCACAACCTTGTGGCTGCAGTCCACAGGATGCCCTCGGTTTCGTCGCGGCACCGTAGATTGCTAATCGTGGCACCATTACTGAATATACAACCCACAAGAAATCTCACATGGCATAAATTGGGTTACATAGGAGCAAGCACTATGTGAAGGAGGGATAGCAACAAAGGTAGTTACAAGGTTATTAGGAGTCAACAAGCAGGGGATCCAAAGATTTAAAACACAGCGCGAGAGAGCATAGCCTAATTGCCGAAGGCAACTAAGTAGGAGACTCTTGCTGAATTTCCATATACGCCTTGTGTCCACCAAGTGATTACCAGGTCAAGATTAACATGAGATTTGGTCTTGTCGAGTAGCAACATGAGATCAAGACTAATAAATATTCAGAGACTTGAAAGGGTTGGAGACAAAACAAACGAGATTCAAGGGTAGAGCCATTGCACTGACTAGGGATTCAGTTGATAAAGCAATGACAGGATCTGCAAGGATAAGGTTCCAAAGCCAGGGCAGATAGCGATTAGCGTTGTACCAGATCATCAGTAGGAGAGGGAGCAATGAAGTCCGACAAGGATTTCGGAGCAAGGTCCTTCCACACAAGAGTGGGACAACCACGACACATGCAAGCAAGGAAGAGAGCTAAGCTTGGGCCTAAGGTCAGGCAAAGACATGGATAAAGGTCTTCGTAGCGCAACGTTCAAGGCTAGCAACCACGTATACAGGCTCGGGTCCTTAAGAGAGAACTTAATTGTAGATGATAACCCAGAGATTACCAAAACTTGGACGTTGTTCCAGGATAGCGCTCTTCAACACTCATATGCTTTCCGAGGACAAAAGGAGTGACAGCTACGGCACTACCTAGATTACGAGCATCCACACCTACATCATGGTCTTAAGCAAGCACTTCAAAACACTCAATCTAATTAGCTTAAGCGACTATTACTAAGCACAAAGCTCGCACCTAACAAGTAGTCACCTACGACAACATTGCTACACATAAACATGCGAACCTGGTGGTAAGGTACTGTTATCTTTTATTTCCTTTTTACCGAGTAGGTGGATATCTCTACAAAACAAGTCTTATATTTAGCAATTTAGTCTTCGAAGGGGTGAAGTTTTGCTAATTAATAACTTGTCATCTAGTTCCTTTGGAAGCAAACATACAAGGTAAAGCTAATCACACACTATCTTCAAGCACAGCTATTCAAGCGGCATGGAACAAGGCACTTTGTCTAGCTTCACACAAGGAAGATAGTAGCATCACATTGATCATAAGTTACTTAGCATTAGAACAAGGTGAGGGAAGCATATTTATGCACAAGCACAATCATGATGCATGCTCGTCCTATTCGTCCTCCCAAATTTGCCAGCCTAAGGCGGCAATCACTTTCTATGTCGGTGGCATAACACGTACTCTCTCTATATATAGCTAGTCGTCAGCTACATTCAATCTACGCATTCGTGGTTAGAATACCTGCAGGCAAACTCATTGCAGCCCATCCCCACAAGAGATAAATAAGCACACAATGAAAGCGGTAAACTAAGATACTCTCCATATACACATCCCCAGATGTATATACTTTGATATCCATAGCTACCCGATAAATATACCCGCAATTAAGTACCTTCATATATACATGTGTGTAACATGTAAATGTTCCAGTAACCATAGCTAACTCTCCCCTAGACCGATAGTTGGACGGTCATGCTCTCACAACTCACACTTACCTGGGCGTAGAGGCAATTGATCCATACATTACCATTCAAGTGAACGGCATCCATACAATAGCACGCCGTATGGACGCATTTAAAGTAAAATTTGCAAGAAGTAAACCCCCACAGTTAGTACTTAGATAGCCACCTAATAGTCCTTAACTGGGCATAAAGGAGGATGTCGCTAGCATAGTTTTGCAAATAAGTTTTGACAAATTTGCCTGTAGCTAAAGTTTTAGTTAAAATAGGCTTTTAAAACCAAAACTTGGCTTTTAAAACTATGTACATGACAAGTATTATGCTTAATCTCGCTCTCGATACCAAATTTGTGTAATCCCGCTTAATTTATACAAGATCAAGTACTATTGTCCCCGCTTAACACGTTGACACGCGATACTCTCACTTATATAAACCCGGTAGTCCGCCGAGTGTCACGCAGACCTCGGTAAATCAACATCACAACCAAGATCGCGTGATTAAGCAAATACACCTCACATACACAGAGTTGCAAAGTGAAATAATATTACAAATAGGTTCATAAATAATAATACAAGTTTGGATTTCAAAACCGATTAGTGAAAACAACATTGCTTTGAAGGATTTCATTAATATGAGTTCCAAATACATCGCTAGCATAAGTGACATCCTCGAGATAAAAGCATATAGATGAGAATAAATATAGAGTCACCGAGCCCACGGCATGGTTAGCCACCATCCTCAAGAAGTCGAAACCTCACCGCAACATGGTGGGATAAACCCCCGAGTACTCGAATGTACTCACTAGACTTACCGTCATAACCAGAAATAAAATTGACTCCAAGGAGTATGCAAGGCTTTATAAGTGGAGGTAGCTTGACAACAATTTGCATAAAAAGCGATTAACTCAATTATACAATTATAATTCTATCATCAAGTTAATTATAACTATCCATCTCTAGATTAGCAACTATCCTGTGCCAAACATGTGGTATATCTTTTTAGAGCATACAATAGTAACCATAGCGGTATTGAAATTCTAAATTCATTGAACCATCATATTCCATAAACACGATTACTACGATGTTGGAGCTAGCCAAGTTTCTCACTATCCGAGAGAGACGGCGATTCGAATCGATTTCAACCAGCTGGGAATTTATTCCTAACACAAACCCAGGTCTACCAGCCACGATAGCCTTAGGTCACCTTTGGTACAACTCAGGTACACATTTCATGGGTCCCAGATTGCGCCCGCACAATCTAGGACACCAGATGCCGGGGACGTTCGGGCCTAGCCACGCCCTTGGGCTCGGTCGATCGCCCTCGCAAGGAGCGCACAACAAAACGGGTCCCGGCCTGAGTTGAGCTACTCGGCTTAGCGGTCGGAACGAGTTATCCGGCCAGCTAAGTGATAGGCATGCGTTCAATCTTGTCAGAAGTTCCAACAACGGTACGGTCCTTGATCGGCACTGACGGAATCACATGAGTCATCCCTACGCATAGACTCCGCCCGGCCTCGATTTTCTTTTACCCCATGGTTACATTCCACGATAGCAAATATAGCCAACCGTGCTCCGGTATCCACATATATCTCGCGGTGACAGGATATCACCCGACTTCTACCGGTCTAAGCATGGCTAAGCATATATTCGATCCTAGACCTATACCGGTTAAAGGTGTAATATCCGGACAAGGAATTTATATGCATCAAGTGGTTCCATTCAACTCTTATAACCTAATGCATCAATCATAAGTACTTAAGTAATCATTTGTAAAATCTTTGGGAGACTTAAAATGCTCCCGGCTTGCTCGGGATCCACACGGTCGATTCAGCTTAGCTTGCACCGACTTGGTGACATCTCCGGTCCTAGCACTTGCTTAATCCTTCCATCTTGGGATAGATCCACCAAACACCGTCTTCGGGTTTAACTCCACATCACCTCCTTCACGTGGTTTATCTAGCGTACCTAAATGAGATGCAAGATGCAGGTGTATGAATACATGGAAGTGCAATAGATAATGCAGCGCATGCATAGTAAGTAAGACAAGCACAAGGTTACGTTAACATGCACAAGCACTTCACATTGCTTACTTTAAATATCGCACAATTTATAATGCCACGATAGCAAAGAAGATGACAACACCAAGCATGACACAAGTTTCCCAAGATTTCAGGTACTCTAACTCAACCATCATCAAAGGTATGAGCCACACTTAGCAATATACAAGCAAACAACTATAATTGGAATCTGTCAATTTCTGGACATGCAAACAGCAGCTACAAGATTTAGCTATAACTGGAGTTACACAAATCCAAATGACTTGCAAGAAGACATTTTGGAAAGCTTATGAAATTTGTGACAATTCATATTTAATCATCTTAGCATGATTCTCAAGTTAACTAAGTCAAATATACCTATTTATAGAAACTGGTCTAAACAAAACAGAGAGCAGCCATTTCTGAAACCCAACTTTAAACAGGCATAACTCACAAACCACAAAGCCAAATACCACCAAATTTTAACAGGAGCTAGATACATGAATTATCTACAACTTTGTTATTATCACCAAAAACTCATTCAAATCCTAACTAGATCAAACACTAGCATCATTCAGATCTGCTCAGAATAAAATCAAAACCTGATAGAAGACTTAAAAGTCATGTAACTCCTACACTATCTGGCCTATGACCTTACAATTCGAACTCAAGCAAGATCATGAAATTTTCTACAACTTTTGTATTCACTACAACCATAGCAAACATCATTTACACCACAAAAATAATTGCACAAGCAAAACTACAATTCCAGCCCAACAGCAGTGGTATAGGGAATTGATAGCATCTTCAGAGGAGCATAACTGGAGTTCTAGACCTCCAACATACATGAACCATAACTTTTTGAAAACCTTAGGAAGTTACCTACAACTTTCGTATTCTCATATTAAGATGATTCTACAGCTAGAAGGGTCAATTAATCCAATAATTGCATCTCTGTCCAAAACATAGACAGAAACTGACATGCCACTTTAAACAGCTATAAATGGAGTTATATATGTCCAATAAATGTGGTTCTAGACTTTTTAGAAAGCTTGTCAAATTCTAAACAACTTTGTTATAGACACCTAAAGCTAATTCTACTAGTAAAAAGGCCCCACAGTAAGAACAAGGAAACCCTCTCTGGTTTTGGGCAGAAACAGCCACAGAGATCTAAGCAAGTATAACTCAAGATCTACTTAACCAAAAATCATGATATTTAACTTTTTGGAAAGCTTAAGAAAAGTACTAAAACTCATGTATTGTCATCAAATCATGATTCATAACTTAACTGAGCCAATTAATTCAAACATGCAGAACTGTTCAGAATAGGAGCAAATCAAAACATGGCATTTGTTATTTTTTCTAACTCTTAAACTATAAATCCTAAACTCATGAAATTTTTACCAGACAACAACAATCACCTTAGTAGCACTCCACAAAAATTTCACATTTATTTGAGCACATCAACTGCAGTTATAAAAAAAACAAGTAAGACTAGCATTCAAACCCTGACTGCACAAATCCATTTCTACAGATAAAACTTTAAACTAAAATCTGACATATTATAGATCTAGTGCATAGAGAATTTCACAAGGATTCCAAAAAGTCTTAATTTTCTATTTTACGATTTTTGTATGAATTACTATGAATTTTCAAAGTTCATCATTCACATCTGCCTAAATCAAAGAAAAAGAGATTTAAATCTTGCATTGGGGACCCTGAAGTTTCCATAAATTAAACTCGGACAAATAGATCCTTTACTGCACTATTCACATGAGTCATTGATTCATCACTTAACCCCCTGGAGAAAATCAAATTCATGCGCGTGGTCCTTGACCTCTCTTCATCCGGCCGGAAGCAGGACACCTCGCCGGAGCTCCTGGTTCTGGTGGCGGTGGTCGGCGTCGGCGTCGGAGAAGTTGTGAGGGAGCATCCAAGGGCCGGCGCAGACGTGAGGGGCTGCCCAACTAGGCCGGAGGGGGGGGAGTTGGGCTGGCCACAAGACAGCAGAGCAGGGCGGCCACGGCACGGTGGCCACGCCGCCACGGCTGGGAAGGGAAGGCCGGGGAGGGGCGCGCGAGGCTAAGAGGAGGGCGGCGGAGCCAGTGGCGCACACGGATGGTCATGAGGGAGCCCAGAGGCAGGGGGACACGGAGGTGGCCAGCTCGGCCATGGCGGTTCCGCGGCGGACGCGAGAGCGAGAGCCGGAGAGGGAGTGAGTGAGTGCTGAGCGACCGAATCGGGCAACAATGGCGCCATCGATAACGCATGCCATGCACAGCAGCGTTGAGGGCTGGTGTCGGCCAGCTACGGCCATCACGGTACACGCGCTGGCGGCATGTTTCGCCATGGTCGGCCATGACCCAATATACAAGCGTCTTCAAATGATCGAAAAACCGACCTGACGACGTGATTTGAAGTCGTTCAATCTCCTAAACTGTGGTGATTCAGCGTTTAAATCCTTAATCAAAGTTGGATATCTACCTACCAGCTACAAAGTTGTTTTAGAAATCAAAGACCAATTCTCAATGTATAGGAAGAGATAACGGCCCAAAGTTGAGCTCGTCACACTGCCAATGCTAAACACTTGGAAGAATTTGCTAAGTGCTGAAAACAGTGAAAAGTTGATCTTTGTGAGCTAAATTGAAGCATGTTAGGAGCTGAACTGGACTCTGACCCAAAAATAAAAGTTGTTCCTCTCATCAAATACTACAACTTTTCTTTAGTGAACACATCCATTCAAAGTCTCTATGACATAGTTCAAACTAGGTCAAACATACTACATTTAAATGATGACTTACACTTAAACTATGACTTAGCGACCAAATTAGCCCTAGCCACGTATACCAAAGTTGTTCATAATGAAACTCTAAACATGTTTAATGTATTCCTAAGGTCACACAAGCACTTTATACATTGGGTACATATTTTACTTTCTAGGTCAACATGCATATCGTCACTTAGGAGCTTAATTATGCAAAGTGATCTACAGGAACAATGTTCCATTAGCCATCCTAAGCCTAGCTAAGGTGTTTTAGTGACTAACATGACCCACTTGCACTCATTCATACATGATCATAAGTATACACAAAGAAAACATGAAATAACAAAGCATGTTTCATATGTTTCAATCATATGTTTCCTATATAAAAGCTTATATATGAATGCCTCATGCTCATGCTCTGCAAGTCAAATTATGCAAGCCTAACACCTAGGATGTTACAGCGCGGGTGGCCGGAGCTCCAGAACGTTGTAAAGGAGAGTAAGGGAAATGTCTTATTTGCATAGGAGCAGTCTGTAGCTCAAGGGTGTTTTTGCATATGTGCCAGCGCGCGTGGGCTCCCCGCCACGGGCCGCCTCCACGCGTGGGCCACGCCTCACTGTGGGCCACCGCACGTCCGCACGCGCACGCACGTGGGCCGCGTGGGCTGAATTAAGTTTATTTTTTCGTGAAAAATATAATTAGCTTTTCATTTGAAATTCTGAGCTAAACTTTGGTACATCATATAAAATCATGTAGGTATTCTAAAATTGTGAAACTAATTTTGTTAGGTTCCTAAAAATGTGCTCTATCTGTTAGTGTATTTAGTTCATATATATATATTTGTTGATACCAGCGGCTATTAAATCATTTGTGAGTGTTTGGTATTATTTAGGTTAGTATTTGTAGGAATTTTTGTGGCAAATTGGTAACGCTTTGACCATGAAATTTTTACAGCAGATTCATTGTATTATTATGTGCTTACTGTAATTTTTGTAGCCTTAGAATAGGTCAAGAAATATGATAGCTAAGTACTCCTTGTTGTAGTATATAGGAAATCGTTAATAAGAGTAAGAATATATTTTAGTTGCTAAGTAGCACTTGTAGGTGAAACCCTGCTGGTTTGATGGGAATGATGATTAGCTCGGTATCTTAGTCATTAGAGCTAGCTTAGTGGCTTAGTAGATGTATTCTTATTTTAAGAACTATTGTTGCCTTAATATTGTGTGTTGCATCGTCATTGTATGCATATAGAAAGCGAGTTGGTGGAGTTCATGACCGAGGGCAAGCAGGAGTATGAAGAGGTGATCAAAGAGTACGAGGAGGAGGTCCTCGTGTAGGAGGAGGTACTGGAGCCACCATGGACTTACTGAGCTGACACCGCGCCTGCCTAAGGCAAGCCCCGGTGCATAACCCTTATTTTGAATAATCACTGGATATATATATATATATATATGATGTGCATTTATGTTATAGACATTTTATGGAAACTACATGCATAGATAACCTACCTATGAGTCCTACTAGCATAGGTCGAGTAGCTGCTATGCTTAGTCTATCGGTAGCGTGAGTAACCTGCCGTTACTCACAATAGGTGATTATTATTATCACACATGATAAAATGGTCAAAGGAAATGGAGACCGGGCAAGGATATGGTACGGGTATTGATGGGTGTAAGGGGTTGTGTCCCACGGCCAACGGGGCATAGCTTGGTTACACTGTTTTTCCTGTCCGTGTCGGTTAAGGACCGGCCATTGCATTGGATTCTAGTCAGGACACAGACTTATTATCCTAAGCACATACTTATTTATGGGAGCAGGGAAGGCTCATTGCTCTCTTGTCATGGGTTCCGGCTCTTTCCGGACCGACTGATTGGAGGCGGGGATGGTGGAGGTCTAAGCACCACACTCAGTCTGGGACTCAGGTGTGGGGGTTTGGAGTCCAAGTATGGATGGGGACCTTGACCCCTTGACAGAAGAGTGGTGGGTTGGTCCTGCTTGTGCCTAGGGTACAAGCAGGGTGTGTGTTTCAGGGTACCCAGCTGGACACATTGATTCGTGAATCACCGGGTAATCCGGTACGACTTGTCTACAATCTAGCACCGTAGTAAGAACTGGAAGATGAAAAATGGTGAAATAGATCTGTTTCCTCAACTCTTGCTTGAAAGTAGAATATGTGCTTACCTAGAATGGTTAGATAATGAACTAATCATGACTGCTAATAAGAAACATACATAAGGATTCACTACTAGTATTGCTTTTCGCAAAAAAGGAAACCCAGCAAACCATAAAGCTTATCATATCCTTTGGAGTCGGGAAATTATTCCCACTAGTCGGGTAAGTCTTGTGAGTACATTGTGTACTCAGGGTTTATTTACCCTGTTGTAGGTGCAGCTTGAAGGGTAGCTGTTGTGTGGAGGATTCTTCTTGTGGGCACAGATGGATCCTTGTATTCTACCATTAGATGTTTATTGTAATTCCGCTGTTTAAATTTCGCTCTCTAAACTTGGTACTGTAATAATGTATTTCTAAGTACTCTGGTTGTATGAAATAGACTAAGTATTGTAAACTCATTCTCATTATTAGATCTTGGAGGAAAAACATGGATTATTTGAGTTCTCCCTTGGGGTGTGCTCGACGAAATTCATCCAATGTGGCATGCTTTCGGGGTGCTTAGTGTCCAGTGGAAGACGAGCGCCTCTGGAAGCGTGCTATTTCGGGCGGTTCTACCATAGGTGGTATCAGAGCCAATAATGAGTCTATGAGTTTCATAACTCTTTTCCAAAACCT